>CM057340.1:346719520-347935670 GCA_030015575.1 Agapanthus africanus
GAGTCATGCAAACAGGTAGCTTTTGGGTACAGTCCCGAGCCATATGGAGGCACGTGAGCGGATCGGCAGGGGATTCGTCTCTCCCGGTATTGGGGGCGAGATCGTGCTGTGTCTAGGAGAGCCATTACACAAAGTCCATGGCCATGGCAAGAGATTTACTGGTAGGTACTCCAGTAGTATCTCAGGGTGTAATTGGGCTTCACTCCGACACGACTTATACTGCTTCTGGGGGTCTGACGTTACTAGCCCCCTAGGCGGATATGCGATACTCATTGACGAACGGACCGGACTGTATATACATTGTCACTGTTAGGCTCAGTAGGGTTTTCGGAGGAGTTCGCTCATCGGTCTCCCTTGAGTTCGCTCCTCGGCCACCCTTGAGGTCAGTCCGTGGGCAGCCGTTACGCATTGCTAGTGCCGTTGACGGTTTGTGGTTAAACCCACTGCCAGGGTGCTGACGAGTCATTAGAGTCCCCCACAGGCAGTTTCCCAAGTTCGGGCGAAACGTTGTAGAGGCCGTATGGTTTTATGGCAGGGTTCGGAAAATGCACGTGCGTTTACGCACGTGTTATTTTTCGGGCAGATAATACTGGTCGGCTTTGGTTTAAGCCGGATCCGAGTATTATATTGAGTAGGTATAATATCTTTGTCTCAGTTGCATTTGTATTCGGTCGTAATACAAATGCGGGTATATTTATACAGTTTCGGGGTTTTCCTGAAAGTTGTTTCAGGATCACTTTTGGAAGTTGCCAGTTTCCAGTTTTCTATCAGCCGTCTTTTAACATTCTGTTAAAGACGGATTTATCTTTTCTACAGATGAGGTGAGTCAGTGTTCTAGAATATTCTAGATGTGGTGACTAGGCTACTTGGTGTTAAGTTTTCATTGGTTGCATTAATGGTGTCATTAATGCAAAGATGACTAGGTTTGTTCTTATTGGTTACATTTAAATGATTCATTCTTTCTTAATGGTTATGATAACTATGAAGGATATGGTCACCACTTGATCCCTCCTACACTCACCTCCCTCCTTTGATATATATAGCCTCCTCTCTCTCTCTCATTCACACACTTGATTCATTGGAAAAGGATTATGATAGATAGTTTGGGGTGTATGGAATTTACAGTTCATTTCATTCCATCACCCGATTTCCACGGCAACTTCATTAACCGTCCGTCCATAGCTTTGGACGGAACGAGACAAAGTCATCTACTCTTTCTCTACATCAATCTTGGTCGTCTCTTTTAGCAAACTTGACGACCGAGTTGCCTCGAGTCAGAGGCGGGAGCCCGTTTAAAGAACCGATCATGTGGTGCCACCTCGACGAAGGATTCGGAGATCGACGAGATCGGAGTAGCCACAACGGAGCGTGGGATGATGGTTGAAGAATGAAGGACTCGGATCGTTCGGTATAACCATTCTACACTCTTTACAGTTTGTTAGTTTAGCAATAATGGTAGATCCGGGTTAAAGTATACGATAGCGCCAAGTTTAAAAGTTTTATTCCGCATTTGGCGTCTGTAGACTGCCGGGGCGCTAACGTAGACTTACACGTGGTACATACGCATCATCGGTAATGGTACTGGTGTCCTAACAACATGATATCAATAATGGAATATGCAGCAAAATAAATATGCGAGGCAGAGCGAACAGCAATAATGTGCGGGAGCTGAATACTAGACACAACGATAACTAATCTGCAATAATCTAATATAAGTCCTACGAATGGTGCCTTTTGAAATAACACGAATCATGGGGTTTTGAAAATAGGGGCTACGGTGTTTTTATGAAAAGATACGTCGTTTTTTGAAATATCCGTAGATTCCCTTGAGCTGTCTTTAAAAATGCCCACGATTCGTAAGCTTTGAAATAGGTAGGAACCGAATCTAATCTAACAACTAACTAAACTAAAGGGCTACGCTATAAGCTAGACTACAGGTAAGGAAACCGCCTAAAATCTGAGTCGATACATATACATACCTGTATATATATTAGTCGGTGATCCCGCCTCAATAATATCATATCCGATACCATATCTATAATCAGACATCCCAAGTCAAGAGTGCGGATCGATCATCAAGATATAGCTCGTACGTAAATCCGTCGTACGGCATCCCCAAATCTGGGTACGGGTCAATATCACATTCATCATACTATTCACCTGGTATCCTCTTATCAAATATCTATTAGTTATATGTATGCCCTAGAGGCCATTACTGTACATAGGATGTATATTGTAGTGGATGCTGGGACGTATATAGGGAGGACTTTCTTGCTCGACATGATAGTATGCTATCTGGTTGAACTTTACCTTAACGTGTATACTGTTTGTCTCTCTGTTACATGTTGGTAAAGCCCTTAGGATCTGTACTTGACTACCTGGACTATGATGCGGATCATACTAGTGGGGACATGGTAGTCCATAAGTACATCCTTCAAGGTCCCTAGTCGAGGGTGTATCGAGACGGGGCATCGATATACCAGAGTAGACTAGCGTATACCTTCTCGACCCATACAGATGGGCGATGGTAGATCCCATATCCATCGGTGTTTGACATCAGAGATGATATACGGGTGCTCAGTAGAGACTGGGTACACTGGACGGACTCGCCGAGAACTCCCAAATGGTATTATACCTCACGTCAGATGGCAGTTCTCTGGTGACACTGGTACAGAGTAGTCTGTTGACCCGAGATCGTCATAGAGTCTTGTGTGGTTCCCACTGTGCTTTGATTTCCATCTTACCACGTCCAAGAGGGCGTGCAAAACGGTGGTTTTTGGGTACAGTCCCGAGTCACATGGAGGCAATGAGCGATAGGAGGGGATTCGTCTCTCCCGGTATATGGGGGTTGATGTTGCGCTGTGTTCGATTGGCTATAACAGGAAGTCCCTGGCCAGGGCTGCTCAGAGAATTGCTGGTAAGTGTTACCAGTAGTTTCTCGACCCGTTATGAGCCTCATATCGACACGACTTATCGAGCTATTGGGGTCTGACGTTTACCACCCCTAGGCGAGATATGCGACATATCAGACGATCAGACCGGACTGTACGGTAGTGTTACTGGTCGGATTCACTGGAGTGTGAGCGGGCTTGCTCGTCGATCTTCAGATCGCTCAATACCCGGGTGGCCGTTACGTTTAGCAGACCGCTTGCGGCTTGTGGATGTTTGATATGATCATCATCTGCTGCCGGCGTATTGACGAGTCTTTAGAGTCCTACACAGAGGTTTCCTGGCTCAAGCGAAACGAAATAGGAGAGCATATGAGATATGTGCGGGACCGAGAATAATGCGTGTATGTGATACCGTATTCTATTCTCGCGATAAATGTATCGAATGGTTGTATGCGATATAACCTAGTTATCGATTCAAGCGTTGATTCGATAAGCCGATACATTGTATACTAGTCGGTTGTGTGCGACATGACCGGATCATTGAATCAAGTGTTGATTTAATGATTTAATGCATAATTATATATTTGATATATTACTTTGCACTAACTAGTATTGGTTCACTTTAAACGGATTTTATCACTTGGATTGTGCACAAAGTATATGTGATATACTTTAGTACACATCTTTGTATCATGTTTGATGATGCTTGCTCTTGAGGTTAAGTGTGAAGAATTAAACAATGGTTAAGAGATGATTAGGGTTTGCTTTATCATTTCATTTATTCATTTATTTATTTAAATGAAAAAGGTTATGAGTTATGATAAGAATGGAGGCTATTTTTGTTTCTTATTGGATGCTTCATGAACATTTGACTATATGCCACCATTCTTGTCATTTTGCTTAACCCTAACCCACTCTAATCACCATGGTTAATTCTCTACACCTAACCCTAGTTAGTTATGATAAGTATTGGATTTTCTTTTTGATTAAAGATATACTTATCATAATTCTATGCTGATCTTCTTCTTCTTCTTCAAGTGAGCAACCTTGATGCCATTCATGGCAACTTGTGTTCTAGTGAGCAAAATCCAAATCTAAAGTGAACCCACCTCCTATTTCTTCATCCTCTACCTCTAGCCAAGTAGTAGAGTGTGTTTACTTCACAAGTTTCATGACTTGGTGAAGTTGTGAGCTTGATCTTGCGATGCTTCGACGTAGATCATCTTCGGCATGGACATCGACGACCTAGCTTGCCCATTCTCCGACGAAGCCGACTCTAGAGCCCGGATTTGATTTGGACAGCGGAGACGACATCGTTGCGGAGCCGTGGAGGTGGAGCACCGGATCTATAAAGGTTGTATTTCCGTATTCTCTTTAGCTAAGTTGTTAGCTAGCTTTCTTTTCGCCTAGACATCTAGCAAACGATCCGTACTTTAGGGTTTGTAGGCACCATAATTTTTGAAATTGCCATGGTTGATGGCTTGGGAGACCTCACTAGTGTGCCTAGGAACCCTGCAATATCATGGTCGGGGTACTGATCTACGTCTAGTACTATACTGATACCGCCTACGTATGCATGCACGTGTGTGAAACACTACGTCAAGGACCCGCTGCAAGGTCAAGTCGTATCTAAGATACGAACCCTGCTATATCACCGATCTCACGGCCTCAAATCGAATCTCATCGACTCAGCTCAATCCCAAGTATCAGCCTCAATCCGTATGTGAACACATAGTCCCATACCCATGTGAACACATAACTATAAAGAATCCCATGAGTACATATCAATAGGAATGTATGCAAGTATGCATGTGTGTATGTGTAGTGCAACACTACCCTAGGGTTCGCAACACTAAAAATAGTCCAACACACCAATATCCATCCTAAGCATCGTTATTAATCCTAAATAACATATAATAAATGTTGGTGTGTATACGCATCCGTATACACCACCACGGACTGCGGGGGTGCTATACGCCAGCCACCCGACTTCTCCCCGTAGATATAAATCTACTCACCTGGTCCTCGCTTGCCGAAATCGATGTCGCCACGCGCTTGCTTGTCATCTCGAAGTCCTCGTGAGGGTACCTACGTATCATGACACATCGCATCGCATTAAAAACCCAATTCGAAATCGAAACGGCATACGAAAACCAAATCGGCACGCGTATCACACATAGGTCTAAACCTATCACCTACGCATGCAAAAATAGCCAAACCAACACTCGATGTCGATATCCAAACGTCAAACCATCGAGAAAAACCCAAACGCACCCATTTGCGCATTCACAAACACTAATTATAATATGAAATAGGTTAGAATTCACAAAAACCTCAAACTCACTTTAAAAGCTATTTTTCCGAAAACCTAGTAAGCAAACTTTTCCATTTTAGTACAAAACTAAATGTTTTAATGATTTTAGTGGCTACAATGCTCACTAAATATCTTAACTAAGCCACCCAAAGCATTACAAGATTTTAAACTTACTCATTTCCATAAATCCCAAAATTCTAGTTTGCAATTTAGCTTAAATAGTAAAATTCTAAAATACAATTTGCAAACTAGTTACTAGGTTTGATTTAACATGCCTTAATATGATAAATTACACACTTAAACCATGTTCAAATGATATAAAACCCTAACTAGATTTAAATCTCACATATATATGCATTTCATAAAAACCTAGTTTACATAAAAACTTATTTATTGCAAATTTTAAATTAACAAATTGCAACTAGCAACTAGATTAGGTTTTACATTTCCACAAGATGATAATCTACACTTGATTATCCTATTAGTGATGGTTAAACCCAAATTAGCTTCAAACCATACTCTTGAATTCTCAAATTAGCAACAAGAGCAAAATTAACACTTTAACAACTTAGCCTTAAGAAATTAACTAACTAATTAAGCAAAAATGGTTAGAATTTATACCCAATAAATTGAAGATCCACAAGCACACACATAGCCTCCCAAATTGGAATCTTGTTCCCTAGATCCATGCAATTTTGGCTATAGAGAAATGGGTAGGAGTCGGATTTTGATTTTGTGAGGGTTTGTGTTGATTTTTGTTGATTTTTTTTGAAGGAAATGGAGGTGAAGGAAGATGGATACTTGAAGAAAATGGGGGGGGGGGCTGGTTCTGGCCGAAAATAGGGAGGGTGAGGTGAGTGGGAGAGTGAGAGAGAGAGAGTGTTGGTTTCAAAGTCAAAGAAAAGTCAAAAGCCCATTCTTATACATTCTTTTATCCTTTCTTTTCCTTTTCTTTTCCTTTCCTTTTCTTTTGCAAAACAAGTGGGGACAAGAGAGGGGGGCTGCTGAATTCAGCCAAGGGGGAGGGAAAATGGGGGTGTGTGAGTGTGGGTATGGGTGTGGGGTGATGGAAAATGATAAATACAGTACCCCAAACATCCATTTACGCTAAAAAAAGTCTTTTTTCTTCAATAATTTCTAAACCGTTTTGGCAAATGATTTCGTTCCAAAAACCACATGATAAAATTTTATTTAATGTTTTATGATGCACAAAATTTGTTTCAACTAATTCCAATTTATAATTTTCCCTAATTAAATGTATTAGTGACGGCTTAAAATAATAATAAAATAATATTTTTTTTCAGAAAATTTGAAATTTCACCAGCGGCTCAATAAACACCAAATAATAGCAATTACATAGCTAGAATATGTATATTTAATTTTTATAATAAGATATTTGTATTTTGACTTTTTACCGAAAACACCCTTATTTTACCGATTTTTCGAAATTTCACCGAAACGATTTTCAAAACGTTACACCGCTGCTCCCACTCTGAATGAAACCCTCTAGCTGGTCCATATAGACATACTCTTCCAAATTTTGATTTAGAAAATCGGTCTTTACGTCCATCTGCCAAATCTCATAATCGTGGAAGGCAGCAATGGCAAGAAGGATCCGAATGAATTTGAGCATAGCCACTGGAGAAAAGGTTTCATCAGAGTCCAAACCAGGTCTTTGTCGAAATCCTTTTGCAACAAGTCTAGCCTTATAGGTTTCAACCTGTCTATATACACCGATCTTCATTCTGAAGATCCATTTGCAGCTTACGGGTTTTACCCCTTCTGGAGCAATGTCCAAAGTCCATACTTTGTTGGTATACATGGACTCCATCTTGGTCCGCATTGCATCTAGCCATTTTACTGAGTCTGTGCTCTGAATGGCTTGCTTGAAGTTGGTTAGCTCATCATTATCAATGATGCAATCCTATCCATCCCTATCTACAAGAAAACCGTAGTATCTCTCGGGCTGATGAGACAGCCTACTTCTCCTGCGGAGTGGCGCGGGAATGCCCTGTTCTTCTGAAACATCTGGTTCCATCAAGATTTCAGTAATACCTTGTGGTTCTGGAATTTCTTCCAGTTCTATTGAGCTCCCACTAGTTTCTTTTTCTAAAATTTGATGTTCCAAAAAGTGGGCATGACGAGAAACAAAAACCTTTTGTTCCTCTGCGTAATAGAAAAGATACCCCCTGGAGTTCTTTGGGTATCCCACAAACTTACACGGTACTGAGTGTGCCTCGAGTTTGTCCACATGCTACTTTTTAACAAAACCTGGACATCCCCATATCTTCAGATACTGAACATAGGGTTTCTTCCCACTCCACATCTGATATGGTGTGGTAGGCACAGTCTTGGTAAGAACCGTGTTCAAAAGATATGCAGCTGGTTCTAGTGCAAAGCCCCAGAATGATCGCGGTAACTCAGCGTTACTCATCATGGAACGCACCATATCCAATAGGGTTCGGTTCCTTCTCTCCAATACACCGTTGTGTTGTGGTGTGTATGGAGGAGTAAGTTGAGAGAGAATTCCATTCTCTTTTGGGTAATCCAGGAACTCGGCACTCAAGTATTCACCACCTCGATCAGATCTCAGTGTCTTGATACTTTTGTCGATTCGTTTTTCCACTTCATTCTTATATTCTCGGAATTTCTCAATGGCCTTGGATTTGTGTTTCATCAAGAAGACATGTCCATACATAGAGAAATCATCCGTAAAAGCAATGAAATAGGAATAACCACTTCTTGCATGTGTAGACATTGGACCACACACGTCGCTGTGTATTATGTTGGAGTTTCTTAGCACATCTACTAGGGTTTCAAGGTGTATCAAGTATGCAATTTTAAAAAATAGTGTGCTAATGAACTCAAACTTTAAATCGAACTAGAGAATTAGGGTTTAACATCAAGTAAGCAAGCATAAACCTAAGTGATTATGGAATACAACCTTTGCATACCAGTCCATCACTTCAAATGCTCCATGTAGAAGTCCCTTCACTCCAAGTAGTGGTGTTCCGGGCTCTCCGTCGGCTCCACCAGTCGAAATGAACGAGCTTTCTTAATGATCTTCGAAGCTAAAGATAATCTACTTTGAGGAGACTCAACTCAAGCTACCTCTTCACTAATGAATGAATAAGTGAAGCAAACAACCTACACTATATGGCTAATATGGTATAGATCGATGAAGTAAGAATTTAGCTCACTTTAGAATATTTTTCCTCTCATTCATTTTCAACTCAAGAAAATCAAGTGAAGGAAAAAAGATGAAGAAGATGAAGCATCTAATTAACTAAGGGTAAAAAAATATCTAATATAAACTCTTGTAGAGACTTAACTAAGGCTAAGATATGGTTAGGTTTAATAATATCTAGATTAAAACAAAAACAAGTGAAGTTTAGTTAAGGTTTCTACAAGCTTCTTCAAGCTTCACAACTACGCTAATTTCTACCTATTTTTAGTTTTATATAAATAATTAAAACCATACATTATCTTAACTAAGGTGTGAGTCTCATACACCCAAGTTCCATGTATCATCAAGCATGATACAAATATCAAAATATATTCAATATAAATATAAATATATATATATATATCATATATGTATATATAAAATGTAAATGAAGAAAAGAAAATTCATAAGTGAGCTAATTTATATTAGTTAATATATATTAATATATCATATATATATATATATAGTAAATTATTAAATCAACACTTGATTTAACAATCCGGCTATATCACATATACCCGACTAATATCAGATTATCGAATCAACACTTGACTCAACAATCCGGTTATATCATATATAACCTATATCGCGAAAACAGAATACGGTATCATATACATGTATCTATCTCGGTCCCGCACATATCACATATGTGCCCTACTTCATTTCGCTTGAGCCAGGAAAGCTCTGTATAGGACTCTAAAGACTCATCAATACGCCGACAGTAGGTGGTGATCATATCACTTACCCACAAGCCGCAAGCGGTCTGCTAAACGTAACGGCCACCCGGGTATTGAGCGATCAGAAGATCAACAAGCATGCCAGCTCATACTCCTGCGAATCCAACAAGTAACACTACCGTACAGTCCGCTCTCTTCGTTTGATATGTCGCATATCGAGTCTAGGGGTGGTAAACGTCAGAACCCAGTAACTTGATAAGTCATGCCGATACGAGGTCCATAACGGTTTGAGAAACTACTGACAACAATTACCAGTAAATCTCAGTAACCCTGGCCAGGGATTTCGTGTTATGGCCACTCGAGCACAGCGCAACATCAACCCCTAATACCGGGAGAGACAAAACCCCTCCTATCGCTCATTGCCTCCATGCGATTCGGGAATGTACCCAAAACCCACCTGTTTGCACGTTCTTTTGAACATGGTATGATGGAAATCAAATCACGGTGGGAATCACACAAGACTCTATGACGATCTCGGGTTTACAGAAAAACCTGTACCAGTGTCACCAAAGAACTGCTATCTGACGTTAGGTATAATACCATCTAGGAGTTCTCGGCGAGTCCTGTTCGTTGTACCCAATCTCCAATGAGTACCTGTGCACATTCTCTGATGTCAAATACCAATGGTCGTAGGATCAACCATCGCCCCATACTGGATCAAGAATCGTACATACTAGTCTACACTGGAATATCGATGCCCCGTCTCGATACTCCCTCGACTAGGAACAATTAAAGAATGCACTTGTAGACTACCCTGGCCCCACTAGTATGATCTACATCATAGTCCTGGTAGTAAAGTCCACATCCTAAGGGCTTTATCAATATGTAACATAGAGACAGTATAAAGATACATAAGCGTACATGTTAAGATAAAGAGCAACCAGATAGCATACTATCATGTCGAGCAAGAAAGTCCTCTCTATATATGTCCAAGCATCCACTATAATATACAATCATGTACAACAATGGCCTCTAGGGTATACATATAACTAACAATCTCCCACTTGCACTAAGGCCAAATGTTGTAGTATCTCATAACCAACATCCCGAAGAGTCTCTCAAACTGTATCTAGGGTATGGCCTTAGTGTGTGGATCCGCTGTGTTATTCTTTGTGTCAACTCTCCTGACCTCGATCCCCCGGCGATCAACTATCTCCCGAATCAGGTGATACCATCAAGAATATGTCTGGACTTCTGATGGGACCTGGGTTCCTTGGCTAAAGCCACTGGTCCATTGTTATCACAATACAAAGGTATTGGATATTCGATGGACGGAACCACACCAAGTTCAGTTATGAACTTCTTTATCCAGACAGCCTCTTTGGTGGCATCGTTGGCAGCGATGTATTCAGCCTCCATCGTCGAGTCTGCCACGGTATCTTGCTTGGAACTCTTCCAACATACCGCCCCTCCATTGAGAGTGAAGACAAAGCCCGAGACCAACGTACTGTTGTCCCTATCACTCTGGAAGCTCGAATCGGTAAAGGACTCCACCTGGAGTTCACGGTTACCATACACTAAGAACATTTCTTTAGTCCTTCTCAAGTACTTAAGAATGTTCTTCATAGCAGTCCAGTGATTTTCACCAGGATCCGATTGATACCCGCTCTTTACACTTAGTGAATAAGCTACATCTGGTCTGGTACATAGCATCGCATACATGATAGAGCCTACTGCCGAAGCATAGGGTATCCCTTGCATGTGAGCCCTCTCCAAATCAGTCTTGGAAGACATCTTTTTGGAAAGTGTGATTCCAGAGATTGTGGGTAAACCACCATGCTTGGAATCTTCCATACTAAACCTTTTTAGTATGGTGTAAATGTACCTAGATTGGGACAATCCCAATATCCGTTTAGATCTATCTCTATAGATATTAATCCCCAGAATGCATGTGGCATCACCCAGATCTTTCATGTAGAATATGTGTGATAAGAAGAGATTGACCGAGTGTAGCATAGGAACATCATTTCCTATCAAGAGTATGTCATCCACATACAATACGAGGAAGACAATCTTACTCTCTGCAACCTTCTTGTATATACAAGGTTCATCTACGTTTTTGATTAAGTCAAACTCTTTGACTGTAATATCAAAACAGATGTTCCAACTCCGCGACGCCTGCTTCAACCCGTAGATTGATTAAGCAGCTTGCATACTTTTCCGCTGCTCCCACTATCTACGAAGCCCTCTGGCTGAGTTATGTACACGCTCTGTTCTAAATCAACATTTAGAAAAACGGTCTTGATGTCCATCCGCCAGATTTCGTAGTCATAGTATGCAGCGATGGCAAGTAGGATCCGGATGGACTTAAGCATAGCCACTGGAGAAAAGGTTTCGTCATAATCCACACCTGGTCGTTGACGAAAACCCATTGCTACAAGTCTAGCTTTGAAAGTATCAACTTTTCCATCTACACCAAATTTCTTCTTGAAGATCCACTTGCTCCCGATGGGTTTTACTCCTTCAGGAGCATCTTCCAAAGTCCATACTTTGTTGGTGTACATGGATTCCATCTCAGATCACATAGCATCCATCCATTTCACAGAGTCAGCACTCGTGATGGACCGCTCGAAGCTAGTAGGGTCATCATCTTCCATGATGCAATCCTCGCTCCCACCGTCTATGAGAAAACCGTAGTATCTCTCAGGTCGATGAGAAACCCTAGTAGATCGGCGGAGAGGCTGAGGTTCGTTGGGAACTATCGAATCTTCTGGTTCTACTAAATCATCAGTAGCAGCTTGTGTAACTGGAACTTCTTCCAGTTCTACCTCATCGCCACTAATTTCTTTTGTAAGAAATTTCTTTTCTAAAATGGTGGCATTCCAAGAAACAAACACATTTTTCTCCTCGGTATGGTAGAAGATATACCCTCGCGAATGTTTGGGATATCCAACAAACTTTCATAGAATTGATCTTGCCTCGAGTTTATACGGATTTTTCTTTTTAACATAGGCCGGACAACCCCATATCTTAACATAATTAAGACATGGTATCTTCCCTTTCCATATCTCATATGGAGTGGTAGGCACGGATTTGGTACGAACCATATTTAATAAGTTTGCAGCTGTCTCCAGTGCATAACCCCAAAAGGAGATAGGTAACTTAGCAATACTCATCATAGAGCGCACCATATCTAATAGGGTGCGATTCCTCCGCTCCGATACACCGTTGTGTTGTGGTGTATACAGAGGAGTAAGCTGAGAGAGAATCCCATTATCTTTTAAATAGTCCAGGAACCCCGGGTTTAAGTATTCTCCTCCCCGATCAGATAGAAGGATTTTAATACTTTTTCCCGTTTGGTTCTCTACTTCGCTTTTATATTCTTTGAATTTCTCAAAAGCTTCAGACTTGTGTTTCAACAGGAACACATGTCCGAATCTTAAGAGATCGTTGGTGAATGTAATGATGTACGAGAAACCATTTCTTGCATGTGTAGACATAGGACCGTATACATCACTATGTATCAGTCCCAAGAGTTCAGTATCTCTTTCTCCGTGTCCAGTAAACGGAGTTTTGGTCATTTTTCCTTTGAGACGTGACTGGCAAGTATCATAAGATGAAAGTTCAAACGGATTTAAATATCCATCCTTATGTAACTTAGCTAGCCATGCCGCATTGATATGACCTAGTCTACAATGCCACAAGAAGGATTCGTTCATTTCTGAACTTTTCCTCGTGTATGTTCTGTAAATTAAGAACTGTATTCTGATTCAGAACGTATAATCCGTTACATAGCACACCAAACCCAATCACCACTTGATTTAGGAAAATGTTCATAACATTTTTCTCTACTACAAAGTTATATCCTTCTTTATCTAATAAAGAAATTGATATTAAATTGTACATCATAGATGGTACGTAGTAACAGTCATTCAAGATCAATATATTACCATTTTGTAATACAAGGTGATATTCGCCAACTGCTTTGGCTGCAACAGTTGCACCATTCCCAACTTTTAGAGAATGTTTACCTTTTTCCAGTTCTCTATCTCTTTTAAGCCCTTGTAACATATTACATATATGGGATCCTGATCCGGTATCTAATACCTAGGACATAGAGTGTACTGAGAAACAGTTCTCGGTAACGAACACACCTGAAGAAGATGCATCAATATGCTCATTCCTCGTTTGGATGTCTTGGGAATCCTGGTATTCCCCTATTTCCTGCTCAGTCTTATAACAGTTATAAGGAAGAGCGGAACCAGCGTCCCTCAGCTCAGTATAATAAGCTGGTTCGGTCAATACATTCATATTATTATCTTGATTAAGGCGTGTCATGGTCGCTACCTAGAGTGAGAGAGAAGAAATACACTTTAGCGTATACTCTTGCAAGATTATATTGATTATTATCTTATCTAATCAGGATGGCTCCCACTGTTTTTATCAAATCTTCCTTCAAACCCTAATAGGTAAGATTAGCCGGGATTAATTACACGCTACAAGTTCGCTAACCGGTCAGCCAGTCCAGTGCCGGTACTTTGATGGAGGTTCCCAGTGCTTTTGCACTTACCTAATTAAAATAAACCTCATTTTCCCAGAGGCATAACCCCATTGACACCTTTCTAGACACCAAATGGGTTAGCTAATTGTATAGTGCAAAACTCTCCCAGGAGTAACTCTTACTCGCAGCGGGTATCGGGATCCAACTATCTCATAGAAGGTATGCATTCTCATTGCAAATTTCAACACTTGAAATTCCCGATAATCTTTTGCCCCTAGCATCCTATGACCTTGACGCAGGCTAATAAACCATAGGACACTAGTCAAGTTCAGTCTGTACATTTCTTGATTGAATTAAACCCACCCGTACGAACCTTGACGCAGGCCAACAAAGTCGTACGACTACCCTAATCCAATCGCATCATATGTTGGCAAATAAGTACTAATCAACTACCGCACACTACACATTGACGCAGGCCAACAAACGCAGCACGAATATTAAATAGTACCTATCTGAAATAACGGAGGGCTACGAATGGTTTTTAAGAAAACCTTTTGCGTAATGAACTTGATATCGTTGCAGAATCTAGTGATTTTGAAAAGGAGTGTTTGTGAGGCTTTTACTAGTTTTGCTAAAGAGGTCACTCCTGCTGAAGTGATCTCGGCTCTTTCCTTATCGAATAAGGTGCTGGATATTCTACAAGGAATACCACTATGCATAGCAAAAAACTAAAAAAGGCAATAAAAAAACAAAACCGCGTGGGTTGTAGCATCTGCTAGTTTCGCAAAAGAGGTCACTCCCGGTGAAGTGATCTCGACTCTTTCCTTATCGAATAAGATGCTGGATATTCTACAAGAAATACCACTATGCAAAGCAAGAACTAGAGCTACCCTTTTTTAAAAATTTGATTCCACAACATCTTTAGGATTTTTTTTCTTTTCTTTAATCTCATTAATGAAGTCCCATCATTTATGCTTCGTAAGCATCCAAGATAAAGAAACGAAAATACAATGTACGCTTATGCCATCCGCATTCGCCACTGGGTCCCTTTATGCACCGTTAGGTTACTTAACTGATGGCATAGCGGGGCGGGACTAGTGCGGATGCAAAACATAAGCAACGTCTATTATATATCATATATATAATAATAAAACATTCGTCTCATGCAGTAATATGATCTCATCACAGAACATTGCAGCAGAAGTCAACATATGAAATATTGGATATACTAAGATTTTCGTGTTTTAAATCAAGCCAGTAAAAAACACGGATTCCACGTTCGTGATGAATAGCCAAACCAATATCCGTAGACCCCTACAAGAGCGGCAAGTAACCCTGCCAATTCTAGGGTTAGGAGACCCGGTCTCAACTTCTCGAGATGGTCTCCCACTGGATCCTAGAATCCGGTTACTTGTGCTCCCCACCTTGGGTTTATCCTAATGCGAAAAAATAAATAATATACATCAATGGTGACATCATCCTCAACTCGGAAGTGCTCCAATAAAATAATATTACATACAATGAATTTTACATGAATGAAAAGAAAAACTTTCATCTCACATAAACCCCCCGACCATTCATTCATGGCGATCCAATATATCATATCACAGCAACACATAACAACACATGTCATCAACATAAGTAAATATGCGTATCCCAATTGTCGTTGTTGTATAGCAACAAAACCGGCGTTACACCACATATTACACTTACGGTCGCAGAATAGAAATGTGAACTACAATAATTAGAATCCGCAATCAACCTTAGACATCATAAACCCGAAATATCACATACTTCGGATTTCATTCCTAACACATCAAATCCCTTAGACATCATAAACCCGGAATATCACATATTCCGAATTTCATGCCTAGCTTTAAAAACCCCGCATTTTATTCTCGTCTTGAAAACACTTTTCAACAATTAGTCGGGTAATTCAACACGATTCCCGACAACATGATCGAATGCGCGTCGGAAACATTAGTAGACGGCTGCACCCCCGATGTCGTCGACGAAGTACACTTAGGCGGAACACCGTAGCCGCGAGCACCTGAGCGGATGCTTTTGGGAACGGGGTTCTCCTACTGTCACTTGGTCGGGGCTATGGGGCGTGGCTATCTAGTAATGTTACCCGGCAAGCATTCTACACGATTACGATGAAGTTTTGATCTAAATCGAAACTTTGTGGCAACCGATGATTCGAGACTAAATTGCTAGATTTATAAGATATTATCCAGTTTTCACAAAACTCATAATTATGGATTCCAAATCTTGTATCACAAATCACATATAGCTAGGCTACGTTAAACTTTTCGATCGAATCAGGGGATTCCCAAAATTCCCAGAAAACTCGACACTTGAGCACAGTTAAAACATAGCCAGAACATGCCACAGTACCTATGGACCAACCGTTGAAATGCCAACCCAAGCCTCACACATGGTGCCGCGGAACTGCTGCAAATACCACTATCTGTTCGCGGTTCCACGGTCAAGTAATCGAGTTAGGGTTTCGTTCTTCAAGAGAGTCCATAAAATTACCTGCACGATTCTTTGAATATTTTTAATCTGAAAAATTCCAACGTTTGGAAAAATTTCCAGAGAGCAAGGGAAAATGGGTTTTTCTGTGTTGGTTCGGATTTCTAACTTCTCCTAGACGACGCCTAATACTCTAGCTTAGCTCTGATACCATGTTGGAGTTTCTTAGCACATCTACTAGGGTTTCAAGGTGTATCAAGTATACAATTTTTAAAAATAGTGTGCTAATGAACTCAAACATAGAATCGAACAAAAGAATTAGGGTTTAACATCAAGTAAGCAAGCATAAACCTAAGTGATTATAGAATACAACCATTGTAGACCGGTCCATCACTTCAAATGCTCCATGTAGAAGTCCCTTCGCTCCAAGTAGTGGTGTTCCGGACTATCCGTAGGCTCCACCAGTCGAAATGAACGAGCTTGCTTAATGATCTTCGAAGCCAAAGATGATCTACTTTGAGGAGACTTAACTCAAGTTACCTCTTCACTAATGTATGAATAAGTGAAGCAAACAACCTACACTATATGGCTAATACGGTATAGATCGATGAAGTAGGAATTTAGCTCACTTTAGAATATTTTTCCTCTCATTCTTTTTCAACTCAAGAAAATCAAGTGAAGGAAAAAAGATGTAGAAGATGAAGCATCTAATTAACCAAGGGTGAGAAAATATCTAATATAAACTCTTGTAGAGACTTAACTAAGGCTAGGATAAGGTTAGGTTAAATAATATCTAGAGTAAAACAAAAACAGGTGAAGTTTAGTCAAGGTTTCTACAAACTTCTCCAAGCTTCACAACCATGCTAATTTCCACCTATTTTTAGTTTTATCTAAATAATTAAAACCATACATTATCTTAACTAAGGTGTGAGTCTCATACACCCAAGTTCCATGTATCATCAAGCATGATACAATTATCAAAATACATTAAATATATATATATATATATATATATATCATATATGAATATATAAAATGTAAATGAAGAAAAGAAAATTCTTAAGTGAGCTAATTTATATTAGTTAATATATATTAATATATCATATATATATATATATATTAAATTATTAAATCAACACTTGATTTAACAATCCGGCTATATCACATATACCCGACTAATATCAAATCATTGATTCAACACTTGATTCAACAATCCGGTTGTATCATATATAACCTATATCACGAAAACAGGATACGGTATCATATACACGTATCTATCTCGGTCCCGTACGTATCACATATATGCCCTACTTCGTTTCGCTTGAGCCAGGAAACCTTTGTGTAGGATTCTAAAGACTCATCAATAGGCCGGCAGTAGGTGGTGATCATATCAGTCATCAACAATCCGCAAGCGGTCTGCTAAACGTAACGGCCACCCGGGTATTGAGCGATTAGAAGATCAACAAGCATGCCTTCTCATACTCCTGGGAATCCAACAAGTAACACTACCGTACAGTCCGGTCTCTTCGTCTGATATGTCGCATATCGAGTCTAGGGGTGGTAAACGTCAGACCCAAGTAACTTGATAAGTCATGCCGATATGAGGTCCATAACGGTTCGAGAAACTACTGATAACACTTACCAGTAAATCTCAGCAACCCTGGCCAGGGATTTCGTGTTATGGACTCGAGCACAGCGCAACATCAACCCCCAATACCAGGAGAGACGAAACCCCTCCTATCGCTCATTGCCTCCATGTGATTCGGGACTGTACCCAAAAGCCACCGGTTTGCACGATGTCTTGTACATGGTATGATGGAAATCAAAGCACAGTGGGAATCATATAAGACTCTATGACGATCTCGTGTCTACAAACTAACATGTACCAGTGTTATAAGAGAACTGCTATCTGACGTTAGGTATAATACCATCTCGGAGTTCTCGGCGAGTCCTGTTCGGTGTACCCATTCTCCAATGAGCACCTGTGCACATTCTCTGATGTCAAACACCAATGGTTGTGGGATCAACCATCGCCCCATACAGGGTCAAGAATCGTATACACTAGTTTACACTGGAATATTGATGCTCTGTCTCGATACTCTCTCGACTAGGAACAATTAAAGGATGTACTTGTGGACTACCCTGGCTCCACTAGAATGATCTACATCATAGTCCTGGTAGTCAAGTCCACATCCTAAGGGCTTTATCAACATGTAACATAAAGACAGTATAAAGATACATAAGCGTACATGTTAAGATAAAGAGCAACCAGATAGCATACTATCATGTCGAGCAAGAAAGTCCTCTCTATATATGTCCAAACATTCACTATAATATACAATCATGTACAACAATGGCCTCTACGGCATACATATAACTAACATATTAGTCCTAAGAGCTCGCTCGCTCTTACTCCGCGTCCAGTGAACGGAGTCTTAGTCATCTTTCCTTTAAGACATGATTGACAAGATGCATAAGATTGATATTCGAACGGATCCAACTATCCTTCTTTATGTAACTTGGTCAACCTTGTTTCGTTGATGTGACCTAGTCTACAATGCCATAAGAAAGCATGATTTATTTCTGGAGTCTTTCTTTTATGTGTGTTCGGGACATTGAAAATTTGTTGCCGGTTTAATACGTATATACCGTTGTTTATGTACCTGACCGAATCAGACCATGATTAAGGTGAATGTTTTCAACATTGCTTACAAATGTAAAATCATAACCTTATTTAGATAACAAAGATACAGAAATGATATTACAAGTTAAACTAGGTACACAAAAACAGTTGCGCAAAACCAAAATATGTCCACTCGTCAATCCAATGTGATATTCCCCTACGGAAACAGCATCCATGCTTGCTCCGTTAGCAACCCTGAGGGTCATATCACTGGTCTTCAGAACCTTACGACTTCTTAGTGCCTGCAAAGAATTACAGATTTGAGATCCTGATCCGGTATCCAATACCCTGGAAGTAGATTTGATTGACGACAGTTTTAAATTACAAACACACCTGAATCCGAAGCCACAACTTGCTTCGGGTCCTGGTTCTTGGCCTTCCAAGCCCTGCAATCTTTCTTCTAATGGCCCTTCTTATGACAGTAGAAGCATTCTTCCTTTCCTACTGTCGGACCCTCTACCCTTGCCTTTCCATTTGCTTCCACCATACTGACACCGCCTCTCAGCTTAGCGGGGGACTTCTTCTTCTTTCCGTTGGCTTTCTCCTTGGATCTAAAAAAGGAAGCTCCACCAACAAGTAGAGCGGGTGTTTCCCTGGCTTTCTGCAGGGTGCCCTCAGCACTCCTCAACATGTTAAGGAGTTCCGGAAGCTCAACATCTTTACCTTAAATATTAAAATTCAAGATAAACTGGGCGTAGGTGGGAGGGAGGGACTGCAGAATTAAGTTTGTATATAGCTCATTCTCTAACGTGGTCCTGAGGTCCGCGAGCTCCTCAATGTAGCCGATAATCTTAAGGATGTGTTCCCCTACAGATGACCCAATGTCCAACCTCACCTAAAATAGCCTTTTCGAAGTCTCGTATCTTGCTATACGAGATTTCTCTCCATATAATTCCTTGGTATGAAAGAATATGGATTCAAGATTCATATTCTCGTGCCGCCTCTGATGTTCACTGTCCATAGAGGCCAGCACGAGGCACTTAGCCTTCGCGCAGTCAATCTCCTAGGTCTTACAAATCTAAATATCCGCGACACTGGAGTCTGGACCTGGGACGGCGGGGGCTTTAGTAGTGAGGACATTCCCCAATTTGTCATACGTGATTTCCATCTTGACATTCCTGAACCAATCTTTGTACTTTGGCCCTGTCAATATATTTTTATCTAATAGTAACCTAAGGCCTGTCTTCTTTGGTTGCTGCAATTAGGAGAGAGAGAAGAAACACTTTATCATGATGCTCTTGAAAGTTTAGATTGGTTTTTAGTTTATCTAAACAGGAAGGCTCCCACTGTTTCTCGAATCCTTCCTCAAACCATAAAAGAAGAATTAGTCAGGATTAATCTCACCGTACAATACTTGCTTAACCTTTTAGCCAGGCTATTGTTGGTACTTCGAGGTAGGTTTTATGACGCTTTCGCAAAGTTCCTTAATTAAATAACCTTTTTTCCCTGGAGGCGTAGCCCCGCTAACACATTTCTAGACACCTACTTGGTTTATAGCATTGATCGTTAAGTGAAAAAATCTCCTGAGGAGTAGCATATACTCACAGTAGGATCAGGATCCAAATATCATCGTGTGATAAAGTCGAAGGAATCCTACCAAAATTATCACACTCCAAATGGTATGCAATACTAGCAAGTTTCAGTTTCTTTAGAAACTCCCGATGTGGATTTTTACCCCATGCTCTTATGACCTTGACAAAGGCCACCATATCATAAGTCACATGTCAAGTTCTACCCGTCATTGTCCAGGTTAATTTGAACCCACCCGTACATACCCTTGACGAAGGCCAACATTGCAGTATGTCTGTCCCAAACCAACGCATCTATCTATGCTACAGATGAATATTCAGCAGCTACCGATCACTATGCCTTGGCGAATGTCAAAATACATAGCTTGAATACTACTAAATGTCCAACTGAAATGACGGAGGGCTATGAATGGTTTTGGCGAAACCGTGAATGTCTTGATATAATCTAAGGAACCTGAAAGCTTTTAAAAGGAGTGGTTTAAGCTCCGTATTTTAAAAGTTTTACTGTTTTGGAAAAACCGAGTGGTTTTAAAATTGTTCCAACGATTCAGCTTTGGTTTGTTTGCTTTGAATTAATGTAATGCAGTCCCATCAATTAACCTACCATTGCAGAAAAAGACAAAAAGACAACGTACGCTTATATCATCCGCATTTGCCACGGGGCCCCGTCTTACACCGCTAGGTTAGATAACTACCGCCAGAGCTGGGGGCTGGACTAGCACGGATACAAAACATTAGCAATGTCTATTATAATATATATATATATATATATATATATAATAATATCCATTCGTCAGACGCAATAATAGGCATTCCAAATCACAGATGAAAAAATTGGATATACTAGGAATTCCGCATTTCGTTTAAGCCTGTAATGAAAGACGGATTCCACGGTCGTAATGAATAGCCAAACCCCACCCCAGACCCCTACGGGTGCGGCAAACTACCCGCCAAATACTCGATGTGAATCAACCTCCCTCATCAACGTGAGTAGGCCACTCGGCACTTCAATGTACCCGGTAGTTTGTGCACCCCACTTTGGGTCTATCCTAGGAGCAATAAACAGTAAATGACATAATACAACGGTGGCTAAAAACTCAACCCGGATGTGCCCCGTTAAAAAATATTACAATAAATTACAATTTACATTTGAATGAAAGAAACTCTCGTCTCACATCCCCGGCTATTCATTCACGACGATCGAATAAGTCCATATACACAAACCAAACATTAAAGAAATTTGCAACCCCCAACTAACCTACATATAGCAATTAACGGAAGTTTACGAACACATATATCACAACTTGAAACATTAAACGACGTTAAACTGCGACTTCGAAACACCCCGTACTGCCACAGTGAAGAATTGACAGCATATTCAAAATTGGCAAAAATAAACAACTCCTGAAACACTAGATCCAAGTAAAAAAACCACAGACCAAAACACAAAGCATTTCCCTACAGAAAAACGGGTGAGGCCGGAATTTTTAACATTGTGGCCGGACAAAATCCGAGGGAATTGCCTCGTTTTTGGTGAGTGTTCATTTTACAGGTGAAGGAGTACTCTGCAGTTGCTAAAATAATTTTTAGAGCCTCGTAAAAAATCAACAGAAACTAGGATGTACGTTTCGACGTTTTCGGGTTATTTCGGTTTTGTAGTTTTAGTTGTTGTTTAATTTGTTAGTTATGGTTTAGTCGGCTCTGATATCACTGTAAGTCGATGCCATGCACCCCACATGTTCGCGGGGAGGCGGAGTTTGCAAAAAACGATTTTTATAAGCTTCGTAACATCGATTAAACTACAAGATCGATACTAAACCCTAACTAACAATCTAGCTTAGAGTTTTAACTACTATGTGAGAAAATTATACCTCAAGTTCTTGTTGTCCTTCACATCCTCGCTGTCCTTCTCCACCTCGTGAGCTCCTCGATGTGAGATCGGATCGTGCTTCCTCGTCGGCTTCTCCAAATCGTAGAAGATCCACCCGAGAGTTCCGACTTTGAGCTTAACCTCTAACTTAAGGTAACTAGGTCACTTGGTGTGCTAAACTAAGTAGCCTAGGATGTGTAGAGAGTGATTAGGAGTCTAGTAGTCTCACAAACCCTAAGATTCTCAACTCATGAGAAGGTTAGGGTTTGAAATGAGATGGAGAAAGCTTGAGAAAAAGAGAGAGATAAAAATATCTGTTATTTTTCTTTTAGTGATGAGATTAAGTGAAAAATGGCTAGAGTTTTAGACTTTACACCATATGAAAATATCTCACACAAATATCTCAAATATCTAAGTCAACAAATCTCATATGAGTCCAAGAAAGTCAATATGAAACCCTAATCCTATTTCATTAAAATACTATAAAGTTTCATCTCTCATTTCCTCTACCTCACAAAAGAATTAATCAAAAGAAGAAAAACCCTAATTGAGGTGTCATTCTCCAAAAAATAATCTTGATCAAATTACATGAATATCCATCTCATCCGTATATACATACCCGTATCCGTATTCTAAGAAACACGAATACAATGAGATGAAACTAATCCAATAATCAAATACTAAGATCCGTCTTAAACCAAAGCCCACTAGTAATGTCTGCCCGAACATCATATGCGCACAAGTGCACGTATGTGATCGAACCCTGTCATAAAACCATACGACCTCTACACGTTTCGCCTGAAGCTGGGAAACCTTTTGTGTGGGACTCTAAAGACTCGACAATACGCTGGCAGTGGGTTTAACCACAAGCTCGTCAACGGTACTAGCTGTACGTAACGGCTATCCAGGTATCTATCGATAAGAAGATTGACGGGCAAACTCATCCGTACCCCTACTGAGCCTGTCTATGGCAATCTCCATACAGTTCCGTTTTCTCGTCTAAGAGTATCGCATATCGGGCCTAGGGGGCGGCAAGCGTCAGACCCCTAATAGCGCAATAAGTCATGTCGGAGTGCAGCAAAAAACATCCTGAGAAACTACTGGAATCCCTACCAGCAAACCTCGCTTGCCTTAGCCAAGGACTTTGTGTAATGTCTTTCCGAACACAGCGTGACATCAATCCCCAATACCGGGAGAGACAAATCCTATCTAACCGCCACTGCCTCCAAGTGCTTCGGGACTGCACCCAACTACTACCTTTTTGCATGATTCAATAGAGCCATAGTATAATAGTAATCTAAGAACAGTGGGAACACACTTAAGGCGAAGCAGCAGTGTTGAGTCGACGGACTAAGCTGTACTCATATCACCTAGGAACTGCTACCTGACGATAGGTATATTACCAACCAGCAGTTCCCCACAAGTCCGTCCAGTGTAAATCATAACCCAATGAACACCTGCATACTATCTCCAGTACGACATACTGATGGCTGTGGAACAGACCATCTCCCCTGATGGGATGAGAAGCGTATATACTAGTCTACTCTGGAGTATCGATGCCCTGTATCGATAATCCTGCGACTAGGGACCTGTGTAAGGATGTGCTTATAGACTATCCAGCCCCCACTAGTGTCACTGCCATCACAACGCTGGTAGTCAAGCAAAGATCCTAAGGGCTCTATCAATATGTATTAGCGATACATTAAAAGAAACATATGCACATATTAAGATAGATACAAACCAAGTAGCATACTCCTATATCGAGCAAGACTGTTATAAATCCGTGTATATATCCCAAGGTTCCAAAATGTAATATACAAACTAGTACTATTCAATAATGGCCTCTAGGGCATATTACACTAACAAATAATTACCCAATAAGCAGAACAGGTGTCTCCCTGGTTTCCTTTAGGGTATAAGTAGAAGGGAGGGACTTTAGAATCAAGTCAGCATATGACTCGTTCTCCTACGTGGTCTCCAGGTTCATGAGCTCATCAATATAGCTAGTCATCGTAAGGACGTCGTTCCCTACAGATGACCCGATAGCTAGCCTCGCTTGAAGCAATTCCTTCAAGGTCTCATATCTTGCGATACGAGATTGCTCTCCATATAAATCTTTGTTATGGAGGAAGATAGAAGCTAAGTCCATCTTCTCGTACTGCCACTGGTTTTCACCATCTACCGAGGCCAACACGAGACACTTGGCATCCGCACTTTCTTTTTCTGTTGTCTTACTGATATCACCATCCGCGGCGGTGGAAACTGGACCTGGGATGGCGGGGGCTTGAATAGTAATGAGGTGGCGCTGCTTTTCATAGGCAATGGACATCTGGACAAACCTTTGCTAGTCAATATAGTATAGCTCGGTCATTTTATTATCTAGTTGTAACCTATGTCTGGTCACCTGGTTGCTGAAATTAGGAGAGAGAGAAGAAACACTTAGCATGACGCTCTTGCAAGTTTAGATTGGTTTTTAATTTATCTAAACAGGATGGCTCCCACTGTATCTCGAATCCCTCTTCAAACCATAAAAGAAGAATTAGTCAGGATTCAATCTCACCCTACAATACCTGCTTAACCTTTCAGCCAGGCTGGTGTTAGTACTTAGAAGGAGGTTTTCCAACGCTTTTGAAAAGATTCTTAATTACATAACCTCTTTTCCCTGGAGGCGTAGCCCCGCTAAAACCGTTCTAATCACCTACTTGGTATAACATTGATTGTTTAGTGAAAAATCTCCCGAGGAGTAGCATATACTCACAATAGGATCGGGATCCAAATATCATTGTGTGATAATCCTGAAGGAATCCTACCAACATTATCACACTCCAAATGGTATGCAGCACTAGAAAGTTTCAGTTTCCTTAGAAACTCCCGATGTGGATTTTTGTCCCATGCTCTTATGACCTTGACGAAGGCCAACACATCATAAGTCACATGTCAAGTTCTACCCGTCATTTTCTAGGTTAATTTGAACCCACCCGTACATACCCTTGACAAAGGCAAACAAAGTAGTATGACTGTCCCAAACCAACGAATCTATTTATGCTACATATGAATACCCAGCAGCTACCAATCACTATGCCTTGGCGAAGGTCAACAAACATAGCTTGAATACTACTGAATATTCATATGAAATGACGGAGGGCTATGATGGTTTTAGCAAAACCGTGAACGTAGTGAACTTGATATAGTCGAAAGAACCATGATAGATTTTAAAGGAGTGGTTTAAGCTCCGCATTTTAAAAGTTTCTGTTTTGAAAAAACCGAGTGGTTTTAAAAGTGTTCCAACGATTCATCTTTGGTTTGTTTGCTTTTCATTAATCTAATGCAGTCCCATCACTTACACCTATCATTACAGAGAGAAACGAAAATAACACGTCCGCTTATGCTATCTGCATTCGCTACTGGGCCTCGTCTAACACCGTTAGGTTACATAACTAACGCCAGAGCGGGGGCTGGACTAGCGCGGATGAAAAACATAAGCAACGTCTACTATATAGCATATATATAATAACCATTCATCTCACGCAATAATAGGAATTCCAGATCACAGATGAACATATTAGATATACTAGGAAGTCCGCGTTTCATTTAAGCCTGTAATGAAAGACGGATTCCACGGTCGTGATGAATAACCAAACCCCACCCCAGACCCCTACGGGTGCGGCAAACTACCCGCCAAATTCCCAAAGTGAAGCTACCTCCCTCAGCAAAGTGAGTAGGCCACTCGGCACTTCAAAGAACCCGGTAGTTTATGCACCCCACCTTGGGTCTATCCTAGGAGCAGAAACAGTAAAAGAAATAATACGACGGTGGTTACAACCTCAACCTGGATGTGACCCGCAAAATAATATTATATCACTTTACAATTTTACATCAAATGAAAGAAAAACAACTCTCTTCTCACATTCCCGGCTATTCATCCACGACGATCCAATAAAATTCATATACACAAACCAACAAATATGTGCAATCTCAAACTAACCGACATATAGCAATTAGCTGAAGTTTAAAAACACATATAACAACACAGAAGATCCGGTTAGCCAAGAACATTTAGAATTTCGATCGAAAACTATTTTCCGTGTCTACCCCAAGTGCAAACCAGCACTAAGAAAAATACTGGGTAGAAACCAAATATACAAGAAGACAAAACACCCAAAATAAGAAACACAGTGGAAAAACGAGTTGAATCGGCCTCGACTCGGCCGCGGAACCGCGGTAAAACCCACCATTCCGCCGTGCTTCCGCGGTCGTCTTGGAGATTCGGTGGATCAATTTTCTACAGTGTTCTTTCGAATACCCTGCACTCATTTTTAATACCTCTGAAATAATTTTTCTGGCACTTTTAAAATTCGACAGAATGTTAGGGTATTGGTGTTCGGTTTTTGTGTTTTTCCGACAATCGAAGTTCTAACACTTGCTAACAAGCTAGTAAAGGTTTAGTAGGCTCTGATAACACTGTAAGTCGATGTTACGCACCCCACGGGTTCGTGGGGAGGCGGAATATGTAAAAAACGATTTTTACGGGCTTCGTATCACCGACTCGAACTCCAGGATCGATACTAAACCCTAACTAGCAAACTGCTATGAGGTAAATTACATGAATAGAATGTTATACCTCATGATTTCAAGTCCTTCGGGCCTTCTTGTCGCTGTCCTCCTCCTCATCACAAGCTCCAAGGATCGTAAAGGATCGGCGCTTCCTCGTCGGCCTCCTCGAGTCAAAGACGATCCACCCGAGAGTCTATAGTCCAGGCTCCAACCTCAAATCCGAGGAAACTAGGGCACCTAGTTCACTACACTAGATGACCTAGGTGATGTAGAGAGTATAGATGGATTGGTATGTCTCTCATAGCCGTAGTTTTCTCAAAACATGAGACATGAAAGGCTAAAGGTAGAAGAAGAGCAACTTGAGGAAAAGCTAGTAAAGTGTTAGCATGAAATGGATGTTAGTTATATGTATGCCCTAGAGGCCATTACTGTACATACGATGTATATTGTAGTGGATGCTAGGACATATATAGGGAGGACTTTCTTGCTCGACATAATAGTATGCTATCTGGTTGTACTTTATCTTAACATGTACTCTGATTGTCTCTATGTTACATGTTGATAAAGCCCTTAGGATATGTACTCGACTACTGGGACTATGATGAGATCATACTAGTGGGGCCGCGGTAGTCGACGAGTACATCCTATTACTGTTCCTAGTTGAGGGTGTATCGAGACAGGGCATCGATACACCAGAGTAGACTAGCGTATACGCATCTTGACCCATATGATGGGCGATGGATGATCCCATATCCATCGATGTTTGACATCAAGGATGGTGTACGGGTGCTCAGTGGAGACTGGGTACACTGGACGGACTCGCCGAGAACTCCCAGATGGTATTATACTTTACGTCAGATGGCAGTTCTTCGGTGACACTGGTACAGAGTAGTCTGTTGACCCGAGATCGTCATAAAGTCTTGTGTGATTCCTACTGTGCTTTGATTTCCATCATACCAGATCCAAGAGGGCGTGCAAAAAGGTGGCTTTTGGGTACAGTCCCGAATCACATGGAGGCAGTGAGCGATAGGAGGGGATTCGTCTCTCCCGGTATAGGGAGTTGATGTTGTGCTGTGTTCGATTGGCTATAACCGAAAATCCCTGGCCAGGGTTGCTAAGATTTACTGGTAAGTGTTATCAGTAGTTTCTCGACCTGTTATAGACCTCATATCGACATGACTTATCGAGCTACTGGGGTCTGACGTTTACCATCCCTAGGCGAGATATGCGACATATCAGACGACGAGACCGGACTGTACGGGAGTGTTACTGATTGGATTCTTGGGAGAATGTATAGGCTTGCTTGTTGATCTTCTGAGAGCTCAATACCTGGGTGGCTGTTACGTTTAGCTGACCGCTTGCAGCTTGTGGGTGTTTGATATGATCATCACCTACTGCCGGCGTATTGACGATTCTTTAGAGTCCTACACAGAGGTTTCTTGGCTAAGGCAAAACGGAGTAGGAGCACATATGTGATATGTGCAGGACCGAGGATAATGCGGTATGTGATACCGTGTTGAATTCTCGCGATATGAGATATCGGCCGGGTATATGTGATATAGACAGGTCATCGTATTAGTCGGTAATTTTTGAAATAGCCGGATTATCGGATCAAGTGTTGATTCGATAATTTAATGTATAATAATATATATGATATATTAAATTACATTAACTAATATTAGCTCACTAAAAGATTCATTTTCTCACGGGATAATACATTGATATATATGAGATATATGTTAATTGTATTATTTTCTATTGTTACAAAATATATTGTATATGTGATATATAATATTGTAACATGTTAGGGTTACAAATTTAACAATGGTTTAGGGTTTAAACTTGGTTAGGGTTTGGATTAGGGTTAGCTTTTGCATGAAGCTTCCATGAAGCTTCATGAAGCTTTGACTTTGTGTTTTGCTTGATATTTTGTGAAGATATTATGTTAACCCAATCCAAACCATCAACTCTAGTTAATTCTCTACAAGGGTTAACTCCTTCATGCTTAACCCTTGATTAGATTTGTAACCACTACAATTAATTCATTATTCATCACAAAAGGAATGATTCATTATCTTCTTCTTCTTCCTTCTCTTTTCATGGAAAAAAGCTTTCTTGATTTGATTTTGTGATGAAAATGAGTGAGAATAAGAAAATAAAAAAGGGAAAAAATCCTACTTCATCATTCTCATCTATCCTTGCCCTTTAGATGAGAGTGTTCACTTCATTTAGTGAGTGTTAGCTTGTGTTAATGAAACTTCAAGGTAGATGATCTTTGTTATCGAAGATCGGAAGAAAGACTGCATCTCTCTCTTTGTAAAGGCTCTCGAAAGTCCGGAACACGATGATCGCAGCGAAGGGACCTCAACAGGGAGCTTAAGAAGTGAAGGACTGGATCTACAAAGGTTGTAATCCATCTCACTTAGTGTTAAAGAGTATAACATGCTTGTTTTCGCCTAAACTCTAGTTTAAAGATCCGGCTTTGGGTTGTTCCGCACGGCCAAAAATTTTAATCGGGCATGGTTGATGTCTCGTAGAACCTTGTGTGCGTGCCTAGGAACCCAACAGTGGTATCAGAGCCAAGATAGAGCTTTAGGCGAAGTCTGAGCGAAGTTTAAAGTCCGATCGAACCCGGAAAACCCCGATTTTACCCCTCTCTGTACATTTTCAAAAATGTTGATTTTTTCCTAATTAAAAATGCTCAGAAAAACAAGCAGGAAAAAATAAGAATTACTGTGAAGTACGGTCTATTAAGTCGCTCATATGACCGCGGAACCGCGGCCAAACCAAGGGTTTGGCGGCAGTTCCGCGGCCAAAATTTGGATTTAGTCTATCATATTTCATATATTTATTCTTAGGTCCTTTCTTGTCATTTTTTTCTGGGAATATTTTAATTCCATTCAAGTGTTGAGTTTTATGGGTTGTATTGGGGACTCGTTGATTCGATCGGATAATTTAACTTCGTTTAGTTTGTCCGGATAATTTTTAGAAACTATTAAAAAGTACGAACGGATATCAATAACTCACTTTTTCCCCTGTCGGAAAATTTTCAAAAGTTGGATTTTTTCTCGTGTTTGAAACTTTCTAAGTCATGCAAGTAACGCGGTGGACCCTCTAGAAGACAAAAAACCATAACTCGATTATGTGACCGTCTTGAACTGCCTCTGAACCTTAGGGTTTATGGCAGTACGGCGTGCCACATGTGAGGCGTTGGCTTGACCCTTCTATGGCTGGACCATTGGTACTGTGGCATGTGATAGGTGCTTTTAAACTACGCTCAAGTGTTGAGCTATTTGGGAATACTTGGGTGTTTGATTATTCGATCGGAAAGTTTACCATTGTCTATTTATCTGGAATGTGATACAATATTTAGAATCCACAGGTAGTTATGAGATAACTAATTTGAATGTTATAAATCTAGCAGTTCAGTCTCAGATGATCGGTTGCCTCGGAATTTTGATGTGATCAAAAGTCCATCCCAATCACGTAGCGTACACGGATACTCGCCGGGTAAACTTAATAGACAGCGACGCCCCATAGCCCCAACCAAGTGACTGTAGGAGAATTCCGTCGCCAAAAGCATCCGTTCGGGTGCTTGCGGCAGCGGTGTTCCGCCTTAGTGCACTTCGTCGACGGCATCCGGGGGTGCGGCCGTCTACTAAAGTTTGCGACGAGCATTCGATCAGGATGTCGGGAATATTGTTGAATTTCCCGACTTGATATTGAAAAGAGTTTTCGATAATGAGACTAAAATGCGGGGTTTTTAATTGTTAGGCATGCGATGTCTAAGGAATTCATTTGGTTAGGCATGCGATGTCTAAGGAGGTTGCGGATTCCAACTGTTGTAGTTTTACACTTTCTTTTCTGTGACCGTAAGCGTAGTATGTGGTGTATCGCCGGCTTCGTTGCTATACATCAACGACAATCGGGATACGCATACTTGCTTACGTTGATGATATGAGATATTATGTGTTGCTGTGATATGTTATATTGGATCGTCGCACTTTGAATAGCCGGGGGTTTTATGTGAGATGAGAGTTTTTTCTTTTTCATTCATGTAAAATTCATTTGTATGTAATATTCTTTTATTGGGGCACTTCCGGGCTGAGGATGATGTCACCATTGTATATTATTTACTTTTCCGCATTAGGTAGACCCAAATCGGGGAGCACAAGTAACCGGGTTCTAGGGTCCAGTGGGAGACCATCTCGAGGAGTCGAGACCGGGTCTCCTAACCATAGAATTGGCAGTGTTGCTTGCCGCTCTCGTAGGGGTCTAGGGATGTGGGTTTGGCTATTCATCACGACCGTGGAATCCGTGTTTTATACAGGCTCGTATTGAAAATATGGACGTCCTAGTATATCCAATATTTCATATATGTTCTTCTGCTGCAATGTTCTGTGATGAGATCATATTACTGCCTGAGACGAATGTTTATATTATATGAGATATATGTTATATTGCAGATTTCGTTTCAAATGTGATGCTTGTGAAGCATAATAAAATGGGACTTCATTAATGAGATTAATGAAACTAAAAGAAACCTAAAGATGTTGTAGAAACTTGTTTAAAAACTGGTAGCTCTAGTTCTTGCTTTGCATAGCGGTGTTCCTTGTAGAACATCCAGCACCTTATTCGATAAGGAAAGAGCCGAGATCCCTTCACCGGGAATGACCACTTTAGTGAAACTAGAAGATGCTACAAACTCGGTTTGTCTTTTGATTGCTTCTATAGTTCTTGCTTTGCATAGTGATATTTATGAAATATCCTGCACCTTATTCGATGAGGAAAGGGCCGACGATCCCTTCACCGGGAGTGACCCCTTTAGCAAAACTAGAAAAGCCTAAAAAACACTCCATTTAAAATCACTCGATTCTACAACGATATCAAGTTCATTACGCAAAGGGTTTTCTTAAAAACCTGTCGTAGCCCTCCGTCATTTCAGATAAGTCCTACTTAGTATCCATGCTACGTTTGTTGACCTCCGTCAAGGCGTAGTGTGCGGTAGCTGACTAGTATTTATCTGCTTATGCATATGATGCAGATTGGATTAGGGTAGTCGTGCGGCCTTGTTGACCTCCGTCAAGGGTCGTGCGGGTGGGTTTAATTCAATCAGGAAATGACGGGTTGAACTTGACTAGTAGCCTATGGTTTGTTGACCTTCGTCAAGGTCATAGAACGCTAGGGGTAAAATATTATTGGGAATTTCAAGTGTTGAAATTTGCAATGAGATTGCATACCTTCTATGAGATAGTTGGATCCCGATACCCGCTGCGAGTAAGAGTTACTCCTGGGAGAGTTTTACACATTACAATTAGCCGATCAAGTAGGTGTCTAGAAAGGTGTTAACGGGATTACGCCTATGGGAAAATGAGGTCCGTGCGAAAGCACGGGGAACCTCCCTCAAAGTACCGACACTGGCCTGGCTGAAAGATTGGCGAACTTGTAGCGTGTAATTAATCCCGGCTAGTCTTTCCTTTTAGGGTTTGAAGGAAGATTTGATTAAAACAGTGGGAGACATCCTGATTAGATATATTAGATAACCAATCTAATCTTGCAAGAGCATACGCTGAGTGTTTTCTTCTCTCTCTCTCCAGATAGCGACCATATCACGCCTTAATTAAGATAATAATACGGATGTATTGACCGACCCCGCTTGTTATACTGAGCTGGGGAACGTTAGTCCCGCTCCAACTTATAATTGTTATAAGACAGAGTAAGAAATTAGGGAATACCAGATTTCCCGTGCCGCCCAAACGAAGAAAGTGCATGCTGATGCATCTTCTTCGGGTGTGTTCATTACAGAGAACTGTTTCTCAGTATCCTTTACGTCCTGGGTATGAGATACCGGATCAGGATCCCGCATATGTAATCTGTTACATGGGCTACAGAAAGGTAGAGAACTGAGAACGGGTGATAAGTTTCATGAGACAGAAAACGGTGCAAGTGTTGCAGCCAAGTCTGTTGGTCACTATCACCCTGTATTAACATAATACATTGATTCTGAACAAATGTTATTAGATACCGAACCTGATATATAACATCATATCACTCTCTTTATTAGTAAAGAAAGGATATAATTTTGTATTGTTGGATAATGTTTTGAACATTTCCTATATCAAGAGTTGATCGGTTCAGGAACGTTATCTAAAAGCATTGACGTTCTAAATCAAACTACAGTTCTTAGTATACAGAACACACACGAGAGGAAGAGTTCAGAAATGAACGAATCCTTCTTGAGGCATTGTAGACTAGGTCATATCAATGCGGCTCGACTAGCTAAGTTACATTTAGATGCATATTTAAATCTGTTTGAATTTACATCTTGTGAAACTTGCCGGTCATGTCACAAAGATAAGATGACCATAGCTCTCTTTATTGGAAACAGAGAAAGAGTTAGTGAACTTTTGGGATTGATACATGCTGATGTATGAATGTCTCCCGTCTACACATGCCAAGACCGGTTCTTTGTACTTCATTACATTCTCTGATGATCTCTCAAGATTCAGACATATGTTCCTATTGAAACACAAGTCCGAACCTTTTGAGATATTCACAGAATGTAAGTTAGAAGTAGAGAACCAAAATACGTGTAAAAGTATTATGTCCTTTGATGTGATCAAGGAGGAGAATACTTGAGCACGGAATTCCTGGACTATTCTAAAGGAGAATGAGATTCTCTCAGCATTACTCCTCCGTATACACCACAGCACGTCGATGAATCGGGGCGGAGCAACAGCACCCTATGTGATATGGTGTGCTCTATGATGAGTACTACTGAGTTTCCTATTTCCTTTTGGGTGTTATGCGCTTGAGAAGCTGCATACCTATTGAATAGGGTTCAAATCAAATCAGTTGCCTACCACTTCATATGTGATATGGAAAGGGAAGAGCCCATATCTTAAGTTTGTTAAGATTTGGGGTTGTCCGGACTATGTCTAAAAGCAAAATCCGGACAAGCTCGAGGCTGTTGGATATAGTGCCCTCTAAGTCAATTATTGGATCGCAGGTACGTGATTGCAATGATTGAGGGATGACCTATACCGATAAACAGTCTTACTCGAGATGATAGTGTGCTATCTGGTTTGTCTTTATCATCATGTAGATGTTGATAGATCCCATAGGATTCTTGCTTGACTACCAGCAGTATGATGGCGATCATATAAGTTGGAGCTGGGGTCTATAAGCATATCCTTAAAGTGTCCCTAGTCATGGGAGTTTCGAGACAGAGCATCGATACTCCAGAGTAGACTAGTGTGTACAGTCGAGACCCCGACAAAGGGCGATGGCCGGTCTCACAAGCCACTGGTGTTAGTTGGATCACCTAAGATGTATACAGGTGCTCATTGGATATGAGTACACCGGACAGGACTCGCCGAGAACATGCTATTGGTATTATACCTAGCGTCAGATAGCAGTTCCCTGGTGACATGTGTACAGGTTAGTTCATCGACCTGAGGTCGTCATTTGTCTCGTGTGAGTTCCCACTATGCTTTGATTTATACCCTACCACGGGTCAAAGGAGTCGTGCAAACAGGTATATTTTGGGTACAGTCCCGAGCCACATTGGAGGCAAGTGAGCGGATCGTCGGGGATTCGTCTCTCCCGTTATTGGGGGTGAGATCGCGCTGTGTTTAGGAGAGCCATTACACGAAATCCCTGGCCAGGGTAATCGAGATATACTGGTAGGTATACCAGTAGTATCTCAGGGTGTTCTGGGCATCTCTCTGACACGACTTATGCAGCTATTGGGGGTCTGACGTTTACCGGCCCCCTAGGCCTAATATGCGATACTCATAGACGAATGTTCCGGACTGTACGGATATTGTCACTGTCAGGATCAGTAGGGTTTATAGATGAGTTCGCTCGTCAGCTTCCCTTCCAATCGATACATAGGCAAACCGTTACGTACAGCTTGTACCTCTGACGTGCTAAATGGTTATACCCAGTGCCAGTGTGTTGATGAGTCATTAGAGTCCCCCATAGACACTTTCCCAACTTCGGGCGAAACGTTGTAGATGCCGTATGGGATTATGGCAGGGTTCGGAAAAAGCACGTGCATTTACGCACGTGTCATTTTTCGGGCAGATAATACTGGTAGGCTTTGGTTTAAGCCGGATCCCAGTATTATACTGTGTAGATATAATATCTTTGTCTCAGTTGCATTTATATTCGGTCGTAATATAAATGCGGGTATGTTTATACTGTTACCGGGTTATCCTGAAATTCGTTTCAGGATCACTTTTGGAAGTTGCCAGTTTCCAGTTTTCTATCAGCCGTATTTAACATTCGGTTAAATGTGGATTTATCCTTTCGTCTTTTGGGTGAGTCATAGTTCTAGAAGATTCTAGAAATGGTGACTAGGATTAGTGACTCATCATTTGCTTTAATTGTGAGGTGAGGTGTTAAGTGAGGTGGATTAAATCATTTAATGTGTTCATACCACTCATTCTTTCTTCATGATAAATATCCTTGATATTTTTCTTTGATCTTTTGCTTACACTCTTCCTTCCTCTTCTATTAGTGGCCGGCCCCTCTTGTGAGGATGGAATGGTTTTTCATTTGCTTGAGAGAAAAAGATTATGATAGTTTAGGGTATGGAAATTTCATATAGTTCAATTTCCATTTACCCGACTCCAAATGGCAACTTCTATTAACCGTTCGTCCATAGCCTTAGACGTAACGAGACAAACTATTCTACTTCATCTTGGTCGTCTCTTTTAGCAAACTTGACGATCAAGTTGCCTCGGTTCAGAGGCGGGAGCCCGTTTAAAGATCCGTCGACGTGGTGCCACCTGGACGACGAGACTGGAGATCGAGTAAGTTCGGATCAGTTGCAACATAGCGTGGGATGATGGTTGAAGACCGAAGGACTCGGATCATTCGTTATAACAATTCTACCCTCTTTACAATTTGTTAGTTTAGCTTTAATGGACGATCCGGGTAATAGTACGCGATAGCGCCAGTCGTAAAAGTTTTGTTCCGCATATTGGCGTCTGTTAGACGGCCGGGGCGCTGCCGCGGACTTACAGTGGTATCAGAGCCTCACCAATAAGCTATACTAATTTGTGCTAACACGTTTAAAAGATCGATCGAACAGAATTTCCGAAATTACATTTTTCTGTACAAAAAGTTTCTGTTGATTTTTAAACTGTTTTAAAAATTATTTTGCATGTCACAGAAAAACAAGCAGGCTTTTTTAAGCAATCCGTACAAAATTGGTCACGTGATCCGATAGAACGACCGCGGAACCGCGGTCAAACCTAGGGTTTGACCGCGCTTCCGCGGCCGTTTAATGGGAACAGTGCTCCAAATTTGTACAGGAGCTTCTTTGCTGGGAATTGTGGTTTTTAGTATTGTTCTTTTGGGCCCACTATTTGTTACTGTACATCAGATTTTCGTGGGGCCCACTTCGGGAAATTTTGTCGATCGAAAATTTAAACGTGTTAGTTTACAGTACTTACTTTATATCTTCGACCGGGAATGTCATTTGATCGGTAAACCGTGTCTGATTGCTATAGTTCTTTTAGACGGGTTTGCGAACGTGACATTCGCGTTGATGTTCTGTGTTGTGCTGTGATGTTGCGGATTTGTCGTGGTGGATAGCAGGGTGCAATGATAGTGCAGTTTGGATTTATTTGTACTTTTGATATTGCGGGGCGAGCGTCTGACTTGTGGACTGCCGTCACTGCCTGTTGTATAATATTCTTTTAGGGCATGACCAGGTTAAGGTCGATGTACCCGTTGTACATATTTTTATTTCTGTACTAGGTTTATCTCGCGAAGGAGCGTACGGATAGATGGGTTCTGGAGGGAAACGGGTCCGTATCTCATGGCTTTGAGAGGCAAAGGGACCTCACTCTAAAATTGGTAGACTATTCGCCGCACTCGTAGAGGGTACAGGTTGACCCAAGGAGGGGTGCTCAATTTACCAGATTCCGTGAAGTGCCGGGTGTTCCATTCACTATGTTGTGGGGACCACCTCGCTTCAGGTTTTGGCGGGTAACTTGCTGCACCCGTAGGGGTCTAAGGTTCATTGCATAGGCTATCCACATGACTAAGGACGTCAGGTTTCAGCAGCGGCTCTGTGAACCCGAGGATCCCAGATTATCTGTATTGTTCTGTGATGTTTATTACTTTTCTGTAATGTTGCATATTATCACGCCTGGAGCGATTATTGTATATTAGTATATATACTATTAGATATTGTATATGTTTTACACCCGCGCTAGTCCAGCCCCCGCTCTGTCGTTAGTTAAGTAACCTAACGGGTGATGACGGGACCCAGTGGTGAATGCAGATGGCATATACGTACATTTTATTTTCGTTCTTTTCTGGTGTGATTGATTGATGGGACTGGGTTGATTCTTATCAATGCAAGATAAAACAAACCTATATTTGATGTTGTTGGAACAAATTCAAAAAGAAATTATTACAAAATCGTTTCCTTTTTGTTTTGCATAGCGGTATTCAGTTGCAATATCCTGCACCTCATTCCACGAGGAAAGAGCCGAGATCTCTTCACCGGAAGTGACTTCTGTAGCAATAGGTTTTCGCTACTATATATTTTTATAAAGCTATCAGGTTCCTTCAACGAGATCAAGTTCATTACGTTAAAGGTTTTTCGCCGAAAACCAGCCGTAAACCTCCATCGTTTCTTATGGATGGTCAGTAGTATTCAAGCCATGTTTGTTGGCCTACGTCAAGGCGTAGTGTTTGGTAGCTGCTGGGTATTCATTTGTTGCATAGATAGATGCATTAGTTTAGGACAGACGTACAGCCTTGTTGGCCTACGTCAAGGGCATGTACGATGACCTAAATTAATCAGGACAACGACGGGTAGAACTTGACATGTGGCTTATGATTTGTTGGCCTACGTCAAGGTCATAAGTGCATGGGATAAAAATTATATCGGGAGTTTCAAACATACAGGAAACTTGCCAGACTTGCGCATACCTTCTGGAGTGTGTTAACTTGAGTGGCTTCCATCAAGTTATCATGCGATGAGAGTTGGATCCCGATTCCCACTGATGAGTTGGTTTACTCTTCGGGTGATCCCGATTGATTCTTCTTTCTGGTTTGGAGGAGAATTTGAGATTACAGTGGGAGGTTTCCTAATTAGATAAAATGATAACCATTCTGATCTAGGTTAGAGTGCACGCAGAGTGTTTCTTTTCTCTCTCTCTTTGACAGCGACCTTTGACCGACCCTAGACTATAACTCAGTGACCAAAGTTGACCGAACCTTCTTAATATACAGGCTTTTGGATTGTCTATAGTTGCATAAGTCATTGCCGCTCCTTCTTTTACCCTTTGTATTTCTCAGAACAACCCGTATTACTACGGGCATCCACTTCCATTGGATAGATCCATCGTATGGTTATATACGAACTCGGAGGGATTTCTTCGAGGATGGATCCAGGTTCAGGAGAAATAGAATTGGTTTACTCAGTCGTCTTTTATTATCACCTTCTCTCAGGTTGCGAGGGCTCCTTGGTTTAGGAGAGTACACCTATTTACGCTTATTGGATAGTCTTATTCCAAACCATAGGCAGGTGCCAAAAGGTAGGGAATGAAGAAAACCAATTAGCCTAAGTAGGGTGTGCAGAAGGTAATATGTAATGACAAATAAAGGAATTAGAAAGAGGGCAAAGTAAATTGCGACTATTATCATTCACGACCAAACCGCGTACTTCATTACCACTCCTACTTCATCTTTAATTTCTCCAGAACAACCCGTATCACTACGAACATCCAATTCCATTTGATAAATCCATCATATGGTTATATACGAACTCGAAGGATATCTTTTCGAGGATGGATTCTGGTTCAGGAGAAATAGGAATACGGATTATTCAGTTTTCTTTTATCATCACCTTCTCTCAAGCTGGGAGTACTCCTAGGATTAGGAGGGTACACCTATTATGCTTACTGGATATTCTTCTTCCAAACCATAGGCTGGTGCCGAATGGTAGGGAAGGAAGAAATCCAAGCCTAATGATGGTGTACAGAAGGTAACGACTAAAGACAAATAAAGGGAATTGGAAAGGTGGAAGGAAAATAAACGGTTAAAGTCATGATTTGGATAGTGGAAGAGGCATTACTGGGAATACCAGGATACCCCTACGAAACATATTTATGTTTCATATTTACTGTGCATTCTTAATAGAAAACTGATTTCCCGATTAAAATACTTACTCCAGGGTATGTATTTACCAGGTATGATTCTCACATCTGTATAGTTTTACAGATGTTGAGTGGGAGTAAGTTATTGGGAATTAGGTAATCATCCTCATTATATCGGAATTCGTTGTAATTGGTGATATTTGAGGAAATCGCCTGGGCACAGTTTTCAACCTACGACGTACAGGTTTTGAGTTATTCAACTCAGCGAACTTATACAGAGTATTGTATGTTGTCCAATGTCCAGAAGGACAAAGGGGCTGGTCCTCGTACTATATTCTATTTATTTGTGACTTCTCTAGTTTATAGACAAGTGTTTCGTAGAAATACAATGTCTAAGTATTGAGAAGTTGTGGGTATAAGAATAAAGTAGAGAACCAAGTATCGCAAGTATCAGGATTCTTCAAAGAAATCGAAGATGTAGATTCTTATGATTAGTATTCAGTTGATAGTAATGGTTTTGAGAAACTTGTTTCTCTTTCAGGTTACTCATAATTGGATACATTCCAAAGTTGAGTAATGCTGATTAGCCTCTCTCCATTAAGTTGATATGCACTGGAGACAGCTGCAGGATTTGAATCTGGTTCCAATTAAATAAGTGCCAAAGTTTCTATATTGGATATAGAATGCTTCATATCTTAACGATGTTAAGGTAAAGAGAGTTGTCCAGCTTATGCTTAAAACCAGACACTGGATAACTCAAGGCACGTTTCTGTAATGGCAGTTTGTGGGTTGACCCTAGGTTTGACGAGGGTTGAATTTTTACCATCTGGAAGATCAATAGTGATATTGTTCTTGACTCGCCACAGTTTTAATAAAATGGATTTTTTCAGAAAACAGTAGTGGGAGTATGGTAGAACTGGAAGTGATTCCAGAACCGCAAACGATTACGGAAAATTTAATAGGACCTATATATTCAATCAAGTTTGACATTCAAATAGCCACTCCGCAGATATGGTGGATAACCTCAGACACCCGAGAGGTACTCCGGTAGCCTCAAAGACGGTGACATGGAGGTTCTTGTTTACCCAGACTTGACACTACTGTTGTTCCAGACTATGAGACCCGGCAGGAGGAAATATATAGCGTCGTTCTAAACTAGTTTCAGAAGTGTACGTATATATTATTCTGCCAGAGGGTTATCGTAGTCAGTGGGAGCAGCGGAAGCATAGTGAGCAAGAAGCTTATGTCTATTTATAGACTTAAGCAGAAATAGCGGAGATAGATCATCTATTTTTGATATGACAGTCATGGGTTTGACTTCGTCAGAATAGGGGATGGATCTGTTAAGAAAGTAGTAGGGTGTGATGTCTTGGTATTTGGATGACATACACAGAGTAGGAAGTAAAATTCCTATACTACGATCGGTTGTACTATGGTCGTCACACAGTTGTTTCTCCACAAAGGATTTGGATATAATAACTGACATTCTGGTTACTAGATCTATGTTTTAGATCTAGATTTGGGTAGTTTCCCAATGTAGGTACTTTGACAGTATTCTATTAGTATTTTAGAATAGATGACTCCTGGCATGGTGGTGTACCTGCAGGTGATGGAGTCACCCTCTCTAAAGGTGTTTTACAGACTAAAGGGGAAAGGGACGTACATGATTGACAGATCACTTGCTTGGGCAATTGATGTTAGTTGTATGTATGCCCTAGAGGCCAGTATTGTACAGATGATGTATATTATATTGGATGCTTGGACATATATAGAGATGACTTTCTTGCTCGATATGATAGTATGCTATCTGGTTGCTCTTTATCTTAACATATACACTTGTCTCTTTAAACTGTCTTATAGTTACATGTTGGTAAAGCCCTTAGGATGTATGTACTTGACTACCTGGACTATGATGCAGATCATACTAGTGGGGACATGGTAGTCCATAAGTACATCCTTCAAGGTCCCTAGTCGTGGGTGTATCGAGACGGGGCATCGATATACCAGTGTAGACTAGCGTATACGCTTCTCAACCCATGAGATGGGCGATGGATGATCCCATATCCATTGGTGTTTGACATCAGAGATGGTGTACGGGTGCTCAGTGGAGACTGGGTACACTGGACGGACTCGTCGAGAACTCCCAGATGGTATTATACCTCACGTCAGATGGCAGTTCTCAGGTGACACTTGTACAGGTTAGTCTGTAGACCCGAGATCGTCATAGAGTTTTGTGTGATTCCCACTGTGCTTTGATCTCCACCTTACCACGTCCATGAGGGTGTGCAAAACGGTGGTCTTTGGGTACAGTCCCGAGTCACATGGAGGCAATGAACGATAGGAGGGGTTTCGTCTCTCCCGGTATTGGGGGTTGATGTTGCGCTGTGCTCGATTGGCTGTAACAGGGAAGTCCCTGGCCAGGGCTGATCAGAGATTTGCTGGTAAGTGTTACCAGTAGTTTCTCGACCAGTTATGAGCCTCACATCGGCACGACTTATCGGTTACTGGGGTCTGACGTTTACCACCCCTAGACTTGATATGCGACATATCAGACGAACAGATCGGACTGTACGGTAAGTGTTACTGGTTGGATTCACAGGAGTGTGAGCGAGCTAGCTCGTCGATCTTCTGATCGCTCAATACCCGGATGGCCGTTACGTTTAGCAGACCGCTTGCGGCTTGTGGGTGCTTGATATGATCATCATCTGCTGCCGGCGTATTGACGAGTCTTTAGAGTCCTACATAGAGGTTTCCTGGTTCAAGCGAAACGAAATAGGAGCGCATATGAGATATGTGCAGGACCGAGAATAATGCATGTATGTGATACCGTATTCCATTCTCGCGATGAATGTATCGATTGGTTATATGCGATATAACCTAGATATCGAATCAAGGATTGATTCGATAAGCCGATACATAGGATACTAGTCGGTTGTATGCGATATGACCGGATCGTTATATCAAGTGTTGATTTAATGATTTAATGTATAATTATATATTTGATATATTACTTTGCATTAACTAGTATTGGTTCACTTTAAATGGATTTTCTCACTTGATGTGCAAGTTGTATATGTGATATACTTTTGTGCACATGTTTGTATTATGTTTGATGATACTTGCTCATTTGGTTAAGTGTAAAGAATTAAACCTTGGTTAAGTAAATGGTTAGGGTTTTTATTTATTCATTCATTTATCCTTTTAATTTGGATTAAAAAGAAATTGCAAAAGAAAACAAAATGGTTGCTATCATTCTTGAAGCTTGTTGAAGCTTCATGAAGCTTGTTGAAGCTTCATGAAGCTTTGACCAAAGTGACCATTTTGTCTTCATGCTTAACCATAACCATTCATCTAACCTTAGTCAATTCTCTACACCTAACCATGGTTCATATTATGATAAGTATTCATTTCTTTTGCATTTTAAAAGAATAACTTATCATATCTTTTCTTCTTCTTCATTATCTTCATCAAGAAGGAAAGCTTGTCTTCATCAATGGCATCTTGAGCAAAAGTGTGAGAAATCCAATTCTAAAGTGAACCCACCTCCTATTTCTTCACCCTCTACCTCTTGCCAAGTAGTATAGGGTGTTTTCTTCATAAGTTTCACAACTTGGTGAAGTTGGCGCTTGATCTTGTGTAACCTCGACGTAGATCATCTTCGGCATCGTAGCCGACGACTTGTCCGCTCATTTCTCCGTTGAAGCCGATGCTAGAGTCCGAGATCCGACTAGGACAGCGAGAGGACGTCTACGTGGAGCCTAGGAAGTGGAGAACCGGATCTACAAAGGTTGTAGCTTCTCACTTTTAGTTAAGATGTTAACTAGGTTTTTGTTTCGCCTAAATTTCTAGTTAACGATCCGTATTAAGGTTTCACGGCACTTGTAAAATCTAAAATTGGCATGGTTGATGCCTTGTGAGACCTCTTGAGAGTGCCTAGGAACCCTACAGTGGTATCAGAGCCTAGCTAGAGCCTTAGGCGATGCTTAGATGATGTTTGAAACCCGATCGAACCCGAAACCCTATATTTTTCACGCTTTCTGGACTTTTTCTAAAAACTGGGTTTTTTCCAGATTAAAAATGCTTAAAAAATTCAGCAGGGAATTCTAAGAATTACGGTGCAAATTTTTCCAAGAGATCAGTTCATAGCGCGGCGGAACCGCGGCAAAAGCCTGGCTTCTGCGGCGGTTCCGCGGCCATATGATGACATCATCATTCGATTTTTGCACAGTAATTCCTACTTTATGATGCTGAGTTTTCTGGGAATTTTTAATTTGACTCAAGAGTTGAGTGTTCTGGGGTTGCATTGGGAATCGCAGATTCGATCGGATTATTAAACTTCGTCTATGTGTTTTTCCGGATAACTTTAGAATATGTTAAAAAGTTCGACCGGATATAAATACCCAACTTTTCCCCTGCCGGAAAAATTTCCAAGTGTTGGATTTTTCTGTGGTTTAAGGACGTTCTGAGTAGTGCAAGTAACGCGATGGTCCCTCTAGAAGACAACAAACCTTAACTCGATTATGTGACCGTCTTGAACTGCCCTTTGAACCTTCGGGTTTGGGGCAGTACGGCGTGCCACATGTGAGGCGTTGGCTTGACCCTTCTACCGCTGGACCGTTGGTACTGAGGCTTGAAATGAATGTCTTTGAACCTATTTCATGTGTTGAACGGTTTCGGGAAAACTTGGGTGTTCGAATGTTCGATCGGAAAGTTTAATATATTCTATTTATCCGGAATGGGATACAATAATTGGAATTCACAAACAGTTATGAGATAACTGAATGAATGTTATAAATCTAGCGGTTTAGTCTCACTTGATATTGAAAAGAGTCTTCGACAATGGGACTAAAATACGGGGTTTATAATTGTTAGGCATGTGATGTCTAAGGAATTCATTGGTCTAGGCATGCGATGTCTAAAGAGTTTGCGGATTCCAACTGTTGTAGTTTTACACTTTCTTTTCTGTGACCATAAGTGTAATATGTGATATCGCCGGTTTCGTTGCTATATGTCAACGACAATTGGGATGCTCATATTTACTTGCGTTGATGACATGTGATGTTATGTGTTGTTGGATATGTTATATTGGATTGTCGTGTTTGAATAGCTGGGGGTTTTTATGTGAGATGAGTGTTTTTCATTTTCATTCATGTAAAAACTTGTATGTAATATTCTTTTATTGGGGCACTTCCAGGTTGCGGAAGTTGTCACCTTTTGTATATTATTTTCTTTTCCGCATTAGGATAGACCCAAGGAGGGGAGCACAAGTAACCGGGTTCTAGGGTCCAGTGGGAGACCATCTCGAGGAGTCGAGTCCGGGTCTCCTAACCCTAGAATTGGTAGGGTTGCTTGCCGCTCTCCTAGGGGTCTAAGGGTGTGGGATTGGCTATTCATCACGACCGTGGAATCCGTGTTTTATACTGGCTCGTATTGAAAACACGGACATCCTAGTATATCCAATGTTTCATATGTTTCTTCTGCTGCGATATCTGTGATGTGATCCTGATGTTCTGTGATAGATACAGTATATAGTATATATGATATATTATATAGATGTTACTTATGTTTTGCACCCGCACTAGCCCTGCCCTGCTCTGCCGTTAGTTACCTAACCTAACGGTGCACGAGGGGACATTCAGGCGAATGCAGATGGCATAAGTGTACAACGTATTTATCTGTGATGTTTAGGTGACTTAAATGATGGGACTTCATTAATGTGATTAATGAAAGAAAAGAAACCTAAGATGTTGTAGAATCAAATTTTAAACAAAACAGGTAGCTACAGTTCTTGCTTTGCACAACGGTATATGTGATATATCCTGCACCTTATTCGATGAGGAAAGGACCGAGATCCCTTCACCGGGAGTGACTCCTTTAGCAATAACTGGCAGATGCTACACACTCGGTTTGTTTTTGATTTCTTCTATAGTTTCTGCTTTGCACAGTGATATATATGATATATCCCACACCTCATTCGACGAGGAAAGGGCCGACGATCCCTTCACCGGGAGTGACCCCTTTAGCAAAACTAGAAAAGCCTCAAAATCACTCCATTTCAAAACTTCATTTGATTCTACAACGATATCAAGTTCATTACGTAATAGGTTTTCAGAAAAACCTTTCGTAGCCCTCCGTCATTTCAGATAAGTAGTAGCTAGTATTCGTGCTACGTTTGTTGGCCTGCGTCAAGGCGTAGTGTGCGGTAGCTAACTAGTATTTATCTGTTTATGCATATGATGCAGATTGGATTAGGGTAGTCGTGCGACTTTGTTGGCCTGCGTCAAGGGTCGTATGGGTGGGTTTAATTCAATCAGGAAATGACGGGTTGAACTTGACTAGCGCACTATGGTTTGTTGGCCTGCGTCAAGGTCATAGGACGCTAGGGGCAAAATATTATCGGGAATTTCAAGTGTTGAAATTTGCAATGAGATTGCATACCTTCTATGAGATAGTTGGATCCCGATACCCACTGTGAGTAAGAGTTACTCCTGGGAGAGTTTTACACATTACAATTAGCCGATCAAGTAGGTGTCTAGAAAGGTGTCAACGGGGTTACGCCTCTGGGAAAACGAGGTTTACATTAATTAGGTTCGTGCGAAAGCACGGGGGACCTCCCTCAAAGTACCGACACTGGCCTGGCTGAAAGATTGGCGAACTTGTAGTGTGTAATTAATCCCGGCTAGTCTTTCCTTTTAGGGTTTGAAGGAAGATTTGATAAAAACAGTGGGAGCCATCCTGATTAGATAAGATAATAACCAATCTGATCTTGCAAGTGCATACGCTAAAGTGTTTTCTTCTCTATCTCTCCAGGTAGCGACCGTGTCATGCCCTAATAAAGATAATAATATGGATGTATTGACTGAACCCGCATGTTATACTGTGCTGGGGAACGTTGGTTCCGTTCTTTCTTATAAGAGTTATAGGAATGAACAGGATATAAGGGAACACCAGGATTCCCATGCCACCAGATTGAAGAAAGTACATGGTGATGCATTTTCTTCGGGTGTGTTCGTTACAGGGAATTGTTTCTCCATTTGCCCTACGTCCTGGGTATTAGATACCGGGTTAGGATCCCATATATGTAATCAGTTACATGGGCTTAGAAAAGGTAGAGAACTTGGAGAAGGTGATAAAGACATTAGAGTTGGAAATGGTGCAATTGTTGCAGCTAAGACTGTCGGGGAATATCACCTTGTATTACCAACTGGTAATACATTGATTCTGAACGAATGCTATTACATGCCGAACCTAATATGCAACATTATATCGGTTTCTTTATTGAGTAAAAAGGGATATAATTTTGTATTACAGGATAATGTTATGAACATTTTCCGTAACCAAAAGTTGGTTGGATCAGGCACGTTGTGCAATGTCATTTATGTTCTAAATCAATCAACAGTTCTGAGCATAACAAACACACACAAGAGGAAGAGTTCTGAACTGAACGAATCCTTCTTGTGGCACTGTAGACTGGGTCACATCAATGCGACACGACTAGCTAAGTTGCATAAAGATGGATATTTAAATCCGTTTGAATTTTCATCTTATGACACTTGCCAGTAATGTCTCAAAGGCAAGATGACCAAAACTCCGTTTACGGGACACGGAGAAAGAGTTACCGAACTCTTGGGACTGATACATAGTGATGTATGCGGTCCTATGTCTACACATGCCAGGGATGGTTCTTCGTACTTCATTACATTCACTGACGATCTCTCAAGATTCGGATATGTGTTCCTGATGAAACACAAATCAGAAGCTTTTGAGAAATTTAGAGAATATAAACAAGAAGTCGAGAACCAAACCGGAAAAAGTATTAAAATCCTTCGATCTGATCGAGGAGGTGAATACTTGAGCAATGAATTCCTGGACTTCCTAAAAGAGAATGGGATTCTCTCTCAGCTGACTCCTCCATATACACCACAGCACAACGGTGTATCAGAACGGAGGAACCGCACCCTATTAGATATGGTGCGCTCTATGATGAGCACGGCTGAGTTACCTATTTCCTTCTGGGGATATGCAGTGGAAACAGCTGCAGACCTATTGAATATGGTTCCCACCAAATCCGTGCCAACCACTCCATATGAGATATGGAAAGGAAAGAGACCATGTCTTAATTATGTTAAGATATGGGGTTGTCCGGCATAGGTAAAAACGCAAAATCCGGACAAACTCGAGGCAAGGTCCATTCTGTGTAAGTTTATTGGATATCCCAAACATTCGCGCGGGTATATCTTCTACCACACCGAGGAACAAAAGGTGTTTGTTTCTCGACATGCCACCTTTTTAGAAAAGGAATTTCTTGAAAAAGAGATTAGTGGCAAGGAGGTAGAACTGGAAGAGGTTCCAGCAATACAGACTACGACAGAAGATTTGGTTGAACCAGAGGATTCAGTAGCTCCCGACGAACCCCAGCCTCTCCGCCGATCTAGTAGGGTTCCTCACCAACCAGAGAGATACTACGGTTTTCTCATGGATGGTGGGAGCGAGGATTGCATCATGCAGGATGATGACCCTACTAGCTTCGAGCAAGCCATCACGAGTAAAGACTCAGTGAAATGGCTGGATGCTATGCGGTCCGAGATGGAATCCATGTACACCAACAAAGTATGGACTTTGGATGTTGCTCCTGAGGGGTAAAACCCATCGGGAGCAAGTGGATCTTCAAGAAAAAACTTGGTGTAGATGGGAAAGTGGAGACTTTCAAAGCTAGACTTGTAGCAAAGGGTTTTCGTCAAAGACCAGGTGTGGACTATGACGAAACCTTTTCTCTAGTGGCTATACTTAAATCCATCCGGATCATGCTTGCCATCGCTGCATATCATGATTACGAAATCTGGCAAATGGATGTTAAGACCGCCTTTCTAAATGGTGATTTAGAAGAGTGCGTGTACATGACTCAGCCAGAGGGCTTCGTAGACAGTGGGAGCAGCGGGAAGGTGTGCAAGCTGCTTAAATCCATTTATGGATTAAAGCAAGCATCGCGGAGTTGGAACATCTGCTTTGACGTCGTTATCAAAGAGTTTGATTTCGTCAAAAACCCAGATGAACCTTGTATCTACAAGAAGGTAGCAGAGAGTAAGGTTGTCTTCCTCGTATTGTACGTGGACGACATACTCTTGATAGGAAATGATATTCCTATGCTGCAATCGGTCAAGCTCTTCTTATCACAAAGATTCTCGATGAAAGATCTTGGTAATGCCTCTTGCATATTGGAATTAGGATCTATAGAGATAGATCCAAACAGATATTGGGATTGTCCCAATCCAGGTACATTGACACCATACTAAAGAGGTTTAGTATGGAAGAATCCAAGCGTGGGAATTTACCCACGATTTCTGGAGTCACTCTCTCCAAAGAGATGTCTCCCAAGACTGATTTGGAGAGACCTCGCATGCAAGGGATACCCTATGCTTCGGCTGTAGGCTCTATCATGTACGCGATGCTATGTACCAGACCCGATGTAGCATACTCACTAAGTATAGTGAGCAGGTATCAAGCTGATCCTGGAGAGAGTCACTGGACAGCTGTGAAGAGCATTCTCAAGTACTTACGAAGGACTAAAGAGATGCTCTTGGTGTATGGTAATGGAGAACTCCAAGTGGAGTCCTTTACCGATTCGAGCTTCCAGAGTGATAAGGACGACTCTAAGTCGCAGTCGGGATTTGTCTTTACCCTTTACGGAGGGGCGGTTAGCTGGAAGAGTTCCAAGCAGGAAACCGTGGCAGACTCGACGATGGAGGCTGAATACATCGCTGCCAACGATGCTGCTAAAGAGGCTGTCTGGATCAAGAAGTTCATTACTGAACTTGGAGTGGTTCCATCCATTGAGCATCCAATACCTTTGTATTGCGATAACAATGGAGCGGTGGCTTTGGCCAAGGAACCCAGGTCCCATCAGCGATCCAGGCATATTCTGAGGCGGTATCACCTGATCCGGGAGATAGTTGATCGCCGGGAGATCGAGGTCAGGAGGGTTGACATGAAGAACAACACGGCGGATCCACTCACGAAGGCCATTCCCCAGATACAGTTTGAGAGACTCTTCGGGATGCTCGGTATGCGATACTACAGCAGCTGGCCCTAGTGCAAGTGGGAGATTGTTAGTTGTATGTATGCCCTAGAGGCCAGTATTGTACAGATGATGTATATTATATTGGATGCTTGGACATATATAGAGATGACTTTCTTGCTTGATATGATAGTATGTTATCTGGTTGCTCTTTATCTTAACATGTACACTTGTCTCTTTAAACTGTCTTATAGTTACATGTTGGTAAAGCCCTTAGGATGTGTACTTGACTACCTGGAGTATGATGCAGATCATACTAGTGGGGACATGGTAGTCCATAAGTACATCCTTCAAGGTCCCTAGTCGTGGGTGTATCGAGACGGGGCATCGATATACCAGTGTAGACTAGCGTATACGCTTCTCGACCCATGAGATGGACGATGGATGATCCCATATCCATTGGTGTTTGACATCAGAGATGGTGTACGGGTGCTCAGTGGAGACTGGGTACACTGGACGGACTCGCCGAGAACTCCCAGATGGTATTATACCTCACGTCAGATGGCAGTTCTCAGGTGACACTTGTACAGGTTAGTCTGTAGACCCGAGATCGTCATAGAGTCTTGTGTGATTCCCACTGTGCTTTGATCTCCACCTTACCACGTCCATGAGGGCGTGCAAAACGGTGGTCTTTGGGTACAGTCCCGAGTCACATGGAGGCAATGAACGATAGGAGGGGTTTCGTCTCTCCCGGTATTGGGGGTTGATGTTGCGCTGTGCTCGATTGGCTATAACAGGGAAGTCCCTGGCCAGGGCTGATCATAGATTTGCTGGTAAGTGTTAGTAGCAGTTTCTCGACCCGTTATGAGCCTCACATCGGCACGACTTATCAGTTACTGGGGTCTGACGTTTACCACCCCTAGACTTGATATGCGACATATCAGACGAACAGACCGGACTGTACGGTAAGTGTTACTGGTTGGATTCACAGGAGTGTGAGCGGGCTAGCTCGTCGATCTTCTAATCGCTCAATACCCGGATGGCCGTTACGTTTAGCAAACCGCTTGCAGCTTGTGGGTGCTTGATATGATCATCATCTGTTGCCGGCGTATTGACGAGTCTTTAGAGTCCTACACAGTAGTTTCCTGGCTCAAGCGAAACGAAATAGGAGCGCATATGAGATATGTGCAGGACCGAGAATAATGCGTGTATGTGATACCGTATTCCATTCTCGCGATGAATGTATCGATTGGTTATATGCGATATAACCTAGATATCGAATCAAGGATTGATTCGATAAGCCGATACATAGGATACTAGTCGGTTGTATGCGATATGACCGGATCGTTAAATCAAGTGTTGATTTAATGATTTAATGTATAATTATATATTTGATATATTACTTTGCATTAACTAGTATTGGTTCACTTTAAATGGATTTTCTCACTTGATGTGCAAGTTGTATATGTGATATACTTTTGTGCACATGTTTGTATTATGTTTGATGATACTTGCTCATTTGGTTAAGTGTAAAGAATTAAACCTTGGTTTAGTAAATGGTTAGGGTTTTTATTTATTCATTCATTTATCCTTTTAATTTGGATTAAAAAGAAATTGCAAAAGAAAACAAAATGGTTGCTATCATTCTTGAAGCTTGTTGAAGCTTCATGAAGCTTTGACCAAAGTGACCATTTTGTCTTCATGCTTAACCCTAACCATTCATCTAACCTTAGTCAATTCTCTACACCTAACCATGGTTCATATTATGATAAGTATTCATTTCTTTTGCATTTTAAAAGAATAACTTATCATATCTTTTCTTCTTCTTCATCATCTTCATCAAGAAGGAAAGCTTGTCTTCATCAATGGCATCTTGAGCAAAAGTGTGAGAAATCCAATTCTAAAGTGAACCCACCTCCTATTTCTTCACCCTCTACCTCTTGCCAAGTAGTATAGGGTGTTTTCTTCACAAGTTTCACAACTTGGTGAAGTTGGAGCTTGATCTTGTGTAACCTCGACGTAGATCATCTTCGGCATCGTAGCCGACGACTTGTCCGCTCATTTCTCCGTTGAAGCCGATGCTAGAGTCCGAGATCCGAGTAGGACAGCGAGAGGACGTCTATGTGGAGCCTAGGAAGTGGAGAACCGGATCTACAAAGATTGTAGCTTCTCACTTTTAGTTAAGATGTTAACTAGGTTTTTGTTTTGCCTAAATTTCTAGTTAACGATCCGTATTAGGGTTTCTCGGCACTTGTAAAATCTAAAATTGGCAAGGTTGATGCCTTGTGAGACCTCTTGAGAGTGCCTAGGAACCCTACAATTGAGTCAATCGTAAGATGTCAAGTACCACACCAGATGTCGTTATTGCACTGGATGCGATAAGTTTATATTAATCCAATCCTGAAGAAACATACGGAAGCAGTTTTAGAACATAAGTGAATGTTCTACGGATTTGATGACGGCAGCCTCCTTCGGGAGACGGTTATTATTCCAGGCTTCACAGGTGACCTGGATGACAGAGCGATTGTCAGTGTTACAGTTTTCCCTCAGACGAGGGACAGTATTATGGACAGGTGGTCCAAGGGGATACTGTGGGAGGCATGGTGCTGGACACTGATTAGTTTCAGTGATTGATACAGTCTAAGAAGTTTGGATTTGGAGTTCATTTATGAACTAGGTCCCATCAGATATCCAGACATATTCTAAGATAGGTATTACTCAACTCGGGAGATGGTTTTCTCCGCGAGGTTGAGATATAGAGAGATACAGAAAGAAACACCGAAAAAGGGATCCACTCACTGAGGCTATTTCTCGAACACAATAGTTTTGCAAACGAGCTTTGTGAAACTGATTAGTAAAGGAGTTGGATGCCCGGTATCACACGAGCTATGAGTACACGACATCGCAATAATTAGCCTTAAGTGTAAGTGGGAGATTGTTGGATATAGTGCCCTCTAAGTCAATTATTGGATCGCAGGTACGTGATTGCAATGATTGGGGGAGAACCTATACCGATAAACAGTCTTACTCGAGATGATAGTGTGCTATCTGGTTTGTCTTTATCATCGTGTAGATGTTGATAGAGCCCATAGGATTCTTGCTTGACTACCAGCAGTATGATGGCGATCATATAAGTGGGAGCTGGGGTCTATAAGCATATCCTTAAAGTGTCCCTAGTCGTGGGAGTTTCGAGACAGGGCATCGATACTCCAGAGTATACTAGTGTATACAGTCGAGACCCTGACGAGGGGCGGTGGCCGGTCTCACAAGCCACTGGTGTCAGTTGGATCACCTAAGATGTATACAGGTTCTCATTGGATATGAGTACACCGGACAGGACTCGCCGGGAACATGCTAGTTGGTATTATACCTAGCGTCAGATAGCAGTTCCCTGGTGACATGTGTACAGGTTAGTTCATCGACCTGAGGTCGTCATTTGTCTCGTGTGAGTTCCCACTGTGCTTTGATTTATACCCTACCACGGGTCAAAGGAGTCGTGCAAACAGGTATATTTTTGGTACAGTCCCGAGCCACATTGGAGGCAAGTGAGCGGATCGTCGGGGATTCGTTTCTCCCGGTATTGGGGGTGAGATCGCGCTGTGTTTAGGAGAGCCATTACACAAAATCCCTGGCCAGGGTAATCGAGATATACTGGTAGGTATACCAGTAGTATCTCAGGGTGTTCTGGGCTGCTCTCTGACACGACTTATGCAGCTATTGGGGGTCTGACGTTTACCGGCCCCCTAGGCCTAATATGCGATACTCATAGACGAATGTTCCGGACTATACGGATATTGTCACTGTCAGGCTCAGTAGGGTTTATAGATGAGTTCACTCGTCAGCTTCCCATCCAATCGATACATAGGCAAACCGTTACGTACAGCTTGTACCTCTGACGTGCTAAATGGTTATACCTAGTGCCAGTGTGTTGATGAGTCATTAGAGTCCCCCACAGACACTTTCCCATGTTCGGGCGAAACGTTGTAGATGCCGTATGGGATTATGGCAAGGTTTGTAAAAAGCACGTACGTTTTCGCACGTGTCATTTTTCGGGCAGATAATACTGGTAGGCTTTGGTTTAAGCCGAATCCCAGTATTATACTGTGTAGATATAATATCTTTGTCTCAGTTGCATTTATATTCGGTCGTAATATAAATGCGGGTATGTTTATACTGTTACCGGGTTATCCTGAAATTCGTTTCAGGATCACTTTTGGAAGTTGCTAGTTTCCAGTTTTCTATCAGCCGTATTTAACATTCGGTTAAATGGGGATTTATCCTTTCGTCTTTTGGGTGAGTCATGGTTCTAGAAGATTCTAGAAATGGTGACTAGGATTAGTGACTCATCATTTGCATTAATTGTGAGGTGAGGTGTTAAGTGAGGTGGATTAAATCATTTAATGTGTTCATACCACTCATTCTTTCTTCATGATAAATATCCTTGATATTTTTCTTTGATCTTTTTCTTACAGTCACCCTCCCCTCTCCTACACTCACCCTCCCTCTTCTATAAGTGGCCGGCCCCTCTTGTGAGGATGGAATGGTTTTTCATTTGCTTGAGAGAAAAAGATTATGATAGTTTAGGGTATGGAAATTTCATATAGTTCAATTTCCATTTACCCGACTCCAAATGGCAACTTCTATTAACCGTTCGTCCATAGCCTTGGACGTAACGAGACAAAGTATTCTACTCATTCTCTACTTCATCTTGGTCGTCTCTTTTAGCAAACTTGACGATCGAGTTGCCTCGGTTCAGAGGCGGGAGCCCGTTTAAAGATCCGTCGACGTGGTGCCACCTGGACGACGAGACCGGAGATCGAGCAAGTTCGAATCAGTTGCAACATAGCGTGGGATGATGGTTGAAGACCGAAGGACTCGGATCATTCGGTATAACAATTCTACCCTCTTTACAATTTGTTAGTTTAGCTTTAATGGACGATCCGGGTTATAGTACGCGATAGCGCCAGTCGTAAAAGTTTTGTTCCGCATATTGGCGTCTGTTAGACGGCCAGGGCGCTGCCGCGGACTTATAGAGGCAAGGCCTGTTATGTAGAACCGGAAAGGTTCCAGCTATACAAACTGCAGCTGATGATTTGGTAGAACCAAAGGATTCAATAGTTTCCAACGAACCTCAGCCTCTCCGCCGATCTAGTAGGGTTCCTCACTCACCTGAGAGATACTTCGGTTTCTCTATGACAGTGGGAGCGAGGATTGCATCATGAGATGATGACCCAACTAGTTTCGAGCAGGCTATCAGGAGTGGGACTTTGTAAGAATGGCTGGATGCTTATCGATCTGAGATGGAATCCTTATACACCAACAAAGCATAGACTTTGGTTTCTTTATCTGAAGGGTTAAATCCCCTTCAGAAGCAAGTATATCTTGAGAAGATTACTTGGTGTACATGGAAAAGTTGAGACTTTCAAAGCTATGCTTAAGTCCATCCAGATCCTACTTGCCACGGCTACATACCATGACTACGATATCTGGCGGTTGAGTGTCATGACTGCTTTTCTAAATGATGTTTTAGAAAAGAGCGTCTATAAGTACACAGCCAGAAGGCTTCGTAGACAGTGGGAGCAGCGGAAACGTGTGCAAGATGTTTTATGTGATAAAACAGGCATCGCGGAGTTGGAACATCTGTTTTGATGTGTTAGTCAAAGAGTTTGACTTCATCAAAATGGTAGATGAACCTTGTATATACAAAAAGGTTGTAGGGAGTATGGTGGTGATCCTCGTAGAGTATGTGGATGACATACTCTTGATAGGAAAGGAGTTTCTTATGCTACGCTCGGTCAATCTCCGCTTATCACAAGGATTCTCCATATAGGATCATAGTGATACCTCCTGAATCCTGGATTTTGGATCTATGAGATAGATCTAATTGGATATTAGGATACTCACTAGTTGTAGTGAGATGGTATCAATCGATCCTGGGGAGAATCACTGGAAAGGTTCCAGGGTGATAAGGACGACTGAATGTCAGTCGCAGGCATTGTCTTTACCCTCAGTGGAGGGACGGAATGTTGGAAGAGTTCCAAGCTAGATACCGTGACTTACTAGACGATTAAAGGCAAGATACATCGTTACCAAGGATGCTACCAAAGAGGCAGTCTGGATATATATAAGTTCATGAGATGAACTTCGTTCCTACCATTGTGTGACAATGGAGTTGTGGCCAAGGAACCACCGTCCCATCAGAAATCCAGATATAATTCTTAGGCAGTATCACCTGATCATGGAGATGGTTGATCTCCAGGAAGATCGAGCTTAGGAGAGTAGACACAGAGGACAACAGCGCGGATCCACTCACAAAGGCCTTTTTCCCAGTAGAGGCTTTTATGGGATGGTTGAGTATGAGATACTTCAACCACAGCAAATTGTTGGGTATGTGATACCACAACAGATGGCCCTAGTGCAAGTGGGAGATTGTTAGTTATATGTATGCCCTAGAGTCCATTACTGTACATACGATGTATATTGTAGTGAATGCTAGGACATATATAGGGAGGACTTTCTTGCTCGACATGATAGTATGCTATCTGGTTGTACTTTATCTTAACATGTACTCTGATTTTCTTTATATTACATGTTGATAAAGCCCTTAAGATATGTACTCGACTACTGGGACTATGATGAGATCATACTAGTGGGGCCACGGTAGTCGACGAGTACATCCTATAACTGTTCCTAGTCGAGGGTGTATCGAGACAGGGCATCGATACACCAGAGTAGACTAGCGTATACGCATCTTGACCCATATGATGGGCGATGGATGATCCCATATCCATCGATGTTTGACATCAAGGATGGTGTATGGGTGCTAAGTGGAGACTGGGTACACTGGACGGACTCGCCGAGAACTCCCAGATGGTATTATACCTCACGTCAGATGGCAGTTCTCCCGTGACACTGGTATAGAGTAGTCTGTTGACCCGAGATCGTCATAGAGTCTTGTGTGATTCCCACTGTGCTTTGATTTCCATCATACTACATACAAGAGGGCGTGCAAAAAGGTGGCTTTTGGGTATAGTCCCGAATCACATGGAGGCAATGAGCGATAGGAGGGGATTCGTCTCTCCCGGTATAGGGAGTTGATGTTGTGCTGTGTTCGATTGCTATAACCGGAAATCCCTGGCCAGGGTTGCTGAGATTTACTGGTAAGTGTTATCAGTAGTTTCTCGAACTGTTATAGACCTCATATCGACACGACTTATCGAGCTACTGGGGTCTGACGTTTACCACCCCTAGGAGATATATGCGACATATCAGACGACGAGACCGAACTGTACGGGAGTGTTACTGATTGGATTCTCGGGAGAATGTACAGGCTTGCTTTTTGATCTTCTGAGCGCTCAATACCTGGGTGGCTGTTACGTTTAGCTGACCGCTTGCAGCTTGTGGGTGTTTGATATGATCATCACCTACTGCCGGCGTATTGACGATTCTTTAGAGTCCTACACAGAGGTTTCTTGGCTCAGGAAAAATGGAGTAGGAGCACATATGTGATATGTGCAGGACCGAGGATAATGCGATATGTGATACCGTATTGGATTCTCGCGATATGAGATATCGGCCGGGTATATGTGATATAGCCGGGTCATCGTATTAGTCCTTTATTTGTGAAATAGCCGGATTATCGAATCAAGTGTTGATTCGATAATTTAATGTATAATAATATATATGATATATTAAATTACATTAACTAATATTAGCTCACTAAAAGATTCATTTTCTCACGGGATAATACATTGATATATATGAGATATATGTTAATTGTATTATTTTCTATTGTTACAAAATATATTGTATATGTGATATATAATATTGTAACATGTTAGGGTTACAAATTTAACAATGGTTTAGGGTTTAAACTTGGTTAGGGTTTGGATTAGGGTTAGCTTTTGCATGAAGCTTCCATGAAGCTTCATGAAGCTTTGACTTTATGTTTTGCTTGATATTTTGGGAAGATATTATGTTAACCCAATCCAAACCATCAACTCTAGTTAATTCTCTACAAGGGTTAACTCCTTCATTCTTAACCCTTGGTTAGATTTGTAACCACTACAATTAATTCATTATTCATCACAAAAGGAATGATTCATTATCTTCTTTTTCTTACTTCTCTTTTCATGGAAAAAAGCTTTCTTGATTTGATTTTGTGATGAAAATGAGTGAGAATAAGAAAATAAAATAGAGCAAAAATTCTACTTCATCATTCTCATCTATCCTTGCCCTTTAGATGAGAGTGTTCACTTCATTTAGTGAGTGTTAGCTTGTGTTAATGAAACTTCAAGGTAGATCATCTTTGTTATCGAAGATCGGAAGCAAGACTGCATCTTTCTCTTCGTGAAGCCTCTCGAGAGTCCGGAACACGATGATCGCAGCGAAGGGACCTCAACACAGAGCTTAAGAAGTGAAGGACCGGATCTACAAAGGTTGTAATCCCTCTCACTTAGTGTTAAAGAGTTTAACATGGTTGTTTTCGCCTAAACTCTAGTTTAAAGATCCGGCTTTAGGTTGTTCGGCACGGCCAAAAATTTTAATCGGGCATGGTTGATGTCTCATAGAACCTTGTGCGCATGCCTAGGAACCCTACATTTGAGAGTCTACTTTCTTGTGAAAAACTGAACCCTTCTCATTTTTCAATAGAATAACTCCAATAAAAAATCAAGTATGGTTCATATTTCATCTTAGTGAGTCATGGCTTCAAAACCCTCCATGTGTCACCAAGAGCCATGCTCCTTATTATGCAAACTTCCACCTCATTTCCTCCACCTCTTAATGCATTAATCATTTAACCTAAAATGTTTAATACATAATATGAGGTGTCTTCTTCTAGAAGTATCTTTGAACAAATTACAAAAATGCCCCTCATCCGTATATACATACCCGTATCCGTATTCCGAAAAATACGAATACAAAAGAGACGAAAATAATCCATCAGTATAATACTAGGAACCGGTTTAAACCAAAGCCCACTAGTATTATCTGTCCGAATCATCATCCGTGCACAAGTACACGTACGTGATCGAACCCTGCCGTAAAACCATACGAACTCTACATCTTTTGCCCGATGCAGGGAAACCCTCTGTGTGGGACTCTAAAGACTCGACATTACGCTGGCAGTGGGTTTAACCATAAGCCGCAAGCGGTACTAGCTGCACGTAACGGCTACCCAGGTATCTATCGATAAGAAGGCCGATGAGCAAACTCATCTGAACTCCTACTAAGCATATCTGTGACAATCTCCGTACAGTCTGGTCTATTCGTCTTAGAGTATCGCATATCAGGCCTAGGGGCGGTAATCGTCAGACCCCTAATAGCGCAATAAGTCATGCCAGAGTGTAGCCCAAAACACCATGAGAAACTACTGGAGTACCTACCAGTAAATCTCGCTTGCCCTGGCCAGGGACTTTGTGTAATGGCTTTCCGAACACAGCGCTATATCAACCCCCAATACCAGGAGAGACGAATTCTATTTAACTGCCACTACCTCCAAGTGCTTCAGGACTGCACCAAACTATTACCTGTTTGCACGACTCCTTTGAGCCATGGTAGGGTAGTAATCTAAGAACAGTGGGAACACACTCGAGGCGAAGTAGCAGTGTCAAGTCGACGGACTAAGCTGTACCCATGTCACCTTGGAACTGCTGCCCAACGATAAGTATAATACCCACCTGCAGCTCCCTACGAGTGATGTCCAGTGTACTCATAACCCAATGAGCACCTGCATACTATCTCCAATACAATATGCTAAAAGAAACACATGGACATATTGAGGTAGAAACAAATCAGGTTGCATACTACCATTTTGAGCAAGACTGTTAATACAACTGTGAATATCCCAAGCTTAAATTAAGTAATATACAAACCAGTATGATACAATAATGGCCTCTACGGCATATATCACTAACAGTACGCTGGCTCGAAGCATATCCTCGAGAGTTTGTATAGTCCTCTCTGACTGACCATCGGTTTGTGTGTGGAAAGCGGTACTGAATCTCAAACGGGTAGCTAAAACCTCCTGAAGTTTCTGCCAAAGACGGTTGGTAAACTGAGTGCCTCTGTCGGAAACAATGTATATCGGAACGTCGTGCAGCCGCACAATCTCATGAATGTAGAGCTGAGCATATTGAGCAAACCCGAAAGTGGTCTTCACTGGAAGGAAGTGAGCCACTTTCGTCAACCGATCTACAATCACCCAAATGGAGTCATACTCTCGACTAGACCTAGGTAGACCCATAACGAAATCCATGGTGATTTGTTCCCATTTCCACCCCGGAATGGGCAAAGGTTGTATCTCTCCCGCCGGCCTCTGATGCTCGACCTTGACTTGCTGGAAAGTCAGGCATCTCGAAACGAAATCTGAAACATCTCTCTTCATTCTGTCCTACAAGTAGACATCTCTTAGATCATGATACATCTTGGTGGAACCCGGATGAACGATGTATGCTGACTGATGTGCCTCCTCTAAGATCTCACGTCTCAACTCCTCATAATCGGGTACACATAAACGAGTCCCAAACCTTAGCACTCCCTGGACATCAATCACAAACTCCGAATCTCTCCCCTGCCGAACCTGCTCCATAATCTCAGACAAACGAGCATCGTCGGACTGTGCTTCCCGGATGCGATCAAGTAAAACTAGACGGGTGTGGACATGAGCAGGTTGTCCTTCTGTGGAAGTGAACTCAAACTGTACTCCGCTGTTGTTAGGTTTCGGTGCCCACACCGCGGAAGCCGCGGTCAAGACAGAAGCGAAAACAAAAATTTTTGCGAGCACCGAACGCCCGTAAAACCCATGATACGGTCCAATAACCTAAACTATCTAACTAAAAGTGCAAGGGTTGAAAAATTACAACCTTTTTCGCATGTGGAAGACACCTCCAAGATCCCTCCAAGATCGTAGCCGTCGGGATTGCGCTTGAAAATCGACCACCCTCGCCGAAGACGATCCACCTGAGGGAAACCAGAGGAGACTCTAACCGATGATCCAAACTCGCTAGGTGTGGATGGTCGGTGATGTAGGAATATATCACTAAAAATTTCTCTTTAAACCATTTGTAGCATTTCAGAAAATATAAAATATTATTTTTAGAATTTAAATAATAAAATAATAAATTTCATGAAAACTATACGAGTATGGTTTTGAGTTTTTATAGAATGGTATGATCATATACCAATATTTTTGGAAAATATTTGGAGACTAATATGAATTATTAGTTATGAAGGCATATATTGGATTTGGACATTTTATTAATTATTATGCAATTATTTACATACAAGTTATGTTAAACTTGATTAGTGCATTACTAATTATGCATTAAGCCAAATCCATTTTTGTTAACCATGACTAATGCACCATGACAAATTGTATTTTGTTGCATGTTTGGTTTCATTTGTATTTGTTGTTATTTGGTTTTTTTTTTAAAAGAAAAAATGAAAAGATAATTAGTGAGAGGGAGACAAGGGGGGACCATGAGGCATGGGCATGAGAGAAGGAGAGAGAGAGTGTGTGTTTGGTTATCTTCACCACTTCTTTTCTTTTTCATTTGCCTTCTCTTCATCACCTTCATCTCCTTTCTCTTCTTCTTCCTTCACTTCTTCCCGCCTCACTACCACCATGAAACCATCCCGAAAACCTCATCAAAACCCCACACCACCTTCACAAAAATTGTCCACAATCTCATCCTACACCCCATGGTGAGATCAAGTTGGAACTTTGAGCACATTGGATCATCTTGAAATTTCTTCAGTTGCTCCTTGAGGTAAAACCTTCACCTTCCTTCAAGTTATTAGGTTTCTTAATGTCACGAACCAAAGTTTGGATGTGACTGGCACTTAGATTGTACAATATTTTAAGATATTTACACAACCCTAGTAAGCCAAAAAAACAAAGATCAAATCCTTTTTGCGGAATTTTTATAAAAATTTATCTTTTTTAAAGTAAAAGTCATAGTTTTATGTAATTAAGATATTAACAGTAACTCCCTAGTGAATTCATAATAAAAACAATTATAAAGTGTTAAGTTTGATTGCATCCCTAGCTGGGATCAACAATATCAACAGCGGAAATAAATATCCAGTATATAGGAGATCAATAAGAATCCCAGACATAAATAAAATAAATATCTTCTAACATAACAACGATCACACCTGTCAAATTATATACATATAACCATATCTCATTCTAAGTCATAATACAAGGTCTGATGGAGATTTTCTAGATCCAAAATATAATACCAAAAGAGAAGGTTACTGCATATGTAACCCACCTATCAAAAGATTCGATAAAAGCTGAAAAGGTGGATCTGCACTGCTGCTAACCGTCCACTCTACTACTGCAAGGAACTGTGGCACAACGGGGGTGAGTTGCCAACTCAGTGAATAAAACTAACATATAACGGCTGATAATGTAAATATGTCGAATTCTAAGTAACTGTAATAAGGATAATTATGATGCATGATAACATGTGGAAAACTTGAATCCGTACTACTAATCACATAACCAAAACTGAAATCTCATCATTTACTTCCAAATAAAGTTTATCTTTCCGTGTCCATCATCAACACAAATCTTCCATTCTCTCAGGCATCGTTTCTCGAACGATCCTGTAATCAATAACACCGGTCGATATCATCTAAATATCCGCCGTGTTTCACAACTATCTCCGGTATCGAGTATCCTTGTTAGGCTCCCCGACTATCATGCGTCTATCCTGCCTCTCGGTCTCGACCGGGTCCACCATGTATCCAACTGTATGCCCCCCGACTCAGTCTGGATAACTTATAAATCCGTAACCATATGACCCCCAACTCAGTTTGGAATAAAAACCAAATCATAAAAACATCTCATAGTGGACATGACACTTCAATAATGAACAATCACTGGATTTATACAATGGTATAGGAAAGCTCAAAACCATAAATTCTCAATAATAAAATTTTCTCCTATATCAACTTCAAACAATTAAATAGGAAACATGATGTCAGTTATGCAAAGTACTATTGTTAATGATGTTTAAGGTATGATAGAATCATATTTAACAGGATAATTATTTAGTATAAAAGTGATATGTTAATATCGAAGAGATGTAGTGTAACGTGTAAAGATGTGCACATGCGGCATAACTCGTCGATAATTGTGCAGTGTTCTAACAACTATTAATATGGTGATGTGTAGGTATATATGAATGCATGTCATTAACTTCGCATATAAAGTCAATCTTTCAACTTAACAAAATCCGGGCGTATCACGCCATCTTTTCACAATCCCCCGGTAGATGTTTAGTCTACTCACCTGAAATACGTCGTAACTACTCAGGAATCGCCAATCCCTTTTCCTCTCTTTGTGGCCTCCTAAGTTCCCGCACTCAAATCTAATATTTAATTAACTTGTATAAGAAAACGGCTACATTCCGATACGGAAAAATCAAGAAAACACAAGTTGTACATGCTAATTACACTTCGTACGACTATTGCAAACGATCTAACACTTAACCTCACTAAATTTTAACCCAACGCTGCATCGCGACAGAAAGCAGAACGCGTTACGTTTTAACCGTGTCGTATTTTAAAATTTTGATCTCTTTATCTGATATTAGATCCCAGATCTTATATAAAGTTAAACTAACTTGATTAAACAATACCAAAATAACCAAACACCTACACAGAGACCTACCCAAAAAGCCAAAACACCAAATCCCTTTAAAAATCCGGCGACGCCGGATTTCTCCTATAGGTCGCCGGCCAATTTCCGAGCCCCTTGGTTCGTATTCCTAGGGTTTGTTCTAGGTCCAACGTACAATATTAAGGCCCTTTTTAGTTAAGTTAATTTTTATCTAAACTAAAGAAAATTCAAATATAGCTCAATTTTGCCTAAAATACGATATTATAGACATTTTGATTTTTCAAATTTTAGACTAGTTACAGAATTAATTCCTAGAGTGAGTAAGGATTTTACCTACAAGGATATTGCTGGAAGAACTCCCTCCAAGATGCACAAGCTCCTAGTCCTAGCTTGATGGTGAACCCTTAGTTTAGTTCTTCTTCTCCTTTCTCTTTCTCTTCTTTGTTTTGTTTTGGTTTTCTTTTTCTTTCTTTTAGATTTTTTTTCAGATTTTAAATTAGCTACTGATCTGAACATAAGATATATATGTGAAAAGGGAAGGATGAGGTGTAGGAGGAGGTGTCAACCCACAAGGTGTGCCATCTTCATGCAAGAAGGAGGTGTCGGGTGTGTATTGTGCATGAAAGTAGGAGGTGTCAATGTTTTATCATTTCTAAATTTATTTATCTTGATAAATTCTGAACAAAACCTTATCTAACCTCTTTTCTACTTACACCATTAAAAATTTCCAATTTGCACAATTTCCTAAGCTTTACATAAAACCCCTCACAACTTATGTTATTGCATAACACTATTTTAATTAAAATGAAGCTAAATTTCACATTAAAACCCTTAAAATTTATTATTGTAGCATACTAAAATTTTAATTAAATTTGTTTTAGATACTTTTTATGAAAATGACTTATTTGGTTTTAATAACTTCTTAAACTAACAATTTATTATTTGTTAAATAAATTTTTTTTTGTTTCTAAATTTTCAGAATGTTACAATATTCCCCCCTTAAGAAAATTCGGTCCCCGAATTGAAACTTAACTAGAAGTACCTTCGAAAAGATGTGGAAATTTCTTTCGCATCGCATCCTTGATCTCCTAAGTAATCTCTTCGTGATTCGTTCCTTGCCAAAGAACCTTTACAGATGGAAGTACCCTTGATATCAGTTTCTTTGCCTGCCGGTCTAGAATAGCTGTTAGTTATATGTATGCCCTAGAGGCCATTACTGTACATAGGATGTATATTGTAGTGGATACTGGGACATATATAGGTAATACTTTCTTGCTCGACATGATAGTACGCTATCTGATTGCTCTTTATCTTAACATGTATACTTGCAGTCTCTCTATTACATGATGATAAAGCCCTTAGGATGTGTACTCGACTTCCAGAACTATGATGTAGATCATACTAGTGGGCCCTGGGTAGTCCATGAGTATATCCTTCAATGTTCCTAGTCGTGGGAATATCGAGACGGGGCATCGATATTCCAGAGTAGACTAGCGTATATCTTCTCGACCCATGTGATGGGCGATGGATGATCCCATATCCATTGGTGTTTGACATCAGAGATGGTATGCGGGTGCTCAGTGGTGACTGGATACACTGAACGGACTCGCCGAGAACTCCCAGATGGTATTATACCTCACGTCAGATGGCAGTTCTCTGGTGACACTGGTACAGCTTAGTTTGTTGACCCGAGATCGTCATAGAGTCTTGTGTGTCTCCCACTGTACTTTGATTTCCACCCTACCACGGCTCTATTGAGTCATGCAAACAGGTGGTTTTTGGGTACAGTCCCGATTCACATGGAGGCAATGAGCGATAGGAGGGGATTCGTCTCTCCCGGTATTGGGGGTTGATGTTGCGCTATGCTCGACTGGCCATAACTGGAAATCACTGGCCAGGGTTGCACTGATTTACTCGTAAGTGTTATCAGTAGTTTCATGCGTGTTATGGACCTTACATCGGCATGACTTAACAAGCTACTGGGGTCTGACGTTTACCACCCCTAGGCGAGATATGCGACATATCAGATGAACAGACCGGACTGTGGGGTAAGTGTTACTGGTTGGATTCGCAGGAGTGTGAGCGGGCTTGCTCATTGATCTTCCTATCGCTCAATACCTGGGTGGCCGTTACGTTTAGCAGACCGCTTGCGGCTTGTGGGTGTTTGATATGATCATCGCCTACTGTCGGCGTATTGACGAGTCTTTAGAGTCATACACAGAGGTTTCCTGGTTCAAGCGAAACGAAATACGAGCGCATATGAGACATGTGCGGGACCGAGAATAATACCAGTATGTGATACTGAATTCTATTCTCGCGATTTGTATCATCGGACGGTTATATAAGATATAGCCGGGTTACCGAATCAAATGTTGATTCGATATATTGATACACTTGATACTAGTCGGTTATATGCAATATGACCGGATCGTTAAATCAAGTGTTGATTTAATGATTTAATGTATAATTATATATTTGATATATTACTTTACATTAACTAGTATTAGTTCACTTAAGATTGATTTTCTCACTTGGTGTGCACAAGTTGTATATATGATATATTTTTGTGCACTAGTTTGTATCATGTTTGATGATACATGCAAACTTGGGTGTGTGTATGACTTACACCAAGTTTAGGTTAATGGTTAGGGTTTTATTTTCTTTATTAATTTTGGAAAAACTATATGGTGGCTTTTCTTCTTTTGGCTTGAAGCTTCATGAAGCTTCATAGCATCTTTGAAAAGTCTTAACCATTTTGTTTTTTCCTTCAACCTAACCATTACACCTAAACCCTAGTTTATTCTCTACATGTTGTTAGTTGTATGTATGCCCTAGAGGCCAGTATTGTACAGATGATGTATATTATATTCGATGCTTGGACATATATAGAGATGACTTTCTTGCTCGATATGATAGTATGCTATCTGGTTGCTCTTTATCTTAACATGTATACTTGTCTCTTTATACTGTCTTATAGTTGCATGTTGGTAAAGCCCTTAGGATGTGTACTTGACTACCTGGACTATGATGCGGATCATACTAGTGGGGACATGGTAGTCCATAAGTACATCCTTCAAGGTCCCTAGTCGTGGGTGTATCGAGACGGGGCATCGATATATCAGTGTAGACTAGCGTATACGCTTCTCGACCCATGAGATGGGCGATGGATGATCCCATATCCATTGGTGTTTGACATCAGAGATGGTATACGGGTGCTCAGTGGAGACTGGGTACACTAGACGGACTCGCCGAGAACTCCCAGATGGTATTATACCTCACGTCAGATGGCAGTTCTCAGGTGACACTTGAGCAGGTTAGTCTGTAGACCCGAGATCGTCATAGAGTCTTGTGTGATTCCCACCGTGCTTTGATTTCCACCTTACTACGTCCATGAGGGCGTGCAAAACGGTGGTTTTTGGGTACAGTCCCGAGTCACATGGAGGCAATGAGCGATAGGAGGGGTTTCGTCTCTCCCGGTATTGGGGGTTGATGTTGTGCTGTGCTCGATTGGCCATAACAGGGAAGTCCCTGGCCAGGGCTGATTAGAGATTTACTGGTAAGTGTTACCAGTAGTTTCTCGACCCGTTATAAGCCTCACATCAGCACGACTTATCGGTTATTGGGGTCTGACGTTTACCACCCCTAGACTTGATATGCGACATATCAGACGAGGAGACCGGACTGCACGGATAGTGTTACCGGTTGGCTCGACGGGAGTTGTAGCAGGTTCGCTTGTTTTCTTCTGATCGCTCAATACCCGGGTGGCCGTTACGTTTAGCTGACCGCTTGCGGCTTGGGGGTGTTTGATATGATCATCACCCACTATCGGCGTATTGACGAGTCTTAGAGTCCCACAAAGGAGTTACCTAGTCCAGGCGAAATGTTGTGGTGCGCGTATGCGATATGCGCATGGACCCGGTTAAAATGCGCGTATGAGATACCGTATATTAATCGGGCGGCTTGCTTTTAGTTAAGTCATATGTGATATGGCCGGATTGATAAATCAAGTGTTGATTTATCATTTAACCATTAGCTTCTCACTAGATATCCTTTCTTGTTCCTTTTGGATGTATGCATGCATGTATGCATTCATTCTTGTTCATGCACATATGGATGTGCATGCACACATGCATACATACATCATTCTATCATGGTTGCATATACATTGAAAATGGTGGCAATATAAGACTCACACCATGGTTTATATTATGGATTATTATTTCTATTTATGTTAAAACAAAAGAAAAGAGATAAGATTAATTCATGGATTAGTTTCTACACTCTTCTTTTGACCTAACCATGTTCACCTACCTTTTGACCATGATTTAATCTTTCTCTTGTGTTTTAACTAAAGTAAAATAAATATCCATAAAAGATAACCATGGTTTGAGATGAAGAGGGAAATATATATATACATATATTTTTCATTTTCTTATTAGAGTTTATCTTCTCTTCTTCTCAAAAAGCCATCATCTTCTTCAACCTTGCTCCTTTTGCTCTCTAGATCTTTCAAGTGAGCAAAATACTCAACAAGATAGGATTTTGAAGTGAGAAAGAGAACCACAACACCATTCTACACAAGTCTTGCCCACTTGTTTAGAGTGTTAGCTTCATTTCATTCTCTTGATAAAGTGGAGTTGCAAGCTTGGACATAGCGGACTCCGGGTGGATCATCGTGGACCTAGAGGAGTTCAAGCGGACTTTTTCCAAACCCCAAGTAGCCAAGGAGTCTAGCGTAGGGAGCTACAAACGTTCTACTCTCAAAACCCTAGATTAATCTACTTGTAATGAAGTGTTGTTTTTAAAACCCTAATTTTTCTAGGAATGATTCTTTGAATGCTTACATAGCACCCTAAAATTTTAATCATTGGTACATGTGATGCTTCCAAACCCTTCATGAGGTGCTAGGTAAACCCAACATTGGTATCAGAGCTACTAGGCATTAGATGTCGACCTATAGGGGGTTCTCACTGTGTGACAGTGTGGCGAAGCATAGGCTCTTACCCCCAGGGTGTCCCGAGACCGGAAGGTGTCCGGGCGGGTTGTAGTCCTCGCGAGGGGGCATGCGTAAAAAGTAGCTGCTGAGGGACCTGTTGGTGCCACGGTCACCCCATTGGATGGGGTGGCTGCCTGACCAACATTGGTATCAGAGCCGATCTAGAACATTAGGCGACACTTTAACGAAGTAAAAACTCCGATCGAACCTAAATACGGATTTTCGGGACCCTCTATGGAAATTTTTTCAAATCTATTATTTTTCAGAATTAAAAATACTTAAAAAATACCGTAGGAAAATCTAAGACAAACTGTGAAATACGAAGCAGTGAACAGTAAACCCTAGCGCGGAACCGCGGCAATAGCTTGCTTAGGCCGCGGTTCCGCGGCCGTACAGGTGATTCACTGCCTCGTTTTTATGTGGTTTTTCTCCTACCTGCTTGTGTACATTTTTTGGATATGTTTAATTTGAATCTAGTACTGAATATTCTGGGGATGGTTTTGGACTCGGCGATTCGATCGGAATTTTAATTTCGTGCTTTTTTTCGGATAATTAGAAAGTATTGAATTGTTCGAACGAGTGTCATTTGCTCACTTTCCACGGAGTTTAAATCTTTCGGAATTACGTGCAAGTTTTGTGGTGGACCCTCTAGAAGACAACAAACCTTAACTCGATTATGTGACCGTCTTGAACTGCCTTTTGAACCTTAGGGTTTGGGGCAGTACGGCGTGCCACATGTGAGGCGTCGGCTTGACCCTTCTACGGCTGGACCGCTACTACTGTGTCACACTCCGGGTTTTGAACTCCGCTCAAGTGTTGAGCTTTAGGGAATTTTGAGTATTTGATCATTCGTTCGAAAACTTTAATACTGTCTATTTATCTAGAATGTTATGCAATGTATGGAATTCATATAGCTAGACATGAAATACGAAGTATGTGATATTTCACATTTACGATGTCTAAAGAGAATGTGGATTCCAGATATTGCAGTTTTACACTTTCTTTTCTGTGACCGTAAGTGTAGTATGTATTTACCAATTGTCGTTGCTATACATCGACGACGATCAGTGTATGCATACTTACTTACGTTGATGATATGAGAAATTATGTGTTGCTGAGATATGATGTGCAGGATTGTCGCGATTGAATAGCCGGGGGTTTTATGTGAGATGAGAGTTTTATATTTTCATTCATGTAAATTCAAATGTAATGTAATATTCTTTTATTTGGGGCACTTCCGGGTTGAGGTCGATGCCACCAGTGTTGTATATTATTTACTTTTCCGCATTAGGATGGACCCAAGGAGGGGAGCACAGGTGACCGGGTTCTGGGGTTCAGTGGGAGGCCATCTCGAGGAGTCGAGACCGGGTCTCCTAAACTCCAGAATTGGTAGGGTCGCTTGCCGCTCTCGTAGGGGTCCAGGGTGTGGGCTTGGCTATTCATCGCGACTGTGGAATCCGTATTTTATATTGTTGGCTAAATACTAAATACGGACGTCCTAGTATATCCCACATTATATCTATGTTTCTGCTGCGATATCTGTGATGTGATCATTTGATATATTCTGATGGATACAGTATATAGTATATATGATATATTATATAGATGTTACTTATGTTTTACACCCGCACTAGCCCTGCCCTGCTCTGTCGTTAGTTACATAACCTAACGGTGCACGAGGGGACATCGAGGAGAATGCGGATGGCATAAGTGTACGTCGTATTTATCTGTGATTTTTAGGTGATTTAAATGATGGGACTTCATTAATTTGATTAATGAAAGAAAAGAAACCTAAAAGATGTTGTAGAATCAAATTTTAATAAAAAAGGGTAGCTACAGTTTTGCTTTGCATAGCGGTATATATGATATACCCTGCACCTTATTCGATGAGGAAAGAGCCGAGATCCCTTCACCGGGAGTGACCTCTTTAGCAAAACTGGCAGATGCTACAACACTCGGTTTGACTTTTGACTGCTTTTGGAGTTTTGCTTGGCATAGTGATGTATATGATATATCCTGCACCTTATTCCATGAGGAAAGAGCCGAGATCCCTTCACCGGGAGTGACCTCTTTAGCAAAACTAATGAAAGCCTCAAAATCACTCCATTTCAAAATTCACTTGATTCTACAACGATATCAAGTTCATTACGCAATAGGTTTTCAGAAAAACCTGTCGTAGCCCTACGTCATTTCAGATAAGAACTGTTTAGTATTCGTGCTGCGTTTGTTTGCCTTTGTCAAGGCGTAGTGTACGGTAGCTAAATGGTGCTTATCTGCTTATGCATATGATGCAGATTGTTTTGGGGTAGTCGTACGACCTCGTTGGCCTTTGTCAAGGGTCGTGCGGGTGGGTTTGATTCAATCAAGAAATGACAGGTTTAACTTGACTAATATCCTATGATTTGTTGGCCTTTGTCAAGGTCATAGGGGTTAGGGGCAAAATATTATCGGGAATTTCAAGTGTTGAAATTTGCAATGAGATTGCATACCTTCTATGAGATAGTTGGATCCCGATACCCACTGCGAGTAATTGTTACTTCTGGGAGAGTTTTACACAGGACAATTAGCCGATCAAGTAGGTGTCTAGAAAGGTGTCAACGGGGTTACGCCTCTGGGAAAACGAGGGTTTACTTTAATTAGGTCCGTGCGAAAGCACGAGGAACCTCCCTCAAAGTACCGACACTGGCCTGGCTGAAAGATCAGCGAAGTTGTAGGGTGTAATTAATCCCGGCTAGTCTTTCCTTTTAAGGTTTGAAGGAAGATTTGATAAAAACAGTGGGAGCCATCCTGATTAGATAAGATATTAACCAATCTGATCTTGCAAGAGCATACGCTAAAGTGTTTTCTTCTCTCTCTCTCCAGGTAGCGACCATGTTATGCCTTAATCAAGATAATAATATGGATGTATTGATTGAACCCGCATGTTATACTGTGCTGGGGAACGTTGTGTTAGTGTATATGCCCTAGAGGCCATTACTGTATCATACTAGCTTGTATATTACTTGATGGAAGCTTCGGATATTCACAGTTGTATAGACAATCTTGCTCAAAATGGTAGTATGCTACTTGGTTTGTCTCTACTTCAATATGTGCATGTGTTTCTTTTAGCATATCGCTTGTATACATATTAGTAGAGCCCTTAGGATCTTTGCTTGATTACCAGCGTTGTGATGGCGCTCACACTTGTGGGGGCTGGGTAATCCATAAGCACATCCTTATACAGGTCCCTAGTCGTTGGACTATCGAGACAGGGCATCGATACTCCGGAGTAGACTAGCGTATGCGCTTCTCATCCCAGCATGGGAGACGGTCTATCCCACAGCCGTCAGTACGTCGTACTTGAGATAGTATGCGGGTGCTCGTTAGGTTACGAGTACACTGGACAGGACTCGTCGGGAACTGTTGGTTGGTATTATACCTATCGTCAGTTATCAGTTCCCAGGTGACATGAGTACAGCTTAGTCCGTTGACTTGACACTGTCACTTCGCCTCGAGTGTGTTCCCACTGCACTTTGATTAATACCCTACCACGGCTCAAAGGAGTCGTGCAAACAGGTAGTTTTTGGGTGCAATCCCGAAGCACTTGGAGGCAGCGACGGTTAGACAGGATTCGTCTCTCCCGGTATTGGGGGTTGACATCGCGCTGTGTCTAGGAGAGCCATTACATGAGTAGTCCCTGGCCAGGGCAAGCGAGATATACTGGTAGGTTTCCAGTGTTATCTCAGGGTGTTCTGGGCTACACTCCGACACCACTTGTACCGCTATTAGGGGACTGATGTTCACCGCCCCCCTAGGCCCGCCATGCGATGTATCAGACGAACAGACCGGACTGTACGGAGATTGTCACATAAAGGCTCAGTAGGAGTTCAGATGGGGTTCACCTCGTCAGTCTTCTTATCGACATCTACCTGGGGACCGTTACGTACAGCTAGTGCCGCTTGCGGTCTGTGGTTAAACCCACTGCCAGCGTAGTGTCGAGTCTTTAGAGTCCCACACAGAGAGCTATTCTCCTTCAGGCAAAATGAGTAGAGGTCGCATGGTTTTGCGACAGGGTTCGTTCACATCCGTGCACTTGTGCACGTTTGCTGTCCGGACAGCTTATACTAGCGGGCTTTGGTTTAAGCCGGATCCTAATATATGATTTGGGATTGGTTTTTCTCATTGTATTCGTATTCCTCGGATCATGAATACGGGTGCGTATGCACAGTTGCTTGAGACAGAGGGAGAGGACTTTGATTAGGGTTAATGACCATTGTCATTTTATTAACCCTAATGCTTATGTGTGTATTATGGTTAATTGATATTAGTTTAAATAATTGTGCATGGTTATGGTTGTTGACCATTTGACCTCCTTGACTTGTTGACCTAGTTTGACACTTTGACCATCATCATTTCATTTGGAAGATGCTCTTTGATCCTTGCAATTTGCATTAAAAATGAAATGATAATGGTCATGTCTTGATTAACCATGACAATTATCTAGCTAATTATCTAATTACAATAATTCACACATATATGAGAGAATGCTTCATATTTTCTCTCATTCTATCATTCACTTTCTCTCTCTTGTTCTTCCTCTCCCTCAAGCTCTCCCCTCTCATGTGTTGAGAAACACTTGAGCTTGAGAAAAACCTCTTCTTGATAATCTCTACTCTCATCTAGGGTTCAAGGATTAGCACTTCTTGCACCCTAGTTACTTCTAGCTTGGAGTTGAAGCCAAAGGTCGAGGCTTTCGGGTGGATTTTTCTTCGACGTGAGAAGACGACTAAGGTGACCTCCTTCCACCACTCTAAGGAGCAAGGAGAGAAGGACATAAAGCCCAAGGTATAACCTTTCTAGCACTTAGCTAGTTTCTAGTTAGCTTTAGCTTGTTTTTTTTTAGCAAAGATCCTTCTTTGTCTAGTCAATGTTGCCTAAGTTGATAAAAATTTGATTTTTATTCCGTTTTCCGCCTCCCCGCAAGTACCGGGGTGGGCAACGTGGACTTACAGTGGTATCAGAGCCTAACTAAACAGAAACTAGCTAGGTAGTAGAGTGTATTGAAGTTCGAATCGGAAAAATCGAAAAACCGAGTTTTCAAAACCCTAAGTTTCTGTTAAAATTTTTTCTGTTCAAAACAAAATAAATCATACTCCAAAAATAATCTCAGGGTTTTGTGAAGAAAGCCACCAAAAACGATCTAGTGATTCGACCAAAGAGCCGCGGTTCCGCGGCAATAGCAAGCTATTGCCGCGCAACCGCGGCCGTCTTGGCTCGTCTCTGGGTCGAGTTTGGTGCAGTGTATTTCTGGCTTGGTTTTGGGATTTTTAAGATGGTTTATATGAGCCCAGATTTTCCAGAATAGAAATTTGTTTTTGGGGGCCTATAAATCCGTATTTTTTTCCGAACTTCAATACACTTTGACTAAAAGGTTATATTTGTGATGTTTATATGTATTGAACGTCGGCTAATCGCTATATGTCGATTAGTCGGGGTTATACATATCTGTGATCTGTGATTGATGATGGTATGTGTATATGAATGGGTTGGATTGTCACGGATGAATAGCCGGGGTGGATGTGAGATGAGTGTTGCTTTTTCTTTCATTCATTGTAATATGTAAATTGATGTAATAATATTTGTTTGGCCGCACAACCGGGTCGGGGTTGTAGCCGTCATTGTATAATTCATTTTACTGTTTTTGCTCCTAGGATAGACCCATGGAGGGGGTGGACAAACTACCGGGTATCTCGAAGTGCCGAGTGGCCTACTCAAGGTGGTGAGGGAGGTTGCTTCGCTTCGGGTACTTGGCGGGTAGTTTTCCGCACCAGTAGGGGTCTTGGGTGGGGTATTTGGCTATTCACCGCGACCGTGTAATCCGCTTTTCGTTGCAGGCTCGAACGGATTGCGGATTCCTAGTATATCCAATGTATTCATCTGTGATCTGTAATGTCTATCATTGCTATATATTTATATATGATAACTATTTAGGCGTTGCTTATGTTTTACAGCCGCGCTAGCCCAGCCCCCGGTTTTGTCGTTAGTTAAGTAACCTAACGGGTGATGACGGGGACCCGTGGCGAATGCGAATGGCATAAGCGTACGTCATATTTTGGTTGTTTTCTGCAATGTTAGGTTTAAATGATGGGACACATTAAAAGAACTAATGCAAGAAAATAAACCAAGTAAAAGTCGTTGGAACACTTTGAAAACCACTCGGTTCTTTTCAAAAACCAGCATTTTAAACGCGGAGCTTGAACCACTCCTTTTAAAAGATATCTCGTTCCATCGATTATATCAAGTTCACTACGTTCACGGATTCGCCAAAACCATTCGTAGCCCTCCGTCATTTCGGTTAAATATTCAGTAGTATTCAAGCTATGTATTTTGACCTTCGCCAAGGCATAGTGATTGGTAGCTGCTGAATATTTATCTGTAGCATAGATAGATGCGTTGGTTTGGGACAGTCGTACTAGTATTTTGGCCTTCGTCAAGGGTATGTACGGGTGGGTTCAAATTAACCTGGAAAATGACGGGTAGAACTTGACATGTGACTTATGATATGTTGGCCTTCGTCAAGGTCATAAGAGCATGGGGCAAAAATCCACATCGGGAGTTTCATAAGTACTGAAACTTGCTAGCGCTGCATACCATTTGGAGTGTGATGATTCTGGTAGGATTCCTTCTGTTTTATCACGCGATGATATTTGGATCCCGATCCTACTGTGAGTATATGCTACTCCTCAGGAAATTTCTCACTTAACGATCAATGCTATAAACCAAGTAGGTGTCTAGAAAGGTGTTAGCGGGGTTACGCCCACAGGGAAAAGAGGTTACTTAATTAAGGAACTTTGCGAAAGCGTTGGAAAACCTCCCTCGAAGTACCGAAGCCTGGCTGAACGGTTAAGCAAGTATTGTACGGTGAGATTGATCCTGACTAGTTCTTCCTTTATGGTTTGAGGAAGGATTCGAGAGACAGTGGGAGCCATCCTGTTTAGATAAATTAAAAACCAAACTAAACTTGCAAGAGCATCATGCTAAGTGTTTTCTTCTCTCTCTCTTAATTGCAGCGACCCAGTGACCGCACCTAGGTTACATCTAGATAATAACATGACTGAATCTGACTGTTATGACTGGCAAAGGTCTGTCCAGATGTCCATTGCCCATGACAAGCTGGGACACCACTTGACTGATCCAACCCCTGCCGTCTCAGGTCCAGTTTCCCCTGTCACGGATATTCATATCCATAGGACATCGGAAGAAGACTGTGCGAAAGCCAAGTGCCTCGTGTTAGCCTCAGTTGATAGCATATACCAGAGGCAGCACGAGCAGATGGACTCAGATTCTATCTTCCTCCATAACAAAGTTTTATATGGAGAGCAATCTCGTATCGCAAGATATGAGACCTCGAATGAATTGCTTCCAGCGAGGTTGGCTATCGGGTCATCTGTAGGGGGCAACGTCCTTACAGAGACCAGCTCTTTTGAACTCTCGGACCTGAAGACCACGTTGAAGAACGGGTCAGATGCTGACTTGGTTCAACTGTCTCTACCTACTACCCTAAAGGAAACTAGGGAAGTAGAAAGAAAGGGAAGGGCAGACGTTTCAGGAACAGATGTAGTAAACATCCACCTAAATCAAGTGCTGATTGGGTCAGGTACATTGAAATACGGTATATACGTTTTGAATCAAGCTCAGGTCTTCAGTGTCCTGAACACACTTAAAAGAAAGTCTCCGGAATTAAATCAGACTTTCTTATGGCATTGTAGACTGGGTCACATTAATGAGACACGGTTGACAAAGTTACATAAAGAAGGATACTTGGATCCGTTCGAGTACCAGTTTTATGCCACTTGTGAATCTTGTCTCATGGGAAAGATGACAAAGTCTCCGTTCACTGGACATGGAGAAAGAGCAAGCAAGCTCTTGGGACTCATACACAGTGATGTGTGTGGTCCAATGTCTACACATGCGCGAAGTGGTTATTCCTACTTCATTACTTTCACAGACGATTTCTCTAGGTATGGGCATGTCTTCTTGATGAAGCACAAATCCGAGGCCTTTGAGAAATTTCAGGAATACAAGAATGAAGTTGAAAAACAAATAGGCAAAAGTATCAAGACACTGAGATCTGATCGAGGTGGTGAATACTTGAGTGCCGAGTTTCTGGGCTACTTAAAAGAGAATGGAATTCTCTCTCAACTTACTCCTCCATACACACCACAACACAACGGTGTATCGGAAAGGCGGAATCGAACCCTATTGGATATGGTTCGATCCATGATGAGTAAAGCTGAGTTGCCGCGATCCTTCTGGGGTAATGCACTAGAATCAGCTGCATATCTTTTGAACAAGGTGCCCTCCAAGACTGTGCCTACCACACCATATCAGATGTGGTGTGGGAAGAAACCCTGTCTTAAGTATCTGAAGATATGGGGATGTCCAGCTTTTGTAAAAAAGCAGCATGCGGACAAGCTCGAGGCACGCTCGGTACTGTTTAAGTTTGTGGGATACCCAAAGAACTCCAGGGGGTATTTTTTCTATTACGCAGAGGAACAAAAGGTTTTTGTTTCTCGTCATGCCCACTTTCTAGAACATCAGTTTTTAGAAAAAGAAGCAAGTGGGAGCGTAGTAGAACTGGAAGAAATTCCAGAACCACAAGCTATTACTGAAAGCTTGGAAGAACCAGAGGTTTCAAGAGAACCGGACATCCCAGCGCCACTCCGCAGGAGTAGTAGGCAGTCTCATCCGCCCGAGAGATACTACGGTTTTCTCATAGACGGGGATAGAGAGGATTGCACCAAGGATTATGGTGAGCCTACAAGCTTCCAGCAAGCCATTCAGAGCGGCGACTCGGTAAAATGGCTGGATGCAATGCGGGCCGAGATGGAGTCCATGTACACCAACAAAGTTTGGACTTTGGATTTTGCTCCAGAAGGGGTAAAACCCGTAGGCTGCAAATGGATCTTCAGAAAGAAGATTGGTGTAGATGGGCAGGTTGAGACCTATAAAGCTAGACTTGTTGCAAAAGGTTTTCGTCAAAGACCTGGTTTGGACTATGACGAGACCTTTTCTCCAGTGGCTATGCTGAAATCCATTCGGATCCGTCTTGCCATTGCTGCCTTCCACGATTATGAAATCTGGCAGATGGACGTAAAGACGGCTTTCCTAAATGGAAATTTGGAAGAGTGCGTCTATATGGATCAGCCGGAGGGATTCATTCAGAGTGGGAGCAGCGGTAGAGTGTGCAAGTTGCTCAAGTCCATTTATAGACTTAAGAAGGCATCGCGGAGTTGGAACATCTGCTTTGATGATACTGTCAAAGAATTCGACTTTTTCAAAAACCCAGATGAACCATGCATTTACAGTAAGATTGTAGGGAGAACTGTGGTATTTCTCGTTTTGTACGTGAATGACATTCTCCTAATAGGAAATGATATTCCTATGCAACAGTCAGTCAAAGGATTCTTGTCGCAGAGGTTCTCCATGAAGGACCTGGGCGATGCCAACTACATTCTGGGGATCCAGATCTATCGTGATAGATCTAAGAGGATGTTGGGAATTTCACAGTCCAGGTACATTGACACCATACTGAAAAGGTTCAGTATGGAAGATTCCAAGCGCGGTAATTTACCGGCTTGTCACGGGATCGCCCTCTCCAAAGAGATGTCTCCCAAGACTGATTTGGAAAGGGATCGCATGTCTGTCATACCCTACGCTTCTGCGGTAGGCTCTATAATATATGCGATGTTGTGTACCAGACCAGATGTAGCATACGCATTGAGCGTTGTAAGCCGGTATCAGTTGAACCCAGGGGAGAAACACTGGATAGCGGTAAAGAACATTCTCAAGTACCTGAGAAGGACTAAGGAGATGTTCTTGGTGTATGGCGGAAAAGACCTCCAGCTCGAGGCCTTTGCTGACTCCAGCTTCCAGAGTGACAAGGATGACTCCAAGTCCATGTCGGGTTATGTCTTTACCCTCAATGGAGGGGAGGTTTGCTGGAAGAGTTCCAAGCAGGAGACCGTTGCAGACTCAACTATGGAAGCGGAGTACATAGCTGCTTGCGATGCCGCAAAGGAAGCTGTCTGGATGAAGAAGTTCCTTACGGAGCTTCAGGTGGTTCCTACCATTGTTGATCCAATACCGCTGTATTGCGACAACAACGGAGCTATAGCTTTAGCGAAGGAACCCAGGTCCCATCAGAAGTCCAGGCACATTTTGAGGCGGTACCACCTGATCAGGGAGATCGTAGATTGCCAGGAGATCGAGGTGAAGAGAGTAAATACGGAGAACAACACTGCAGATCCACTCACGAAGGCCCTATCCCAGAATCAGTTCGAGCGGCTGATCGAGATGATAGGTCTTCGATACGCCAGTACATTGCCTTAGTGCAAGTGGGAGATTGTTAGTGTATATGCCCTAGAGGCCATTACTGTATCATACTAGCTTGTATATTACTTGATGGAAGCTTGGGATATTCACAGTTGTATAGACAATCTTGCTCAAAATGGTAGTATGCTACTTGGTTTGTCTCTACTTCAATATATGCATGTGTTTCTTTTAGCATATCGCTTGTATACATATTAGTAGAGCCCTTAGGATCTTTGCTTGATTACCAGCGTTGTGATGGCGCTCACACTTATGGGGGCTGGGTAATCCATAAGCATATCCTTATACAGGTCCCTAGTCGTTGGACTATCGAGACAGGGCATCGATACTCCGGAGTAGACTAGCGTATGCGCTTCTCATCCTAGCGTGGGAGACGGTCTGTCCCACAGCCGTCAGTACGTCGTACTTGAGATAGTATGCGGGTGCTCGTTAGGTTACGAGTACACTGGACAGGACTCGTCGGGAACTGTTGGTTGGTATTATACCTATCGTCAGTTATCAGTTCCCAGGTGACATGAGTACAGCTTAGTCCGTTGACTTGACACTGTCACTTCGCCTCGAGTGTGTTCCCACTGCACTTTGATTACTACCCTACCACGGCTCAAAGGAGTCGTGCAAACAGGTAGTTTTTGGGTGCAGTCCCGAAGCACTTGGAGGCAGTGACGGTTAGACAGGATTCATCTCTCCCGGTATTGGGGGTTGACATCGCGCTGTGTCTAGGAGAGCCATTACATGAGTAGTACCCTGGCCAGGGCAAGCGAGATATACTGGTAGGTTTCCAGTGTTATCTCAGGGTGTTCTGGGCTACACTCCGACACGACTTGTACCGCTATTAGGGGACTGACGTTCACCGCCCCCTAGGCCCGCCATGCGATGTATCAGACTAACAGACCGGACTGTACGGAGATTGTCACATACAGGCTCAGTAGGAGTTCAGATGGGGTTCACCTCGTCAGTCTTCTTATCGACATCTACCTGGGGACCGTTACGTACAGCTAGTGCCGCTTGCGGTCTGTGGTTAAACCCACTGCCAGCGTAGTGTCGAGTCTTTAGAGTCCCACACAGAGAGCTATTCGCCTTCAGGCAAAATGAGTAGAGGTCGCATGGTTTTGCGACAGGGTTCGTTCACATCCGTGCACTTGTGCACGTTTGCTGTCCGGACAGCTTATACTAGCGGGCTTTGGTTTAAACCGGATCCTAGTATATGATTTGGGATTGGTTTTTCTCGTTGTATTCGTATTCCTCGGATCACGAATACGGGTGCGTATGCACAGTTGCTTGAGACAGAGGGAGAGGACTTTGATTAGGGTTAATGACCATTGTCATTTTATTAACCCTAATGCTTATGTGTGTATTATGGTTAATTGATATTAGTTTAAATAATTGTGCATGGTTATGGTTGTTGACCATTTGACCTCCTTGACTTGTTGACCTAGTTTTACACTTTGACCATCATCATTTCATTTGGAAGATGCTCTTTGATCCTTGCAATTTGCATTAAAAATGAAATGATAATGGTCAAGTCTTGATTAACCATGACAATTATCTAGCTAATTATCTAATTACAATAATTCACACATATACGAGAGAATGCTTCATATTTTCTCTCATTCTATCATTCACTTTCTCTCTCTTGTTCTTCCTCTCCCTCAAGCTCTCCCCTCTCATGTGTTGAGAAACACTTGAGCTTGAGAAAAACCTCTTCTTGATAATCTCTACTCTTATCTAGGGTTCAAGGATTAGCACTTCTTGCACCCTAGTTACTCCTAGCTTGGAGTTGAAGCCAAAGGTCGAGGCTTTCGGGTGGATCTTTCTTCGACGTGAGAAGACGACTAAGGTGACCTCCTTCCACCACTCCAAGGAGCAAGGAGAGAAGGACATAAAGCCCAAGGTATAACCTTTCTAACACTTAGCTAGTTTCTAGTTAGCTTTAGCTTGTTTTTGTTTAGCAAAGATCCTTCTTTGTTTAGTCCATGTTGCCTAAGTTGATAAAAATTTGATTTTTATTTCGTTTTCCGCCTCCCCGCAAGTACCGGGGTGGGCAACGTGGACTTACACGTTGGATCAAGTTCCATCTAAATCTGTACCTACCACACCATATGAGATATGGAGTGGGAAGAGACCATGTCTTAAACGTTTTAAGATATGGGGTTGTCCGGCCTATGTTAAAACGCAAAATACGGACAAACTCGAGGCACGGTCAGTTCTATACAAGTTTGTGGGATATCCCAAACATTCACATGGATATCTTTTCTACCATACTGAGGAACAAAAAGTGTTTGTTTCTCGACATGCCACCTTTTTAGAAAAGGAATTTCTTACAAAAGAAATTAATGGCGACCAGGTAGAACTGGAAGAAATTCCGGCTACACAAACTCAAACTGAAGATTTAGTGGAACCAAAGGATTCAGTAGCTCCCAACAAACCTCAGCCTCTCCGCCGATCTAGTAGGGTTCCTCGCCAATTTGCGAGATACTACGGTTTTCTCATGGATGGTGGGAGCGAGGATTGCATAATGGAGGATGATGACCCAACTAGCTTCGAGCAGGCCATCACGAGTGGGGACTCAGTGAAATGGCTGGATGCTATGCGGTCCGAGATGGAATCCATGTACACCAACAAAGTATGGACTTTGGAAGTTGCTCCTGAAGGGGTAAAACCCATTGGGAGCAAGTGGATCTTCAAGAAAAAACTTGGTGTAGATGGGAAAGTGGAGACTTTCAAAGCTAGACTTGTTACAAAGGGTTTTCGTCAAAGACCGGGTGTGGACTATGATGAGACCTTTTCTCCAGTGGTTATGCTTAAATCCATCCGGATCATGCTTGCCATCGCTGCATATCATGATTACGAAATCTGGCAAATGGATATTAAGACCGCCTTTCTAAACGGTGATTTAGAAAAGTGCGTGTACATGACTCAGCCAAAGGGCTTCGTAGATAGTGGGAGCAGCGGGAAGATGTGCAAGCTGCTTAAATCCATTTATGGATTAAAGCAAGCGTCGCGGAGTTGGAACATCTGCTTTGACGTCGTTATCAAAGAGTTTGATTTCGTCAAAAACGTAGATGAACCTTGTATCTACAAGAAGGTAGCAGAGAGTAAGGTTATCTTCCTCGTATTGTACGTGGACGACATACTCTTGATAGGAAATGACATTCCTATGCTGCAATCGGTCAAGCTCTTCTTATCACAAAGATTCTCAATGAAAGATCTTGGTGATGCCTCCTGCATATTGGGAATTAGGATCTATAGAGATAGATCCAAACGGATATTGGGATTGTCCCAATCCAGGTACATTGACACCATACTAAAGAGGTTTAGTACGGAAGAATCCAAGCGTGGGAACTTACCCACGATCTCTGGAGTCACTCTCTCCAAAGAGATGTCTCCCAAGACTGATTTGGAGAGAGCTCGCAAGCAAGGGATACCCTATGCTTCGGCTGTAGGCTCTATCGTGTACGCGATGCTATGTACCAGACCCGATGTAGCATACTCACTAAGTGTAGTGAGCAGCTATCAAGCTGATCCTGGAGAGAGTCACTGGACAGCTGTGAAGAGCATTCTCAAGTACTTACGAAGGACTAAAGAGATGCTCTTGGTGTATGGTAACGGAAAACTCCAAGTGGAGTCCTTTACCGATTCAAGCTTCCAGAGTGATAAGGACGACTCTAAGTCGCAGTCGGCATTTGTCTTTACCCTTTACGGAGGGGCGGTTAGCTGGAAGAGTTCCAAGCAGGAAACCGTGGCAGACTCGACGATGGAGGCTGAATACATCATTGCCAACGATGCTGCCAAAGAGGCTGTCTGGATCAAGAAGTTCATTACTGAACTTGGAGTGGTTCCATCCATTGAGAATCCAATACCTTTGTATTGCGATAACAATGGAGCGGTGGCTTTGGCCAAGGAACCCAGGTCCCATCAGCGATCCAGGTATATTCTGAGGCGGTATCACCTGATCCGGGAGATAGTTGATTGCCGGGAGATCGAGGTCAGGAGGGTTGACACGAAGAATAACACAGCGGATCCACTCACGAAGGCCATTCCCCAGATACAGTTTGAGAGACTCTTCGGGATGCTCGGTATGCGATACTACAGCAGCTGGCCCTAGTGCAAGTGGGAGATTGTTAGTTGTATGTATGCCCTAGAGGCCAGTATTGTACAGATGATGTATATTATATTGGATGCTTGGACATATATAGAGATGACTTTCTTGCTCGATATGATAGTATGCTATCTGGTTGCTCCTTATCATAACATGTATACTTGTCTCTTTATACTGTCTTATAGTTACATGTTGGTAAAGCCCTTAGGATGTGTACTTGACTACCTGGACTATGATGCGGATCATACTAGTGGGGACATGGTAATCCATAAGTACATCCTTCAAGGTCCCTAGTCGTGGGTGTATCGAGACGGGGCATCGATATACCAGTGTAGTCTAGCGTATACGCTTCTCGACCCATGAGATAGGCGATGGATGATCCCATATCCATTGGTGTTTGACATCAGAGATGGTATACGGGTGCTCAGTGGAGACTGGGTACACTGGACGGACTCGCCGAGAACTCCCAGATGGTATTATACCTCACGTCAGATGGCAGTTCTCAGGTGACACTTGTGCAGGTTAGTCTGTAGACCCGAGATCGTTATAGAGTCTTATGTGATTCCCACTGTGCTTTGATTTCCACCTTACCACGTCCAAGAGGGCGTGCAAAACGGTGGTTTTTGGGTACAGTCCCGAGTCACATGGAGGCAATGAGCGATAGGAGGGGTTTCTTCTCTCCCGGAATTGGGGGTTGATGTTGTGCTGTGCTTGATTGGCCATAACAGGGAAGTCCCTGGCCAGGGCAGATTAGAGATTTACTGGTAAGTGTTACCAGTAGTTTCTCGACCTGTTATAAGCCTCACATCGGCATGACTTATCGGTTATTGGGGTCTGAAGTTTACCACCCCTAGACTTGATATGCGACATATCAGACGAGGAGACCGGACTGCACGGATAGTGTTACCGGTTGGCTCGACGGGAGTTGTAGCAGGTTCGCTTGTTTTGTTCTGATCGCTCAATACCCGGGTGGCCGTTACGTTTAGCTGACCGCTTGCGGCTTGGGGGTGTTTGATATGATCATCACCCACTGCCGGCGTATTGACGAGTCTTAGAGTCCCACAAAGGAATTACCTAGTCCACGTGAAATGTTGTGGTGCGCGTATGCGATATGCGTATGGACCCAGTTAAAATGCGCGTATGAGATACCGTATATAAATCGAGCGGCTTTCTTTTGGTTAGGTCGTATGTGATATGGCCGGATTGATAAATCAAGTGTTGATTTATCATTTAACCATTAGCTTCTCACTAGATATCCTTTCTTGTTCCTTTTGGATGTATGCATGCATGTATGCATTCATTCTTGTTCATGCACATATGGATGTGCATGCACACATGCATACATACATCATTCTATCATGGTTGCATATACATTGAAAATGGTGGCAATATAAGACTCACACCATGGTTTATATTATGGATTATTATTTCTATTTATGTTAAAACAAAAGAAAAGAGATAAGATTAATTCATGGATTAGTTTCTATACTCTTCTTTTGACCTAACCATGTTCACCTACCTTTTGACCATGATTTAATCTTTCTCTTGTGTTTTAACTAAAGTAAAATAAATATCCATAAAAGATAACCATGGTTTGAGATGAAGAGGGAAATATATATATACATATATTTTCATTTTTTTATTAGAGTTTATCTTCTCTTCTTCTCAAAAAGCCATCATCTTCTTCAACCTTGCTCCTTTTGCTCTCTAGATCTTTCAAGTGAGCAAAATACTCAACAAGATAGGATTTTGAAGTGAGAAAGAGAACCACAACACCATTCTACACAAGTCTTGCCTACTTGTTTAGAGTGTTAGCTTCATTTCATTCTCTTGATAAAGTGGAGTTGCAAGCTTGGACAAAGCGGACTCCGGGTGGATCATCGTGGACCTATAGAAGTTCAAGCGGGCTTTTTCCAAACCCCAAGTAGCCGAGGAGTCTAGCGTAGGGAGCTACAAAGGTTGTACTCTCAAAACCCTAGATTAATCTACTTGTAATGAAGTGTTGTTTTTGAAACCCTAATTTTTCTAGGAATGATTTTTTGTATGCTTACTTAGCACCCTAAAATTTTAATCTTTGGTACATATGATGCTTCTAAACCCTTCATGAGGTGCTAGGTAAACCCAACACATGTGTTAACTTCACTCATGGTTCCATTATGATAAGTATTCACTTGATTTTTTATTTTCATTAATAATTCATTTTCCTTCTTCTTCTTCTTCTTCAAAAAGTGAAGAAACCTTTCTAGAAAATTTCAAGTGAAGAATCCAAGTGAGAAATCCAAATCCAAAGCGAACCCACTTCCTATTTCTTCATCCTCTACCACTTGCCATATTGTATAGTGTCACGCCCCGCTTCCCAGAGTACGCAGGATTGGGCACGTGACATAGCCAACCATGCTACTTGTGGGTAGGAAGTATCCATCCACAGTCACATTACGGCTGTAGAGATATCAAGAACAAGATAATAACTAATCTAACACATGTCCAAATCCATAATAACAAGAGTCAATAAACAATAAGTGCGGAAGCAAATGATCCAATACAATAAATAAATAGTACGTCCCATAATGCGGGCTCACATCTGGAAATGAAATGAAATAAATGAACTAATCACTATAGGACTCACAGATCAGTCTGCTGGCTGAAGTACTCCTGCTCGGTCGTCGACAGTGGTAAGGAATCTGGGCCATGCAAAACCCAGACGTCAGCGCGTCATGTCAACCAATAATATAATATGAACATGGTAATAAGCAATGCAGGGATGAACATGAATAAAGTAGTACTATGAAATAACAGTGTAGGGTAATGTGCAGTGGTAACTAAACTGTCCTATCAGGTTTCTACTCTAAAGTCTTTGAAATCAATTGATGACTCGTCGATGTAACTCAATAGTATCCCGTGCGTGCCCGGGACCACGGTCAAGATTCTCGGGGCTGAATCCGAGACGTGCCGCTAGGCAGTAACAAGTAGCAGGATGGGCGAGTGATGTCAGCATCATCACTCCGGGGCTGGCCAAGCCCGTAAGACTGATCAGAACAGGTATCGAACTGTTGAGTTACAAGTCGGTTTCACCTTTGATTTCCCCATACCCCCAAGTTATGTATGTCAGGTCAGGTATTCAGTAATCAAGAACTAATGCCAACACAGGATCAGGTAAAAGCAGGTTTGTCTGGATAGACAACAGGAATGGTCCATGAGGACCCCAAGTCAGGTTTGTTGGCATTAGGCATGGGATCGGGTAACAGGTCAGGTCATGGTACAACAGGTTGAGTTGGTAGTAAAGGGTACCATGTCCGGTGCATCGGTATGTATGTATATGTCATGTGTAGCAAGGTCAGGTCAATATGTAATGTAATCGAACGTGTGCTCACAACAGGTATACAATCGAATAACGAATAACAGAAAGAATTTAAAGTAAACAGCAATAATAGTTCATTTAATCACAATGGTACATTCATCTGGTGCAGTTGTATTATAGTAACAGGTTCGAGCACCCTTGGGTGCAATAATCACAGGGTAGCGCAATATTAATGACAGAAGGTAATGAAGATATAGGTGTACGACTATCGTTCTTTAAATAGCAACATGATTAACCGGTAGTTTCGTTATTAGGGTTACAGTGGTATAATACGGTTTAGGTTGTCGTATCATGATATTTATCATATTACGTCCATTCGAGAAAAGTAACTATATTTAGTTAACAATGCAAGTTTTATGAGTCAATCATACTTAATTAGAATAACGTAGCATGTAGCAAGTAATACTTGCCTCGACGGTTTCGCAAACCGGAAAACACGAACGCAACGTCGGCGGAAAACACGCGACGGATGCACGGGCCACGGATCGAGTCCAAACCACGAACAGCGGAACCACACGGACTGGAGTACTTCGCTGGAGAGTCGGGTCAAGTCGTCGGCACGGCCGGAATCCGGCGAAATGTCAAAACAGCGACGAATTAGCAAACTACAAAGCGAAGCAAGAATCGACCAGAGAGGGGATACAAGAAGGGAGATGGTGAAGGGAGGCTTACAGGGGTAGCAAGGGTGCAAACGCGATGGGTTCGACGGCGAGGGGGCGCCGGCGAAGCAGCGGCAGCGGCAGTCCCGGCTGAAAGTTGCTGGAGATCGCTGGAATGGGATGGTGCGATGAGTAGAGGAGGTCCTGGCCTGGTCTCGGTTGCAGGGGGGAGAGAAGGTGGTCGGCGGTGCACTGGCGACGACGAGGAGGGTCGACGGTGTCCTTTTCCGGCGAACTAGGGTTTGGTGTTAGGGTTAGGCTCGGTTCAGTTGCAGCGCCGGCGAGGGAAGGAGAAGGACGGTGAAGAGGTCGGGACGAGGGTAAAGGGAGGAAGTCGACATCGTCGGCGATGGGAGGCGGCGGTGACGGCAGCACAGCGGTGCAGGGCGGTGGCGTTGGCTGCAGCGCTGCAGGGAAGGAGAACGGAGGAAGGAGGAAATGGGGTGCGGTCGAGGCTGTGGAGGCGAGGATGACGGTGGTGGCGTCGTCGGCGCGGGGGCTGCGGCGGCGATGAGCACGGCGAGGTTAGGGTTCGGGGGTTCGTGGGTTCGTCGATTGTTTCTGTGAGGACGAGGGTCGTGGGGATTTAAAAAGATAGAGAGAGAGAGAGATTGTTAGAGAGAGATAGAGATATCTTAGGAGAGAGAGAGAGTGAGATTAGAGAGAGAGATAGAGAGGCGGAAAGAGAGAAGCGGAGAGAGAGGATTAAGAGGCGGGGCCCACGAGGGATTGGACGCTCGTGATTGGCTGGGAGTGGGTACGGGAAGTTTTAATTAAAATTTTAAAAGATTTTAAAGAATTTAAACGTTACAAATGAAACAGTAATATATATTATATAGTTTAGATTATTAAATTTAAATGGGTATTTCGGCGCTAAATGAAACATTTCCAAATCGCGCCCGGGTTGCGCCCAAATGTTTCAAATTCAAATTATAGGATTTTAAGCGAGTTCCAAATTTTAAAATGAGATGTCTTATGACTAAAATGCATGCCCCCAAGTCGGACACTTGCACGCGCGCGTAGCCGTCCAAACTTGCCCGTTTCGCCGAACGGGATGAAATCTCGACGCGCGGACGCTACCACGCGACTAGTGGCGACGAGTAGGCCAATATGGATATTTTTAATTTCATTTTAGGTGTTAAAATTTGTTATAGGCAAAAATGACTTAGCCGGTTAAAATTTAGCAACAAGCACCAAACAAACAAGATAATTGAAATGAGCAATGTCTAACACTCAACCAGTATCAGAAATAGTATTATTGGGCTCGGGTGTTACATCATACCCAACTACAAAAAGAATTTCGTCCTCGAAATTCCAAGAATACAAGATAGATAGCTACAGAAAAAGGTGAGGAAACTTCTGCCGGGTCTTGTCTTCTCTCTCCCAAGTGGATTCTTCGTGCGATCGATTACCCCAAGAAACTAGCACAAGGGGGATAATCTTGTTCTTATGAACCTTTTCTCTTCGATCCTTGATTTCAACTGGTCGCTCCTCAAAAGTTAGGTCCTCCCGTACAGTCAACTCCGAATGATCCAAGACGTGGGTTTCATCTCGAACATACCTCCGTAGTTGAGATACATGAAACACATCGTGCACTCCTGCCAAGGACTGTGGTAACGCCAAACGGTACGCTAGCTCTCCAACACGCTCTAATATCTCGAAGGGTCCAACGAATCGAGGACTAAGCTTTCCCCGACTCCCAAAGCGAATCACCCCTCTAGTCGGTGATATCTTCAGGAATACCAAATCGCCCACGGCGAACTCTAGAGGTCTTCTTGACGTGTCAGCCCAACTTTTCTGTCTGTCTTGAGCTGCCTTCATATGCTTCCTGATTGTATTCACCTTCTCGACTGTCTGTACCACCAAATCTGGTCCTAGTAACCTTCGTTAACCAACATCATCCCAACAAACAGGTGAACGGCACTTACGACCATACAACGCTTCAAACGGAGCCATCTGAATAGTCGCTTGGAAGCTATTGTTGTACGAAAACTCCACCAGGTGTAGATGATCCTCCCAAGAACCTTTGAAGTCCAACATGCAAGCCCTCAACATATCTTCAAGGGTCTGGATCGTTCTTGTAAGTCGATGTACAACACCCCAGTACTTGTGGGGAGGCAGAATTTTCAAAAACGAACTCGTTTAGTGAACGAACATCGACTAACCGCTTGAATCGAAGCTAAAAGATAACTAACTAAACATATAGTTGTTCTAAACTACTATGCTTAGGGATTATACCTATCGAACCAAGTCCTTCGGCTTTACGATCTCCTCGTCCTCCTCGGCCTTCTCGATGTAGTAGATGATCCACCCGAGAGCAAAACTCCAAGCTTAGCCTCTAAACTTGAGGCCACTAACCTTCTTGGATTGCTAATCAAAGAAGATAGATGAGATAGAGTGAGGGTTATGGATTGTTTAGTCTAACTAATCCTTGTTCTCAACACATGAGAGGTGAGGATTAGGGTTTGAAGAGAGTGAGCTTGAGGAGAGAGAAAGTGAATGATATTATGAGTGAGAATAGTAAGTTATCATAATATATATGAAGCATTATCTTTTAAAAGAGAAAAGAAAATAAGTGATGAATAATCATGCTTCATAAATATCAAGTGGTGATTCATTATCATGAGTCATTAAGCATTTATGATGCATTAATGACTATGATGAATCACTCTCATGACTCACTAATCTCATTCAATGCATATGACACCTAAACCTCCTTAGTCACCATCTTCTAGAAGCTTCTCGAGTAATTACGAGAACGCCCCTCCGATCCGTAAAAATACGGAAAAACTTTAGACTGTATAAATCCAATAACCGGATACCAGTAACTGGCTTAAACCAAAGCCGACTGGTAAAAACTGTCCAAACGACGTAAGTGTGTAAACACACATACGCGTCCGAACCCTTTGTCGTAAAACCATACGACCTCTATATCGTTTCGCCTGGAGTAGGAAACTCTCTGTGTGGGACTCTAGAGACTCGACTACTACGCTGGCAGTGGGTTTAACCACAGACCGCAAGCGGCACTAGCTGTACGTAACGGTCCCCAGGTAGTTGTCGATAAGAAGGCCGATGAGGAAACCCATCCGAACTCCTACTGAGCCTGCTGTGACAATCTCCATACAGTCCGGTCCGTTCGTCCAAGACTATCGCATATCGGGCCTAGGGAGGCGGCAAGCGTCAGTCCCCTAATAGCGGTATAAGTCGTGTCGGAGCGAAGCCCATTACACCCTGAGAAACTACTGGAACCTACCAGCAAATCTCGCTTGCCCTGGCCAGGGACTTTGCGTAATGGCTCTCTGACACAGCGCGATATCTACTCCCAATACCGGGAGGGACGAATCCTGTCTAACCGCCACTGCCTCCAAGTGCTCGGGACTGCACCCAACTGCTACCTGTTTGCACGACTCCTTTGAGCCGTGGTAGGGTAGCAATCTAAGAACAGTGGGACACACTCGAGGCGAAGTAGCAGTGTCAAGTCTGCGGACTATGCTGTACTCATGTCACCTGGGAACTGTTCACTAACGACTGGTATAAAACCAACCAACAGTTCCCTGTGAGTCCTGTCCGGTGTACCCGTAACCTAACGAGCACCTGCATACTATCTCCAGTACGACGTACTGACGGCTGTGGGACAGACCATCTCCCCAACTGGGATGAGAAGCGTACACACTAGTCTACTCCGGAGTATCGATGCTCTGTCTCGATAATCCAATGACCAGGGACCTGAATAAGGATGTGCTTGTAGACTACCCAGCCCCCACTAGTGTGACTGCCATCACAACGCTGGTAGACAAGCAAGATCCTAAGAGCTCTATCAATACGTACACTCACATATTAAGATAGAAAAACCAAGTAGCATACTACCATGTTTAGCAAGACTGTTATATACATGTGAATATCCCAAGGTTCCATTAAGTAATATACAAACTAGTATGATACAGTAATGGTCTTCTAGGGCATAAACACTAACAATCTCCCACTTGCACTAGGGCCATGTACTGGCGTATCGTAGACCAATGATCTCGAGTAGCCTCTCGAACTGAATCTGGGGTAGGGCCTTCGTGAATGGATCAGCAATGTTCTCTTCAGAAGCAACTCTCCGAACCTCGATCTCCTGACGATCAATGATCTCCCTGATCAGGTGATACCGCCTTAAGATGTGTCTGGACTTCTGATGGGACCTTGGTTCCTTCGCTAAAGCTATAGCTCCGTTGTTGTCGCAATACAGAGGTATTGGATCAACTATGGTAGGAACCACCTGAAGTTCTGTTAGGAACTTCTTCATCCAGACTGCTTCTTTTGCGGCATCGCAAGCAGCTATATACTCCGCTTCCATCGTCGAGTCAGCAACGGTGTCCTGCTTGGAGCTCTTCCAGCACACCGCCCCTCCGTTGAGGGTAAAGACATAACCCGACATAGACTTGGAATCGTCCTTATCACTCTGAAAGCCGGAATCAGCAAAGGCCTCCAACCTGAGGTCTTTTCCGCCGTAAACCAAGAACATCTCCTTAGTCCTTCTCAGGTACTTGAGAATGTTCTTTACTGCTATCCAGTGCTTCTCCCCTGGGTCTGACTGATACCGGCTTACCACGCTCAGTGCGTAAGCTACATCTGGTCTGGTACACAACATCGCATACATTATAGAGCCTACCGCAGAAGCGTAGGGTATAATAGACATGCGTTCCCTTTCCAAATCAGTCTTGGGAGACATCTCTTTGGAGAGGGTGATTCCGTGACAAGCCGGTAGATTACCGCGCTTAGAATCTTCCATACTGAATCTTTTCAGTACAGTGTCGATATACCTGGACTGCGAAAGTCCCAACATCCTCTTGGATCTATCACGATAGACCCGGATCCCCAGAATGTAAGAGGCATCACCCAGGTCTTTCATGGAGAATCTGTGTGACAAGAATCCTTTGACAGATTGTAGCATAGGAATGTCATTTCCTATCAATAGAATGTCATCCACGTACAATACGAGGAATACGACACTTCTGGCTACAACTTTACTATATATACACGGTTCATCTGGATTTTTGATAAAGTCATATTCTTTGACTGTCTCATCAAAACAGATGTTCCAACTCCGCGATGCCTGCTTTAGTCCATAAATGGACTTAAGCAGCTTGCATACTTTCCCCCTGCTCCCACTCTGATTGAAACCCTCTGGTTGATCCATATAGACGCTCTCTTCTAAATTTCCATTCAGAAAAGCCGTCTTTACGTCCATCTGCCAGATTTCATAATTATGGAAGGCAGCAATAGCAAGAAGGACCCGAATGGATTTGAGCATAGCCACTGGAGAAAAAGTTTCGTCATAGTCCAAACCAGGTCTTTGACGAAAACCCTTTGCAACAAGTCTAGCCTTATAGGTTTCCACCTGTCCATCTACACCAATCTTTTTCTTGAAGATCCATTTGCATCCTATGGGTTTTACCCCATCTGGAGCAAAGTCCAAAGTCCATACTTTGTTGGTGTACATGGACTCCATTTCGGTCCGCATTGCATCCAGCCATCGTACCGAGTCGCCGCTCTGGATGGCCTGCTGGAAGTCAGTAGGTTCATCATCATCTATGATGCAATCCTCTCTATCCCCATCTATGAGAAAACTGTAGTATCTCTCAGGCGGATGAGACGGCCTACTACTCCTGCGGAGGGGTGCGGGAATGTTATGTTCTTCTTGAACCTCTGGTTCTACCAAACTTTCAGTAACAGCTTGTGGTTCTGGAATTTCTTCCAGTTCTACTGCGCTCCCACTCTTCTGATTTTCTAAAAATTCAGTTTCTAAGAAGTGGGCATGACGAGAAACAAAAACCTTTTGTTCCTCTGCGTAATAGAAATAATATCCCTTGGAGTTCTTTGGATATCCCACAAGCTTACACAGTACTGAGCGTGCCTCGAGCTTGTCCACATGCTGCTTTTTTACAAAAGCTGGACACCCCCATGTCCTAAAATGTTTTAGACTGGGTTTCTTCCCACTCCACATCTGATATGGTGTGGTAGGCACAGTCTTGGTTGGAACCTGGTTTAAAAGATATGCCGCTGATTCTAGCGCATAACCCCAGAAAGATCACGGTAACTCAGCATTACTCATCATGGATCGTACCATATCTAATAGGGTTCGATTCCGTCTCTCCGATACACCGTTGTGCTGTGGAGTGTATGGAGGAGTAAGCTGAGAGAGAATTCCTTTCTCTTTTAGGTAACCTAGGAACTCGGCACTTAAGTATTCTCCACCTCGATCAGATCTCAGTGTCTTAATACTTTTGCCTGTTTGGTTTTCCGCTTCACTCTTGTATTCCTTGAATTTCTTAAAGGCCTCGGATTTATGCTTCATTAAGAAGACATGTCCAAACCTAGAGAAATCATCTGTAAAAGTAATGAAGTAGGAATAACCACCTCTCGCATGTGTAGACATTGGACCACATACATCGCTGTGTATGAGTCCTAAGAGCTCGCTCGCTCTCACTCCTTGTCCAGTAAATGGAGTCTTTGTCATCTTTCCTTTGAGACAGGATTGACAAGTGTCATAAGTTTGATATTCGAACGAGTCCAAATATCCTTCTCTATGCAACTTAGTCAACCTTCTCTCATTGATGTGACCCAGTCTACAATGCCATAAGAAAGCTTTATTTAAATCTGGAGACTTTCTTTTTAGTGTGTTCTGGACATTGAAAATTTGGAGTTGGTTTAAAACATATATACCGTTATTTAGAGTACCGGACCCAATCAAACCATGATTAAGGTGGATGTTAACAACATCTCTTACAAACGTGAAATCATAACCTTTATTTGATAACAAGGAAACTGATATGATATTACACGTTAAGCTTGGTACAAAATAACAGTTATGTAAAACCAAAATGTGTCCACTCGTCAATCCTAGGTGATAATCCCCGACGGACGCAGCTCCCACGCTAGCTCCGTTAGCAACCTTTAGGGTCATATCACCTTCCTTCAGCACTCTACGGTTTCTCAGTGCCTGCAATGAATTGCAAATATGAGATCCTGATCCGGTATCCAATACCCAGGAAGTAGAGTTGATCGACAGACAATTCTCAATTACAAACACACCTGAAGTCGAAGCCACAGCTTGCTTCGGTTCCTGGTTCTTGGCGTTCCACACCTTGCAATCCTTCTTCCAGTGCCCTTTCCTGTGACAATGGAAGCACTCATCCTTGCCAACTACCGGTACTGCTCTTCCCTCCCACCTTACTAAACACCTCCTCTAGGTCTGGGTGCGGCCTTCTTCTTCCTTCCTTTGGCTCTAGCCTTGGGACCCGGAAGAAGATGCACCGCCAACAAACATAGCGGGGTGTTTTCCCTTGCCTTCTGCAAGGTGCCCTCTGCACTCCTTAACATGTTCAGGAGTTCCGCAAGTTCAACTTCTTTTCCTTGAAGGTTGAAGTTGAGGATAAAACTGGGCGTAGGTGGGAGGAAGGGACTGGAGAATAAGGTCTGTATAGAGCTCATTATCTAAAGTCGTCCCAAGGTCTGCGAGCTCTTCAATATAGCCGATCATCTTTAGGGGACATGTTTCACCTACCGATGACCCAAACAGCCAACCCTCGCTCGAAACAAGTTCTTAGAGGTCTCGTATCTTGCTATACGAGATTGCTCTCCATAAAGTTCCTTTGTATGGAGAAAATATGCCATCTAGGGGACATATCCTCGTGCCTCCTCTGATGTTTCATTGTTCATTGAGGCAAGCACGATGCAACTTGGCTTTCGCGCAATCTAAATCCCAGGTTTTGCGGATTTCCTTATCCGCATTGCTGGATTTGGGACCAGGGACAGCAGGTGCCGTAGCAGTGAGGATGTACCCCAATCTGTCATAGGTCAAAGCCATTTTGACATTCCGCAGCCAATCTTTATAGTTTTGGCCCTGTCAGTATATTTTTCTCTAAAAGTAACTTAAGTCCAGTCATTTTTCAGGGCCGCTGCAATTAGGAGAGAGAGAAGAAAAACTCTTTAGCATGATGCTCTTACAAGTTTAGAGTGGTTTTTTAGTTTTATCTAAACTGGATGGCTCCCACTGTTTCTCGAATCCTTCCTCAAAACCATAAAAGAAGAATTAGCCAGGGACTACTCTCACCGTACAATACTTGCTTAAACCGTTCAGCCAGGGCCAGTGTCCGATACTTCGAGGGAGGTTTTTCCAACGCTTTCGCGAAGTTCCTTAATTAAATAACCTCTTTTCTCTGGGGGCGTAACCCCGCTGACACCTTTCTGGACACCTACTAGGTTTATAGCATTGATCGTTAAGTGACGAATATCCTGATAAGTAGCATATACTCACAGTAGGATCGGGATCCAAATATCATCGTATGATAATGTTGAAGGAATCCTACCAACATTCATCAAACTCCAAATGGTATGCATCTCTTTGCAAATTTCAGTTTCTTTAGAAATTCCCGATATATATTTTTGCCCCATGTTCTTATGATCTTGACTAAGGGCCAACAAATCATAAGTCACATGTCAAGTTCTGCCCATCATTATCCTGTTGATTTGAACCCATCCGTATATACTCTTGACTAAGGGCCAAACAAAGTAATACGAGTGTCCCAAACCAACTCATCTATCTATGCAACAAATGAATACCCCAGCTGCTACCAATCACTATGTCTTGACTAAAGGCCAAACAAACATAGCTTGAATACTACTGACCATTCATAAGAAATGACGGAGGGCTACGACTGGTTTTGGCGAAACCGTGAACGTAGTGAACTTGATATAACCGAAGGAACCTGATAGCTTTTAAAAGGAGTGGTTAAAGCTCCGCATTTAAAAAATATCTGTTTTTAAAACTAACCGAGTGGTTTCTTTTAAATTGTTCCAACGATTTATACTTTGGTTTGTTTTTCTTTGCATTATAGATAATGCGTCCCATCATTAACCTATCATTGCAGAAAACAACGAAAATACAACGTCCTCTTATGCCATCCGCATTCGCCACGGGATCCCGTCATCACCCGTTAGGTTACTTAACTAACGACAGAGCGGGGGCTGGGCTAGCGCGGGTGTAAAACATAAGTGACGTCTAAATAGCTATCATATATATAGATATTTTACATTTGTCTGACGCAATGATATACATTCCAGAACACAGATGAACTTAATTGGATTTGCAAGCAATCCGTATTTCTTTTGAGCCTGCAAGAAAAGACGGATAACACAGTTGTGATGAATAGCCATTACCCCACCCTCGACCCCTACGGGTACGGCAAACTACCCGCCCGGCAGTTTGTGCACCCCACCTTGGGTCTGTCCTAGGAGCAAAAACAGTAAAATGAAATAATACAACGGTGGCTACAACCGCAACCTGGATGTACCCCGCAAAATAATATTACAACAAATTACATTTACAACAAATGAATTAAATAATAACCCATTGCATAACCCCGGCTATACACCACAACAGTCCAATACAGTTCATATGCACAAACAGATAAAACCATTACAGAAATGTGCAACCCCCTGCCAACCGACATACTAGCAGTTCGGGGAGGTTTACGAACATATTAAACAATCACAGATATAATCCAATATGCAAATACTGTACAATTTCGATCGATTAAACGGATTTAACATTGCTCCAATACTGCTCTGTAAACTTGAAACCTGAGCAAATATAAAATATTCCAGAAAACACCAAATATCACAGGGGACCCACATAAGAAATTTGGGTTCATGACTCGGCAACTAGGCGGCGGAACCGCGGCGGATCGCTTGGGATCCGCCGCGCTTTCGCGGCTCTTTAGCCGAGTTATGGGCCCAATTTTCTTGGGTGTTCTCCTGGATGCTTTTCAAGCTTTCTGAACAACCCTGAAAAATTTTAGGACATCATTTTAAATTCGACAGAAAACTGATATTTTTATGGTTTTCCGGCTTCGTTTTTCCGTTCGAAATTCGTACAAATTTGCAATAAAGTTATTTATTGTTTAGCGAGGCTCTGATACCACTGTAAGTCGATGTACAACACCCCAGTACTTGTGGGGAGGCGGAATTTTCAAAAACGAACTCGTTTAGTGAACAAACATCGACTAACCGCTTGAATCGAAGCTAAACGATAACTAACTAAACATATAGTTGTTCTAAACTACTATGCTTAGGGATTATACCTATCGAACCAAGTCCTTCGGCTTTACGATCTCCTCGTCCTCCTCGGCCTTCTCGATGTAGTAGATGATCCACCCGAGAGCAAAACTCCAAGCTTAGCCTCTAAACTTGAGGCAACTAACCTTCTTGGATTGCTAATCAAGGAAGATAGATGAGATAGAGTGAGAGTTATGGATTGTTTAGTCTAACTAATCCTTGTTCTCAACACATGAGAGGTGAGGATTAGGGTTTGAAGAGAGTGAGCTTGAGGAGAGAGAATGTGAATGATATTATGAGTGAGAATAGTAAGTTATCATAATATATATGAAGCATTATCTTTTAAAAGAGAAAAGAAAATAAGTGATGAATAATCATGCTTCATAAATATCAAGTGGTGATTCATTATCATGAGTCATTAAGCATTTATGATGCATTAATGACTATGATGAATCACTCTCATGACTCACTAATCTCATTCAATGCATATGACACCTAAACCTCCTTAGTCACCATCTTCTAGAAGCTTCTCGAGTAATTACGAGAACGCCCCTCCGATCCGTAAAAATACGGAAAAACTTTAGACTGTATAAATCCAATAACCGGATACCAGTAACTGGCTTAAACCAAAGCCGACTGGTAAAAACTGTCCAAACGACGTAAGTGTGTAAACACACATACGCATCCGAACCCTTTGTTGTAAAACCATACGACCTCTATATCGTTTCGCCTGGAGTAGGAAACTCTCTGTGTGGGACTCTAGAGACTCGACTACTACGCTGGCAGTGGGTTTAACCACAGACCGCAAGCGGCACTAGCTGTACGTAACGGTCCCCAGGTAGTTGTCGATAAGAAGGCCGATGAGGAAACCCATCCGAACTCCTACTGAGCCTGCTGTGACAATCTCCATACAGTCCGGTCCGTTCGTCCAAGACTATCGCATATCGGGCCTAGGGGGGCGGCAAGCGTCAGTCCCCTAATAGCGGTATAAGTCGTGTCGGAGCGAAGCCCATTACACCCTGAGAAACTACTGGAACCTACCAGCAAATCTCGCTTGCCCTGGCCAGGGACTTTGCGTAATGGCTCTCTGACACAGCGCGATATCTACTCCCAATACCGGGAGGGACGAATCCTGTCTAACCGCCACTGCCTCCAAGTGCTCGGGACTGCACCCAACTGCTACCTGTTTGCACGACTCCTTTGAGCCGTGGTAGGGTAGCAATCTAAGAACAGTGGGACACACTCGAGGCGAAGTAGCAGTGTCAAGTCTGCGGACTATGCTGTAATCATGTCACCTGGGAACTGTTTACTGACGACTGGTATAAAACCAACCAACAGTTCCCTGTGAGTCTTGTCCGGTGTACCCGTAACCTAACGAGCACCTACATACTATCTCCAGTACGACGTACTGACGGCTGTGGGACAGACCATCTCCCCAACTGGGATGAGAAGCGTACACACTAGTCTACTCCGGAGTATCGATGCTCTGTCTCGATAATCCAACGACCAGGGACCTGAATAAGGATGTGCTTGTAGACTACCCAGCCCCCACTAGTGTGACTGCCATCACAACGCTGGTAGACAAGCAAGATCCTAAGAGCTCTATCAATACGTACACTCACATATTAAGATAGAAAAACCAAGTAGCATACTACCATGTTTAGCAAGACTGTTATATACATGTGAATATCCCAAGCTTCCATTAAGTAATATACAAACTAGTATGATACAGTAATGGCCTTCTAGGGCATAAACACTAACAGTTCTCTCCGATTGTCCATCAGTTTGAGGATGATAAGCGGTGCTAAACTTCAATCGAGTCCCCAAACTTTCTTGTAAACTCCTCCAGAAGTGCGACGAGAACCGAGTGTCCCGATCGGACACGATGCTCACCGGTACTCCATGCAATCTTACAATCTCCTGCATGTACCGCTCTGCCAAAGTCTCCGTCGATTGACCAACCCGAAAAGGAATAAAGTGAGCTGCCTTGGTCAACCGATCGACAATCACCCATACTGCATTGTTGCCCTTTGGACTCCGCGGTAAGGCCATCACGAAATCCATGGTTATATGTTCCCACTTCCACTGAGGAATCGGAAGTGGTTGCAACAAACCAGCAACCCTTTGGTGTTCAGCCTTGACTTGCTGACGCACCAAGAACTTAGCCACGAAGCGAGCAATCTCCCGTTTCATACCTTCCCACCAGAAGTGCTGTCGAATATCTCGGTACATCTTTGTCCCTCCTGGATGTACAGAGTAAGCTGAACTGTGTGCCTCCTTCATAAGCTCTTCACGCACATCTCCTTTTGGCACACACACACGGCTACCATACCTCAACGAACCATCTTCATGGATCAGTAAATCGGTTCGTAGTCCGGCTTCAACCTGCTCTCGAAACTTTTGCAGTCTAGGATCCTGCGATTGTGCCGCTTTAATCTTCTCAACTAAGGACGACTATACTTGCAACTGCATCAACTGTCCCGTAGCATGTGGTAGCACAATCTCCAAGTCAAATCTCCGAAAATCCACAATGATCTCCCTCTGTGCAGTCAATACCTGAATTGCTGGTAACCGACTAAGCGCATCCGGCACGACGTTAACTTTTCCCGGATGGTACTTAAGATCAAGGTCGTAGTCGGCCATCAGCTCCAACCATCTGCGTTGCCTCATGTTCAACTCCTTCTGAGTGAACACATACTTCAAACTCTTGTGATCTGTAAAGACTTTGACTCTCTCGCCCAAAAGGTAGTGTCTCCAAATCTTCAAGGCGAAGATCACGGCCGCAAGCTCCAAGTCATGAGTCGGATAATTCTTCTCATGAGTCTTCAGTTGTCTCGATGCGTAAGCTACGACCTTCCCATTCTGCATCAAAACACATCCCAATCCTTTTCCAGATGCGTCGCTGTGAATCACCAGTCCTCCTGAATTGTCTGGTACAGTCAGGATAGGGGCGGTTATCAACTTCTGCTTCAACGTCTCGAAGGCCAGTGCACATCCATCCGTCCAAACAAAAGGTACCTCCTTGCGTGTAAGCTTGGTTAACGGCTCTGCCAAACGAGCGAAGTTCTCCACAAATCTTCTGTAGTATCCGGCCAAACCAAGGAAACTTCTTATCTCGGCCACATTTCTTGGAATAGGCCAATCTTGAACCACTGCAATCTTCTCGGGATCGACGGCGATTCCATCGCCCGACACAACATGCCCCAGAAACTTCACTTCTTCCAGCCAGAATTCGCACTTACTCATCTTCGCATACAATTTCTCCTGTCTCAGCGTCTGCAGTGCGATCTTCAAATGCTCAGCATACTCCTCCGGACTCTTCGAGTATACCAGAATATCGTCAATGAATACCACAATAAACTGGTCCAAGAAAGGTGAAAAGATTCTGTTCATCAAATCCATGAATATTGCCGGCGCATTCGTTACTCCGAAGGGCATCACCAAGTACTCGAAATGTCCATATCGAGTTCGAAACGCCGTCTTGCAAATGTCTTCTGCTTTCACTCGGACCTGATGATATCCGGATCGCAAATCCAGTTTCGAGAATACTCTCGCGCCACTAAGCTGCTCAAAAAGTTCTCCAATGCGAGGGATCGGGTACTTGTTCTTAATAGTCACCCGGTTCAATTCTCGATAATCAATGCACATCCTTCTCGTGCCATCCTTCTTCTTTACTAAAAGAACTGGAGCTCCCCAAGGCGAGTTGCTGCTTCGAATCCAACCCTTCTCAAGTAATTCACCAACTTGTTTCTTAACTTCTTCCAATTCCACTGGTGCCATCGGATAATAAGATTTTGATACTGGCGCTGCACCAGGAATAAGGTCAATTGCGAACTCCACGTCTCGCTTCGGCGGTAAGCCCGATATATCTGCAAATACATCCATAAAGTCGCGAACAACTGCCGGCTCTTCATTACTATCAACTTCCATTGCTGCAAGAACACTGCGTGTCGGCCTAGCCCTGAACTCGACTGGCCCGACAGAACTGCTTCCCCCAGTGAAGGTAAACTCAGGGTGTCCGGGAATCTGGAAAATTACCTTCCTTGCCCTACAGTCAATGTGGGCGTAGAAAGTGCCAAGGAAATCCATTCCCAAGACAACTTCATAGCTGCCCGTATCTATCACCAAGAAATCTGCAAAAAGCTCCCGTCCGCACACAACAACTGTACAATCTCTACATTCCTTACTAGCTATGATTTTCCCATTCCCAGTGTGTATGTCCCAAAAACTAGACAGGGTCGTGCAGGTAATCGAGTGTGTAGTTATAAATTTGGATGACATAAAATAGTGGGATGCTCCGGAATCAAATAATGCCAATGCGGGAAAACCATGAACGAGTAAAGTACCTGAAACCACTTCTCCTGATGCCTTAGCTTCCTCAGCTGTCAACGTGAAAGCTCGAGCCTGATTAGGTCCCTGAGTCAGCTGTTTCTGCCCTTGGAACGGTCTCTGCGGAGGCTTCTGAATATCATCTCTCGTGCGAAGCTTCGACGGACAGGCACCAACTGCGTGATCGGCCGCTCCACAAACCAGACAAATCCCCAGTCTCCTTCGACAATCCTTCTGCACGTGCCCAGGTAAACGGCAGTAGTCACAAATCACGCTCTTCCTTCGATCAACGATCACAGGCTTCTTCATGGGTGCTACACCTCGACGGTCCACTGGAATACCTCTGCGCCCATGATCTCAGTTAGGTACAAATACGGGCTTCCTGGCCGCAACTGCTGTCTGCTGAAGGTTCCCTTTCAATCCCGATAAACTCTGCTGCTCTCTGGCTGCCGTAAGAACCTGCGAGAAAGTGGTCAAACCCAGGGAGACGATATGCCTCTGGATGTCCACATCCAAACTGCGCAAGAACCTTCGCGCCCTGTCTGCCTCGTTGGCGACCAAGGGTCCAGCGAAGCGGCTGAGTCTCGTCCACTCCGCTGCATGTACGTCCACAGGTGCTCCATTTTGTCTCAGCCCAATAAATTTCTCTTCCATTTCCTCCCGTGCAGTCCGCGGGAAGAAATTCTCCAGGAAACTTTTAGAGAAATCCATCCAACTGATTGGCTTGGGCAAGCAGGTCTCCTCCACAAGCCACCACTCTCGGGCGTAATCCACCAGCTGAATGCGCACTACATCAACTCTCTTTTCTTCTGGGATCTGTGCCGCAATCAGTAAATTCTCCGTGTCCACTAACCACTGCTCGGCTGGCAACGGCTCCTCCAGACCAGTGAAAGTAGTAGGACCCGAACGTCTGAAATCTGCCACGGTCCCTACTCGGTCAACTGGCTTCGCTACAGCGGTGTTTACAGACTGCCGAATGGCCTGCATACCCTCCTGAAATGAATCTGCTTGCTGCTGGATCAGCTCAGTTTGCCTCTTCTGATTCTCCAACATCCCGCGTATCACTCCTAACATGGCGGCTTCATCCACGCGCCTCTGATACGTCTTGAAATTCTTATCTGCCATAGTCCTGAAATCAAAACACCCAACATTAGCATGATGATAGATTCAATATATAAATCAAAGCTAGAACTCCAAGATACTTAAATAGAGTACCGCATTGTAGCTATGCCGAGGTATCATAGCCGCAATTACTTAACTCCACCCAAGTCGCCTAAGTCCTAGAGATAACAAGGAATTAGGTTTTCGAGTTGACAAATGCAAAGTAAGTTTGCATGTCGACATGATCCGGAAGAATGATTCAAGGATAGTAAAACGGTCAAGGTGGCAGGACATGTTTCCTAAGCACGGGTATTCTGATTCGTGTATCGGGTACAATACCCAACTACAAAAGAATCAACCCAACTAACCTATTGCTCTGATACCAAAAGAACCATGTCACGCCCCGCTTCCCAGAGTACGCAGGATTGGGCACGTGACATAGCCAACCATGCTACCTGTGGGTAGGAAGTATCCATCCACAGTCACATTACGGCTGTAGAGATATCAAGAACAAGATAATAACTAATCTAACACATGTCCAAATCCATAATAACAAGAGTCAATAAACAATAAGTGCGGAAGCAAATGATCCAATACAATAAATAAATAGTACGTCCCATAATGCGGGCTCACATCTGGAAATGAAATGAAATAAATGAACTAATCACTATAGGACTCACAGATCAGCCTGCTGGCTGAAGTACTCCTGCTCGGTCGTCGACAGTGGTAAGGAATCTGGGCCATGCAAAACCCAGACGTCAGCGCGTCATGTCAACCAATAATATAATATGAACATGGTAATAAGCAATGCAGGGATGAACATGAATAAAGTAGTACTATGAAATAACAGTGTAGGGTAAACTGCAGTGGTAACTAAACTGTCCTATCAGGTTTCTACTCTAAAGTCTTTGAAATCAATTGATGACTCGTCGATGTAACTCAATAGTATATCGTGCGTGCCCGGGACCACGGTCAAGATTCTCGGGGCTGAATCCGAGACGTGCCGCTAGGCAGTAACAAGTAGCAGGATGGGCGAGTGATGTCAGCATCATCACTCCGGGGCTGGCCAAGCCCGTAAGACTGATCAGAACAGGTATCGAACTGTTGAGTTACAAGTCGGTTTCACCTTTGATTTCCCCATACCCCCAAGTTATGTATGTCAGGTCAGGTATTCAGTAATCAAGAACTAATGCCAACACAGGATCAGGTAAAAGCAGGTTTGTCTGGATAGACAACAGAAATGGTCCATGAGGACCCCAAGTCAGGTTTGTTGGCATTAGGCATGGGATCGGGTAACAGGTCAGGTCATGGTACAACAGGTTGAGTTGGTAGTAAAGGGTACCATGTCCGGTGCATCGGTATGTATGTATATATCATGTGTAGCAAGGTCAGGTCAATATGTAATGTAATCGAACGTGTGCTCACAACAGGTATACAATCGAATAACGAATAACAGAAAGAATTTAAAGTAAACAGCAATAATAGTTCATTTAATCACAATGGTACATTCATCTGGTGCAGTTGTATTATAGTAACAGGTTCGAGCACCCTTGGGTGCAATAATCACAGGGTAGCGCAATATTAATGACAGAAGGTAATGAAGATATAGGTGTACGACTATCGTTCTTTAAATAGCAACATGATTAACCGGTAGTTTCGCTATTAGGGTTACAGTGGTATAATACGGTTTAGGTTGTCGTATCATGATATTTATCATATTACGTCCAGTCGAGAAAAGTAACTATATTTAGTTAACAATGCAAGTTTTATGAGTCAATCATACTTAATTAGAATAACGTAGCATGTAGCAAGTAATACTTGCCTCGACGGTTTCACAAACCGGAAAACACGAACGCAACGTCGGCGGAAAACACGCGACGGATGCACGGGCCACGGATCGAGTCCAAACCATGAACAGCGGAACCACACGGACTGGAGTACTTCGCTGGAGAGTCGGGTCAAGTCGTCGGCACGGCCGGAATCCGGCGAAATGTCAAAACAGCGACGAATTAGCAAACTACAAAGCGAAGCAAGAATCGACCAGAGAGGGGATACAAGAAGGGAGATGGTGAAGGGAGGCTTACAGGGGTAGCAAGGGTGCAAACGCGACGGGTTCGACGGCGAGGGGGCGCCGGCGAAGCAGCGGCAGCGGCAGCGGCAGTCCCGGCTGAAAGTTGCTGGAGATCGCTGGAATGGGATGGTGCGATGAGTAGAGGAGGTCCTGGCCTGGTCTGGGTTGCAGGGGGGAGAGAAGGTGGTCGGCGGTGCACTGGCGACGACGAGGAGGGTCGACGGTGTCCTTTTCCGGCGAACTAGGGTTTGGTGTTAGGGTTAGGCTCCGTTCAGTTGCAGCGCCGGCGAGGGAAGGAGAAGGACGGTGAAGAGGTCGGGACGAGGGTGAAGGGAGGAAGTCGACGTCGTCGGCGACGGGAGGCGGCGGTGACGGCAGCACAGCGGTGCAGGGCGGTGGCGTTGGCTGCAGCGCTGCAGGGAAGGAGAACGGAGGAAGGAGGAAATGGGGTGCAGTCGAGGCTGTGGAGGCGAGGATGACGGTGGTGGCGTCGTCGGCGCGGGGGCTGCGGCGGCGATGAGCACGGCGAGGTTAGGGTTCGGGGTTTCGTGGGTTCGTCGATTGTTTCTGTGAGGACGAGGGTCGTGGGGATTTAAAAAGATAGAGAGAGAGAGAGATTGTTAGAGAGAGATAGAGAGATCTTAGGAGAGAGAGAGAGAGTGAGATTAGAGAGAGAGATAGAGAGGCGGAGAGAGAGAAGCGGAGAGTGAGGATTAAGAGGCGGGGCACACGAGGGATTAGACGCTCGTGATTGGCTGGGAGTGGGTACGGGAAGTTTTAATTAAAATTTTAAAAGATTTGAAAGGATTTAAACGTTACAAATGAAACAGTAATATATATTATATAGTTTAGATTATTAAATTTAAATGGGTATTTCGGCGCTAAATGAAACATTTCCAAATCGCGCCCGGGTTGCGCCCAAATGTTTCAAATTCAAATTATACGATTTTAAGCGAGCTCCAAATTTTCAAATGAGATGTCTTATGACTAAAATGCATGCCCCCAAGTCGGACACTTGCACGCGCGCGTAGCCGTCCAAACTTGCCCGTTTCGCCGAACGGGATGAAATCTCGACGCGCGGACGCTACCACGCGACTAGTGGCGACGAGTAGGCCAATATGGATATTTTTAATTTCATTTTAGGTGTTAAAATTTGTTATAGGCAAAAATGAATTAGCCGGTTAAAATTTATCAACAAGCACCAAACAAACAAGATAATTGAAATGAGCAATGTCTAACACTCAACCAGTATCAGAAATAGTATTATTGGGCTCAGGTGTTACATATAGGGTGTTATCTTCACAAGTTTCATGACCTAGTGAAGATGGAGCTTGAGTTTGAGTCGCCTCGACGTAGATCATCTTCGGCATCGAAGTCAACGACCTAGCCCAATCATTTATCCGACGAAACCATCGCTAGAGTCCGGGATCCCAATGATCGCAGTGGAGGGACGTCAACACGGAGCTAAAGAAGTGGAGGACCGGATCTACAAAGGTTGTAATCCCTTTCACTTATTAGTAAAGTTGTTTGCTAGCTTTTCGTTTCGCCTATCCTCTAGTTAACGATCTTCATTAGGGTTTCTCGGCACTTGGAAAATTTTATTTTGGCATGGTTGATCAGTTGTAGACCTCATGGGTATGCCTAGGAACCCTACAGTGGTATCAAACCCTAGCTAGAGCTTTAGGCGAAGTGTAGACGATGTTAGAAATCCGATCGAACCCCGAAACTCTAAACTTGACCCCTCTCTGTACATTTTCTGTAACTGTGGATTTTTCCAGATTAAAAATAACCAAAAAATTCAGCAGGGCTTTATTGGAATTACTGTGCATCACGTGTGCCTAAGTCGAGAAAAGCGCCGCGGAACCGCGGCACGAGCATGGCTCGTGCGGCGGTTCCGCGGCCATACAGTCACGTTATTTTTTGAATTTTGCACAGTAATGTCCTTTTGAGTTTCCTCTGTTTTCTAGGAATTTTTAATCTATACTCAAGAGTTGAGTTTTCTGGGTTGTATTGGGGGCTCGATGATTCGATCGGAAACTTTAACTGCGTCTATGTGTTTTTCCGGGTATTTTAGAACATGTTAAAAAGTTCGACCGAATATAAATAACCCACTTTTTCCCCTGCCGGGAAATTTCCAAGTGTTGGATTTTTCCGTAAGTTTAAGAATGTTCTAAGTAGTGCAAGTTACTCGATGGACCCTCTAGAAGACAACAAACCTTAACTCGATTATGTGACCGTCTTAAACTGCCCTTTGAACCTTAGGGTTTGGGGCAGTACGGCGTGCCACATGTGAGGCATTGGCTTGACCCTTCTACGGCTGGACCGTTGGTACTGTGGCATGTAGTGGATGTTTTTAAACTTATTTCATGTGTTTAGCTTTTCGGGAAAACTTGGGTGTTTGATTGTTCGATCGGAAAGTTTAACATTGTCTATTTATCTGGAAAGTGATACAATATTTGGAATCCACAAGTAGTTATGAGATAACGGATTTGAATGTTATAAATCTAGCACTTTAGTCTCACTTGATCGGTTGCCACGGGATTTTGATGTGATCAAAAGTCCGTCGCAATCACGTTGCGTACACGGATACTCGCCGGTAAACTTAATAGATAGCCACGTCCCATAGCCCCGACCAAATGACTGTAGGAAAACCCCATAGCCGAAAGCATCCGTTCGGGTGCTCGCGGCAGCGGTGTTCCGCCGTAGTGCACTTCGTCGACGGTACCATGGGTGCGGTCGTCTGCTAAAGTTTGCGACGAGCATTCGTTCAGGATGCCGGGAATCTTGTTGACTTGCCCGACTTGATATTGAAAAGTGTTTTCGATAATGAGACTAAAATACGGGGTTTATAATTGTTAGGCATGTGATGTCTAAGGAATTCATTTGATTAGGCATGCGATGTCTAAAGAGGTTGCGGATTCCAACTGTTGTAGTTTTACACTTTCTTTTCTGCGACCGTAAGTGTAATATATGATATCGCCAGTTTCGTTGCTATATGTCAACGACAATTAGGATGGGCATATTTACTTACGTTGATGACATGTGATGTTATTTGTTGCTGAATATGTTATATTGGATCGTCGTGTTTGAATAGCCGGGTTTTTTTTATGTGAGACGAGTGTTTTTCATTTTCATTCATGTAAAAAATTTGTATGTAATATTCTTTTATTGGGGCACTTACAGGTTGCGGAAGATGTCACCGTTGATGTATATTATTTACTTTTCCACATTAGGATAGACCCAAGGAGGGGAGCACAAGTAACCGGGTTCTAGGGTCCAGTGGGAGACTATCTCGAGGAGTCGAGTTCGGGTCTCCTAACTCTAGAATTGGTAGGGTTGCTTGCCGCTCTTGTAGGGGTCTAGGGATGTGGGATTGGCTATTCATCACGACCGTGGAATCCGTGTTTTATACAGGCTCAAAATAAAACACGGACGTCCTATTATATCCAATATTTCATATGATATTTTCTGTTGCGTTATCTGTGATGTTATCATGTGATTTGTTCAGATAGATATTGTATATAGTATATATGATATATTATATAGACGTTGCTTATGTTTTACACCCGCGCTAGCCCTACCTCGCTCTGGCGTTAGTTACCTAACCTAACGGTGCAGACGGGACATCGAGGCGAATGCGGATGGCATAAGCGTACGTTATATTTATCTGTGATGTTTAGGTGGACTTAAATGATGGGATATTCATTAATGAGATTAATGAAAGAAAATAAACCTAAAAGATGTTGTGGAATCGAATTTCAAAAATAAAACAGGTAGCTACAGTTCTTTCTTTGCATCGCGGTGTTCCTTGTAGAACATCCTGCACCTTATTCGATAAGGAAAGGGCCGAGATCCCTTCACCGGGAGTGACCCCAATAGCAATAACTGGCAGATGCTACAACCCTCGGTTTGTCTTTTGATTTCTTCTATAGTTTTTGCTTTGCACAGTGGTATATATGATATATCCTGCACCTTATTCGATGAGGAAAGGGCCGACGATCCCTTCACCGGGAGTGACCCCTTTAGCAAAACTAGAAAAGCCTAAAAAACACTCCATTTAAAGAACCATTTGATTCCGCAACGAGATCAAGTTCAAAGCGTTAAAGGTTTTCTTAAAAACCATCCGCAGCCCTCCGTCATTTTAGGAAGTAGAGTACTTAGTATTCGTGCTGTGTTTGTTGACCATAATCAAGGCACAGTGTAAGGTAGCTAAGTAATGTCTTCCTACACCGCATATGATGCGATTAGTTAGGACAGTCGCGTGACTTTGTTGACCTTAATTAAGGGTCATGTGGGTAGGTCTAATTAATCACGAAATGACGGGTAGAACTTGACTAGTGCTTATGATTTGTTGACCATAGTTATGGTCATAAGTGCTAGGGGTAAAAAACCTTTATCGGGAGTTTCAAGTGTTGAAATTTGCAATGGATTGCATACCTTCTATATGATAGTTGGATCCTGATACCCACTGCGAGTAATTGTTACTCCTGGGAGAGTTTTGTACTTTACAATTAGCCGATCAAGTAGGTGTCTAGAAAGGTGTCAACGGGGTTACGCCCCTGGGAAAACGAGATTTACTTTAATTAGGTCCGTGCGAAAGCACGGGGAACCTCCCTCAAAGTACCGGCACTGGTCTGGCTGAAAGATTAGCGAACTTGTAGAGTGTAATTAATCCCGGCTAGTCTTTCCTTTTAGGGTTTGAAGGAAGATTTGATAAAAACAGTGCGAGCCATCCTGATTAGATAAAATATATAACCAATCTAATCTTGCTAGAGCGCACGCAGAGTGTTTTCTTCTCTCTCTCTCCAGGTAGCGACCATATCATGCCTTAATCAAGATAATAATATGGATGTATTGACCGAACCTGCTTGTTATACTGAGCTGAGGAACGTTGGTCCCGCTCTAACTTATAATTGTTATAAGACCGAGCAGGAAATAGGGGAATATCAGGATTCCCATGCCGCCCAAACGAAGAAAGTGCATGATGATGCATCTTCTTCGGGTGTGTTCATTACAAAGAACTGTTTCTCAGTATCCTCTACGTCCTGGGTATTAGATACCGGATCAGGATCCCAGATATGTAATCTGTTACATAGGGCTACAAAAAGGTAGAAAACTGAGAACGGGTGATAAGTTTCATGAGACAGAAAACGGTGCAAGTGTTGCAGCCAAGTCTGTTGGTCACTATCACCTTGTATTACCAAAATACACTGATTCTGAACGAATGTTATTAGATACCGAACCTGATATACAAAATCATATCAGTCTCTTTATTAGTGAAGAAATGATATAATTTTGTATTGCTGGATAATGTTTTGAACATTTCCTATATCAATAGTTGATCGGTTCAGGCACGTTATCTAAAAGCATATACATTCTAAATCAGACCAGAGTTCTTAATGTATAAAACACACACAAGAGGAAGAGTTCAGAAATGAATGAATTCTTCTTAAGGCAGTATAGACTAGGTCATATCAATGCGACCCGACTAGCTAAGTTACATTTAGATGCATATTTAAATCAGTTTGAATTTACATCTTGTGAAACTTGCCAGTCATGTTATAAAGATAAGATGACCATAGCTCTGTTTACTCGAAACAGAGAAAGAGTTAGTGAACTCTTGGGACTGATACAAAGTGATGTATAAAGGTCCCCAGTCTACATATGCCAGGACTGGTTCTTTGTACTTCCTTACATTCACTGATGATCTCTCAAGATTCGGACACATGTTTCTGTTGAAACACATGTCTGAAGCTTTTGAGAAATTCAAAAAATATAAGTTAGAAGTAGAGAACCAAAAACCGGGTATAAGTATTATGTCCTATGATAAGATCAGGGAGGAGAATACTTGTGCATAGAATTCCTGGACTATTCTAAAGAAGAATGAGATTCTCTCTCCGTATTACTCCTCTGAATATACCACAACACAATGGTGTATCGGGGCGGAGCAATCGCACCATATTAGATATGGTGTGCTCTATGATGAGTACTACTGAGTTACCTGTTTCCTTTTGGGGGTTATGCACTTAAGAAGCTGCATACCTATTTGAATTAGGTTCGAATCAGATCACCGCCTACCACTCCATATAAGATATGGTATGGGAAGAACCTATCTCTTAAGTAAGTTAAGATTTAGGATTGTCCGGCCTATGTCAAAAGCAAAATCCGGACAAGCTCGAGGCAAGGTCAGTTCTGTAGAACTGGAAAGGTTCCAGTTATATAAATTACAGCTGATGATTTGATAGAACCAAAGGATTCAATAAACTCCGACGAACCTCAGCCTCTCCGCCAATCTAGCAGGGTTCCTCATCCGCCTGAGAGATACTTCGGTTTCTCGATGACAGTCGGAGCGACGATTGCATCATGAGATGATGACCCAACTAGTTTCGAGCAGGCCATCAAGAGTGGGGACTCTGTAAGAATGGCCGGATGCTTAGCGATCTGAGATGGAATCCATGTACACCAACAAAGTATGGACTTTAGTTGCAAGATCTGAAGGGTTAAATCCCCATCAGGAGCAAGTATATCTTGAGAAGATTACTTGGTGTAGATGGAAAAGTTGAGACTTTCAAAGCTACTCTATCATATGCCAACAGATGATATCAATATGTGATAAGCAGTATGTGCAATAATCAAGCAAGTGCTCTATCAGGTAATATAACTACAGGATGAGGTACAATAACAAATGCTGAGCATGGGCAATATAACATCTACACGGAATGTCAACGTGGAATATATAATCGGTGTCCATCAATGCACCCAGATCCCCCAAATAGCTCAGGCGCCGTCACCCTCATCGGCCCTCAAATCCTGTAAATCTCTGAGAATCCCGAGTGCCCAACATCGGCACCCAAATATCATAAATACTCGTGTCCAGCATCGACACGCAAATCCTCATCCATCGGGCCCCGTCAGTCCGGCTCAGCCCACGGGCTCCGTCTGCGGTATCGGCCCTCGGCCCCGGCAGTACGGATCACCCCGCATCCATCTATCGACTCTGATCAGTATCCTCCGGATAACTGTCAGGTCCAACCAATCACCGGTAGGTAGTAGTCCCTCTGCCAGGCTCACCGTCTACTACACAGCGAAACCGTTCTCGCCCCAGGGTACCATACCAGGTCCACCATGTACCCGTAATCGGCCTCAACCAGCTTCTCGACTCGGGTTCACATATATCACTCTAGCACCGAGGAAACACATGGTGGACGCACCGAAATATCATATCAAGGGACCGGGTTTTTAAATGATTACATATTTGAAATAGCCACGGTTCCCAAATCCAGAAATCACATGTAATCCAAACCAATATGCAAGTCAATGATTCGATATGATATGTGCATCAAATATGAATATCATGTCAAGTCACATAAAGATGAGCTACAACATAACGATCCGATGTGATATATGCATCAAGTATGAATATCATATCAAGTCACATATAGATGAGGTACAATATAATGATCCGATGTGATATATGCATCAAGTATGAATATCATGTCAAGTCACATATAGATGAGCTACAATATAATGATCCGATGTGATATATGCATCAAGTATGAATATCATGTCAAGTCATATATAGATGAGCTACAATATGATGATCCGATGTGATATCTACAGTATGAGTGTCATGGAAATTACTAACGGTGTGTGTGTAACATGCAGGATAGTGCTCGTGCAACATGGACCGTTAGTAATGGTGCGGTGTTCTATCAATTCTAGTTTATATCCATATAGCAGGGAATGCAGTATGTATTAAATAGTAGCCATGCACAGTCAATGTATGTAAATGTAGCTATAAGGTCCTATCAGCCCTGACGTAGAACGCCATGCGGGCGATATCCCCGTAGATGTTAAATCTACTCACCGTAGTCTCTCGCTAGGTATAGCCAACAACTTGTTTCCCCTTCTGCGCGGCGTCCGCTGTACTCTCCTGTGAACCTAGAAGTACACAATACATCATCCACAAGCTTGACATCACACAAACACGACATTAAAGCCGAACTAGTAACTCGTGTCGTGAACCAAGCGCGCGTGTGCGCGATACGCTAAAACGTGTGATTACGCGCCTGAAGCCACTCCGACACGCCGCGATACGCAGAAACCCAAAACCCATACACACATATCACGCGTGTCGCGAAGATTAAAAAATACGGGAAAGTAGGTAATCACCTCCAGATTTTGATACAGAAAAGATATTGTAAAACTATATATACCAAAATAACTCACATAGCAGCAGACACCATCACCCCAAACCCCAACCCAAAACACCCCCATCTGGCCGCAAATTGTGGCCAGAATGCTTATTTCGGCGGCCTGGGTAGGGAATTGGGCTCCCAGGTTTGGTGTGTGCACTCTATACCCCCCATACATGCTACAGTAACCTCTATTTTCACTCTGAAATATCTCGGGTAGCAGCAGATCCTACAGAGCCTTATTTCTAGTTAAAATCCACACTTTTGCACTAAAATCAAACTTTAGGGTATTTTTCTGAAATCTGAAACAAACCTAAGTCTAAACCCACACTAATAACTCATTAACAAGCTAATCAAGCCACCACAACATAAATTTTAACATATTAACACTAAATCCCTTCAATAGCACTAAAATTGCACAAAAAGGTGATATTTACTAAAGAATACTACAAGTTATGGAAAAAGAGGTTAAGACATGAGTTTATACCTTCTAAAGACCTTATAAAATACCAAAAGCTCCAGATCTACGCTCAAGTAGGCAGATTTTCCTCTAAACACCTCAAAAAGCTCACTTTCCCAAGTTTTTGTGAAGGAAAAAGGTTAGATTTGTGTAGGGTTTGAATGAGGAACTAAAGAGAAGTGAAAAGAGAAGAGAATATGAAGAAAAATGGGGGTTTGCTACTGGAATTTCTGCAGGAAATTCTGAGATGGGGAAAGAAAGAGAAAAGAGAAGAAAATGGGGGTCAAAAGTCAAGTGTTCACCTAACCACCATACTTCTATTTTTCTATTGCTAATTAAACTATAAAAAAAAAGGGTTTTGTTTTATAAAAGGGTGGGGAAAATAACAACCATGTACAAAAGAATGGTTAACATGCTACCAAAAACCCAAAGTCACAAAAAAAGCTAAGTGTGCAAGTGTACACTACGAAGGAAAACTTTCCAATTTGCTAACACGACTAAATAACTAATAATCCTATGCACACATATGTAATAACACGTACAATTACTAATTATCACGAAAAACATTCTAACGGAAATTCAAAGTGTTACAATCTACCCCCCTTAAAGAAATTCGGTCCCCGAATTTAAAAATCTAACTATACGCACCTTCAAAAAGATGGGGATACCCCTTCCTTATCTCGCTCTCGGTCTCCCAAGTGACCTCCTCGCCGCTCTGGCCACGCCAAAGTACCTTGACGAACGGTATCTCTTTCGACCTCAATTTCTTCACTTGTCGATCCAAGATCATCACCGGCTGCTCTGCATAGGATAGGTCGCACTCAAGCTGGATCGTCGGGTGCTGAATCGCATGCGAAGGATCATGAAGATATTTGCGGAGCATCGAAACGTGAAATACGGGGTGCACGTCTGGAAAACTGGGCAGAAGGACTAATCGATATGCAACCGCACCAACACGCTCGAGGATCTCGAAGGGGCCCACATATCTGGGACTAATATTCCCCTTCTTCCCAAACCTCATCACGCCTTTCATTGGGGAGACCCTCAAGAAAACATGATCACCAACTGAAAACTCAAGTCTGCGCCGACGACGGTCCGCATAAGACTTCTGCCTACTCTGGGCTGCTCTCATCCTATCGCGAATCAACTGGATCTTCACGGTCCTTTCCTCCACAATCTGCGGCCCTAAGATACTGCTCTCACTGAGCTCCGTCCAACAGGTGGGCGATCTGCATCTCCTCCCATAAAGAGCCTCAAACGGTGCCATCTGAATGATCTCCTGATAGCTGTTGTTATAGGAGAACTCTACTAAGGGCAAATGATGATCCCAGCTACCTCCGAAGTCTAATACGCATGCTCTGAGCATGTCCTCGAGAGTCTGAATAGTCCGCTCTGACTGTCCATCGGTCTGCGGATGGGATGCTGTGCTGAAACTCAAGCGAGTGCCCAAAGCCTCCTGAAGCCTCTGCCATAGTCGGCTGGTAAACTGGGTGCCTCTATCGGACACGATACATGTCGGAACTCCGTGAAGTCGTACAATCTCATCAATGTAAATCTGGGCATACTGAGTAAACCCGAAAGTCGTCTTCACCGGCAGGAAGTGAGCCGCTTTCGTCAAACGATCCACGATCACCCAGATGGAGTCATACCCTCGACTAGTCCTGGGTAGACCCACAATGAAATCCATAGATATCTGTTCCCATTTCCACTCCTGAATGGGTAACGGCTGTAGCTCTCCCGCGGGCCTCTGGTGCTCAGCCTTGACTGCGGACAAGTCAGGCATCTCGACACAAAATCTGCAATGTCTCTCTTCATTCTGTCCCACCAGTAAACACCTCTCAAGTCATGGTAAATCTTGGTGGAACCGGGATGAACACTATATACCGATCAATGTGCCTCCTCAAGAATCTCACGCCGCAATCCCTCAGCATCTGGTACGCACAGTCTAGCTCCAAATCGTAGTATCCCCTGATCATCGATCACGAACTCGGAAAATCTGCCCTGTCCCATCTGTGTCCTGATCTCTGAACAGTGGTCATCACTGTGCTGTGCCTTATGTATACGGTCAAGCAACTGTGGGCGTGCACGAACATGCGCAATCTGTCCTCCGATCGGCGTAAACTCGAACTGTACCCGGCTGTCGAATAAGATCTGCCAATCCGCCGACGACTGTCTCTGCACTGCGCTCAAACAGGATAGACTACCCCCGGGCCTCCTGCTCAAAGCATCCGCCACTACATTCGCCCAGCCCGGGTGATACAAGATCTCACAATCGTAGTCCTTTACCAACTCCATCCATCGGCGCTGTCTAAGGTTCAGGTCTCGCTGCTGAAATATATACTTTAAGCTCTTGTAATCAGTGAATATCTGGCACGACTCTCCATACAAATAATGTCGCCAGATCTTGAGTGCAAAGACCACTACAGCCATCTCCAGATCATGAGTGGGGTAATTCTGTTCATGTTTCTTTAATTGCCGCGAAGCATACGCGATCACCCTGTCATGCTGCATCAAAACGCACCCTAGCCCCACTCGTGAAACATCACAGTAGACCACAAATCCGCCTGATCCTGAAGGCAACGATAGCACTGGTGTCGTAGTCAGTAGAGCCCGTAGCTGCTGGAAACTGTGCTCACACTCCCCCGTCCAATCGAAGCGAACTCCCTTCCGGGTCAACCCGGTCAAAGGTGTAGCAATGCGAGAGAAGTCCTGCACAAATCGCCTGTAATAGCCTGCCAGCCCTAGAAAGCTGCGAACCTCCGTCACTGACGTGGGTCTAGGCCAACTCCGAACTGCCTCGATCTTCCTCGGGTCTACACATATACCCTCTCGTGTAATCACGTGCCCCAAGAAGTCTATGCTGTCTAGCCAGAAAGCACACTTAGAGAATTTGGCGAAAAGGTGATGCTCCCTCAAGGTCTGCAGTGTAATCCGCAGGTGCTGCTCGTGCTCCTCTCTACTCCGAGAATACACCAAGATATCGTCAATGAACACTATGATGAACAGATCAAGATACGGCCGGAAAATACGGTTCATCAAGGCCATAAATGCTGCTGGCGCGTTGGTGAGTCCGAACGACATCACCAAAAACTCATAATGGCCGTAACGCGTGCGGAAAGCTGTTCTAGAAATGTCCTCCCGTCGAACCCGCAACTGATGGTAGCCTGATCGCAAATCGATCCTCGAAAAGTACCCTGCCCCCTGAAACTGGTCGAACAAATCGTCGATGCATGGCAAAGGATACCTGTTCCGCACTGTCACCCTGTTCAGCTGGCGGTAGTCGATACACAAACGCATACTGCCGTCCTTCTTCTTGACAAACAGGACTGGAGCACCCTAAGGAGAAACACGGGGTCGAATGAGTCCCTTATCCAGCAAATCTTGCAACTGACCTATCAATTCTCTAAGTTCCGCCGGGGCCATCCGATAAGGCGGTACAGAAATAGGCCCCGCGCCAGGAACCAAATTAATACAGAAAGAAATATCACGCTCGGGCGGTAGCCCAGGAAGCTCGTCAGGGAACACATCAGGGAACTCGCTAACAACCGGAACCTGATCCATCGGAACCTCTGTAGCTCTAGTATCGCAAACATAGGCGAGAAATTCCAGACATCCCTTCCGCAAAAGCTGTCCAGCGTGAACAGAAGAAATCACACTGTGAGGGGTGGCACCACGGTCCCCCAACACAACAACAACCGACTCGCCGGGAAAACAAAATCGAACTGTCTTCTCGCGGCAGTCAACAGAAGCATAGCACGTGGCTAACCAATCCATGCCCAATAGAACGTCGAAGTCCAACATCTCAAGAAGGATCAAATCGACAGGCAACTCTCTCTCTCCAATACGGACGGTATAGGATCGGAACGCGTGCCTAACAACAAACGACTCTATCACAGGAGTAGTCACAACAAGCGGCTGGTCAAGCAAACCGGACTCTCTACCCAAACTCAGCATAAAGTGTGTGGATACGTACGAGTGCGTGGACCGGGATCGAATAACACGTGTGCATCAACCAAACATACTGGAAGGATACCTGAGACCACCGCATTGGACTCCTGCGCGTCCTGATGTGTCAAAGCAAAAACTCGCGCCTGTCCTCCACCTGCGACTGACTGTCCCCTGCCGGCCGCTGACCGCCCTCTACCTCGGTCTCCTCGTCCTCTATGAACAAATCCTCCGCGACCACGACCTCTCTGTTCATGCGTCAGACGCGGAGTAACAGTAGGTACTATCGGCAATGCCGTCTGGGGTGGTGAAGGTGGTAATGTAACATGCGGTGCTGCCGCCCCATTCCACTCTGGGGTACCTCCGGACAATCTCGCACACGATGATAAGAACTCCCGCAACGGTAACATCCCGATGATGGTCGCTGACCCTCCTGGGGATAGGAGCTAAATAACCGGCCTCGCCTCGAATATCTGCCACCTGCAAGGTGCCTGTCACGACGCCGAAAAGGCCATCTCTGCACTGACGTATCTGCACGAACTCTCTTCGGCTTTGGGACTGCCGAAGTCTGAGCAAGGCGCTCCTCAACTAATAATGCCGCATCTACTGCTGCTGCGTATGTCTCGTAATGCTGCGCGCTGATAGCAAGGAATAGTGGTGTAAGCAAGCCTCGGACAAATCTCTTGATTCGCAACTCCTCGGTAGCCACCAAGTACGGAGCATAAACTGATAGCTCGGTGAACAGCACGTCATACTCTGCCACTGACATCTCTGGCGTCTGGCGTAAGGACTCGAACCTGCGTGCTCTAGCATCTTTGACACTCAGGGGAAGAAAGCGGGCAAGGAATAGCGCCACGAACTCTGTCCAGGTCATAGGAGGAAGACCTGCTGCTCTACCCTTCTCGACTGATTCGCACCATTTCTGCGCAAGACCTTCCAGGCGAAAGCTCGTGAACTCAACCCATCTCGCATCTGCGCATCTAAGTGAATGACATATCCGCGCCATCCTGTCAATGAAAGACTGTGGGTCCTCGGCCATATCGGTGCCTGTGAAGACCGGAGGCTTCAGCCTCATAAACTCTGACAGCGATACTGTAATAACCTCTGTAGTCGCAGGTGCAACTGACTGAACTGTGGGTACCACCGATGTCTTTACAACGAGTGGAACTACCTCTGGTCGCTGCGCTCGAAGTGTCTCAACTAGAGATCCCATCATCTGGCGCATCTCCTGCATACTGGATCCCATCGTCTGGCGTATCTCCTGCACACCAGCTCCTAACATAGCAATCTGATCTGTCATGGCAGGAACAGCCTGCTCGGGCACAACCGGTGTACTACCCGGATCAGTCCTCGTCTCCGACGAGTCAACTCGAATCTTGGCCCTCGCGGCCGCTCTCTGCGCCCTCGTAGTCTTTGGCGGCATAATGGCTGAAAGGAACAATAGGATTCGATAAGGATACAGAAATCGAATCGCAAGAATGTATAGACTCAAGAAGGAATTTAAATCAACAAGTCCTAAGGTCGTGTAGGCGGAGTACCGTGTCGTGAGTATGCCGCGAAACATACACACGCTACGCTACCCTGCTGCAGCTACCTACTCCATCATACCAGGGTCATCCTACACTCTGAAAGGTAAAACCTACGCTCTGATACCAACTTTGTCACGACCCAAAGTTTGGCCCATGACCGGCACTTAACCACGTAACGTCTACAGGCGTAACGCGACTAAGTGAACCGAAAATCCAGAAATCAAACCAGTAAAAGTATAGAGTGTTATAAGTTTTAAATGAAAGCACTTACTAACATGTTGAGAAATCTAAGTAAACAATCACCAAGATAACAATATACGACGCCGTAGCGAAGATCAAGATCCACAAGTGGGAACATCACAGATAGAATAAACTGCAAGTATAGCCGGCTCACAACGAGCTCGACACCAGAATACAAATAATATACATCATCGTCCTCACACTGTCTCTAAGTCAAATACATACATGGTAGATGAAGAATACTAGATACAACAATGTACATAACTGAAAGATAAACAGATACCGCACAAAACCCACCTATCAGCAAAAGAGCTAATACACCAACTATGGGGGCATCTGTGCCAAAAGATACAAAACGCAGCCTGCCGCGACTACTCCGAAGGGCAACCTGCAAACACTGTGGCACAACGGGGGTGAGTTGCCAACTCGTGAATAGAGATAACATATAAAGGTACACGTACTGCGCTACTCTATCATATGCCAACAGATGATATCAATATGTGATAAGCAGTATGTGCAATAATCATGCAAGTGCTCTATCAGGTAATATAACTACAGGATGAGGTACAATAACAAATGCTGAGCATGGGCAATATAACATCTACACGGAATGTCAACGTGGAATATATAATCGGTGTCCATCAATGCACCCAGATCCCCCAAATAGCTCAGGTGCCGGCACCCTCATCGGCCCTCAAATCCTGTAAATCTCTGAGAATCCCGAGTGCCCAACATCGGCACCCAAATATCATAAATACTCGTGTCCAGCATCGACACGCAAATCCTCATCCATCGAGCCATGTCAGTCCGGGTCAGCCCACGGGCTCCGTCTGCGGTATCGGCCCTCGGCCCCGGCAGTACGGATCACCCCGCATCCATCTATTGACTCTGATCAGTATCCTCCGGATAACTGTCAGGTCCAACCAATCACCGGTAGGTAGTAGTCCCTCTGCCAGGCTCACCGTCTACTACACAGCGAAACCGTTCTCGCCCTAGGGTACCATACCAGGTCCACCATGTACCCGTAATCGGCCTCAACCAGCTCCTCGACTCGGGTTCACATATATCACTCTAGCACCGAGGAAACACATGGTGGACGCACCGAAATATCATATCAAGGGAACCGGATTTTTAAATGATTACATATTTGAAATAGCCACGGTTCCCAAATCCAGAAATCACATGTAATCCAAACCAATATGCAAGTCAATGATCCGATATGATATGTGCATCAAATATGAATATCATGTCAAGTCACATAAAGATGAGCTACAACATAACGATCCGATGTGATATATGTATCAAGTATGAATATCATGTCTAGTCACATATAAATGAGCTATAATATAACGATTTGATGTGATATATGCATCAAGTATGAATATCATGTCAAGTCACATATAAATGAGCTACAATATAATGATCTGATGTGATATATGCATCAAGTATGAATATCATGTCAAGTCACATATAGATGAGCTACAATATAATGATCCGATGTGATATTTACAGTGTGAGTGTCATGGCAATTACTAACGGTGTGTGTGTAACATGCATGATAGTGCTCGTGCAACATGGACCGTTAGTAATGGTGCGGTGTTCAATCAATTCTAGTTTATATCCATATAGCAGGGAATACAGTATGTATTAAATAGTAGCCATGCACAGTCAATGTATGTAAATGTAGCTATAAGGTCCTATCAGCCCTGACGTAGAACGCCATGCGGGCGATATCCCCGTAGATGTTAAATCTACTCACCGTAGTCTCTCGCTGGGTATAGCCAACAACTTGTTTCCCCTTCTGCGCGACGTCCGCCGTACTCGCCTGCGAACCTAGAAGTACACAATACATCATCCATAATCTTGACATCACACAAACATGACATTAAAGCCAAACTAGTAACTCGTGTCGTGAACCAAGAGCGCGTGTGCGCGATACGCTAAAACGTGTGATTTCGCACCTGAAGCCACTCCAACGCGCCGCGATACGCAGAAACCCAAAACCCATACACAAGTATCACGCGTGTCGCGAAGATTAAAAAATACGGGAAAGTAGGTAATCACCTCCAGATTTTGATACAGAAAAGATATTGTAAAACTATATATACCAAAATAACTCACATAGCAGCAGACACCATCACCCCAAACCCCAACCCAAAACACCCCCATCTGGCCGCAAATTGCGGCCAGAATGCTTATTTCGGCGGCCTGGGTAGGGAATTGGGCTCACAGGTTTGGTGTGTGCACTCTATACCCCCCATACATGCTACAGTAACCTCTATTTTCACTCTGAAATATCTCGGGTAGCAGCAAATCCTACAGAGCCTTATTTCTAGTTAAAATCCACACTTTTGCACTAAAATCAAACTTTAGGGTATTTTTCTGAAATCTGAAACAAACCTAAGTCTAAACCCACACTAATAACTCATTAACAAGCTAATCAAGCCACAACAACATAAATTTTAACATATTAACACTAAATCCCTTCAATAGCACTAAAATTGCATAAAAAGGTGATATTTACTAAAGAATACTACAAGTTATGGAAAAAGAGGTTAATACATGAGTTTATACCTTCTAAAGACCTTATAAAACACCAAAAGCTCCAGATCTAGGCTCAAGTAGGCAGATTTGCCTCTAAAAACCTCAAAAAGTTCACTTTCCCAAGTTTTTGTGAAGGAAAAAGGTTAGATTTGTGTAGGGTTTGAATGAGGAACTAAAGAGAAGTGAAAAGAGAAAAGAATATGAAGAAAAATGGGGGTTTGCTGCTGGAATTTCTGCAGGAAATTCTGAGATGGGGAAAGAGAGAGAAAAAAGAAGAAAATGGGGGTCAAAAGTCAAGTGTTCACCTAACCACCATGCTTTTATTTTTCTATTGCTAATTGAATTATAAAAAAAAAAAAGGGTTTTGTTTTATAAAAGGGTGGGGAAAATAACAACCATGCACATAAGAATGGTTAACATGCTACCAAAAACCCTAAGTCACAAAAAAAGCTAAGTGTGCAAGTGTACACTATAAAGGAAAATTTTCCAATTTGCTAACAGGACTAAATAACTAATAATCCAATGCACATACATAATAACACGTACAATTACTAATTATCACGAAAAACATTCTAACGGAAATTCAAAGTGTTACATCCGTATGCATCCATATCAATATGGACGTATCTAGTCGCATGCTAATTCATCTTGCTACATGCTATGTATCTTATTTCGCATCCATATGAATAAAAATATTACATGTTGATTGCACTGTACATCTATATTAAAGTTTTACCGTTTTCGGATACCCGTTTGCATCCATATCATTTAAAATATATATCGTCGTAATATTTCTTATTATTATCTTTAATTAGTTTATAATATGCATTTTATAATGTTATACAAAATATAGTTTGAAAATATTATAGTTTACATATGAAACGTCGTTGCAAAGCGGATACGACAAATCTGAAACTTACTGTACACCTTAGCTTATAAAATTCATTATAAATCATATAAAAATTATTAGTATATGTTCTTTAGTTCGTTACGAAGCTAACTCAGAATACTATAAATCTATGAAATATTTACTTGCAAAATAAATTGTTTAAATAACGTAAAAAGCAAATGAAAATATCTCTAAACTGCTGTCCAAGGAAATTCCAGCATCAAACTTTCAACTTAGAACGTTCATACCTTTCTGTAGGAACAACCTGAGATACTTCAACTTATAAAAATAAAAACCTTATTGAATTATCTTTATTTTGGTATATGACACGTCCCATTTGGAGAACGTTTGTTATTTTAAAGCTATTTTACAAATCAGGGTGACACTGAATTTCTGAACGGAACTTTCTTGTGCATGGTTAATCAATACCACTTTTATAGTTATTAATCGGTTTGAATATGTTATCCATGTTAATATTATTATATCAATATCTATTTAATAAATAATAGTCCTTGTGTTTTAATATTCAGCAAATTTTACCGATTTACAGTTTTATAGTATCCGGCTGTATCCGTACGATTTATTACATATCTAGTTGCACGCCGAGACCATATTATTTCATGTTACTATTGTATTAGTACACCATGCTTGATTATGTGCATCCTACATAGTCATGATGTAACCCCTGATAGATGTTTGTGCATCCATTCTTTCACCGTACATACATACATTTACCGTGATCCGATACTTGCTACATTTTACTGTTATGCATCCGCTTGATACATGTGCACTACCTGACATGACCTGATATATCACTACTTGACATGTTACCTGATCCTGTTTCTAATGCCGAAAATCCTGACATGTTGTCCCGATAGACATATCATGTTGTCTGTATAGACAAACATGTTCCTGCTTGATCCTGTGTTGGCATTAGCTCCAGATTTATCAATACCTAACTTGAACACATAACTTGGGGGTATGGGGAAATCAATGATGAAACCTGACTTGTAACACGACAGTTCGATACTTATACTGATCAGTTTTACGGGCTAGGCCAGCCTCGGGATGATGATACTGACATCATTCGTCTGTACATGTTACCTATTTACTGCCTAGCGGCACGTCTCGGATTCAGCCCGAGAGTCTTGACCGTTGTCCTATGCATGCATGGGATACTATTGAGTTACATCAATGATTCATTAAATTGATTTCACAGAATTGAGAGTAGTTACCCAGGAGTTTAGTTCAGATTACCCATTGCACGTCACATATGCTTTTACCCTTCACTCTTCCACATTCGTGTTACTGTTATACCTTTATTACTGTTCATACTCGTGCCTGCATATTTGATACCCCTGATTATATTATTGTTAATATTATGACGCACTGATGTCTGGGTTTTTCATGGCCCAGATTCTCTACCTTTGCAGCAGGTCGATCAGGAGTATTTCAGAGAACAGGCCGAGCAGTGAGGACCTGTTAGTATTTTAGTTTAGTTTTCTTTCAGCATTTTCATTCCTGATGTGAGCCCATATTTGGGACGTACATTCCAGATTTTTATTGTTTATTGGATCTATTGCTTCCGCATATTATTTCTTGACTCGTTATTTCTGGCTCATGGACATGTACTAGATAGTTTCTTTTATTTCTACTGTTCTTGATATCTCTTGACAGCCGTAATGTGACTGTGGAGGGATGTTTCCTATCCACAGGTAACATGGTTGGCTCTGTCACGTGCCGATCTTAGCGCACTCTGTGAAGCGGGGCGTGACAGGGTTTGTTTGGTATCAGAGCGATAAGATTTAGGTTAATCGGGTTTGATTCTTTTGTAGTTGGGTATTGGACCCAATACACGAATCGGAAAATCCGTGATTAGGAACATGTCCTACCACATTGTTATCGTGATTCTTGAATCATATCTTTCTCTTGACCCTTGTCTTGACGATATGCAAACAACTTTGCATCTCGGCTTGAAATTATTTTGGCTCCTTATTGTTTCTCCTTTCCTATTCTTTTTATTCTGATACTAGGATTTGGGCGACTTGAAGGGAGTTATGTGATTGTACCCATGAACTGCAGCATGGTTACAATGCGGTACTCTATTTAAGTAACTTGGAGTCCTAGTCTTGATTCATTTTCTTGATTTATAGACGTGATATTACCTTACTTCTCTCGGTTTCATTGCTTACCAGTTCATGTTTTATCGCCAGCTTGAATCATGTTTACCGTGCTTAATCTTCTTCAGTATCTTGGCTTCGGATGAAGTCATTTCGGTATCCTACTTTTTCATATTTTCCTGCATTAGTATTATTCAATTCCGGTGCATCCAATTGTTTGATGTTGTCTTGGGAATGGACTTTCTCGGCACTTTCCACGCTCATATTGATTGTAGGGCAAAGAAAGTGATTTTCCAGATTCCAGGACATCCAGAGTTTGTTTTTACTGGAGGAAGCAGTTCTGTCGGGCCAGTCGAGTTTAGGGCTAGGCCGACAAGCAATGTTCTTTCTTCAATAGAAGTTGATAAGGAGGAAGCGCCAAGTGTAGTTCAAGAGTTTATGGACGTGTTTGAGGACATCTCGGGTTTACCGCCAAAATGAGATGTGGAGTTCGCGATCGATCTTGTTCCTGGTGCAGCGCCAACCTCAAAGGCGTACTATCCAATGACACCAGTGGAGTTGGAAAAAGTCAAGAAGCAGGTTACCGAATTACTTGAGAAGGGTTGGATTCACAGCAGTAATTCACCTTGGGGAGCTCCAGTTCTTCTAGTAAAGAAGAAAGATGGCACAAAGAGAATGTGCATCGATTATCGAGAATTAAACCGGGTGACTATTAAGAACAAGTACCTGATTCATCGCATTGGCGAATTATTCGAGCAACTCAGTGGCGCGAGGGTATTCTCGAAGCTGGATTTGCGATCCGGATATCATCAGGTCCGAGTTAAACCAAAGGATATTTGCAAGACTGCGTTCCGAACTCGGTATGGACATTACGAGTATTTAGTGATGCCATTCGGATTCACGAATGCACCGGCGATATTTATGGACTTGATGAACCGAATCTTTTCACCGTTCTTGGACCAGTTTATAGTGGTGTTCATCGATGATATTCTGGTCTACTCGAGGAGCATTGAAGAGCATGTGGAACACTTGAAGATCACACTGCAGACATTGAGGCAAGAAAGATTGTATGCGAAGATGAGCAAGTGCGAGTTTTGGCTTGAAGAAGTAAAGTTTTTGGGGTATATCGTATCTGGAGATGGAATCGCCGTTGATCCCGAGAAGATTGCAGCAGTTCGAGATTGGCCGATTTCGAAGAACGTATCAGAGATCAGAAGCTTTCTTGGACTTGCCGGGTATTACGGAAGGATTGTGGAGAATTTTGCTCGTTTGGCTAAGCCTTTGACCAAGCTTACACGAAAGGAAGTACCGTTCGTATGGACGGATAAATATGCGTCAGCTTTTGAGGCGTTGAAGCAGAGATTGATAACCGCTCCTATTTTGACCGTACCAGACAGTTCCGGAGGATTGGTGATTCACAGCGATGCATCTGGGAAAGGTTTGGGATGTGTTTTGATGCAGCATGGGAAAGTTATAGCTTATGCATCACGGCAGTTGAAGACCCATGAGAAGAATTACCCAACTCATAATTTGGAGCTAGCAGCTATGATTTTTGCTTTGAAGATTTGGAGACACTACTTATTGGGCAAAAAGGGCAAAGTATTCACTAATCACAAAAGCCTAAAGTATGTGTTCACACAGAAAGAGCTTAACATGAGGCAGCTTAGATAGTTAGAGCTGATGGCTGACTACGATCTTGATCTTAAGTACCATCCGAGAAAATTTAATGTAGTGCCGGATGCGCTTAGTCGGTTGCCAGCAATACGGATGTTGACTGCACAGAAGGAGCTTATCGAAGACTTTCGGAGATTCGAGCTGGAGATCGTACTACCGCATTCTTTGGGACAGTTGATGCAGCTACAAGTACAGTCGTCGTTGATTGATAATATTAAAGCAGCGCAGTCACAGGACCCAAGGTTGCAGAAGTTTCGAGAACAGGTTGAAGCAGGACTTCGAACGGACTTGTTGATTCATGAAGATAGTTTGTTGCGATGTGATAGCCGTTTGTGTGTGCCGAAAGGGGACATTTATGAAGAGGTTATGAAGGAGGAACACAGTTCCGCGTATTCCGTACATCCAGGAGGCACGAAGATGTACCGCGATATAAGACAACATTTCTGGTGGGAAGGCATGAAAAGGGAGATTACTCGCTTTGTAGCGAAGTGCTTGTTGTGTCAGCAAGTTAAGGCTGAACATCAAAGGGTTGTTGGTTTATTGCTACCACTTCCGATTCCTCAATGGAAGTGGGAACATATAACCATGGATTTCGTGACAGCTTTATCGCGGAGTCCAAAGGGTAACAATGCAGTTTGGGTGATTGTTGATCGATTGACCAAGGCAGCTCATTTCATACCATTTCGAGTTGGTTAGTCAACAGAAACGTTGGCGGAACGGTACATGCAGGAGATTGTGTGATTGAATGGAGTACCCGTAAGCATCATTTCTGATCGTGATACCCGATTTTTGTTGCACTTCTGGAAGAGCATACAGGAAGGTTTGGGGACTCGATTGAAGTTTAACACAGCTTATCATCCTCAGACAGATGGCCAGTCGGAGAGAACGATTCAAACTCTTGAAGACATGTTAAGAGCTTGCATGTTAGACTTCAATGGTTCGTGGAAGGATCATCTACACTTGGTAGAGTTTTCTTACAATAACAGCTTTCAGGCGACTATTCAGATGGCTCCATTCGAAGCGTTGTATGGTCGCAAGTGTCGCTCACCTGTTTGTTGGGATGATGTTGGAGAGCGAAGATTGTTGGGACCGGATTTGATCGTGCAAACCGTTGAGAAAGTTAATACTATCCGGAATCATATGAAGGCAGTCCAAGATCGATAGAAGAGTTGGTCCAATACATCGAGAAGACCTCAAGAGTTCGCTGTTGGTGATCTTGTGTTCTTAAAGATATCACCTACTATAGGAGTGATTCGTTTTAGGAGTCGAGGCAAGCTTAGTCCTCGATTCGTAGGGCCTTTCGAGATTTTGGAGCGTGTTGGAGAAGTGGCTTATCAATTGGCTTTACCACAATTTTTGGCGAATGTTCATGACGTGTTTCATGTATCTCAACTCCGTAAATATGTTTGAGATGAAACACACGTGCTGGATCATTCGGAGCTGATGGTAAGAGAGGATTTGACCTTTGAGGAACGACCGATGTTGATTGTGGATCGTAGAGAAAAGGTTCTTAAGAACAAGGTTATCCCTCTCGTACTTGTTTCTTGGGGAAATCGCTCGCATGGAGAATCGACTTCGGAACGTGAAGATGAAATTCGACAGAAGTTTCCATACCTATTCTTGTAGCTTCATGATTGTTTATCTTTCATTGTTCTTGGAATTTTGAGGACGAAATTCTTTTTGTAGTTGGGTATAATATAACACGCTAGTTCATTTATACCAATTCTAGTTCAACTATTTACTTATTTATAGTAGTTTCTTGGTTTACTGTGTTTAGGGTGCGAATAGTATTTTGACATTCGTATTTGCATTTTACCCGACCCGCTTGTTTGAAACCTGTCTTGATTCATGTTTATAATTTATCCTGACCTGTTACATAGATTCATGCATTTTCATTTTTTACTGCATACTGGCATTTTATCTGGTATCTGCATTTTTTTAATATAACATTTAAAGTCAAGTAAAATATTTTAAAAATAACTACCATGGCCTGCATGATACCCCTAACCCCGTGGTAGCTTCCGCGCATCTTGTTCTCGTCCCGTTCAGTGAAACGGACTTGTTTGGATGACTACGTGCACGTGCGTGCATCCGTTCTTGTGGGTATGCATTTTTTCTTTACCCGGATATCCAACTTTAATTTTGGTCGACATGTATATTTTTCGTATTTTAAAACTGAATTTTAGACCCGACCCGGGCATGTTTTGGACTATATTTGTATTTACCAGAATATCAAATTTTATTTATATAATATTAATTTTATAAACTGATACAAATTAAAATTTAGTTAACTAATAAAAGATTTTTTAAATTTAAATCTAAACTAATTTCCTAACAAACTAACAACCCCTTTTTCTCTCTCTCTCCTCTGCATATATATATTTATATATATTTTATTTATTTCTTTTTTTCTTCCTTATTTAATACACAGCATCTTCTTCTTACTTCTTCTTCTTCTTTCTTCTTTCTTTTTCTTGATCTTGTTTCTTGATTCCGGTGATCACCGCCGGAGCCGTGCTCGTCGCTAACGATCTGAGTGATCCAGTGAACGCACCTTGCCTGTGTGATCACCCTCTTGCCTTGCCTGGACCCGTCCCACATGCCACGTGTGCGTTGCGACGATTTACCGATGTCGGACGTGCCGTGTGTATCTGTCGCGTGATTCGATCGAGGGAAGTTGATCTTTCTACATACTATGATATATTTTACAACCATATTAATAATTATATTACATGTTTAGTGTATTGTACATCCCCTATGATCATTTTACTGTTTTACAACGTCTGTTTGCATCCGTACAATTTATTTCATATCAAGTGCATGCAAATTTATCTTGTTACATGGTAAACTACAATATATTGCACCCATTTGATTAATAACATCACATAATGTTTAGTTGTGCATCCCACATTACCATTTTACAGTTTTACTGTCTTCGGACATCCGTATGCATCCATATCAATATTTACATATCTAGTCGCATGCTAATTCATCTTGCTACATGCTATGTATCTTATTTTGCATCCATATGAATAAAAATATCACATGTTGATTGCACTGTATACCCATATTAAAATTTTACCGTTTTCGGATACCCGTTTGCATCCATATCATTTAAAATATATATCGTCGTAATATTTCTTATTATTATCTTTAATTAGCTTATAATCTGCATTTTATAATGTTATACAAAATATAGTTTGAAAATATTATAGTTTACACATGAAACGTCGTTGCAAAGCGGATACGACAAATCTGAAACTTACTGTACACCTTAGCTTATAAAATTCATTATAAATCATAGAAAAATTATTAGTATACGTTCTTTAGTTCGTTACGAAGCTGACTCAGAATACTATAACTATATGAAATATTTACTTGCAAAATAAATTGTTTAAATAACGTAAAATACAAATGAAAATATCTCTAAACTGCTGTCCAGGGAAATTCCAGCAGCAAACTTTCAACTTCGAATGTTCATAAATTTCTGTAGGAATGACCTGAAATACTTCAACTTATAAAAATGAAAGCCTTATTGAATTATCTTTATTTTGGTATAAGACACGTCCCATTTTGAGAATGTTTGTTATTTTTAAGCTATTTTACAAATCAGGGTGACGCTGAATTTCTGAACGGAACTTTCTTTTGCATGGTTAATCAATACCACTTTTATTGTTATTAATCGATTTGAATATGTTATCCATGTTAATATTATTATATCAATATCTATTTAATAAATAATAGTGCTTGTGTTTTAATATTCAGCAAATTTTACCGATTTACCGTTTTATAGTATCCGTCTGTATCCGTACGGTTTATTACATATCTAGTTGCACGTCGAGACCATATTATTTCATTTTACTGTTGTATTAGTGCATAATGCTTGTTAATGTGCATCCTACATAGTCATGATGTAACCCCTGATAGATGTTTGTGCATCCATTCATTCACCGTACATCCATACCTTTACCGTGATTCGATACTTTCTACATTTTACTGTTAGGCATCCGCATGATACCTGTGCACTACCTGACATGACCTGATATATCACTGCTTGACATGTTACCTGATCCTGTTTCTAATGCCGACAATCCTGAAATATTGTCCCGATGGACATATCCTGTTATCTGTATAGACAAACATGTTCCTGCTTGATCCTGTGTTGGCATTAGCTCCAGATTTATCAATACCTGACTTGAACACATAACTTGGGGGTATGGGGAAATCAATGATGAAACCTGACTTGTAACTCGACAGTTCGATGCTTATACTGATCAGTTTTACGGGCTAGGCCAGCCCCGGGATGCTGCTACTGACATCATTCGTCTGTACATGTTACCTATTTACTGCCTAGCGGCACGTCTCGGATTCAGCCCAAGAGTCTTGACCGTGGTCCCAGGCATGCATGGGATACTACTGAGTTACATCGACGATTCATTAAATTGATTTCACAGAATTGAGAGTAGTTACCCAGTAGTTTAGTTCAGATTACCCATTGCACGCCACATATGATTTTACCCTTCACTGTTCCACATTCCTGTTACTATTATACCTTTATTACTGTTCATACTCGTGCCTGCATGTTTGTTGCCCCTGATTATATTATTGTTAATATTATGACGCACTGACGTCTGGGTTTTGCATGGCCCAGATTCTCTACCTTTGCAGTAGGCCGATCAGGAGTATTTCAGAAAACAGGCCGAGCGGTGAGGACCTGTTAATATTTTAGTTTAGTTTTCTTTCACCATTTTCATTCCTGATGTGAGCCCGTATTTGGGACGTACGTTTCATATTGTTATTGTTTATTGGATCTATTGCTTCCGCATATTATTTCTTAACTCGTTATTTCTGGCTCATGGACATGTACTAGATAGTTTCTTTTATTTCTACTGTTCTTGATATCTCTTGACAGCCGTAATGTGATTGTGGAGGGATATTTCTTATCCACGGGTAACATGGTTGGCTCTGTCACGTGCCGATCTTAGCGCACTCTGGGAAGCGGGGCGTGACAGTAGAAAATGAGGATGGCTTCCTTTTTACAACCATGGTTCAATAGTGAACACAAATGAATTTATCAATATAAAATCCCCAAGCTATACCTCTCTACATGGAAGGAACCATGCTTCATAACTCCTCACTTTACACCTCATTTCCATTTAATTTTCTAAAAAGAAAATAAAATATGAGGTGTGTTTTGTCTAGAAGCATTCCCGTATAAATACGAAATATTTCATCTGGTATATGTATCGCTACATATACGCGTATCCGTATAAAAATATGGATAGAACCAAAGAGAGAAAATGAATAGTGAACAATAATACTAAAATATATGTATCAAAATACATATATAAATTATTAAATCAAAACCTGATTTAATAATCCGGTTTAATCCTAAGCCGGCTCGTATTATCAACCGCCCGATTAAAATCCGTGTATCCCGTATATGTATTTAATCAGACCCCTGCACGTACCAACGTATGGCTCCTACATCAATCGCCTGAACCGGGAAAACCCTCTTTGTGGGACTCTAAAGATTCGACAATACGCTGGCAGTAGGTTTAACCACAAGCACATCAGCGGCACTAGCTGTACGTAACGACTACCCATGTATTTATCGAAAAGGGGGTCGACAATCAAGTGCGTCCTTACCCTACTGAGCCTGAATATGACAATATCTGTACAGTCGGGTCTTTTCGTCAATGAGTATCGCATATCGGTTCTAGGGGTGGATAACGTCAGACCCTTACTAACCAGATAAGTCACGTCCGAGTCAAGCTCATCACCAACAGAGATACTATTGATCAACTATCAGTGAATCTCATCCATCGTAGCCGTGGATTTCTGGTGATAGCCAACTGAACATAGCACGACATCGACTCTTAATACCAGGAGTGACGAATCCCTGACAATCGACCACTGCCTCCATGTGGCTCGGGACTGTACCCAACTAAAACCTGTTTGCATGACTCCTTTGAGCCGTGGTAGGGTAATCAAAGTACAGTGGGAACTCACACGAGACAAATCACGATTTCAGGTCAAAGGACTAACATATACTCATATCACCTGAGAACTTTTATCTGGCGATAGATATAATACCATCTAGAAATTCTCGGCGAGTTCGTCTAGTGTACTCACCTCCAATGAGCACCTGTATACTATCATAGGTGACACAACACCAATGGCTTATGAGACCAGCCACCGCCCTTCGTCAGGGTCTAGGAATGTATACACTAGTCTACTCCGGAATATCGATGCCCAATCTCAATACTCCTACGACTAGGGGAATTTAAGGATGTGATTATGGACAACATAGCTCTCACATATATGATCGCCATCATAATACTGGTTGTCAGGCAACAATCCTACGGGCTTCATTAATGATGAAGACAAACCAGATAGCATACTATCATCTTGAGTAAGCCTGTTATACCTGTATAGGTCCTCGTTCAATTATCATAATTGCCTACTTGCAATCACAATAATTGCCTTGAGGGCACTATATCCAACAATCTCCCACTTGCACTTAAGGCCAATTATTGAAGTATCGCGTACCCACAGCTAGTGTGCTACCGAATACCTAACTTCTCTACTAATTAGTTTCACAAACTATGTTTGTGAAATTTAATTTGTTCGAGAAATAGCATCGGTGAGTGGATCTGCTGCAATGTTTCAACTTCATCTCTCTATTTCTCAACTTTGCGGAGATTAATAATCTCTTAAAATGAGTGATACCCCGCCTCAAGAATTTGTCTGGATACTTGATGGGACCAAGTTCATAAATGAACAACTCCATCCAAGAAACTTCTTGGGCTGTATCCTCTGTCGAGTCATAACCAGCATCCTGCACCATGATTATCTCAGTATCCCTATTGGAACAATATCCAATATACTGATCCTCAGAAGAGGCTAAAATCAAAAACCTGACAGCATCTCTGTCATCCAGGTCACCTTAGAAACCTTAATCGATAACCACTTTCCAGAGGAGGCCGCCGTTACCTTATATCAAGAGCATCCTCTTATATTCATAATAGCTTCCCGTTGTTTTTCCAGGATTGGATTAATATATACTTATTGTAGCTAGTGCAAAAGAAATATCTGGTGTTGTATAAGACTTTGCATGATTGACTCAATTTCTTAAGCAAATAATATGTCATTCATGCCACCCCCTCTCTTCATCATTCTAGAATACATCCCTTTCAGAGAGGGTGACTCCATCACCTACAGGTACACCACCACGCCAGGAGTCGTCCGTTCTAAAATACTTTTAGAATGTTGTCCAAGTTCCCGATTGGGAAACTTCCCAAATCTAGATCTAACACCAGAATCCCTGATATATCATTCATCTGGTTTTGTATAAGACATTGCATGATTGACTCAATTTCCTAAGCAAATGATATGGCATTTATGCGAGACCCTCTCTTCAAAAGTCAAGAAGACATTTCTTTAGAGAGGGTGACTCCATCACCTGCGGGTACAGTACCATGCCAGGAGTCGTCCATTCAAAAATACTTTTAGAATGTTGTCTAAGTACCCGATTTGGGAATCATCCCAAATCTAGATCTAGTCATCAGAATTCCTGATATACTATCCATATCCAACGTGGAGAAAACACTATGTGACAACCAAAGTTTGACCGATTGTAGTATAGGAACATCACTTCCTATCTGGAGTATGTCATCCAAATCCAGGATAGTACTCCTTACATCCTTTTTACTAGGTTCATATATTATTTTGATGAAGTCAATCACCTCGACTGTCACATCAAAACAGATGATCCATCTCCGCTGTCCTTGCTTTAGTACGGATAGACATAAGCATCTTGCTCACCTTCCACTGCTCCCACTGACTACGATAACCCTCTGGCAGAGTCATATACATGTGCGCTTCCAAAATCCTATTTGGAAAGACGTTATAGCCACCCACCTACTAGATATCATAGCCATGAACTACATCAGTGTCAAATCATATCCACATGGACTTCGGGGTAGACATTGAAGTAAAAGTCGTATCACAATCCACAATGGGTATTTGATGAAAACTCTTTACAACAAGTCTAGCCTTATTAGGTTAGTACCTTTCCACCTGCACAGATCCCGAAAGATCTACTTGCTCCCAATGGGCTTCACCCCTTCAGGAGCATCCAGCAAAGTCTAAAATCTATGATTTGCTGAAATGCGTGGAGTCCATCTTGGGTATGAAATACCTAGTCACCTGGAAGTTACCACTTCCTATGACCTACTGATAATAAGTAGGGAGGACAACAGTGTCAAGTCATATCCGTATAGACTTCAGCATAGACACTGAAATAAAAAGTCTCATCACAGTCCACAACGGGTATTTGATGAAAATTCTTTACAACGAGTCTAGCCTTATTAGGTTAGTATCTTTCCACCTACACAGATCTCGAAAGATCTACTTGTTTCTAATGGGTTTTACCCCTTCAGGAGCACCCAGCAAAATGCAAAATCCATGATTTGCTGAAGTGCGTAGAGTCCATCTTGGATATGAAATATCTGGTTGCCTGGATGTTGCCACTTCCTATGATCTACTGATAACTAGTAAAGCCATCATCACTGTAGGGTGTTTTTCGTCACACCATTGAGATGGGAATACGCGCACGCTATTCAGGTGTACTATAGATTCCCCCTGCCAAGGGTAGGCTGGGGTTTATTGATTATGGGGATCCGAATCTCCGGCAGCCGCGGACTAAGCTGCCGTTAATTACCCATCGCCTTTGGAGCGAGGGAACCTCCGATTGACGGGTTAAACTGGTCATGCGAACTCAATGTGCAGTATTGTGTTTTGAAAGGGTTTTGAATATATCGGGGGGCCCGCAGATTTTTTACGGGGGTCTCACTACCCGGATAGCGGGCTGGGGGTCAATGAGGCTAGCAGCCCTCTTGCGGGGTGCGGGACAGCGCCCTGTTAGAAATTATTTTCTAACAGGGACTGTGTCGTGGAGTATGTGTGTGTGCGTATATGTGTATATATACATATATATATATATAAAAAGGAAAAGGCATCCAAAGGATGCGTGGGAAAAAGCGCCAGCGCTTTGGGTGCTAGCGCTTTGAGCGCAAGGGCGCTGGCGCCCATGTGCCAGGCCCGTGGGCGCTCAGGCCCTAGCGCTTTGAGCACTAGCGCCTTACGTGCCAGGCACGTGGGCGCTTGAGCGCTAGCACTCTGAGTGCAAGAGCACTAGCGCCCCACATGCCAGGCACATGGGCGCTCGGGCGCTAACGCTTTGGGCGCTAGCGCTTTGGGCGCTCGGGAGGCAAAAGGGACTTGGTCCCTGCAATGGGAGTTGTACTCCCAGAAAGGAGCACTTATTATTTTGTATATATGTATATATATGAGAAGTTAAACTCCTAAGATATTTTGAAGCTGATGAAGGGGGGCTTCTCCCCTTGAGCTCTGGATCTTCCCCAAAGTGGGGTTTCTGGAGATGGGTCTCCTTCTTCTTTCTGTCGTTTGGTCGGATCTTGGAAAAAGGGGGGACTTAAAAATCTTCCCTTTTTGAGATCTAATGGCAGATCCAAGTTCCCCTTTGTGGGTTTTGTGGTGAAAAAGTATTTAGTTTTGGAAAAGGAAGAGTAAAACTCTTGATTTAATTCAAAAGAAAGAAGAAGGTTTTAGAACCTTGAGGAAGGAGAAAGAGGCACATGCCCTAATTTTTGGGAATGAAAAAGTTGTATCTTTATTCATCATCAAGTTGCCTTATATAGGCTTACATATTTACATATAGCCCCTTGGGTTTTACAAAATGGCATTTTGCCCATCTCATGTCTCATGTGCTATTTCTTTTTGCACATAAGCCATTGGCTTACAAAAATTTGGCTTTATGCCCATTTTGTTTACATTCATGCATAAAAAAATACATAAAAATTATTTATTGCATGATTTCATTTTGGCATGGGGGAAGGCCGACCGCTTCATGTTCGGACTCGACCTGGGCATGGGCCCACTTGGCTAGGGGTTGACTTTGACTTTGACTTGGTCAACCGGGGTGCAATTTTCGACCTCAACAATCACCATGATGCTGACCTCCCTGTCACCGTTTACAAGAAAACCGAAGTATCTTTCGGGTGTCTGAGGTCACCTACTAAAATCTATGGAGTGGCATATGGTTTGTCAAGTCCAATTGAATCTTTAGGTTCTGCTAAATTTTCGGTAACCGTTTATGGTTCTAGAATCACATCCAATTGCACCATACTCCCACTAGTTTCTTTTGCAAAAACATTGCTTTTATAAAAAGGTGGCGAGTCAAGAACAATATAACTATTGATCTTGAAAATGGTAGAAAACAAAATCCTAGTGAATGCTTAGGATATATCACAAACCGCTATTATCGAAGCATGCCTCGAGTTTGTCCGGATTTTTCTTTTAAATAGAAACCAGATAACTCCATATCTTTACAACCTCAAGATATGTAAACATTTTATGTCCATATAAAATCAAGGCACTAATTTAGATGGAACCAGATTCAAAAGTCAAGCAGCTGTTTTCGGTACATATCGCCTAATGGAAAAAGGACAAACAACATTACTCATCAAAGAGCGCATCCACGGATGAGCAACCTGCGAGAGAATCAAGTTCTCAATATTACTATGATAGAATACCTAGTATAAGTATCTACATTTTCGATCATCTCGAAGAATCCCGATACTTCCAACGTATGGTTCTCTACTTTATTCTTATACCTCCAAACTTCTCAAAATATTTGGACCTTGCATTACTACGAATGCATGTCTAAAATCAGAGAACTTATATGTAAATTTGAATGAAGTAAGAGTACCAACCCCTTGTCGTGAAGGACACTGGAAAACATACATTTCCATGTATAAGTCGCGAGAGTATACCAACTCAAATTCCGTGTTTTGTAAATTGAAAACTGTATTTTGGTTAAGAATGTCTTACACCGTTATTCAATACACCTTACCTTCACCCCTTCAGGAGCATCCAACAAAGTCTAAAATCCATGATTTGCTGAAATGTGTGGAGTCCATCTTGGGTATGAAATACCTGGTCACCTGGAAGTTACCACTTCCTATGTCCTACTGATAATAAGTAAGGAGAACAGCAGTGTCAAGTAATATCGGCATACACTTCAGCTTAGACACTGAAATAAAAAGTCTCATCATAATCCACAACGGGTATTTGATGAAAACACTTTACAACGAGTCTATCCTTATTAGGTTAGTATCTTTCCACCTACACAGATCTCGAAAGATCTACTTGTTCCTAATAGTTTTTACCCCTTCAAGAGCACCCAGCAAAATGCAAATCCATGATTTGCTGAAGTGTGTAGAGTCCATCTTGGATATGAAATATCTGGTCGCCTAGAAGTTACCACTTCAGATGACCTACTGATAACTAGTAGGGCCATCATCACCATGATGCTGACCTCCCTGTCACTGTCTATGAGAAAACCGAAGTATCTTTCGAGTGTCTGAAGTCACCTACTAAAATCTATGGAGTAGCTTATGGTTTGTCACGTCCAATTGAATCCTTAGGTTCTACTAAATTTTCGGTAACCGTTTGTGGTTATGGAATCACTTCCAAGTCTACCACACTCCCACTAGTTTCTTTTTCAAAAACATTCCTTTTAATAAAAGGTGGCGAGTCAAGAACAATATAACTATTGATCTTGAAAGTGGTAGAAAACAAAATCCTAGTGAATGCTTAGGATAATTTACAAACCGCCATTACCGAAGCGTGCCTCGAGTTTGTCCGGATTTTTCTTTCAAATAGAAACCAGATAACCCATATCTTTACAACCTCAAGATATGTAACCATTCTATGTCCATATAGAATCAAGGAACTAATTTAGATGGAACCAGATTCAAAAGTCATGCAGCTATTTTCAGTACATATTGCCTAATGGAAAAAGGCTAAACAACATTACTCATCAAGGAGCGCATCGACGGATGAGCAACCTACGAGAGAATCAAGTTCTCAATATTACTATGATGGAATACCTAGTATAAGTATCTACATCTTCGATCACCTCGAAGAATCCCGATACTTCCAACGTATGGTTCTCTACTTTATTCTTATACCTACAAACTTCTCAAAATATTTGGACTTTGCATTACTACGAATGCATGTCTAAAATCAGAGAACTCATAAGTAAGAGTACCAACCCCTTGTCCTGAAGGACACTGGAAAACATACATTTCCATGTATAAGTCCCGAGAGTATACCAACTCAAATTCTGTGTTTTGTAAATTGAACACGGTATTTTGGTTAAGAATGTCTTACAGCGTTATTCAATACACCTTACCTTCACCCCTTCAGAAGCATCCAGCAAAGTCTAAAATCCATGATTTGCTGAAATGCGTGGAGTCCATCTTGGGTATGAAATACCTGGTCACCTGGAAGTTACCACTTCCTATGACCTACTGATAATAAGTAGGGAGAACAGCAGTGGCAAGTCATATCCGCATAGACTTCAGCTTAGACACTGAAATAAAATGTCTTATCATAATCCACAACGGGTATTTGATGAAAACTCTTTACAACGAGTCTATCCTTATTAGGTTAGTATCTTTCCACCTACACAGATCTCGAAAGATCTACTTGTTCCTAATAGGTTTTACCCCTTCAAGAGCACCCAGCAAAATGCAAATCCATGATTTGCTGAAGTGCATAGAGTCTCTTTTGGATATGAAATATCTGGTCACCTGGATGTTACCACTTCCTAAGACCTACTGATAACTAGTAGGGCCATCATCACCATGATGCTGACCTCCCTGTCACCGTCTATGAGAAAACCGAAGTATCTTTCAAGTGTCTGAGGTCACCTACTAAAATCTATGGAGTAGCTTATGGTTTGTCAAGTCCAATTGAATCCTTAGGTTCTACTAAATTTTCGGTAACCGTTTGTGGTTCTGGAATCACTTCCAAGTCTACCATACTCCCACTAGTTTCTTTTTCAAAAACATTCCTTTTATAAAAAGGTGGCGAGTCAAGAACAATATAACTATTGATCTTGAAAATGGTAGAAAACAAAATCCTAGTGAATGCTTAGGATAATTAACAATCCGCCATTACCGAAGCGTGCCTCGAGTTTGTCCGGATTTTTCTTTTAAATAGAAACCAGATAACCCATATCTTTACAACCTCAAGATATGTAACCATTCTATGTCCATATAGAATCAAGGAATTAATTTAGATGGAACCAGATTCAAAAGTCTTGCGGCTATTTTCAGTACATATCGCCTAATGGAAAAAGGCCAAACAACATTACTCATCATGGAGCGCATCCACGGATGAGCAACCTGCGAGAGAATCAAGTTCTCAATATTACTATGATAGAATACCTAGTATAAGTATCTACATCTTCGATCATCTCGAAGAATTCCGATACTTCCAACGTATGGTTCTCTACTTTATTCTTATACCTACAAGCATCTTAAAATATTTGGACCTTGCATTATTACGAATGCATGTCTAAAATCAGATAATTCATACGTAAATCTGAATGAAGTAAGAGTACCAACCCCTTGTCATGAAGGACACTGGAAAACATACATTTCCATGTATAACTCCCGAGAGTATACCAACTCAAATTCTGTGTTTTGTAAATTGAAAACTGTATCTTGGTTAAGAATGTCTTACACCGTTATTCAATACACCTTATCTTATTCTCAACTGATAAAGGTAAATGTTTACAACACAATTTTCAAAATGTATATCTCACTTTATAAAAATAAAGGTACAGATATTTCATTTAAAAATTTTGTGCATAACAACGGTTATTTAAAACCAAATATTTGCCGTTAGGAAAAGCTAGGCGATTTAATCAAACATCACCAATTGCAACGAATTCCAATATTGAGAATCAAATCGCCCATTTCCCAATATTCTACTCCTACTCAACATCTGTAATACCGTACAGATGTGAGATCCAAATCTGGTAAATACATACCCTGGAGTTAGAATTAATTGGGAAAACAGTTCTCTTTTACTGCAGGGTTCCCTAGGTCGCCGCTGGGTTTCGAGAGGCATCAACCATGCGGTTTTTCAAAAATTAGCGCACTGGAACCCTAACCTAGAATCTTAACTAGATATTTAGACGAAACAACAATGTAAACAACTTTACATGCAAATTTAACAAGGAATACAACCTTTGTATACCGGTCCTTCACTTCAATAGCTCCGTGTAGTATTCCCTTCGCTCTAAGCAGTGAACTCCCGGACTCTAGTAAGGGTTCACATGAAAAAATGAACAAGTTTGTTCGAAGTCATCGAGGCCGAAGATGATCTACATCGAGGAGACTCAAGCTCATGGTATCTCTTCACTAATGGTAAATTAGTGAAGCAAACACCCTAAACTAAATGGCTAATATAGTAGAGGATGATTATAACGACCCGAAATATTAGCTCGTGACCGGCACTTAAATCACGCCGCGTTTAATGGCGTAACGTAATTCAAGTAAGCCGAAACCCAGAAATCTAAACCTTTTTAAGAGAATAAAACAGGTGAAGTTTTGAAAATAAGGTATGATAAAATCAAAATTTTTTCCTAAATACATAAACAATGGAACATAAAAATTCAAGTGGGTGTTACTAGTTGAAAACATGTTTCGACTTTTAATGATTTAGGCAGCACCTCCTTTGTATTTTTTGATCCAAAACCACAATACATGATAATAAAGGCATCTCCAAGCGGGAGCTAGCTTTTCGCCTATCGGCGGATCCACAACCACGCAAGGAATAAATATAAGTATACGACGCCCAACAGCGAAGATCACTATAAAAGATAATGAAATAAGAAAGACATCAAAACCACAAGTAGCGGAATACCCCTCGCTCTAAGTCTCGAAACCACAAGTCTCACTAAGTCTCATTACTTATACAAATACTAGTTTGATTGATGGAGTTGACTAGATACAATATGAATAGTAAATACAAGAGTGGGTATGATACAAATGTCCCACCTACCAATGCAAAGCACCCGAATGCAACTGTATGCCAGCGATGTCGCTACTGATCCATGCGGTCAACCTGCAAGAACTGTGGCACAACGGGGGTGAGTTGCCAACTCGTGAGTAGAAAACATCAACAAGTAGAAATCGAATAAACAATAATTTCCTAGGTCAACTATATCATAAAGGTAATACTATGATATCTAGGGCGACCGTATCTACATCTGTACCAATAATGTTATCAATGTTTATATGCATGTGGATATCATCCGACCATAAAATCAATGCCAGTATGCATGTGGATCTCGTCCACGTGTCAACTCATGACACAACAACATCATGCATGTAAATATCATAAAAGTATATGCATGAAGGTATGAGGATATAAATCAACGTGTGTCCCTCGCGACACATCAAAATCATGGAACGTGAGTGCCCAGCAGCGACACTCGAAACATCATGAAACCTGTGTCCAGCATCGACACATAAATACTCATATCTCGGGCTTCGTCAGTCCGGATCGGCCCTCGAGCTCCGTCTGCGGGATCGGCCCGTGGGCTCAGCAGAACAGGTCGGCCCCTATCCATCTCTCAACTCCGGTCGATATCCTCCGAATAACCACCAGGTCCAACCAATCACCGGTAGGTAGTAGTCCCTCAGCCAGGCTCGTCGTCATCCCCACGAAATCTCTCTCTCTCTCGCCCCTGTGTACCATACAGGGCCACCATGAACCCGCAAACGGATCATCCGCCTCCTCGAATCGGGTTTCACATATCACACATGTCAAAACCGAGAAAACGCCTGGTGGACGCACCGAAATATCATATCAAGAGAAACCGGGTTTTTAAAACAATACGTACTTTGTTTTGAAATAACCATGGTTCTCAAATCCAGAAATCTCATAAAAAAGCATATCTCAATGCGTATAATCGTAAAGCATGATGTATGCGACATATAACAGGATGTAAGTATATCCGTATATCATGCAACATTGAACAGTAATATGCACATGTCGAGGGAAAACCGCTCCTTTAAAGGAATTCAATTTTAAAATATATCCTGCGGCTCCCAAATTCTCCAAAGTCAAATGCAACATCGTATAAAGGTGCATATGTAACTATAGCAAGTAAATTATGCAAGAAGTCATATCATGATGCAGCAATTCTACTGTGTAGTGACATGGCCATTATCGATGATGAAGTGTGTGAGCCGGCCAATCTGTTTAAGTATAACATATGCATCATCGATAATGGTGTAGGTGTACTAGCACGGATATATGAAATGCAATGAGAGTGACATGAACGTAGCATAAAGTAAATCGTATGCGAATGCTGATAGGTATACGTATCTAACATGACCGAGTCGGTGAATTTATCAATCGGTATCCAGCCTCACAACATCACGTACGATATAATCCATCGTACGGCATTCTCTTGTCAAGGGTATGGATCAATCATCAAGTCAAACTCATCACGTACGGGAAATCATCGTACGGCGGCATTAAACCATTAGGGATCCTATCAACCTTTAGGACAATGAGAGTACAGACCTAACATCTCGTACAACATATCAATCAAGATTCACAACATTATATAAATCTATATACCTATATCCCATGCCACATCCATAACAATCTCAAATCTGGGGACCGGCAAGGTATCGATCATCTAAATCGACTCGCATCCGTATACCGACATATCAATCAAGTCATCATATCACATCGTATATCCTTTTCATCGCATTAAGTCATCTAACAACAAGTCAATTTTATATATATAAACATTCTACCTTATACATCAAATGCCATGCTACTCTAAAACTCATACCTATTCTAGTGCAACTACATATCTATAAGTCGTGATTCGCATTCACCTTTCATATCCTTATTGCTTTCACCTCATATCTCAATAGACATATTCTATCATTTTTAACTATGTTTTAACCATGTCTCTAGTTTTCAACTCTAGGTTTCTACGACTGTATCCTATAGATCGGTTTCCATCAAAAACTTGCGAGGGTGCTATACGCTATCCACCAGACTTCCCTCATAGACATAGATCTACTCACCTTTATCCTTGCTTGCCGAAGTCGATGACGACATGCTCCGTCGTCTTGAATTCCACATGAAGGTACCTACAAATATACACACAAGATATCGTAAACCGAAATCACGCACGAAAACCAAAACGGCATGCGAATCGCTTATAGGTTAGAACCTATAGCCTACGCCTGCAAAAAAACCAAACAACCCTCGTCACTGACGTACAAACATCAGACGACAGAACACAATATCAAATACCAAATCCCAAATTAAAACGAAGTCGCAAAACAATGCAGCAACTCAAGAAAATGGTCCCAGATTTTACCCTGGGTGAAATTAGCCAATTTTGCATATGTGGAGGGTCTAATTTACTGGAGATAAAGCCCTGGAACAAACACGAACCAGTTTGGAACTACCCAGGCCGCAATTTGCGGCCCAAGTGAATTAATCTGCGGCCTGGATTGATGGGTTTGGGCTCGGGTCTTCAGGGTAGCTTCTAGGTTGCCTGCATGACTCATTGTGATCGCTAATAATTTTCAGAGGCTCCGGGTGTTAGCAGATCTCCAATTCTCATCATAAATCCCACAATTTCCCGATATCGGGGTTTCTATGTTTGGTTTAAGGGGTTTTAGCCTATGGTTTGGTCCATGATACAATCCCTACAGGGATTTAAGGTCACTATTAAGCCTCAATTTCACCTTTGGATTCAATTCAACCCTATTCCTCAACTTAGAATTTTCAAAGTTCCATAAACCTCATTTAACCCACTCTAAACTAACATAGATGCTAAAATGAATAAAATACAATACTAATGGTGATGAATGTACCTCATTTGGCAACTCAAGAAAATTCTTGAGTTGCCCCAAGTGCCCAAAATAAAAACTTTCTTGGTTCAAGGTGCTTGTGATGAGCTTATGCATGCTTTTTGTGAAGTGGAGATGAAGTTTTAATGTGGTTTTGGTGATGTTATGAGGAGGTAGAGGAGGGAGGAGGTGGAGGGCAGCCATGGAGAAGTGAGGAGGGAAAAATGAAGAGGAAAACAATGAGGGGAAACCAATGACCAAGTCAACACAACCCCTCACCCTCTCTTCTCTCTCATGCCCATCCCTCATTCTTTATTCCTTTTCTTTTCTTTTTCTTTTCTAATATTTTCTCTTCTCATTTTAAAACCAAACCAAGCATGAAGAAATAAAGAAAAGACATGGTAGAAAAGTGTAACAATGTGAAATATGAGTTGGTGCACGTCACTTGCACAAAACAAGCTTAATGCACGATTAGTGATATTTAATCGCGATTAGCGTTAAAATGGAATATAATTAATCATAAGAATTATAATTTGCTTAAATCATATAAAACACCCTCATTTCTGTAATTCCTATAATTTTCCAAATATTTTCCACTTTATAGGTGTTTAATTATACCGATATTAAAATATTCACAATATTTATTATTTAATTACAAATATTCCCAAAATAATGTTTTATTTTTCTTAAATGTTACAGTCTCCCCCCTTAAAAAAATTCGGTCCCCGAATTTAAATTTAAACCCCCAAATACTAAAACATTTCAAAATTCAACTCCATCAACGGGGCTCCGAAATCACGGAAGCTATAGAAATACCACAGCGCATCAATTGCGCATAAAAATGAGTATAAAACTCAAAATCGAACACCGTCAAGCGTCACGCAAATCATCAGATTTGCACGCATATCATCGGAGTTACAATGTAAATACAGATCTCGAACTCCACTACTGAAATCCAATATACACTAGTCAAATACTATAATACGTGTATAGTACGCATCCTTGAAAATCTCCTAAAACCGAATAAAGCACATGCAAAAAGCTTTTCTGAATGGCCGCGTGATGCGTAACTCACGGCACAAGTAACGGACGCTCATTTGTAAAGTAATAAATATACATTCATATATGTTTTGCTAAATATGCGTTCCGCCGTTTCTAAAATATCCTAAAATATTTTCCTTTTTAACGTTCGTGTCGCTCACGGACACGTAAGAAATAGAAAGACTATAGCTCCTTTTTGAAAACCTCTTGTTAAACTTTTTAAATGCATGCAAAGTACTCAGGTACTGTCCTCATATCAGTCATGTTCGGCTACTTCATAATAAAGTGCCTATCATGAAAACAAGGTGCTCAAGAGCAAAATCAGCCTCGATAGGCGTATCCAACAATCACGTGCGTCTAGTGCACACGAAATCAAATCCAATCCAAGTGCCACAATATGCACAAAATCAAAACTAAGTGCAGCGGGTGTGCACGAAAACATCTGTCCAGTGCACGACAATAATATCGAGTGTATTTATAGTGAACGAAAATCTCAATCCAGTGCAACTATCATGCATGAATGAAAATCCCAATTGAGTGCATCCGGTGTGCACAAAATCCAATAACGAGTGCCGAATATGCACAAAAATCCAATCCAAGCGCGTCAGGTTCATAAAAAGCATCTAGTGCAGTAGCATGTACGAAAACGCACAGCAAGTGCCAACGCGCACGAAAAACGCAATCTGATAACGCAAATGCTCAAAGACATAAATCGGGTGCAACCAAGGCACGGAGTATAAAACCGTGCAACCAATGCACAAAATACCAAGATGGTGCAACAATGCACAAAATACGAATCTGGTGCAACAAATGCACAAAACACAAATCGGGTGCATCCAGTGCACGAAATACAAATCCAGTGCATGCAAATGCACAAAGTACAAATCTGGTGCAATAAATACACGAAAACTCATCAATAAGTCAAATGCGAATAAAAGCAACACCGAGTGTATCAAGGTGTATGAAATCATAAACATGTGCAACCGCGTGCACAAACACGTATCAATGCACTACAAGTATATATGAGCTATACCGAGTGCAAAATCAATCGAGTGTGTAACACATGCACAAAGTCAACGCAACTGTATGAAATCCAAGAAATCATAAACACGTGTAGCCAAGGCACAAAATCAATATTAAGTGCAATAGATATGCACAAATCATAAACCAACACAACCGTGTATAAAAACATATCTCAAGTGCAATAACTATGCACAAAAAGTAAATACCATGTAAGTGCAGCCATGGTGCACGAAAACAATATCATGAAACTAAATCATAAAAATTCAAATCCAAGTGATATAAGCGTGATACTCAGATCACAAACGCAAATCGCAACAAATAACATTGAGGTACACCTCCTACAATGTCGAAAAATGTCGGTGCGCCCAAAACTGGTAGAGCAAGAACATCCGCTTGCCTCCTGTTCACGGTCTGGTGCCCTCTGTCTCTGGGTCCTGATTTCTCTGTGGATTACCAATCTTGAAATCCATCGGCTCATTGGCCCGGTTAGGTGTGCTAACGGTAACGATTCCGCTCTGGCACTTCTCTGGTCATCTCTCGGCCAATTATCATGACCACTCGTAAAGCAGCACATCACTGGCATCGGCCTCTGGCCCTCTGAATACACGTGACACAACTGATCCTCGGTGTAAATCTTATTGTAGCAGTGTCCTGGAAGGAACCTGCTCAGGGTCTCTTCCGATCTCGCCTATGCCGAACTATACGGAGGCTGGTAATCTTGTATAATCTTTTCTCATTTTTCTTCTAGACATCTATGTTTTTAGCACAACATTTACTCGGGAACTGGCCGCATCCCATCGCCTCAGTATACATATCAGATCTCTAATCTCGTCGGGGAGTACCAACAGCTCGTCAGCATCTCGCATGAACCTCTTGTTCCACTCGTCTTTATTATCGTCCACTTCAACGTCACATCATGCTATCTGCATACTGCAAATGTCCTCGGCTATAGTCAATCTGGAATCTCTCACACGGACTCGAAATCACGAACTCGGTATCTTCGTCACTCTATAGAAGATATCTAGCCGAACACGTCCTCGGAAACTCATCCTAACCATCGGGGGAATACTCATTACTCTTCCTTTCTCGATCAACTCACAACGCATCTTGGTGAGGTCCTCTATCCGATACTGGTCAATCCGCTGATCCCCTATCGGATTATCCAACGAACAACGTCATCTCTAGATCGATCTACTCTAGATCTGAATAAGATCCTCCATACTGGAAATCTTCAGCTCAACTGAGCCTGCGTCGGCACATCAACTCTAACGAATCACCTTCATCTCTTAACTCAAGATAGACTAGCTATCATCTATCGCATCTCTGCCTGGAAGCTCCAGCGATCTCAGCTCATAAGCTTGGGAAGCAACATCCCATCAATCTCAGCAACAACTGGGTCATCTGTCTGCACGGTAAACGACATCACAATCTCTGAGGTAGGCTATACATCAACAGTCCTTTCGCAACTGGCAGCTCTAACAATGGTGTAACGTTTTGAAAATCGTTTCGGTGAAATTTCGGAAAATCGGTAAAATAAAGAGGTTTTCCGTAAAAAGTCAAAATACAAATATCTTTATAATAAAATTAAATATATATATTCTATCTATGTAATTGCTATTAATTGGTGTTTATTGAGCCACTGGTGAAATTTCAAATTTTCTGAAATTTTTTCAGAAATTAATTATTTTAATATTATTTTAAGCCATCACTAATACATTTAATTAGGGAAAATTACAAATTGGAATGAGTTGAAACGAATTTTGTGCATCATAACACATTAAACAAAATTTTATCATGTGGTTTTGAAATGAAATGGTATGTCAAAACGGTTTAGAAAATATCGAAGAAAAAGGCTTTTTTCGGTGAAATTAGTGTTAATGGGAATTGGGGTAATACATTTATCTTTTTTCCTAACCCACACACCCACACCTCACCCTCTCTCCTCCTCCCTATGTGGTCGGCCCCATTTTGACAGCCCCTTCCTCTTTTTCTCTCTCCAATCACCTCCTTTTGAATAGAAAAGAAAAGAAAAGAAAAGAAAGTGATAAAAGTAAAAGGGTGGACATTGACTTTCCCCCACTTTCTCCACCTCACTCTCTCTCCTCCCTCACCCCTCCCTACATTTCTGGCCGAATTTTCTGGCCTCAAAACAGCAGCCCCCCTTCCCTCTTCTTCTCTCTTTTCCATCAAAAAAATTATCAAAAAATCAAGTAAAACCTCACCGAAATCCAAATCCGATTCCTACCCATTTTCCCTCATCTTCTTTAGCATGGATCTTGGTGCAAGGATTCCAAATTGGAGGTCTAGATTTGTAGTTTGATTCATGGTTGTGAGGTATAACTTTTGACCCATTGTTCTTTTTGGTTTAAATTCCTTATTGAAGCTTGTTAGGTGCTTAATTTCGGTTTAATTGAAAGTTGTGGGTTTGCAAGAGAAGGTTTAGATTAGGGTTTGTGAAAAATCTAGTTAGGGTTTTGTGTTGTGAGACTATGGTTGTGGGAGGTATTTGCCATATTAATATTTTGCTAAATCAAATTAAGTTGCTAATTTGCTTTTTGTTGATTTAAATTGTGATATTTATATAAATTGTAAACTAGGTTTTTAAAATAATTATATTCTTGTGAGATAAAATTCAAATTAAGATTTCATGTCATTATAAATATTATATTGAGTGGTTTAATGCTTTTAGTTGATGAAAATCCAAGCTAAATTGTTGTTTGTGCATTTTTGCTATAAAATTGTTAAAATTTAGGTATATTGTAAACTAGAATTTTGGGGTTAATGAAATTTATTGGGATTAAATTATGGAAATTGTTTTTATGACTTATTTAAGATATTTAATAAGTATTATGGCCGCTAAATTTGTTTAAACGTCGAGTTTTGTACTAAAACGGGTAATTTTTGCTTGCTAGATTTTCGGAAAAATGGTTTTTAAGGTGAATTTGGGTTTTTTGTGAATTTTAACCTATTTTATATTATAATTAGTGTTCGTGAATGCGCAAATGAGAGTGTTTGAGCTTTTCTCGATGGTTTGACGTTTGTACATCGACATCGAGGGTTGGTTTGGCTATTCTTGCATGCGTAGGCGATAGGTTTTGACCTATGCGTGATACGCGTGCCGATTTGATTTTCGTATTCTTGCATGCGTAGGCGATAGGTTTTGACCTATGCGTGATACGCGTGCCGATTTGATTTTCGTATGCCGTTTCGATTTCGAATTTGGTTTTAATGGGATAAGGTGCATTATGATATGTAGGTACCCCATGTGGACTTCGAGACAACAAGCAAGCGCGTGGCGACATCGGCACCGGCGAGCAAGGACCAGGTGAGTAGATTTATATCTACGGGGAGAAGTCGGGTGGATGGCGTATAGCACCCCCGCAGTTCGTGGTGATGTATACGAATACGTATACACACATATATTTTGATTATATATTTTATGTTGATATGTGACTTTGTGATAAAGGTAGATTCTAGGTGTTCATGGATTAGTTTAGTGTTAGTTGTGAAACCCTAGAACAGTTGTTACACCCACACACGCACACACACATGCATACATCTATGTTATTACCTGTGCGTATATGGGGAGATGTGTTTATGTGTTCACCTAGGTATGGGACTAGGTGTTCACATACTGGATTTGCGGATGATACTTGGGATTGAGATGAGTCGATGAGATTTGAGTTGAAGCCGTGAGATCGGTGATATGGCAGGATTCGTACTTGAGATACGTCTTGATGTTATAGCGGATCTTTGAATGACAATGCCATGTGAATAGTGATATTAGTAGTGTACTAGACGTAGGTCAGTACCCCAGATGATGATCTTGATAAAGAGGATACTAGATGAACAGTGTGATGAGTATGATATTGACCCGTACCCAGATTTGGGGATGTCGTACGACGGATTTACGTACGAGCTATATATTGATGATTGATCCGCACTCTTGACTTGGGATGTCTGATTATAGTTATGGTATCGGATATGATATTATTGAGGCGGGATCACCGACTAATATATATATACAGGTATGTATACATATCGACTCAGATGTTAGGCGGTTTCCTTACATGTAGTTCAGCTTGTTAGTTCAGCCGTATAGTTTAGTATAGTTGTTAGACTGGATTAGACTCCTACCTATTTCAAAACTAATAAATCGTGGGTATTTTAAAAGACAGGTTAAGGGATTCTACGGATATTTCAAAAGACGTATCTTTTCTTAAAAACACCGTAGCCTTTATTTTCAAAACACTGCGATTCATGTTATTTCAAAAGGCATTATTGTAGGACTTATATTAGGGTAATGCAGTTTAGTTATCGTGGTGTCTAGTATTCAGCTCCCGCATATTATTACTGTTGCTCCGCATCGCATACTTATTGTAATTCATATTTCATTATTGATATCATGATGTTAGGACACCATCACCATTACCGATGATGCGTATGTACCACGTACACTTACTTTCCGGCTCACACACATCTTCATCGGTAATTGCCATGTCACGTACACTTAGAAAATACTATTACATTGACATAGCCTGTTAGCTAATAGTTTAGACATGATATTAGTGTACTTGCCTTATATGCTAGTTTAGACATTGTAGTTATTACCTCCTACTTCATGCATACTGTTATTCATTGTTATGCCGCATTCATGGATTCTCATGCATATATTCACTATTTTACATGCTATTGAGGTTTTGGATTCGGATTTCCATGAGATTTTCTGGATTTGGGGGAAAACCGCAAATCTTATACAAACATCTTCTCTCTCTTTTTAAATGAAAAGCGCGGTTTTCCCATGATGTATGAGTCGTCCACCATGAGTTTGCTGATGGATTTTGAGACCCAATTCGAGGAGACGGATGAACCGTTTCGGGTACATGGTGGACCCGGTAAGGTACCCCGGGACAAGAAGCGTGTGATGATGACGATGTGAGCCTGGCAGGGGATCACTACCTGCCGGTGATTTTACCCGACGCGTCGGATATCCGGAAGATACCGTCGTGGTCTTGAGATTGATGGTAGGGGCTGGTCTGGACTGACGGCGCCCTAGATAGTGAGATTGACATACAGAGATTTTGAGATATTGAGGTACAGAGATTGCGACACAGAGATATTGAGAGATTTGGATACTTGTTTTGTGTCGATGCTAGGCACTGTTTATGCTGATTTCATTTATGATACCTCGTTTTTAAAAAGATACAGAAATCTCACTAATTTATGACAGCAGTTTTCATCAGTACATGCATTCTGTTTCATGCATTCATACATCATCCATATGATATATTGCTACCTGAGGCACTGACACAGGCACATGGGATTACACTCGGGTTAGATATTTACCCTAGCCATTGTTATAGGCTACATGTTATATATTTGAGGATATATTATGATCGTTGACCTAGGATTGCGTTGTTCATGCGATTTCTGTTCGTAGATGTTTTTTTACTCACGAGTTGGCAACTCACCCTCGTTGTGCCACAGTTTCTTGCAGGTTTTGCCGTACAGGTTTCATTACGGTTTTGCTGGCACTGCTTCTTTCGGGTGACTTGCTAGTAGGTGGGTTTATTGGTATCGTACCCATCATATTACTTTGTATAATATTATTCAGTTGTATCTAGTAAATTCCATCAACCAAACATGTATTTATTTTGAGATAGAGACCGGTGATGTTATTCTTTCGACCTTAGAGTCGCGCGTTATATTTCTGTGGATTTCTTGTGGTTTTGAGTTTCCTTTTGAGTTTTGATCCTCGCCCTTGGCGTTGTATATTATATTACTTGTGTGGTTGTGACCGTCGATTGACGAAGAGCTAGCTCCCGCTCGGGGATGCCTTTTATTGATTTCGTATACTATTCATGTTGTATCCCGTTTGAGGGCCAGTATTTACAAAGGAGACTCTGCCGAAATTTTCAAGAAATATTTGATGTTTTTAAAAATGCATAATTCGGCTTATGCTAATAAAACTACTTGATTTAAATTGGTTTTTCCTTCACTCTACTACTTTTCTTGGTTTGGATTTCTGGCTTTTCGGCTTACTTAGATTACGTACGCCTCGAGACGTTTCGTAGTTTAAGTGCCGGTCATGTTCCGTACTTTCGGGACATGACAAATGGCCCGATCATCCGGTGTGAAACCAAACACCCGCCTCAACAAGAGGTCACAACACAAACACTACATCGAGACGTTCCTATGTCACCAGAAAACACAATGGTCAGTCCTCGTCCATAACGAGCTCGCCCTGACCGCATCACTAGCAGCAGTTCAATCTGCGCTCAAACCATGGTGAAAGGAACCTCAAGCGTGTAACGAAGAAAACAGATTAAGGGCATGAAAGGAAGCGACAGATCCAGAATGGATACATGATCATAAGAAGAAATGGCATCAATGAAGTATGATCATGGAATGAACAGAATCAAGGATCTCAAATGGATGTATAATCATGGGTACGAAAAGAATCACAGATCTCAAAATATGTACATCCTAAGGTTTCTTAAGTGGCGTATCCTATCGTAAATATGCCGCGGAACATACGTACGGTACGTCACTCTATCCAAGCTACCTACTCCATCAATCAGGGTCAGCCTATGTAACGAAAGTTCGGGTCTAATACCCCATTGTTCAAGTCTAAGTTCCGTAAGGTCAAGCCTAGGTTCCGAAATATACATACGCCCTAGACTCCGCATAGTCAAACATAGACTCGAACCAAGGTTAAACCTAGCGCTCTGATACCAACTTTGTCACGACCCGAAATAGTAGCTCGTGACCGGCACTTAAATCATGCCACATCTAAAGGAGTAACGTAATTCAAGTAAGCCGAAACCCAGAAATCTAAACCTTTTTAAGAAAATAAAAGAGGTGTAGTTTTGAAAATAAGGTATGATGAAATCAAAAGTTTTTCCTAAATACATAAACAATGGAACATAAAAATGCAAGTGGGTGTTACTAGTTGAAAACATGTTTGGGCTTTTAAAGATTTGGGCAGCACCTCCTTTGTATTTTTTGATCCAAAACCACAATACATGATAATAATAAAGGCATCCCCAAGCGGGAGCTAGCTCTTCGCCTATCGGCAGATCCACAACCACACAAAGCATAAATACAAGTATACGACGCCCAACGGCGAAGATCACCACAAAAGATAATGAAATAAGCAAGACATCAAAACCACAAGTAGCGGAATACCCCTCTCTCCAAGTCTCGCAACCACAAGTCTCACTAAGTCTCATTACTTATACAAATACAAGTTTGATTGATGGAGTTGACTAGATACAATATGAATAGTAAATACAAGAGTGGGTATGATACAAATGTCCTACCTACCAATGCAAAGCACCCGAATGCAACTGTATGCCAGCGATGCCGCTACTGATCCATGCGGTCAACCTGCAAGAACTGTGGTACAGCGGGTGTAAGTTGACAACTCATGAGTAGAAAACATCTACAGGTATAAATCGAATAAACAACGATTTCCTAGATCAACTATATCATAAAGGTAGATATCTAGGGTGACCGTATCTACATCTGTGCCAATAATGTAATCAATGTTTATATGCATGCGGATATCATCCAACCATAAAATCAATGCCAGTATGCATGTGGATCTCGTCCATGTGTCAACTCATGACACAGCAACATCATGCATGTAAATATCATAAAAGTATATGCATGAAGGATGATGATATAAATCAACGTGTGTCCCTCGCGACACATCAAAATCATGGAAGCTGAGTGCCCAGCAGCGACACTCGAAACATCATGAAACATGTGTCCAGCATCGACACGTAAATACTCATTTCTCGGGCTCCGTCAGTCCTGATCGGTCCTCGGGCTCCGTCTGCGGGATCGGCCCGCAGGCTCCGGCAGAACGGGTCGGCCCCTATCCATCACTCGACTCTAGTCGGTATCCTCCGGATAACCGCCAGGTCCAACCAATCACCGGTAGGTTATATTCCCTCAGCCAGGCTTATCGTCATCCCTACGAAATCTCTCTCTCGCCTCGGGTACCATACCGGGTCCACCATGAACCCGCAAACGGATCATCCGCCTCCTCGAATCGGGTTTCACATATCACACGTCTCTGAACCGAGAAAACGCATGGTGGACGCACCGAAATATCATATCAAGAGAAACCGGGTTTTTAAAACAATATGTACTTTCTTTTGAAATAACCATGGTTCTCAAATCAAAAAATCTCATGAAAACAGCATATCTCAATGCGTATAATTGTAAAGCATGATGTATGCGACATATAAAAGGATGTAAGCATATCCGTATATCATGCAACATTGAACAGAAATATACACATGTCGAGGGAAAACCACTCCTTTAAATGAATTCAATTTTAAAATATATTCTGCGGTTCCCAAATTCTCCAAAGTCAAATGCAACATCGTATAAAGGTGCATATGTAACTATAGCAAGTAAATTATGTAAGGAGTCATATCATGATGCAGCAATTCTACTGTGTAGTGACATGGCAATTATCGAAGATGAAATATGTGAGCCGGCCAATCTGTGTAAGTGAAACATACTGTAACATTTCATAAAAATAAAATATTATTTTTGGGAATTTTTATAATTAAATAATAAATATATTGAATATTTTAAGGAGGCGGAACAATTAAATACCGATAATTGGGGAAAAATTTGGAAAATTATAGAAATTACTAAAAAGAAGGTGCTTTATGTGATTTATGCAAATTATGAAATTTTATGATTTATTATACGCTATTTTAATGTTAATTGCGATTAAAAATCGCTAATCGAGCATTAAGCCGGAATTGTGCACATGACATGCACATGCCATTTTAACACTTGTTACATTTTTTATCATGGCTTTTTCTCATTTTTCATGCATGGTTTGTATTTAAATGAGAAGAGAAAAGAAAACAAAGAAAAGAAATGGAAAGAAAAAAGAAAATGATAGAATATTGAGGGATAGGCAAGAGAGAGAGGGTGAGGGCTCAAACCTTGGACTAAGGCTCCCATTCCTTCTTCATTCCTTCATCATTTCCTCCCCTCATTCTCTCAAGAGCTTCTGCCCCATCACCACCTCCAATTCATACATCACAAACAACCTCAATACAACACCGAAACATCATCTCCTCTTCACAAAATTTGTGCACAAGCTCACAAGCTACACTTTGGGCAAAGAAAAATTTGATTTTGGTGCCCTAGGTGATTCATGAGTGCAAAATGAGGTAATTATTCCATCATTAGTGTAGAATTTCCATTACTTTTGCATCCATGTTAACTTAAAACCGATATAGTGATGTTTGGTGAGGTTTGGAAATTCCAAGTTAGGGTTTGAGAAATACTTGAGTTGTGAAGTGCAATTGAGTGTAGTAGTGACCTTAAAAACCCCTTTGTGATAACATATTGGCCTAAAACAGAGACTTAAGCCCCAATTAGCGAACTTAGAAATCCCCGATATCCGTATTTTGTGAGAATTGTGATAGGAAAATGAAATCTGGTACCACCCGGGACACCTGAAAAATATTTAGCAAGCACTGTAAGTCATGCAGGCACCAGGAAGCTACCCTGAAAACCTGAGCCACCCCCTCCATGTTTTGGCCGCAATTTTAATCAATCTGGCCGCAAATTGCGGCCAGGGTGGGACTATTGGTGTTCGTATTTGTTCTGTGGCTTTATCTCCAGTAAACTAGACCCTTGACACATGCAACTTTGGCTAATTTCACATAGGGTAAAATCTGGAGCTTGTTTTCCATGTTGCTGGTTTTGTTCTGCGGCTTTTTATGAAATTGGTTTTGGTATTTGACATTGTGTTTTTGTCGTGTGGTGTTTGAACGCCAACGACTATGGTTATTGGTCGTGTTTTTCATGCGAGACCATCGGTTTTGACTTATGTGTGAAAAGTGTGTCGTTTTGGTTTTAAATTGGATTTTAATGCGGCACGATACGTTATGATGTGTAGGTACCCCCCGAGGACTTCGAGACGACGAGCAAGCGAGTGGCGACGTCGGCAACGGCAAGAGAAGAGCAATGCGAGTAGATATATATCTACGGGGGAAGTCGGGCGGATGGCGTATAGCACCCCCGCAGTTCGTAGTATAGCTTACATATATGGTTATATACGTGTTTATGTTACGTGGATGATTATCAAGATATGATTTTGTGTTCATATATATATATACATAGTCCCATACCCATGTGTATATATATACATATCCCCATACACGCACAGGTAAATAAAATGAATGTAAGTGTGTGCGCGCGTATGGGTGTAAACCTTATTCTAGGGTTCCCGACTAAGAAGCTAAACTAAACCATGGATGATGAGGATTGTATATGGCATTTGGAGATGAGTCGATGAGATTGGGCAAGGTGCCATGAGATCGGTGATATGATGTGGTTCGTATTTGAGATACGACATGAGATTTTAGCGAGCCTTTGGGCGTGTATTTCCATACACGTATATATATGTATATATATGAAAATGGTATCAGTTTGTACTAGACTTAGATTAGTACCCCAGTTCATGAGATATGATGATAAGGATAGCAGATAAACGATGGGATGAAAGTGATATTTGACCCGTACCCAGATTAGGATGACGTACAATGGATTTACCGTACGAGCTATATATTGATGATAAATCCGCACTTTTAACTCGAGGATGTCATATTATATTTATATTGTATCGTACGTGATATTATTAAGGCGGGATCACCGACTATTATAATTATATGTATCGACTCAGATTTAGGTGGTTTCCCCTTACCCTTTCGGTTAGATTGTTCGTTTAGTCCTGTAGTTTACTTGTCGATGTTAGACTAGACTCGGGTCATACCCATTTCAAAACTAACGAATCGGGAGTATTATAAAGACAGACTAAGGGATTATACAGACATTTTCAAAAAACGCATCTTTTCTAAAACACCGTAACCCTTATTTTCTAAATACCACGATTCGTGTTATTTCAAATGGCAAAACTGTATGACGCACATATATATATTGATATAGATTCTTCATTGTTGTGTTTATTTTTCAGCTCCCGCAAATTATTGTTGTTCGCATCGCGTTTGCATGCTTATATTGTGTTTCATATGCCATTATTGAGATCATGCTGTCAGGACACCGGCACTATTACCGATGATGCGTATGCTCCACGTACACTTGCTTTCCTGCTCACACACATCATCATCGGTAATTACCATGTCACGTACACTTTAGTGAATATTATTTCATTGACATAGCCTGCTAGCTGATAGTTGCTATATGTTATCGCTTTCATATGCTAGTTTAACTATTGTACTCATTGCATGATATTAGATGCATTCATATACTCATTGGTTATGCAGTATTTTGGGTTTTATGCCGATATTTACTATTTACTTACTCTTGATTTTGGATTTCGGATTTTCGTGAGATTTCGGGATTTGGGGGAAACCGCAAGAATATATATATAAACTTCTCTCTCTCTCTCCCTCTTTTTAAAATGCAAGTTGCGGTTTTCTCGTGATATATAGGTCGTCCACCATGAGTTTTCATGATAGCTGTTGGATTTCGAGATCTGATTCGAGGAGTAGTAGGAACCGTTTCGGGTACATGGTGAACCCGGTATTGTACCCCGGGGCGAGAGTGATTTCACAAAGGATGATGAGCCTGGCAGGGGCAGACTGCCTACCGGTGATTGTTTGGCGCGGCGGATATCCAGAGGATACCGTTCGTGGTCGTGTGATTGATGTTATGGGCCGATCCGGACTGACGGAGCCCGAGATATTGAGATATCGAGATATTGAGATTTGAGATATTAAGGTATTGAGATTTGATGATACAGGCCAGTCCGGATAGCCGGAGCCTGAGATATTGAGATATTGGCATATATGTTTTGTGTCGATGCTAGACACTGATTGTGTTGATTTCATTGATGATACCTCGTGTTATATAAACAGAAATCTCACTAAAACAAGAAAACAGTTTCTTCATTTACAGGTATACTGTTTTCATTACATTACATTCATACCTCATACATATGATATATTGCTACCTGAGGCACTAACACGAGCACATGGGATTACACTTATGTATAGATGTTTACCCTTGCCACCTTTTCATGCTTCAGACTTAATCATTTGAGGTTTATATATATATTTGATCGTATTGACCTGGATGAGTCATACATACGATTTCTACTCGGTGATGTTTTCTACTCACAAGTTGGCAACTCACCCCCGTTGTGCCACAGTTTCTTGCAGGTTTTGCCGTACAGGTTTCGTTTCGGCTTTACTGGCACACTGCTTCTGTAACACTCGAGCCCAATGCTACTAATTTGAGTTACTGTTTGAGCGTAATGTGGTACTCTTTTCACTTATCTTGCTTGATTGTCATTTTACTGTAAATTTTACCCGGCAAATTCATTTCTGCATATAACAATTTATGGCATCTAAAATAAAATTAAAAATATTCATCTTGGCCTACTTGACACCCCTAACCCCGTTGTTGCGTCCGTGCGTCGTGTTCTCGTCCCGTTCAGTGAAACGGACGAGTTTGGACGGCTACGCGCACGTACGTGTGTCCGTTTTGGGGGTATGCTTTTTGATCATAAAACAATTTATTTTAAATTTTGGATCCCGCTTAAAATTCTATTATTTCAATTTCAAATTTTTGGACCCGACCCGGGCGCGATTTGGAAATGTTTTATTTTGCGTCAAAATCCCAAATTTTAATATTCAAATCATCGAATATTTTTCCTTAAACTTATAAGATTTTCACTGTTCAAAATCGTTTAAATCTTTAATATTTCTTTTCCTTAACAAACCTCAACCAATCAGGGTTTCCCCTCGTTAGCCCGGGCCCCACCTCTCTCCTCTCTCTAACTCTCTCTCTCTCACCGTATCTCTCTCTCTCTCTCCTCCCCATATATATATATATATATTTATATATCTCATATATATATTTCATCTCCCTCCTCATCTCTTTTTTAACCTAAACCCAAGCTCATCGAACCCGGCCGCCTCACCCCTCGCCGCTGCCGCACCAACGCCGACGCGAATGTCACCAGCATCCTCGCTTCCTCGCCCTCATCGCAGCCACACCCACCTCCTTCCTCCATTTCCCCACGTTCTCGAGCGCCTGTACATCCCGACGAGGCCACCCGTGCATTCCCTAGCGAGCCCAACCTCGCCGGTGACTCGCCGTCGTCGCTCTCGTCTCCTCCTCGCATCCCTTTCCACGTCCCGGCCTTCCAAACAGCTTCCACCTCCCTCTACAGACCCCCACGGCCGCGACTGCACACTATAACCCACTGCCTTCGCCGGAGTATCACCACGCCGGCAACCTTCATCGCCGTCGCCCCGTGCCGACTCCCCTGAAATCTCAGAACACCCTACCAGTAAGACCTTCTTCTCCCCTTCTTCTTTGTTTCTTTCTTTTCTTGATTGCAATTCTTGATCGTCGCTGTTTTGCATCTCGCCGGGAACCGGCCGTGCCGACGACGCGTCCCGACGTTCCAGCGTGGTACCCCGACCCGTGTGGCTTCACTATTCGTCGTTTGGGTTCATTCCGTGAACGTACGACCGTCGCGAGTTTTCCCCGCCGACGGTTAACTTCTGTTCTCCCGATTCGCGACCCGTCGAGGCAAGTACACCTTGCTACATGTTATACAATATTTACATATATTTTATGACACCCTAAACCTGTAAATTTAACTTGGTACGATCAGTTCTCATTTTTCATGTACAATATTGTTATATGTCATTTTATCTTTAAACTTGGAACTTACAGTTTGCAATTGAACCTAATAGCCACATTTACCGTTTAATCACATTTTTAATATTGACATAGCTTATGGCATTTATCTCTATAGTTTTTTTCCATTCGGACACCCGTATGCATTTTAACCTGTAATAGCCGTATTGGACCTTTATATAAATCATTGCAGCTCTAAAGTGCTTAAACTTGTTAACATGATTAAAATGCCATAATTGTCTTACTGCATGCTTATATGGTTGGAATCATATCTGTGACACAATTGATAATGGTATTGATAATTGAATGAAAATGCCTATTGCTTACTTCATTGCTTATCTCATGCTGTTGATACCCATGCTTGATTATATAACTGATTGTGAGCACACCTATGTTATCGTTTACACCTTGACCTGACTTGCTACATACATAGTGCTTGACCGACATGGTACCGTATACTGCTTGACTTGACCTGATGTACCATGACCTGACCCGTTACCTGATCTTGTGTCTAATACCAACAAACCTGACATGTAGTCCTCACGGACCGTTCCTGTTGTCTATCCAGACAAATATGTTTACCTGATCCTGCGTTGGCATTAGTTCTTGATTACGGGATACATGACTTGACTTACACATACAACTTGGGTGTATGGGAAAATCAGTATTGTAACCGAACGTAACTCAAAGGGCCATCCCATTGTTTGCCGTTTTTCCGGGCGTTATGGAATACCTATTGTTTGCCGTTTTTCCGGGTGTTACGGAATATCCATTGTTTGCCGTTTTCCCGGGCGTTACGACCCATTGTTTGCCGTTTTTCCGGACATTACGGAATACCTATTGTTTGCCGTTTTTCTGGGCGTTACGGAATAATTACCGACGAGTTATGATGAGGATTACATTACTTGGTTACAAAGACTTTAGAATAGAAAACCTGATAAGACAGTTAGTTTACCCACTACACATTACCCGGTACTGCTCTGATTCATATTATTGTCACTCTTGCTTTATTCATGTTTATGTTGCATTGCCTGTTACCCTGTTATTGTTATATTACTTGATGACATGACGCGCCGACATCTGGGTTTTGCATGGCCTAGATTCCGTACCGCTGTTGCAGTCCGAGCAGGAGTACTTCAGCCAGCAGGCTGAGCTGTGAGTTCAGTAGTAGCTAGTTCATTTAGTTTCTGCAGTTTATTCCTGATGTGAGCCCGCATTATGGGACATACATTTCAGTTATTTTGTATTGGATCTTTTGCTTCCGCATTTTATTATTCTTGACTCAGATTATCTTGGATTTTGGACATGTTTAGATAGTTTTATTTGTTCTTGATATCTCTATGATTGGTAGGGAAAAGTGTGTAGAATAACCGCAATCAATAACGGTGTCGCGCGTAGCTAGACCGAGATGAGTACGGGTCGTCCTCAGGGAAACATGGAACCTTTTTACTCTTACTTTAGATGTGTTGAGAAAGGAGGAAGAAATAAGAATGTTGTAGAATGGTTTCTAGATCTATGTTAAGCACTAATGCAAAAATATAGATCTAGATTATTTTAGGGATGTAGTTAATATAATAGGGGGGCTTGTAGGGTTCGTTAGGATTTAGTAGTTATGTACGATTAATTAAAGTTACTCTTTTTATCCTTTAATAGATTTATAACTAGAACGACGGCGATGCGTGTAGATTAGGGTTTCTGGAGGGAAAAGGAATCCCACTCTTAACCCTTATCTCGACACGGAACTCCGTTCATATCTAGCCTTTATCAAAACAATCATTAATCTAATCTCTAATCGCGGTCGGAACTAGCAAAGAATTGCTAGCGCGCCCGATTAGGATGTTAATGATTCTTTTGATACAGTTTATAAACTTTATAGGACTTAAAAATGATTTAGAGATGTTCATCATCCATTAGCCTACCCTAATCCTACGAACCCTAACAAGCGGAGAATTACTCGTGCATGTTAGGAAAAGAAGATAAAAAGATAGAGAGGGAGAACATAATGTAAAGAAAAACAATTAAATAAAAATAAATACCTTTATTAATCAACTCCTTCAAACTACACTTTTTAATCCATAGAAAATGATTACAAAACTTGATTTGCTTCTCGATCTTTCCTAAGGAGGTAGTCGATCAGTCGATGATCAGCCTGGATGCGTGAGCTTCGTGATCTTTTCGGCTTGATAAATTTTCCAAGAGGCTTTCGGTGCTTTTTATAGTGCAAAGCCAGAATATTATTGTTGAAAACCTGCTAAAATTTAGCAATAATTTATCTCCCAAAATCTTTCCTTCTAACCCCCTTAAATTGCGGCGGATCCGCGGCCCAATGGTGGGGATCATTTGATGATTTTTCTTGTGCTTCCATCTGGTGACATTTGGCAATCCTAGGCATCTTCAGAATCTGAAAATCTTTTCTCGGTTGCTTCCAGACTTGGTCTCCAAGTTTTGCTTCTTAATTTGGCAAGATTTCTTCAACAAATTGATTTGTTTGATAAATTCTGCATAACAACTTGGAAATATTCTGCACAACAACTCAAATAAGATTTTAGTAGACTTTGTTCTACTAGGATTAGGCCAATAATATTATTTGCATATATTTTCCTACCAAATGATAATTAAAATATATTAACACATGGAAAATAATGTTTTTACACATAAACCCTCATATGTATAATATATTATAATAAAGTCCTTTTTTAATATGAAAATGGTAGGAAAAATGTAATTCAAATGTGCAGTTTTATCAACTGAACAAATACCCCCAAACTTATCTTTGATCATCCCGAGCAAACTAGTTTATTCAAGAGGAGAAAAAGAAAGGAGAAAACTAAGCACACTTTCGTAGGCAGACACGATTGCACTGAGCACGTGCAACAAGTCGTTAAACCTCTAGGTGTCCCTAGTAGGAGGAGTGTTGTCTCCTGAGGATTTTCAGCGGATTACACCCACAAAATCCTATAACAAAAGAAAGATGGTGAAATTTACATATAAAGACAAGAACCATAAAAGAAAGACTTTGAAAAGAAGAGTTTCCAACTATGCTAGCTTTTCAGTTGTCATGAGCCATATCTTAATGGTCATGAAAAGATGTTAGAAATCACATCATCCCTCAATAAAACATCTTCTTTATTCTTCATTCCTACCTTTCATCCAAACATTGATCATATACCCCTACGTGTGTGTATAGAACATCCCTACACTCGGAGAATTCAATTCAAGCTATCATACTCTTGCCCATCTACCTCAGTACTTTTTATCTTGATGAATATTTAGATTTGCTCGCACATTTTCATGCGACCGTTAATACTTCTTGAGATACTAACAGACCGATTACTCTTGTGCTTGCTGATTAGGTGATAATATTTTCCTCGTCTTGCACCACCTAAGGCTTAGCAGTGACTCCCAGACCAGTTGGCCTTAGGGCACTAGGTGAAGAGGCACCCTCGCTATATTTTTTTATTGCTGCCTTGGCGATAACAAAACCAGTGTTCATTTTTTATCTTTTCACCATTTTTATATTTTCTTCATTTTTTTCATTTCCTTCATACTTTGGCTTTTAGACAAGAGCATTTCAAGGTATCCTCTACTATCCCGAGTTTCAAGACGTGTGTAAGTGCATATAGTAGGGTATCAACATTCAAATGTTTGGCTTCCAGAATAGAAATTATTTTTCAGACTTATTTTTATTCTCAGATTAGTGACTTCCTTCATCTTACTAACCCTTGGGACAACAGCTCATAACTACTTATTACCAGTTCGTATAAGAAAACTTCTAATTTTCTTGGTTTTCTTAAACTATTCCTATCTTTTGGATGTAATTTTTCACTTTCTACTCGTTTGTTATAAAAAAAAAAATTCTAATTTTTGAAAATGTTGTGCTTATGCAAAATATGATGCAAATTGATGTGTACATAAGCACAAACCTCCCCCAAACCTGTTTACAGCAGTGTCCTCACTGATGTCATCCGTTAAGCTCAAAAACCTGTAGACTTGGGGGGAAATTATTAATGGGGGCAAGAATATATGAAAGTGAAAATCCTCCCCCAAACTTATTTTAGGCTCACAATTTTGTAAAAATCATTTTCTTTCAAGAGCCAAAATATACCACACCCCCCAAACTTGAGTTAAACACTTTTAATCTTTTAAAATCACAAGAGGGGGTCAAGGTTATTGGTCGATGCCAAGCTTTGCAAAGACCGAAGGTCAACACCAACCATTCAAAAATTTTATCAATGAAGCACCAAGGTTGGTGGAAGAACATGTCACCTATTGACGTGAAGAAGTGGGGAGGTGACAAGAGGTGTAATGGAAAAAGATTGCGTCTCAATTTGGAGAGACGACACAGTGATAGTAATGATGGACTACTCGCATTATCATGATTGTCCAAAAGAGGGGGTGGAGGTCCAATTTCTTCATCTTGGAGTTGATTTATCTCAACACCCGTATCTTTTAAAAATGCGAGTTCATCAGCGAAAATTTCCTCAAAGCTTTCATCGATACCCCGAAGAATAATATCATCAGAAAAAATGGGGTGATCGTCAGACTCTATAAAAAGTTCCTCATCAGTGTTGGATGTTGACCCGGACAACTCGGTGGAAGAGTCCGTATCAAGCAACAACATATGAAAAGAGTCAGTATCATGAGATTGATCAAATTCGCTGCTGTCGACATCCATTAATTCGACAGAACACACATGAGCATAGGGTTCGGAGGGTTCACTTCCCAACTTGTAAATGTTAAGCTCAATTGACTTCTTTCCAAAGGATAGGGTCATAGAGCCGTTTCTACAATTGATTACTGCGTTGGAAGTGGCCAAAAAGGGTCGACCAAGTATCACCGGGATTTGATTGCGTGGGTTTGCTACAGGTTGTGTATCTATAACGATAAAGTCCACAGGGAATATGAATTCCCCTACTTTGATTAGCACATCCTCTAGCTCATCCCTTGGTTGGGTGATAGATCGATCGGCCATCTGAAGAGTGCAATGCGCAGGTTTTAACTCTCCGATTCCTAATTGCTCATAAACCGAATATGGAAGCAAGTTAACACTAGCACCTAGATCGAGTAGAGCACGATTAATATTTTTACCCCCAATAGAAATTGAAATTGTAGGACTTCCGGGGTCCTTTCGTTTCTTGGGTAGTTGTTGTGTAAAAGCAGTGCTCACATTACTCGCAAGGAAAACTTTTTTAGGTACTTGAACTTTTCGCTTCCTAGTGCACAAGTCCTTTAAGATTTTTGCATATGACGGAACTTGTTGAATAGCATCTAGGAGAGGAATATTTATGTTAACTTGCTTAAAAATTTTCACAATCTTCTCCATTTATGGACTTGGTCTGTTGCCCCTCAACCTGTTTGGATAAGGTGCTTGATCAATAAGTTTTGGGTCCAATGTTTGTGGAGAAGACTGTGGGGATAGATTCGATCCCAAAACTGGAGTGGGAATCGACTTAGATAGATTTGGCGAAATGGGCGAAGGGTTCGAGCTTTGGGGAAAACGGAGAATAGGCTCGGGTGAAGGTGGGAGACTAGACGAATTAGGGGAAGAAGAAGAAGCTGGGGTATCATTGGTGTCACTATCATCACATTGCTCACCCACTCGGTCATTCAGCACTTTTCCCGATCTCAACGTGGTAACAGCACTCACATTATAACTTTGTGAGTGGCCAGGATTAGGTATGGGTTGAGATGGGAGTTTCCCTTTCTCTCTCGCACTCATTGCGGCTTTTAACTGTGAGATTTGGTTTTCTATTGATTTGATACTCTCACCATGGGAGGAGGAGTTTTTCGTTAGGGTATCAATAGAAGACCTTATCTCAGCCGAATTTTGCATGGATTGTTTCATGAACATATCCAAAGTTTGTGCAAGTGAGTTGTCAGTACCGGCCACTTGTGGTGTAGAAATGTTGGCCGGATTTTGGAAATTTTGTGACTGAAAGGGGGGCTGATTCTGTGTTTGTGGTTGCTGTGGAGGAGGTCTTTGATAATTGCTTTGTTGGTTTTGATTCCAAGCAAAATTAGGATGATTCCTCCATCCTTGATTGTATGTGGAAGAATAAGGATCGTTTCTAGGTCGCTGCTGAAAAGCAGCATTAGCTTGAAACGATGCATTCATAGGACATTCTTCCGTTAAGTGTGAAGGATCCGAACAGCAACCACAGACGGTCTTAGGAAGCGTGACCTGATTTAGGGAAAATGTTGAGAACTTATTTTCAATGGCATCGAGTTTCTTCTGAATCGCTGCCATTTCGGCTTTTACTGCGATAGAAACATCGAGCTGGTGAATACCTCCCTTAGTTGAAGGTGGTCTTACGCTTTCCCACTGCAACGTGTGTTCAGCAAGGTCTTCCAGATATTTCCAAGCTTCACCGTCATCTTTAGACATGAAATTGCATTGACACATTGTTTCAAGCATCTGCTTTGTCGCTGGATTAATGCCCTCATATATAATCCGACATAAATCCCATCTTTGTATTCCGTGATGGGGGCATTGGACAAGCAAATCCTTGAAACGTTCAAAGCACTTCCAAAATGGTTCATTGGAAAGCTGGGTGAACTGGTTGATCTCGCTCCTAATGTGGGCAGTCTTATGATTTGGGTAAAACTTCTTAAGAAATGCTACGACAAATTCATCCCAATTAGTGATAGAGTGTGCGGCAGTATTATAAAGCCATTTTTCTGCCAAGTCGCACAATGTGAATGGGAGAAGACGTAAGCGCATAGCATCTAAAGTCAATTGTGAAGTACCCATCATTGCGCATACGTTTTCAAATTTGGTGATGAAAACGTACGCGTCTTCCGACTCAAGCCCGTGAAATTTGGGCAGCAGATTGATGTAGTGGGGTTTAATTTCGAAATTATCCCCGTTAGGTGGTGGAAGAGATAGACAAGTAGGAAGAGGACCACGAATAGGATAGCATCTCTCTTGGAGAGAGATGCGCGGTGGATTCTGCTCACCTGCGGGCGGTGGCAGCGTGGAGTTATAATTAGATGGAGTGCCGTCCATCACGGTCGATGTGGTGTGTGGTGGGGGAAAAGAAGATGAAGAAGTACCGACTTCGGCGTCAATAGCAGGAACGCGAACAAGTCGGGCACTAGGATCCCGTGTCCAGCCGAGCATGCACTAAGCGGGTTTAGTGCAAGTGGCAGCGTGTGTGTGATTTTAAATTGGCTTGTTTTGAAAAATGTGGGACTCAAGACAAATCTCCCTAAGATGCACAAGCAACCCTAGAACTAAGGTCGCCTAGGTCTGCTAGACAGCTCCTAACTAAGGCTAGAAATAGGACCTCAAACCGCCTCTTCACGGACAAGTACGGCCAGGTAAGTGGGAAGGAACCACCACTACAGTGGGCCTAATTAAAAACCACTAGCCTAGACACCGCAATGTCAGTTAGGATAAACGGCCGATGCCTATACTAGTCTTTTTCCTATTGAGCTCGACAGTCCTTAGAGTCTGGTCTAGATATTTTTTAAATTAATGAAGGGTTGATCTATATGCTCGGTTTGTGATTTGTGGGGCTTAGGAAGGGTGATGAAATCCCCACCTAATCTTGATTTGGTCTTTGCCCCTTAAAGTCCGTATTAAATATGCAAAACAAAACCAATCACAAAACTTTTGCAAAAAGATTTTTTGAGCGGCGCAATTTTGCAAAGAATCCTGTAGAAAATAGATTTTATTGGATTTGAGGAGAGAGAGAAGGAGTTGAGAATCTTACCAGAGAGTTCTGTAGCCCTAATCCCTCCAAGCAGCCGCGTTTCCGCCGCAGGAAGCACATTTGTGCCGCGGTTCCGCCGCGAGGTGGATGGATCGCTTGCTGAAAATTTTTCTGTGATCTCCTTTGCTCCTCTGGATCTCTAAAAATGTCTCTGTTTCCTGTTTTCCTCAATTCTGTGACTCCAGATCTCCTTGCAAAAATCCACGCACAAATCGTTAAATATGCAATTTGTAGTTTTGTTTTAATAATGATATGGCTCGTCTAAGAATTCAAAACAAATAGTAAAAATAAAAAATTACGCACGTATCCCCGGCAACGGCGCCATTTGATTGGTAGGGAAAAGTGTGTAGAATAACCGCAATCAATAACGGTGTCGCGCGTAGCTAGACCGAGATGAGTACGGGTCATCCTCAGGGAAACATGGAACCTTTTTACTCTTACTTTAGATGTGTTGAGAAAAGAGGAAGAAATAAGAATGTTGTAGAATGGTTTCTAGACCTATGTTAAGCACTAATGCAAAAATATAGATCTAGATTATTTTAGGGATGTAGTTAATATAATAGGGGGCTTGTAGGGTTCGTTAGGATTTAGTAGTTATGTACGATTAATTAAAGTTACCCTTTTTATCCTTTAATAGATTTATAACTAGAACGACGGCGATGCGTGTAGATTAGGGTTTCTGGAGGGAAAAGGAATCCCACTCTTAACCCTTATCTCGACACGGAACTCCGTTCATATCTAGCCTTTATCAAAACAATCATTAATCTAATCTCTTTTCGCGGTCGGAACTAGCAAAGAATTGCTAGCGCGCCCGATTAGGATGTTAATGATTCTTTTGATAAAGTTTATAAACTTTATAGGACTTAAAAAGGATTTAGAGATGTTCATCATCCATTAGCCTACTCTAATCCTACGAACCCTAACAAGCGGAGAATTACTCGTGCATGTTAGGAAAAGAAGATGAAAAGATAGAGAGGGAGAACATAATGTAAAGAAAAACAATTAAATAAAAATAAATACCTTTATTAATCAACTCCTTCAAACTACACTTTTTAATCCATAGAAAATGATTACAAAACTTGATTTGCTTCTCGATCTTTCCTAAGGAGGTAGTCGATCAGTCGATGATCAGCCTGGATGCGTGAGCGTCGGGAGCTTCGTGATCTCTTCGGCTTGATAAATTTTCCAAGAGGCTCTCGGTGCCTTTTTATAGTGCAAAGCCAGAATATTATTGTTGAAAACTTGCTAAAATTTAGCAATGATTTATCTCCCAAAATCTTTCCTTCTAACCCCCTTAAATTGCGGCGGATCCGCGGCCCAATGGTGGGGATCATTTGATGATTTTTCTTGTGCTTCCATCTGGTGACATTTGGCAATCCTAGGCATCTTCAGAATCTGAAAATCTTTTCTCGGTTGCTTCCAGACTTGGTCTCTAAGTTTTGCTTCTTAATTTGGCAAGATTTCTTCAACAAATTGATTTGTTTGATAAATTCTGCATAACAACTTGGAAATATTCTGCACAACAACTCAAATAAGATTTTAGTAGACTTTGTTCTACTAGGATTAGGCCAATAATATTATTTGCATATATTTTCCTACCAAATGATAATTAAAATATAACACATGGAAAATAATGTTTTTACACATAAACCCTCATATGTATAATATATTATAATAAAGTCCTTTTTTAATATGAAAATGGTAGGAAAAATGTAATTCAAATGTGCAGTTTTATCAACTGAACACTCTACAACCGTAATGTGACTGTGGATGGATACTTCCTACCCACAGGTAGCATGGTTGGCTATGTCATGTGCCCATCTTAGCGTACTCTGGGAAGCGGGGCGTGACATGGTTCTTTTGGTATCAGAGCCATAGGTTAGTCGGGTTGATTCTTTTGTAGTTGGGTATTGTACCCAATACGCGAATCAGAATACCCGTGTTTAGGAAACATATCCTGCCACCTTGCCGTTTACCATTCTTGAATCACATTCTTCCTGATTATGTCTTTTACGATATGTAAACTTCCTTTGCATATCGACTCGAAAACTGATTCCTTGATATCTCTAGGACTTAGGCGACTTGGGTGGAGTTATGTAATTGTGGCTATGATACCGCGGCATAGTTACAATGCGGCACTCTATTTAAGTATCTTGGAGTTCTAGCCTTGATCTATATTCAGAATCTATCATCATGCTAATGTTGGGTGTTTTGATTTCAGGAATATGGCAGATAAGAATTTGAAGACGTATCAAAGGCGTGTGGATGAAGCCGCCATGCTTGGAGTGATAAGAGGAATGCTGGAGAATCAAAAGAAACAGACCGAGCTGATCCAGCAGCAAGAGGACTCGTTTCAGGAAGGTTTGCAGATCGTTCAACAGTCTGTGAACAATATCGGAGCTAAGCCAGTTGACCGAGTAGGGACCGTAGCAGATTTCAGGCGTTTGGGTCCGTCTACATTTACTGGTTTGGAGGAGCCGTTGCCAGCAGAGCAGTGGCTAGTTGACACAGAGAACTTGCTTATTGCGGCACAGATTCTAGATGAGAAAAGAGTTGATGTGGTACGCATTTAGTTAGTGGACTACGCCCGGGAATGGTGGCTTGTGGAAGAGACCCGCTTGCCCAAGCCGATCAGTTGGACGGATTTCTCGAAGAGTTTCTTGGAGAAGTTCTTCCCGCGAACTACACGGGAGGAAATGGAGGAGAAATTCGTCAGCTTAAAGCAGAACGGCGCACCTGTAGATGTGCATGCAGTTGAGTGGACGCGGCTCAGTAGATTCGCTGGACCTTTGGTTGCCAACAATGCTGATAGGGCAAGAAGGTTCATGCGCAGTTTGGATATGGACATCCAGAGGCAGATTGTTTCCCTGGGTTTGACCACTTTCTCACAAGTACTTACAGCAGCCCGAGAGCAGCAGAGGCTAACTATGAAGACCAGGGGTACATCGCAGCTAGCAGTTACAGCACGGAAGCCAACATTTGCGCCAAACCGAGCACATGGACGCAAGGGTATTCCGGTGGACAGACGTTGCATTGTGCCAATGAAGATGCCAGTTTTGCCCGAGCAAAAGGGAAGGGTGGTGTGCGATTACTGCCAGCGACCGGGTCATTATCGCAGAGATTGTCGTAAGAGGCTTGGACTTTGTCTTATTTGCGGATCAGCGAATCACACCATTGATACTTGCCCATCGAAGCTACGGTTAAAAGAAGATACTCAGAAGCCACCGCAGAGACAGTTTCAGGAGCAGAAGCTGATAACTCGAGGACCCAATCAAGCTCGAACCTTTACCCTGACGGCTGAAGAGGTTAAAGCCTCAGAGGAAGTCGTTTCAGGTACCCTACTGGATCTTCGTTTTCTCTCGCATTAGCGTTATTCAATTCTAGTGCATCCCATTGTTTTATGTCGTCCAAGTTTATTACTTTACACTCGAAGGATTTCACAACCCTGTTTAGTTTTGGGACATACACACTGGGAAAGGGAAAATCTTAACTAATAGAAGATGTAAGGATTGTTCTGTTGTTGTTGGCGGACGGGAGTTAATTGCAGATTCCTTGGTGTTTGTTACCGGCAATTGTGAAATCGTCTTGGGAATGGATTTCTCGGCACTTTCCACGCTCATATTAAGCGTAGAGTAAAGAAAGAGAATTTCCAGATTCCCGGACATCCAGAGGTTTGTTTTGAGGAAGCAGTTCTGTCAGGCCAGTAGAGTTTGGGGCTAGGCCGACAACTAATGTTCTTCCTTCGGCAAGGATTGTAAAGACGAAGCACCAGATGTAGTTTGAGAGTTCATGGACGAGTTCGAGGACATCTCGGGTTTACCACCGAAGCGAGACGTGGGGTTCGCAACTGATCCTATTCCTGGTGCAGCGTCAGTATCCAAAGCGTATTACCCTATGGCACCAGTAGAATTGGAAGAAGTCAAGGAGCAGGTTGCTGAATTGCTTGAGAAGGGTTGGATTCGAAGCAGTAACTCGTCTTGGGGAACTCCAGTTCTTCTAGTAAAGAAGAAGGATGGCACAAGAAGGATGTGCATCGACTATCGAGAATTAAACCGGGGGACTACTAAGAACAAGTACCCTATCCTTCGCATTGGAAGACTTTTGAGCAGCTTAGTGGCGCGAGGGTATTCTCGAAACTGGATTTGCGATCCGGATATCATCAGGTTCGAGTGAAAGCAGAAGATATTTGCAAGACGGCGTTTCGAACTCAATATGGACATTACGAATACTTAGTGATGCCCTTCGGAGTAACAAATGCGCCGGCAGTATTCATGGCTTGATGAACCGAATCTTTTCACCATTCTTGGACCAGTTTATCGTGGTTTTCATTGACGATATTCTTGTTTACCCGAAGAGTTTTGAAGAGCAGGCTGAACATTTGAAGATCTCACTACAAACGTTGAGACAAGAGAAGTTGTATGCGAAGATGAGTAAGTGCGAGTTTTGGCTGGACGAAGTAAAGTTTTTGGGGCATGTTGTATCTGGCGATGGAATTGCCGTCGATCCAGAAAAGATTGCAGCAGTACGAGATTGGCCAATTCCAAAGATTGTTGTGGAGAAAAGAAGTTTTCTTGGACTCGCCGGGTGTAACAGGAGATTTGTGGAGAACTTTGCTCGTCTGGCGGAGCCATTAACCAAGCTTACGCGCAGGGAGGTACCTTTGTTTGGACGGACAAATGTGCGTTAGCTTTTGAGACGTTGAAGCAGAAGTTGATAACCGCCCCTATTCTAAACGTGCCAGACGATTCCGGAGGATTGGTGATTCACAACGACGCATCTGGGAAAGGGTTGGGATGTGTTTTGATGCAGCATGGGAAGGTTGTAGCATACACATCGAGATAGTTAAAGACCTATGAGAAGGATTACCCAACTCATGACTTGGAACTTGCGGCTGTGATTTTCTCTTTGAATATTTGAAGACACTAACTTTTGGGCGAAAGGGTCGACGTTTTTACTGATCTTAAGAGCTTGAATTATGTGTTCCCACAGAAGGAGCTTAATATGAGGCAACAGTGCAGTATGGGTGATTGTTGATCGATTGACCAAGACAGCTCACTTCATTCCTTTTCGGGTTGGTCAATCAACCGAGACTTTGGCAGAGCGGTACATGCAAGAGATTGTGGGATTACATGGAGTACCGGTAAGCATCGTGTCCGATCGGGACACTCGGTTCTTATCACACTTTTGGCGGAGTCTACAGGAAAGTCTGGGGACTCGATTGAAGTTTAGCACAGCTTATCATCCTCAAACTGATGGTCAGTAGGAGAGAACGATCCAAACTCTGAGGATATGTTGAGAGCATGCATGTTGGACTTCAAGGGTTCTTGGGAGGATCATCTACATTTGGTGGAGTTTTCTTACAACAACAGTTTTCAGGCAACTATCCAGATGGCTCCATTTGAAGCATTGTATGGTCGTAAATGCCGTTCACCTGTTTGTTGGGATGATGTCGGTGAATGAAGATTATTGGGATCAGATTTGGTTGTGCAGACAGTTGAGAAGGTTAGCACTATCAGAAATCATACGAAGGCAGCACAAGACAGACAGAAGAGTTGGGCAGATACGTCAAGAAGACCTCTAGAGTTCGTCGTGGGTGATTTGGTATTCTTGAAGATATTACCGACTAGAGGGGTTATTCGTTTTGGAAGTCGAGGAAAGATTAGTCCTCGATTCGTTGGACCCTCTGAGATTTGGAACGTGTTGGTGAGGTAGCGTATCGTTTGGCGTTACCGCAATCCTTGGCGAATGTGCACGATGTGTTTCACGTATCTCAACTATGAAGGTATGTTCAAGATGAAACGCACGTATTGGATCATTCGGAGCTAACAGTACGAGAAGACTTGACTTTTGAGGAGCGACCGATTGAAATCGTGGATCGAAGGGAAAAGGTTCTTAAGAACAAGGTGATCCCTCTTGTGCTTGTTTCTTGGGGTAATCGCTCGCATGGAGAGTCCACTTGGGAACGAGAAGATGAAATCCGGCAGAAGTTTCCTTACCTTTTCTTGTAGTTATCTGTCTTTGTATTCTTGGAATTTCGAGGACGAAATTCTTTTGTAGTTGGGTATAATGTAACACCCGAGCCCAATACTACTAATTTCAGTTACTGTTTGAGCGTAATGTGGTACTCTTTTCACTTATCTTGCTTGATTGTCATTTTACAGTAAATTTTATCCGGCAAATTCATTTCTGCATATAACAATTTATGGCATCTAAAATAAAATTAAAAATATTCATCATGGCCTACTTGACACCCCTAACCCCGTTGTTGCGTCCGTGCGTCGTGTTCTCGTCCCGTTCAGTGAAACGGACGAGTTTGGACGGCTACGCGCACGTACGTGTGTCCGTTTTGGGGGTATGCTTTTTGATCATAAAACACTTTATTTTAAATTTTGGATCCCGCTTAAAATTCTATTATTTTAATTTCAAATTTTTGGACCCGACCCGGACGCGATTTGGAAATGTTTTATTTTGCGCCAAAATCCCAAATTTTAATATTCAAATCATCGAATATTTTTCCTTAAACTTATAATATTTTCACTGTTCAAAATCGTTTAAATCTTTAATATTTCTTTTCCTTAACAAACCTCAACCAATCAGGGTTTCCCCTCGTTCGCCCGGGCCCCACCTCACTCCTCTCTCTGACTCTCTCTCTCTCACCGTATCTCTCTCTCTCTCCTCCCCATATATATATATATATATATATATATCATATATATATTTCATCTCCCTCCTCATCTCTTTTTTAACCTAAACCTAACCTCGTCGAACCCGGCCGCCTCACCCCTCGCCGCTGCCGCACCAACGCCGACGTGAACGTCACCAGCATCCTCGCCTCCTCGCCCTCATCGCAGCCACACCCACCTCCTTCCTCTATTTCCCTACGTTCTCGAGCGCCTGCACACCCCGACGAGGACACCCGTGCATTCCCTAGCGAGACCAACCTCGCCGGTGACTCGCCATCGTCGCTCTCGTCTCCTCCTCGCATCCCTCTCCACGTCCCGGCCTTCCAAACCGCTTCCACCTCCCTCTACAGACCCCCACGGCCTCGACTGCACACCATAACCCACTGCCTTCACTGGAGTATCACCACGCCGGCAACCTTCATCGCTGTCGCCCCGTGCCGACTCCCCTGAAATCTCAGAACACCCTACCAGTAAGACCTTCTTCTCCACTTCTTCTTTGTTTCTTTCTTTTCTTGATTGCAATTCTTGATCGTCGCTGTTTTGCATCGCGCCGGGAACCGGCCATGCCGACGACGTGTCCCGACGTTCCAGCGTGGTACCCCGACCCGTGTGGCTTCACTGTTCGTCGTTTGGGTTCATTCCGTGAACCGTGCGACCGTCGCGAGTTTTCCCCGCCGACGGTTAACGTTCCGTTCTCCCGATTCGCGACCCGTCGAGGAAAGTACACCTTGCTACATGTTATACAATATTTACATATATTTTATGACACCCTAAACCTGTAAATTTAACTTGGTACGATCAGTTCTCATTTTTCATGTACAATATTGTTATATGTCATTTTATCTTTAAACTTGGAACTTACAGTTTGCAATTGAACCTAATAACCACATTTACCGTTTAATCACATTTTTAATATTGACATAGCTTATGGCATTTATCTCTATAGTTTTGTTCCATTCGGACACCCGTATGCATTTTAACCTGTAATAGCCGTATTGGACCTTTATATAAATCATTGCAGCTCTAAAGTGCTTAAACTTGTTAACATGATTAAAATGCCATAATTGTCTTACTGCATGCTTATATGGTTGGAATCATATCTGTGACACAATTGATAATGGTATTGCTAATTGAATGAAAATGCCTATTGCTTACTTCATTGCTTATCTCATGCTGTTGATACCCATGCTTGATTATATAACTAATTATGAGCACACCTATGTTATCGTTTACACCTTGACCTGACTTGCCACATACATAGTGGTTGACCGACATGGTACCGTATACTGCTTGACTTGACCTGATGTACCATGACCTGACCCGTTACCTGATCTTGTGTCTAATGCCAACAAACCTGACATGTAGTCCTTACGGACCGTTCCTGTTGTCTATCCAGACAAACCTGTTTACCTGATCCTGCATTGGCATTAGTTCTTGATTACGGGATACCTGACTTGACTTACACATACAACTTGGGGGTATGGGAAAATCAGTATTGTAACCGAACGTAACTCAAAGGGCCATCCCATTGTTTGCCGTTTTTCCGGGCGTTACGGAATACCTATTGCTTGCCGTTTTTTCGGGCGTTACGGAATACCCATTGTTTGCCGTTTTTCCGGACGTTATTGAATACCTATTGTTTGCCGTTTTTCCGGGCGTTACGGAATACCCATTGGTTGCCGTTTTTCCGGACGTTATGGAATACCTATTGTTTGCCGTTTTTCCGGGCGTTACGGAATAATTACCGACGAGTTACGATGAGGGTTACATTACTTGGTTTCAAAGACTTTAGAATAGAAAACCTGATAAGACAGTTAGTTTACCCACTACACATTACCCGGTACTGCTCTGATTCATATTATTGTTACTCTTGCTTTATTCATGTTTATGTTGCATTGCCCGTTACCCTGTTATTGTTATATTACTTGATGACATGACGCGCTGACGTCTGGGTTTTGCATGGCCTAGATTCCGTACCGCTGTTGCAGTCCGAGCAGGAGTACTTCAGCTAGCAGGCTGAGCTGTGAGTTCAGTAATAGCTAGTTCATTTAGTTTCTGCAGTTTATTCCTGATGTGAGCCCGCATTATGGGACATACATTTCAGTTATTTTGTATTGGATCTTTTGCTTCCGCATTTTATTATTCTTGACTCAGATTATCTTGGATTTTGGACATGTTTAGATAGTTTTATTTGTTCTTGATATCTCTACAACCGTAATGTGATTGTGGATGGATACTTCCTACCCACAGGTAGCATGGTTGGCTATGTCACGTGCCCATTTTAGCGTACTCTGGGAAGCGGGGCGTGACAGCTTCTTTCTGGGTGATTGCTTTGGTAGGTGGGTTCACTTGTATTGTGACCACCATTGTATTTATTTATATTCAGTTGTATCTAGTAAACTCCATCAACCTGACATGTATATTTATTTCAGACTTAGAGACCAGATTTGTATATTCATTCAATTTTAGAGTCGCGCGTTGTATTATTATGGTTTTCATTGATGTTTTGAGTTTCCTTTTGAGTTTTGATCCTCGCCCTTCGGAGTTGTATATTATATTGCTTGCGTGGTTGTGTCCGTCGATTGACGAAGAGCTAGCTCCCGCTTGGGGATGCCTTTTATCATTGATGCATATATTTATCATGTTGTATCCTGTTCGGGGCCAGTATTTACAAAGAAAACTCTGCCGAAATTTTCAAAAAGACTTGAGGTTTTTAAAAACGCATATTCGGCTTATTTTATCAAAACACTTTCTTTAAAAATGGTTTAGATTTATGGGATTTTGGTTTACTTGAATTAGATGGAGCCTTATAGACTTCATATGATTCAAGTGCCAGTCACGTGCCATTTCCGGGTCGTGACAAAGTTGGTATTAGAGCGCTAGGTTAAGCTTGGTTCGAGGCTACGTTTGACTATGCGGAGCCTAAGGCGTTTGTATATATACGGAATCTAGGCTTGACCTTATGAAACTTAGACTTAGTCGAGGGGGTATTAGACCCGAACTTTCGTCGCATAGGTTGACCTTGGTTGGTGGAGTAGGTGACTTTAGGAGAGTGACGTACCGTGTGTATGTTCCGCGGCATACTTACGATATGCTACTCCGCTTAAGAAACCTTAGGATGTACATTTCCTTGAAAAGTATTATATTCATTCCTATGATCTATCCTCATCGATATTGGTTATGATTTTGCTACCACGATTACACGGGCAGAGAGAGCTACGGCTAGAGTTGCGGTCAGTACGGGCTCGTCATGAACGAGGACTGACCAGGGTGTGATTCCAGGGATATACGATTTCATATAGAGCCGTCATTTTATTGTGTTTTCGCGCCATGAGCGTTTGATGGATCACTGTTATGAGATTTGTCGGACGTACAGATCAGCACCAGAGGATTGAGCCACTGATAGAGGCCGGCCAGATTTTGGTGACCATTGATGTATCGCTTATTCTTGATGATTGAGACACTGTTCAGCGTGTAGACGAATGAGCCAGTTGTTGCTGCGAACGACGAGATATTGCCCCAGATGTTAGAGTTATTGCTGTATGAGTTGTACATCGAGATATGATAGAAGGTCGCTAGTCACCCGAGGATGAATGACTAGGACATGTGGTTTGTGTTGGATATGTATGCCCTAGAGGCCATTATTGTATAGTACTAGTTTGTATAATACATTTTGGGAGCTTGGGATATATACACGGGTTTGCGACAGTCTTGCTCAATATAGTAGTATGCTACTTAGTTTGTTTCTATCTTAATATGTGTATATGTTTCTTTTAACATATCACTAATACATATTGATGGAGCCCTTAGGATCTTTTCTTGACTATCGGCGTTGTGATGGCGATCACACTAGTGGGGGCTTGGTAGTCTATAAGCACATCCTTATACAGGTCCTTAGTCGTAGGATTATCGAGACAGGGCATCGATACTCCAGAGTAGACTGGTGTATACGCTTCTAGTCCCAGCAGGGGAGATGGTCTGTCCCACAGCCATCAGTACGTCGTACTGGAGATAGTATGCAGGTGCTCGTTAGGTTACGAGTACACTGGACAGGACTCATCGGGAACTGTTGGTTGGTATTATACCTATCGTCAGTTAACAGTTCCCAGGTGACATGAGTACAGCTTAGTCCGTTGACTTGACACTGTCACTTTCCCTCGAGTGTGTTCCCACTGTTCTTAAATTACTACCCTACCGCGGCTCTATTGAGTCGTGCAGACAGGTAGTAGTTGGGTGCAGTCTCGAAGCACTTGGAGGCAGTGACGGCTAGACAGGATTCGTCTCTCCCAGTATTGGGAGTTGATATCACGCTATGTCTAGGAGAGCCATTACATAAAGTCCCTGGCTAGGGCAAGCGAGATTTACTGTAGTGTTTCCAGTAGTTTATCAGGGTGTTCTGGGCTACACTCCGACACGACATGTACCGCTATTAGGGGTCTGACGTTTACAGCCCCCTAGGCCCGACATGCGATACTCTTAGACGAATAGACCGGACTGTATGGAGATTGTCACATTCAGGCTCGGTAGGAGTTCAGATGGGTTCACCTCATCAGTCTTCTTATCGGCATCTACCTGGGGACCGTTATGTACAGCTAGTACCGCTTGCGGCTTGTGGTTAAACCTACTGCCATCGTAGTGTCGAGTCTTTAGAGTCCCACACAGAGGGTTGTTCACCTTTGGGCGAAACGAGTAGAGGTCGTATGGTTTTACGACAGGGTTCGTTCATATATGCGTACTTGTGCGCGTTTGGTTTTCGGACAGTTGATACTAGTGGGCTTTGATTAAATCCGGATCCTAGTATTTTATTTTGGCTTGGTTCCGTTTCATTGCATTCGTGTTCTTCGGAACCCGGAAGCGGGTATGTATATACAGTTGACAGAGACAAATGAAGGATACATCTCATTAGGGTTTTTGACCATTGACTTGATTCAGATCTTAATGAGATGAAGGTAATTGATTAATAGTTTTAATTAGTGATAATTGTGTTATGGTTATTTGGATTGACCATTTGACTTGTTGACCAAAGTTGACTGAGATATTTTTCTTAAGCAAAAGATTCTTTGCTTAGCATTAATGGTGACATGATAATGGTCAAATCAAATGAACCATCAAAACTTTTTCGCTAATTAAAATTATTATTCTTTTATGCTAATATGAGAGCTATCTCTTCATTCTATCATATTCATTTCTCTCTCCTAGCTCTCTTTCCTTCATCCTCTCTCTCAAACCCTAACCTCTCATGTGTTAGGAACAAAGGGAAATTGAGATCAAACCATAAAAATCACTTTCTACCCGCTCTAGGGTTCTTGGTCTAGCAAGCAAAGCACTCTAGTTACTTCATGGTTGAGGTAAGATCTCAAGGTAGAGGCCTTCGGGTGGATCTTCTTCGATATAGAGAAGCCGGTGAGGAGGAGCCATCTAGATCATTCCAAGGAGCTCACAACAAGAAGAAGAAGGAGTTCAAGTTTAAGGTATAACTTTCTATCATAGTAGATAGAACTTTATTTAGTGCTACCTTGGTTTAGGGTAAAGATCGGGTTAAGGTTTATTCTAGCGCCAAGTTCGTAATCGCTACGAAATTTTTGTTCCGCATTTGGCCACGGAAGTTGGCCGGGGCGCTAGTGTAACCCTTCATTTCGTTCGCTTACCCCGATGCGAGGTCATCAGATAGATTGATTCCAGCTAAACACGACTTCATGCAGGTGCGTTGATAGTCGATAGAGGCGATCGAATGTCAGAAACCCATATTCTAAGTTTAAAGTATTCGGAAATACATGCAAGCAATTCTATGGACCCTCTAGAAGAATGAAAACCCTAACTCGGCATAATGACCATGTGAAAGCCTTTGAAACTTAGGGTTTGCGGCAGTTCCGCGGTGCTATTAGTGAGGCTTAGGTTTGCCCTTCTACGGCTGGTCTACCGATGCTGTGGTATGTGCTCGATACTATTAAACTGTACCAAAGATGTTGAGCTCTTGGGGGATTATGAGATTTTGACGAGTCGATCGAATGGTTCGATATATTTCGGATATCATATGATGGGATGCATTGCTTGGGAGACTCCAGATACGAGTATAGCCGTTGGGGCACGGTCCATGCAGCCACGAAGAGACGAGTCTGAAGTAGTCGACAGTAGAGAAAAGTGGAGTAAGAGGTTCGTACGAGATCTTGATGAGATGACGTTCCACTCCGCCGACATCAGAGATGTGACACGCATACAGAGGCGTTATATATGGATATATCTTCTAGAAGGAGTCGTGATGAGTATGCAGCCGTTCCAGAATAAGAAATAGATTTAGTAAAGGACGATGACTTCCGGGCAGTTCGACAGAAACGAGATTTGGGAGAGACCTCGACAGGACCTTTCTGGAATAATTTACGAGAAGACTTGGACCCAGGAGTGGTCATTTTACGCACACCCAGCAGGCCAGAGTCGGCACCGTCGATGAGACATGTTATGAGTGACCATGACAGTTGGCCAGGGATTCTTAGATGATGTGCTTGAGCGGGACTATTCCTCCATACTTGATTTCAGTATTTTGGGTGATCTATTCACATGATTGAGTTTTGATGACTGAGTTTCATGATATTTGTTTTCGTGCACCATGGTTGCACCTACTGGGTATTCATATTTTGTGCATAGTTATTACACTTGAGATATGCTTTATACACCGTTGTGTTGAGTTATGATTTATGCACAGTATCGCACTTGATATCGTTTTATGCCTTGGCTGCACATGTTTATGATTTCATGGATTTCATACAGTTGGGTTGATTTTGTGCATATGGTACGCACACGATTTGGTTTTGCGCTCGGTATAGTTCACATATGCTTGCAGTGCATTGATACGTATTTTGTGCACCACAGTTGCACCTGACTTCGTTTTGATGTCATTTGAGATATTGATTGTGATTTCATGCCTAGGGCATGCATATGATTTGACTTATGCTTTCGGCATAGTTTTCAATCACTTTTAGTATTTTGATTTGCTTTTGTGCACGCTGATGCACATGGTTGTGAGATTATATACCACGGTATACCTGATTTGGATTTGGATTAAAATGTGGTATACCGTCGATTTCGATTGTGATACTCGATATTTTTTTGTGCACCTTGTGCACCTGATTGGATTCTTGCGCATATTGGACGCGCTTGAATTGGATTTTGCGAATGTTCGGCGCTTGATATTGGATTTCATGATTTCGGGCATGATGGATGCACCTGATTTGGATTTTCGCGCATGTTGGGCACATGATATGAGATGCGATTTTGGTGCACGCCAGATGCACTAAATCGAGATTCTTCGTGCATATCAAATGCACCTGATTTTGCTGTCAGGCACACACGTTGCCTCTGACAGGTATTTCGTGCACACCCATTGTACTTAGATGTTGTTTCTGTGCACATGAATGGCACATTCATGGATTTTGATTTCCGTGCGCACCAGACGCACGTAGCTTTCATATGCACATTTTGGGATTGATTTCTTATGGAGCAGTATGTTTTTATGATAGTTACGATGTGTTTTCATACTGAGCAGGACTAGTCAGAGGACAGTACCTGGATATATTTTGCATGCATTGATAGTTATTGAAGGGATTTCCAAAAGGGAGCTATAGTCTCAGTATTTACCTACGTGTCTGATATGACACGAAACGTTTAAAACAACGAAACCCTTCTAAATTGTTTTCAAAACGGCGGGACGTGCATATTGAACAAAAGATATATACATATATGATTATTTTCTAATAATAGACGTCCGCCACTGTGCAGTGTTATGCGCATCGCACAGCAACAAGAAAGGTTTGGCATGCATTTCCTTCAGATGTTTACAGGTATAGATTTGATGTTACATGTATAGTTTTGATGTATATCATATTGGGTTTTTTTGGATTTGACATTTGTGTCTTCACCATGACTCCGATGATTGCGGGATGCTTGACGGAGTTTTGTTTTTGAGTTATCTGCTCATTGTTCATGCGCATGCATTGCGCTACGATGCGTTTTATGTATTGATGATTTCGGAGCCACGGCGACTTGGACTTTTACTGAAATGTTTTAGTATTTGAGGGATTTAAATTTAAATTCGGAGACCGAATTTCTTTAAGGGTGGAAGAGTGTAACATTTCAGAAAAATAAAATATTATTTTTGGGAATTTTTATAATTAAATAATAAATATATTGAATATTTTAATGAGGTGGTATAATTAAATACCGATAAATGGGGAAAAATTTGGAAAATTATAGATATTACTAAAAAGAAGGTGCTTTATGTGATTTATGCAAATTATGAAATTTTATGATTTATTATACGCTATTTTAATGTTAATCGCGATTAAAAATCGCTAATCGCGCATTAAGCCGGAATTGTGCACATGACAAGCACATGTCATTTTAACACCTGTTATATTTTTTTATCATGGCTTTTTCTCATTTTTCATACATGGTTTGTGTTTAAATGAGAAGAGAAAAGAAAACACAGAAAAGAAATGGAAAGAAAAAAGAAAATGATAGAATATTGAGGGATGGGCAAGAAAGAGAGGGTGAGGGGTCAAACCTTGGACCAAGGCTCCCATTCGTTCTTCATTCCTTCATCATTTCCTCCCCTCATTCTCTCAAGAGCTACTGCCCTATCTCCACCTCCACTTCACACATTACAAACAACCTCAAAACAACACCGAAACATCATCTCCTCTTCACAAAATTTGTGCATAAGCTCACAAGCTACACTTTGGGCAAAGAAAAATTTGATTTTGGTGCCCTATGGGATTCATGAGTGCAAAATGAGTTAATTATTCCATCATTAGTGTAGAATTTCCATTAATTTTGCATCCATGTTAACTTAAAATCGATATAGTGATGTTTGGTGAGGTTTGAAAATTCCAAGTTAGGGTTTGAGAAATCCTTGAGTTGTGAAGTGCAATTGAGTGTAGTAGTGACCTTAAAACCCCCTTAGTGATAACATATTGGCCTAAAACAGAGACTTAAGCCCCAATTAGCGAACTTAGAAATCCCCGATATCCGTATTTTGTGAGAATTGTGATAGGAAAATGAAATCTGCTAACACCCGAGACACCTGAAAAATATTTAGCAAGCACTGTAAGCCATGCAGGCACCCAGGAAGCTACCCTGAAAACCTGAGCCACCCCCTCCATGTTTTGGCCGCAATTTTAATCAATCTGGTCGCAAATTGCGACTAGGGTGGGACTATTGGTGTTCGTATTTGTTCTGTGGCTTTATCTCCAGTAAACTAGACCCTTGACATATGCAACTTTGGCTAATTTCACTTAGGGTAAAATCTGGAGCTTATTTTCCAAGTTGCTGGTTTTGTTCTGCGGCTTTTTATCAAATTGGTTTTGGTATTTGACATAGTGTTTCTGTCAAGTGGCGTTTGAACGCCAACGACTAGGGTTATTGGTCGTGTTTTTCATGCGAGACTATAGGTTTTGACCTATGTGTGAAACGTGTTTCGTTTTGGTTTTAAATTGGATTTTAATGCGGCACGATACGTTATGATGTGTAGGTACCCCGTGAGGACTTCGAGAAGACAAGCAAGCATGTGGCGACGTCGGCAACGTCAAGCGAAGAGCAATGTGAGTAGATATATATCTACAGGGGAAGTCGGGTAGATGGCGTATAGCACCCCCGCGGTTCGTAATATAGCTTACATATATGGTTATATACGTGTTTATGTTACGTGGATGATTATCAAGATATGATTTTGTGTTCATGGTTTAGTTTAGCTTCTTAGTCGCGAACCGTAGAATAAGGTTTACACCCACATGTTAGTGTATATGCCCTAGAGGCCATTACTGTATCATACTAGTTTGTATATTACTTGATGGAAGCTTGGGATATTCACAGTTGTATATACAATCTTACTCGAAATGGTAGTATGCTACTTGGTTTGTCTCTGCTTTAATATGTGCATGTGTTTCTTTTAGCATATTGCTGATATACATATTAGTAGAGCCCTTAGGATCTTTGCTTGATTACCAGCGTGGTGATGGCGCTCACACCGTGGGAGCTGGGTGATCTATAAGCACATCCTTATACAGGTCCCTAGTCGTTGGACTATCGAGACAGGGCATCGATACTCCGGAGTAGACTAGCGTATGCGCTTCTCATCCCAGTGTGGGAGACGGTCTGTCCCACAGCCGTCAGTACGTCGTACTTGAGATAGTATACGGGTGCTCGTTGGGTTACGAGTACACTGGACATGACTCGTCGGGAACTGTTGGTTGGTATTATACATATCGTCAGTTATCAGTTCCCAGGTGACATGAGTACAGCTTAGTCCGCTGACTTGACACTGTCACTTCGCCTCGAGTGTGTTCCCACTGCACTTTGATTACTACCCTACCACGGCTCAAAGGAGTCGTGCAAACAGGTAGTTTTTGGGTGCAGTCCCGAAGCACTTGGAGGCAGTGACGGTTAGACAGGATTCGTCTCTCCCGGTATTGGGGGTTGACATCGCGCTGTGTCTAGGAGAGCCATTACACGAGTAGTCCCTGGCCAGGGCAAGCGAGATATACTGGTAGGTTTCCAGTGTTATCTCAGGGTGTTCTGGGCTTCACTCCGGCACGACTTGTACCGCTATTAGGGGACTGACGTTTACCGCCCCCCTAGGCCCGCCATGCGATGTATCAGACGAACAGACCGGACTGTACGGAGATTGTCACATACAGGCTCAGTAGGAGTTCAGATGGGGTTCACCTCATCAGTCTTCTTATCGACATCTACCTGGGGACCGTTACGTACAGCTAGTGCCGCTTGCGGTCTGTGGTTAAACCCACTGCCAGCGTAGTGTCGAGTCTTTAGAGTCCCACACAGAGAGCTATTCGCCTTTAGGCTAAATGAGTAGAGGTCGCATGGTTTTGCGACAGGGTTCGTTCACATTCGCGCACTTGTGCACGTTTGCTGTCCGGACAGTTTATACTAGCGGGCTTTGGTTTAAGCCGGATCCTAGTATATGATTTGAGATTGGTTTTTCTCATTGTGTTCGTGTTCCTCGGATCACGAATGCGGGTGCGTATGCACAGTTGCTTGAGATTGAGGGAGAGGACCTTGATTAGGGTTAATGGCTATTGTCATTTTATTAACCCTAATGTTTATGTGTGTGTTATTGTTAATTAGTAATTAGTTTAATAATTGTCCATGGTTTTGGTTGTTGACCATTTGACTTCTTTGACTTGTTGACCTAGGTTGACACTTTGACCATCATCATTTCTTTTGGAAGATGCTTTTTGATCTTTGCAAATTGAAATGATAATGGTCATGTCATGATTTACCATGACAATTATCTAGCTAATTATTCAATTAAATTAATTCACACATATTAGTGATAATGGCTCTATTATTTTCTCATTCTCTCATATCATTTCTCTCTCTTGCTCATCCTCTCCCTCAAGCTCTCTCCCTCTCATGTGTTGAGAAACAAAAGGGCTTGAGAAAAACCCTCACTTGATCTTCTCTACTCTCTTCTAGGGTTCAAGTCTTAGCATTTCTTGCACTCTAGTTACTCCTAGCTTGGAGTTGAAGCTAAAGGTCGAGGCTTTCGGGTGGATCCTTCTTTGACGGGAGAAGACAAGCTAGGTGACCTCTTTCTACCATTCCAAGGAGCAAGGAGAGAAGGACTAAAGACCAAATGTATAACCTTTCTACCACTTAGCTACTTTGTAGTTAGGTTTAGCTTGTTTTTGTTTAGCAAAGATCCTCACAAGCTTGGTCCATGTTGCCTAAGTCCATAAAAATCCAATTTTTATTATGTTTTCCGCCTCCCCGTAAGCACCGGGGTGGGCAACGTGGACTTACAGTGGTATCAGAGCCTAACTAAACCTAAACTAGCTAAGTAGTTAAGTGTAACGAAGTTTCGAAACCGGAAAATCGAAAAACCAAACTCGCAAAACCCTAGTTTCTGTTAATATTTTTTCTGGTCAAAATAAAATTTGTTATACACCAAAAATTATCTCAGGGTTTTGTGTAAAAAACCACCAAAGACGAACCAGAGAGGCGACTAAAGGACCGCGGATCCGCGGCAATAGGAAGCTCTTGCGGCGGAAGCGCGGCCGTATTGTCCCCTCTCTGCATCGTTTTTGGTGCAGTATGTTTCTGTGTTGGTTTTGGGATTTTTAGGATATGTTATATGTGCCCAGATTTTCCAGAACTAAAATTTACTTTTGGGGGCCTATAAATCCGTATTTTTTTTCGAAACTTCACTACACTTTAACTATATCGGTTATATCTGTGATGCTTGTATGTATTGAACGTCGGCTAATCGCTATAAATCGATTAGTCGGGGTTGTACATCTCTGTGATCTGTGATTGTTATTGGTTTGTGGATATGAATGGATTGGATTGTCGTGGGTGAATAGCCGGGGTGGATGTGAGATGAGCGTTATTTTTCTTTCATTCATTTGTAACCTGTAAATTGATGTAATAATATTATTTGTATGGCCGCACAACCGGGTCGGGGTTGTAGCCGTCATTGTATAATTCTTTTTACTGTTTTTGCTCCTAGGATAGACCCATGGAGGGGGTGCACAAACTACCGGGTATCTCGAAGTGCCGAGTGGCCTACTCACGGTGGTGAGGGAGGTTGCTTCGCTTCGGGTGATTGGCGGGTAGTTTGCCGCACCCGTAGGGGTCTTGGGTGGGGTATTGGCTATTCACCGCGACCGTGTAATCCGCTTTACGTTGCAGGCTCGAACGCATTGCGGATTCCTAGTATATCCAATGTATTCATCTGTGATCTGTAATGTCTATCATTGCTATATACTTATATATAATAACTATGTAGGCGTTGCTTATGTTTTACAGCCGCGCTAGCCCAGCCCCCGCTCTGTCGTTAGTTAAGTAACCTAACGGGTGATGACGGGGCCCCGTGGCGAATGCGAATGGCATAAGCGTACGTCATATTTTGGTTGTTTTCTGCAATGGTAGGATTAAATGATGGGATGCATTAAAAGAACTAATGCAAGAAAATAAACCAAGTAAAAGTCGATTGGAACACTTTGAAAACCACTCGGTTCTTTTCAAAACTAAAACTTTTAAACGCGGAGCTTGAACCACTCCTTTTAAAAGCTATCTCGTTCCATCGATTAGATCAAGTTCACTACGTTCACGGTTTCGCCAAAACCATCCATAGCCCTCCGTCATTCCACATGAATGGTCAAAAAGTATTCAAGCTATGTATTTTGGCCAAAGTCAAGGCATAGTGATTGGTAGCTATTGGGTATTCATGTGCAGCATAGATAGATGCGTTGGTTTGGGACAGTCGTGCTGCCATTTTGGCCAAAGTCAAGGGTAGGTACGGGTGGGTCCAAATTAACCAGGAGAATGACGGGTAGAACTTGACATGTGACTTATGATATTTTGGCCAAAGTCAAGGTCATAAGAGCATGGGGCAAAAATCCACATCGGGAGTTTCATAAGTACTGAAACTTGCTAGCTTTGCATACCATTTGGAGTGTGATGATTCTGGTAGGATTCCTTCGGTTTTATCACGCGATGATATTTGGATCCCGATCCTACTGTGAGTATATGCTACTCCTCGGGAAAACTCTCACTTAACGATCAATGCTATAAACTTAGTAGGTGTCTAGAAAGGTGTTAGCGGGGCTACGCCCACAGGGAAAAGAGGTTACTTAATTAAGGAACTTCGCGAAAGCGTTGGAAAACCTCCCTCGAAGTACCGACACTGGCCTGGCTGAACGGTTAAGCAAGTATTGTACGGTGAGAGTAATCCTGACTAATCCTTCCTTTACGGTTTGAGAAGGGATTCGAGAGACAGTGGGAGCCATCCAGTTTAGACAAATTAAAAACCACTCTAAACTTGCAAGAGCATCATGCTAAAGTGTTTCTTTTCTCTCTCCTAATTGCAGCGACCATTCAAGATGACCGGACTTAAGTTATTACTAGATAAAAACATATTGACAGGGCCAAACTACAAAGATTGGCTCAGGAAAGTCAAGATGGCAATCACTTATGACAAGTTGGGGTATGTCCTTACCACCAAAGCACCCCCTGTCCCAGGTCCCACCTCCAGCGTCGCGGATAAGGAAATCCGTAAGACATGGGAGATAGATTGCGCGAAGGCCAAATGCCTCGTATTAGCCTCGATGGACAATGAACATCAGCGGAGGCACGAGAATATGGACCTAAAGTCCATATTTCTTCATACAAAAGAACTGTATGGGGAGCAGTCTCGTATCGCAAGATACGAAGTGTCGAAGAAGCTATTTTCGGCAATGTTGGCCGTCGGATCATCGGTAGCGGAACACGTGCTTAAGATGATTGGCTACATTGAGGAGCTCGCGGACCTTGGTACCACGTTGGAGAATGAGCTCTATACTGATTTGATTCTCCAGTCCCTTCCTTCCACTTACGCCCAGTTTATTCTGAACTTCAACATGCAAGGAAAGGAGGTAGAACTTTCCGAACTTCTGAACATGTTGAGGAGTGCTGAGGGCACCCTACAGAAAGGTAGGGAGACATCCGCTTTGTTTGTAGGAGGATCTTCCTCTTCTAGATCCAAGGCGAAAGCCAAGGGTAAGAAGAAGAAAGCCCCCGCCAAACCAAGAGGAGGTGTCGGTAAAGTGGATACGAAGGGAAAAGGTAAAGCAACAAAGATAGCGGGGAAGCTGGTGGGGAAGGAAGAATGCTTCTATTGTCACAAAAGTGGTCACTGGAAACAGGATTGCAAGGCTTGGAAAGCCAGAACACAGGATTTGAAGCGAGTTGCAGCTTCAGCTTCAGGTGTGTATGTTATTGAAAACTGTCTATCAATAAACTCTACTTCCTGGGTATTGGATACCGGATCAGGATCTCATATCTGTAATTCTTTGCAGGCGTTGAGAAAGCGTAGAGTTTTGAAGGCAGGTGACATGACCCTCAGAGTTGCGAACGGTGCTAGCATGGATGCTGAGGCCGTGGGGGACTATCACCTGGGATTGTCAGATGGACATTTTTTGGTTTTGCGTAGTTGTTATTATGTACCAAATGCAACCTGTAATATCATTTCTGTATCTTTATTATCTAAAGAAGGTTATGAATTTGCATTTGTAAGTAATGTAGTGACCATTCACCTTAATCAAGCTTTGATTGGGTCAGGTACATTGAACAACGGTATATACGTATTAAACCAACCACAGATTTTCAATGTCCAGAATACACACAAAAGAAAGTCTCCAGAAATTAATAAAACTTTCTTATGGCATTGTAGACTGGGTCACATCAATGAGAGAAGGTTGACTAAGTTACACACAGAAGGATATTTGGATTCGTTCGAATATCAATCGTATGCAACTTGTCAATCCTGTCTCAAGGGAAAGATGACAAAGACTCCGTTTACTGGACACGGAGAAAGAGCGAGCGAGCTCTTGGGACTCGTACACAGCGACGTGTGCGGTCCAATGTCTACACATGCGCGAAGCGGTTATTCTTACTTCATTACTTTTACGGATGACTTTTCAAGGTACGGTTATGTCTTCTTAATGAAACATAAATCCGAGGCTTTTGAAAAATTCCAGGAATATAAGAATGAAGTAGAAAAACAAACAGGCAAAAGTATAAAGACACTGAGATCTGATCGAGGTGGTGAATACTTGAGTGCCGAGTTCCTGTGTTACTTAAAAGAGAATGGAATTCTCTCTCAGCTTACTCCTCCATACACTCCGCAACATAATGGTGTATCGGAGAGACGGAACCGAACCCTATTGGATATGGTACGGTCCATGATGAGTAATGCTGAGTTGCCGCGATCGTTTTGGGGATATGCGCTAGAATCAGCGGCATACCTTTTGAACCGGGTTCCAACTAAGACTGTGCCTACTACACCATATCAGATGTGGTGTGGGAAGAAACCCTATCTTAATCATATTAAGACATGGGGATGTCCAGCTTTTGTAAAAAAGCAGCATGCGGACAAGCTCGAGGCACGCTCAGTACAGTGCAAGTTTGTGGGATATCCAAAGAACTCCAAGGGATATTACTTCTATTGCGAAGAGGAACAAAAAGTCCTTGTTTCTCGCCATGCCCACTTTCTAGAACACCAGTTCATAGAAAAAGAATCAAGTGGGAGCGCAATAGAACTGGAAGAAATTCCAGAACCACGAGCTATTACTGAAAGCTTGGTTGATCCAGAGGGTTCGAAAGATCAGGACATTCCCACGCCACTCCGCAGAAGTAGTAGGCAGTCTCATCCGTCCGAGAGATACTACGGTTTTCTCATTGACGGGGATAGAGAGGATTGCATCATAGACTGTAATGAGCCTACTAGCTTCCAGCAAGCCATACAGAGCGTCGACTCGGTAAAATGGCTGGATGCAATGCGGACCGAGATGGAGTCCATGTACACCAACAAAGTATGGACGTTGGACATTGCTCCAGACGGGGTAAAACCCGTAGGATGCAAGTGGATCTTCAAAAGGAAGATTGGTGTAGATGGACAGGTTGAGACCTATAAAGCTAGACTGGTAGCAAAGGGTTTTCGTCAGCGACCTGGTTTGGACTATGACGAAACCTTTTCTCCAGTAGCTATGCTGAAATCCATTCGGATCCTTCTTGCCATTGCTGCCTTCCACGATTATGAGATTTGGCAGATGGACGTAAAGACAGCTTTTCTAAATGGTCATTTAGAGGAGTGTGTCTATATGGATCAGCCAGAGGGTTTCATTCAGAGTGGGAGCAGCGGAAAGGTGTGCAAGTTGCTTAAGTCCATTTATGGACTAAAGCAGGCATCGCGGAGTTGGAACATCTGTTTTGATGAGACGGTCAAGGAATTTGGCTTTATCAAAAATCCAGATGAACCATGCATCTATTGTAGATTTGTAGCGAGAACTGTAGTATTCCTCGTTTTATACGTGGATGACATTCTCTTAATAGGAAATGACATTCCTATGCTACAATCTGTCAAGGGGTTCTTGTCACACAGGTTCTCCATGAAAGACCTGGGTGATGCCTCTTACATTCTGGGTATCCGGATCTACCGTGACAGATCCAAGAGGATATTAGGACTTTCGCAGTCCAGGTACATCGACACCATACTGAAGAGATTCAGTATGGAAGATTCTAAGCGTGGTAATTTACCGGCTTGTCACGGGATCACCCTCTCCAAAGAGATGTCTCCCAAGAATGATTTGGAGAGGGATCGCATGTCTATTATACCCTACGCTTCTACGGTAGGCTCTATAATGTATGCAATGTTGTGTACCAGACTGGATGTGGCTTATGCACTGAGTGTGGAAAGCAGGTATCAGTCAAACCCAGGGGAGAAACATTGGATAGCAGTAAAGAACATTCTCAAGTACCTGAGAAGGACTAAGGAGATGTTCTTGGTGTATGGCGGAAAAGACCTGCAGATTGAGGCCTTTGCTGACTCCAGCTTCCAGAGTGACAAGGATGATTCCAAGTCCATGTCGGGTTTTGTCTTCACCCTCAATGGAGGGGCGGTGTGTTGGAAGAGCTCCAAACAGGAAACCGTTGCTGACTCGACGATGGAAGCGGAATACATCGCTGCATCTGATGCCGCAAAAGAAGCTGTCTGGATAAGAAAGTTCTTGAGAGAACTTCAGGTGGTTCCGTCCATTGTTGACCCAATACCTCTGTATTGCGACAACAACGGGGCTATAGCTTTAGCAAAGGAACCCAGATCCCATCAGAGATCCAGACACATCTTAAGGCGGTATCACCTGATCAGGGAGATCGTGGATCGCCAGGAGATCGAGGTCCGGAGAGTTGCATCAGAGGATAACACAGCAGATCCATTCACCAAGGCCTTGCCCCAGACTCAGTTCGAGCGGCTGATCGAGATGATAGGTCTTCGATACGCCAGTACATGGCCTTAGTGCAAGTGGGAGATTGTTAGTGTATATGCCCTAGAGGCCATTACTGTATCATACTAGTTTGTATATTACTTGATGGAAGCTTGGGATATTCACAGTTGTATATACAATCTTGCTCGAAATGGTAGTATGCTACTTGGTTTGTCTCTGCTTTAATATGTGCATGTGTTTCTTTTAGCATATTGCTGATATACATATTAGTAGAGCCCTTAGGATCTTTGCTTGATTACCAGCGTGGTGATGGCGCTCACACTCGTGGGAGCTGGGTGATCTATAAGCACATCCTTATACAGGTCCCTAGTCGTTGGACTATCGAGACAGGGCATCGATACTCCGGAGTAGACTAGCGTATGTGCTTCTCATCCCAGTGTGGGAGACGGTCTGTCCCACAGCCGTCAGTACGTCGTACTTGAGATAGTATACGGGTGCCCGTTGGGTTACAAGTACACTGGACAGGACTCGTCGGGAACTGTTGGTTGGTATTATACCTATCGTCAGTTATCAGTTCCCAGGTGACATGAGTACAGCTTAGTCCGCTGACTTGACACTGTCACTTCGCCTCGAGTGTGTTCCCACTGCACTTTGATTACTACCCTACCACGGCTCAAAGGAGTCGTGCAAACAGGTAGTTTTTGGGTGCAGTCCCGAAGCACTTGGAGGCAGTGACGGTTAGACAGGATTCGTCTCTCCCGGTATTGGGGGTTGACATCGCGCTGTGTCTAGGAGAGCCATTACACGAGTAGTCACTGGCCAGGGCAAGCGAGATATACTGGTAGGTTTCCAGTGTTATCTCAGGGTGTTCTGGGCTTCACTCCGGCACGACTTGTACCGCTATTAGGGGACTGACGTTTACCGCCCCCCTAGGCCCGCCATGCGATGTATCAGACGAACAGACCGGACTGTACGGAGATTGTCATATACCGGCTCAGTAGGAGTTCAGATGGGGTTCACCTCGTCAGTCTTCTTATCGACATCTACCTGGGGACCGTTACGTACAGCTAGTGCCGCTTGCGGTCTGTGGTTAAACCCACTGCCAGCGTAGTGTTGAGTCTTTAGAGTCCCACACAGAGAGCTATTCGCCTTTAGGCTAAATGAGTAGAGGTCGCATGGTTTTGCGACAGGGTTCGTTCACATTCGCGCACTTGTGCACGTTTGCTGTCCGGACAGTTTATACTAGCGGGCTTTGGTTTAAGCCGGATCCTAGTATATGATTTGAGATTGGTTTTTCTCATTGTGTTCGTGTTCCTCGGATCACGAATACGGGTGCGTATGCACAGTTGCTTGAGATTGAGGGAGAGGACCTTGATTAGGGTTAATGGCTATTGTCATTTTATTAACCCTAATGTTTATGTGTGTGTTATTGTTAATTAGTAATTAGTTTAATAATTGTCCATGGTTGTGGTTGTTGACCATTTGACTTCTTTGACTTGTTGACCTAGGTTGACACTTTGACCATCATCATTTCTTTTGGAAGATGCTTTTTGATCTTTGCAAATTGAAATGATAATGGTCATGTCATGATTTACCATGACAATTATCTAGCTAATTATTCAATTAAATTAATTCACACATATTAGTGAGAATGGCTCTATTATTTTCTCATTCTCTCATATCATTTCTCTCTCTTGCTCATCCTCTCCCTCAAGCTCTCTCCCTCTTATGTGTTGAGAAACAAAAGGGCTTGAGAAAAACCCTCACTTGATCTTCTCTATTCTCTTCTAGGGTTCAAGTCTTAGCATTTCTTGCACTCTAGTTACTCCTAGCTTGGAGTTGAAGCTAAAGGTCGAGGCTTTCGGGTGGATCCTTCTTTGACGGGAGAAGACAAGCTAAGTGACCTCTTTCTACCATTCCAAGGAGCAAGGAGAGAAGGACTAAAGACCAAAGGTATAACCTTTCTACCACTTAGCTACTTTGTAGTTAGGTTTAGCTTGGTTTTGTTTAGCAAAGATCCTCACAAGCTTGGTCCATGTTGCCTAAGTCCATAAAAATCCAATTTTTATTATGTTTTCCGCCTCCCCGTAAGCACCGGGGTGGGCAACGTGGACTTACACCACACGCACATACACACTTACATTCATTTTATTTACCTGTTCGTGTATGGGGATATGTACACACACACACACACATGGGTATGGGACTATGTATATATATATATATATTTGTGTGTGTGTGTGTGTATACGTATACCTATACATGGATGATGAGGATTGTATATGGTATTTGGAGACGAGTCGATGAGATTGGGCATGGTGCCATTAGATCGGTGATATGATGTGGTTCGTATTTGAGATACGACTTGAGATTTTAGCTGGCCTTTGGGTGTGTATTTCCGTACATGTGTATATATATATATATGTGTGTGTGTGTGCGCGCGCGCGCGCGCGCAAATGGTATCAGTTTGTACCAAACTTAGATCAGTACCCCAGTTCATGAGATATGATGATAAGGATACCAGATAAATGATGGGATGAAAGTGATATTTGACCCGTACCCAGATTGGGATGTCGTACGATGGATTTACCATACGAGCTATATATTGATGATAGATCTGCTCTTGACTTGAGAATGTCATATTATATTTATATTGTATCGTACATGATATTATTGAGGCGGGATCACCGACTATTATATTTATATGTATCGGCTCAGATTTAGGTGGTTTCCCCTTACTCTTTCGGTTAGATTGTTCGTTTAGTCCTGTAGTTTACTTGTAGATGTTAGACTGGACTCGGGTCATACCTATTTCAAAACTAACGAATCGGGAGTATTTTAAAGACAGACCAAGGGATTATACGGACATTTTCAAAAGACGCGTCTTTTCTAAAACACCGTAGCCCTTATTTTCTAAACACCATGATTCGTGTTATTTCAAATGGCAAAACTGTATGACACATATATATATTGATATAGATTCTTCATTGTTGTGTTTATTATTCATCACCCGCATATTATTGTTGTTCGCATCGCATTTTCATGCTTATATTGTGTTTCATATGCCGTTATTGAGATCATGCTGTCAGGACACCTGCACTATTATCGATGATGCGTATGCTCCACACACTTGCTTGCCGGCTCACACACATCATCATCGGTAATTGCCATGTCACGTACACTTTAGTGAATATTATTTCATTGATATAGCCTGCTAGCTGATAGTTGCTATATGTTATCGCTTTCATATGCTAGTTTAACTATTGCACTCATTGCATGATATTAGATGCATTCATATACTCATTGGTTATGCAGTATTTTGGGGTTTTATGCCGATTTTTACTGTTTACTTACTCTTGATTTTGGATATCGGATTTTCATGAGATTTCGGGATTTAGGGGAAAACCGCAAGAATATATATATAAACTTCTCTCTCTCTATCCCTCTTTTTAAAATGCAAGTTGCGGTTTTCTCGTGATGTATGAGTCGTCCACCATGAGTTTTCATGATAGCTATTGGATTTCGAGACCCGATTCGAGGAGTAGTAGGAACCGTTTCGGGTCCATGGTGGACCCGGTATGGTACCCCAGGGCGAGAGTGATTTCATGGAGGATGATGAGCCTGGCAGGGGCAGACTGCCTACCCGTGATTGTTTGGTGTGGCGGATATCCGGAGAATACCGTTCGTGGTCGTGTGATTGATGTTATGGGCCGATCCGGACTGACGGAGCCCGAGGTATTGTGATATCGAGATATTGAGATTTGAGATATTGAGGTATTGAGATTTGATGATACAGGCCAGTCCGGATAGCCGAAGCCTGAGATATTGAGATATTGAGATATTGGGATTTTTGTTTTGTGTTGATGCTATACACTGATTATGTTGATTTCATTGATGATACCTCGTGTTATATAAACAGAAATCTCACTAAAATAAGAAAACAGTTTCTTCATTTACATGTATACTGTTTTCATTACATTACATTCATACCTCATACATATGATATATTGCTATCTGAGGCACTGACACGAGCACATGAGATTACACTTATGTATAGATGTTTACCCTTGCCACCTTTTCATGCTTCAGACTTTATCATTTGAGGTTTATATATATATTTGATCGTATTGACCTAGGATGAGTCATACATATAATTTCTGCTCGGTGATGTTTTCTACTCACGAGCTGGCAACTCACCCCCGTTGTGCCACTGTTTCTTGCAGGTTTTGCCGTACAGGTTTCGTTACGGCTTTGCTGGCACACTGCTTCCTTCGGGGTGATTGCTTTGGTAGGTGGGTTCACTTTTATCGTGACCACCATTGTATTTATTTATATTCAGTTGTATCTAGTAAACTCCATCAACCAGACATGTATATTTATTTCAGACTTAGAGACCAGATTTGTATATTCTTTCAACCATAGAGTCGCGCGTTATATTATTATGGTTTTCGTTGATGTTTTGAGTTTCCTTTTGAGTTTTGATCCTCGCCCTTCGGCGTTATATATTATATTGCTTGCGTGGTTGTTTCGGTCGATTGACGATGAGCTAACTCCTGCTTGTGGATGCCTTTTACCATTGATGCATATATTTATCATGTTGTATCCCGTTCGGGGCCAGTATTTACAACGGAAACTCTGCCGAAATTTTCAGAAAGACTTGAGGTTTTTAAAAACGCATATTCGGATTATTTTATCAAAACACTTTCTTTAAAAATGGTTTAGATTTCTAGGATTTTGGCTTACTTGAATTAGATGGAGCCCTATAGACTTCATATAATTCATATGCCAGTCACGTGCCATTTCCAGGTCGTGACATATACGCATCATCGATAATGGTGTAGGTGTACTAGCACGGATATATGAAATTCAATGAGAGTGATATGAACGTAGCATAAAGTAAATCGTATGCGAATGCTGACAGGTATACGTATCTAACACGACCGGGTCGGTAAATCTATCAATCGGCATCCAGCCTCACAACATCACGTACGGTATAATCCATCGTATGGCATCCTCTAGTCAAGGGTATGGATCAATCATCAAGTCAAACTCATCATGTACGGGAAATCATTGGACTGCGGCATTAAACCATTAGGGATCCTATCAACCTTTACGACAATCAGGGTACAGACCTAACGTCTCGTACAGCATATCAATCAAGATTCAAAACATTATATAAATCTATATACCTATATCTCTGGTCGCATCCATAACAATCTCATATCTGGGGACCGGCAAGGTATCAATCATCTTAATCGAATCGCATCCGTATAACGACATATCAATCAAGTCATCATATCACATCGTATATCCTTTTCATCGCATTAAGTCATCTTACAACAGGTCAATTTTATATATATAAACATTCTACCTTACACATCAAATGCCATGCTACTCTAAAACTCATACCTATTCTAGTGCAACTACATATCTATAAGTCGTGATTCATATTCACCTTTCATATCCTTATTGCTTTCACCTCATATCTCAATACACATATTCTATCATCTCTAACTATGTTTTAACCATGTCCCTAGTTTTCAACTCTAGGTTTCTACGACTGTATCCTATAGATCGGTTTCCATCAAAAACTTACGGGGGTGCTATACGCCATCCACCCGACTTCCCTCGTAGACATAGATCTACTCACCTTGATCCTTACTTGCCGAAGTCGATGACGCCATGCTCTGTCGTCTCTAATTCCACGTTAAGGTACCTACAAATATACAAACAAGATATCGTAAACCGAAATCACGCACGAAAACCAAAACGGCATGCGAATCGCTTATAGGTTAGAACCTATAGCCTACCCCTGCAAAACCTCCAAACAACCCTCGTCGCTGACGTACAAACATCAGACGACGGAACACAATATCAAATACCAATTCCCAAATTAAAAGGAAGTCGCAAAATAATGCAGCAACTCAAGAAAATTGTCCCAGATTTTACCCTAGGTGAAATTAGCTAATTTTGCATATATGTAGCGTCTAATTTACTGGAGATAAAGCCCTGGAACAAACACGAACTAGTTTGGAAGTACCCAGGCCGCAATTTGCGGCCCAAGTGAATAAATCTACGGCCTGGATTGATGGGTTTGGGCTCGGGTCTTCAGGGTAGCGTCTAGGTTGCCTGCATGACTCACTGTGATTGCTAAATAATTTTCAAAGGCTCCGGGTGTTAGCAGATCTCCAATTCTCATCACAAATCCCACAATTTCCTGATATCGGGGTTTCTATGTTTGGGTTATGGGGTTTTAGCCTCTGATTTGGTCCATGATACAATCCCTACAGAGGTTTAAGGTCACTATTAAGTCTCAATTTCACCTTTGGATTCAATTCAACCCTATTCCTCAACTTAGAATTTTCAAAGTTCCCTAAACCTCATTTAACCCACTCTAAGCTAACATAGATGCTACAATGAATCAAATACAATACTAATGGTGATGAAAGTAGCTCATTTGGCAACTCAAGAAAATTCTTGAGTTGCCCCAAGTGCCCAAAATACAAACTTTCTTGGTCCAAGTTGCTTGTGATGAGCTTGTGCATGCTTTTTGTGAAGTGGAAATGAAGTTTTAATGTGGTTTTGGTGTTGTTATGAGGAGGTAGAGGACGGAGGAGGTGGAGGGCAGCCATGGTGAAGTGAGGAGGGAAAAGTGAAGAGGAAAACAATGAGGGGAAACCAATGACCAAGTCAACACAACCCCTCACCCTCTCTTCTCTCTCATTCCCATCCCTCATTATTTATTCCTTTCCTTTTTCTTTTCTAATCTTTTCTCTTCTCATTTGAAAACCAAACCAAGCATGAAGAAATAAAGAAAAGACATAGTAGAAAAGTGTAACAATGTGAAAAATGAGTTGGTGCATGTCATATGCACAAAACAAGCTTAATGCACGATTAATGATATTTAATCACGGTTTGCGTTAAAATGGAATATATTTAATCATAAGAATTTTAATTTGCTTAAATCATATAAAGCACCTTCATTTCCGTAATGTCTATAATTTTCCAAATATTTTCCACTTTATCGGTATTTAATTATACCGCATATTAAAATATTCACAATATTTATTATTTAATTATAAATATTCCCAAAATAATGTTTTATTTTTCTGAAATGTTACAATGATGAAGTAGGAATTGGACTCACTTTAGATTTATTTTTCTCACAATATTTCTTCACCATTTGAAAACCTAGAAAGCTTTTTCATAAGGAAGAAGAATAGGAAGTGGAGATGAGAATGAAACTCATGAGGTGAGAATAGCAACCATGGGTGAGTTAGTATCATACACTAACTCATGTAGAGAATAAACCATAGCTAACAATAATGGTTAGGTTAATAACTCTCTAATGTAAAACAATGTTAGTGGACTAAGTCAATGGTTAGCAACAAGCTTCTCCAAGCTTCTAGCCATGACATAATTCCACCAATTTATGATTTACTTTGATAAATAAAAACCCTAGGATTATCATAAGCATGGTGTGAGTCTAATACACCCATGTTTCATGTGGCATCAAACATGACACAAAATAATGTACATTAATATATATAACATATATACTATATGCAAACATGTGAGAAAAAGAAATGTTTAGTGAGAAAATGTTAGTTAATGTAAGTTAATATATCAAATATATAATTATACATTAAATTATCAAATCAACACTTGATTTAATAATCTGGCTATATCACATACAACCGACAAATATCAAATGTAACATCTTATCGAATCAACACTTGATCTGATAACCGGGCTATATCACATATAACCGACCAATATCACATATCGTGAGAATAGAATATGGTATCACATACACGTATTAATCTCGGTCCCGCACATATCACATATGTGCTCCTACTTCGTTTCGCATGAACCAGGAAACCTCTGTGTAGGACTCTAAAGATTCATCAATACGCAGGCAGTAGATGATGATCATATCAAATACCCACAAACTGCAAGCAGTCTGCTAAACGTAATGGCCACCCGGGTATTGAGCGATCAGAAAATCAACAAGAAAGCCTTCTCATACTCCTACGAATCCAATCAGTAACACTACCGTACAGTCCGGTCTCTTCGTCAGATATGTCGCATATCACTACGTAGGGATGGTAATCGTCAAACCCGAATAGCCTGATCAGTCATGCTGGTGCAAAGTCAATAATGGTTCGAGAAACTACTGATAACACTTACCAGTAGATCTCAGCAACCCTGGCCGGGGATTTCCTGTTATGGCCAATCTAGCATAGCGCAACATCAACCCCTAATACCGAGAGAGACGAAATCCCCTCCCATCGCTCATTGCCACCATGTGACTCGGGACTGTACCCAAAAACCACCGTTTTGCACGATCTCTTGAACGTGGTAAGGTGGAAATCAAAGCACAGTGGGAACCACACAAGACTCTATGACGATCTCGGGTCAACAGACTAACCTGTACCAGTGTCACCAAAGAACTGCTATCCGACGATAGGTTTAATACCATCTAGGAGTTCTCGGCGAATACGTTCAGTGTACCCAGTCTCCACTGAGCACCCGTATACCTTCTCTGATGTTAAACACCAATGGATGTGGGATGATCCATCCCCCATCATATGGGTCGAGAAGCGTATACGCTAGTCTAGTCTGGAATATCGATGCCTCGTCTCGATACTCCCACGACTAGGAACATTGGAAGGATGTACTTACCGACTACCTCTGCCCTACTAGTATGATCTGCATCATAATCCTGGTAGTCAAGTACTCATCCTATGGGCTTTATCAATATGTAATAGAGAGACAATAAGTGTACATGTTAAGATAAACAACCAGATAGCATACTATCATGTCGAGCAAGAAAGTCATCCCTATATATGTCCAAGCATCCACTATAATATACATCACATGTATAATAATGGCCTCTAGGGCATACATATAACTAACAATCTCCCACTTGAACTAAGGCCATTTGTTGTAGTATCTCATACTCAACGCCCCTTAAAAGTCTCTCTAGGGAAAGGCCTCTGTGAGTGGATCCGCCGTGTTATCCTTCGCATCAACTCTCCTCACCTCGATCCCTTGGAGATCAACCATCTCCCTGATCAGGTGATACTGTCCTCAGAATATGTCTGGATCGCTGATGGGACCGATGTTCCTAGGCCAAACACACAACTCTATTGTTGTCACAATAACAGTTATTGGACGCTCAATGGTAGGAACCATGTTCATCTTATGAACAAGAATTATCCAGACATCTACTTTGGTAGCGTCGTTGGTAGCGATGTATCTAGCCTTTATCATCTAGTATGTTACGGTATTTAGCTTGGAACTCTTCCAACATACCGTCCCTCCACTAAGGGTAAAGATAATGCCTGTGACTGACTTTCAGTCGACCTTATCACTCTGGAAGCTCGAACCAAGAACATTCATTTAGTGCTTCTCAAGTACTTAAGAATGTCCTCCACAGCTGTCCAGTGACTCTCTAAAGATCCGATTGATTCCTGATCACTACACCTAGTGAGTCATCTACATCTGGTCTAGTACATAACATTGCATACATGATAGAGCCTACTGCCGAAGCATAGAGTATCCCTTGCACGCGAGCTCTCTCCAAATCAGTCTTGGAAGACATCTTTTTGGAGAGAGTGATTCCTGAGTAAGTGGACGAACCGCCACGCTTAGAATCTTCCATACTAAACCCCTTTAGTATGGTGTTTATGTACCTGGATTTGGGACACTCCCAACATCCACTTAGATCATAATCCATAAGATGTAGTAGGTATCATCTAGACCTTCCATGGAGAATCCTCGTGATAAGAGGAGCTTGACCGAGTGTAGCATAGGAAACCATTTCCTATCAAGAGTCTGTCATCTACGTACAATACGTGGAAGACAACCTTACTCTCTACTACCTTCTTGTATATATAAGGTTCATCTACCATTTTGATGAAGTCAAACTCTTTGACTGCCACATCAAAATAGATGTTCCATCTCCGTGATACTTGCTTTAATCCTGATGGACTTAAGCATAGCTTTGAAAGTCTCAACTTTTCCATCTACACCAAAAATCTTCTCAAGATCCATTTGCTCCCAATGGGTTTTACCACTTCAGGTGCAACATTCAAAGTCACACTTTGTTGGTGTACATGGATTCCATCTTTGATCGCATAGCATCCAGCCTTTTCACAGAGTCCCTACTCGTGATGGCCTGCCTGAACCTGGTTGGGTCATCATCTACCATGATGCAATCCTCGCTCCCACCATCACTGAGGAAACCGTAATATCTCTTAGGTGGATGAGGAACCCTATTAGATTCGCGGAGAGGCTGAAGTTCATTGGAGACTATTGAATCCTTTGGTTTCACCAAATCATCAGCTGTTAGTTTGTCTAGCTGGAACTCCTTCCAGTTCTATCTCTTGACCACAAATTTCTTCACAAGAAATCCTTTTCTAAAAAGGATGCTGAAAAACACCTTTTTCTCCTCAATGTGCTAGAAGATATACTCTCGCTAATGTTCGGGATATCCTACAAACTTATACAGAACTAACCTTGCCTTGAGCTTGTCCGGATTTTGCCTTTCAACATAGGCCGGACAACCCAATATCTTAACTCATTTAAGACACGGTCTCTTCCCATACCATATCTCATATGAAGTGGTAGGCATTGATTTGGATGGAACCCCATTCAATAGGTATGCAGCTTCTCAAGTGCATAACTCCAAAAGAAAACAGGCAACTCAGCAATACTCATCATAGAGCGCGCCATATCTCATAGGGTGCGATACCTCCGCCCCGATACACCATTGTGCTATGGTGTACTCGGAGGAGTAGGCTGAGAGATAATCACATTCTCTGTTTAGAAAATCTAGGAACTCCATGCCCAAGTATTCGCCTCCTCGATCACATCGAAGGACTTTACTACTTTTACCCATCTGGTTCTTAATCTTCAAGCTTATATTCGTTGAATTTCTCAAAAGTTTCAGACTTTTTTTCAACATGAACATATGTCCGAATCTTAATAGATGATCAGTAAATATAATGAAGTATGAAGAACCAACCTTGGCATTTGTAGACATAGGACCATATACATCATCATGTATCTGTCCCAAGAGTTCACTAACTCTTTCTCCATTTCCAGTAAACGGGGTATTGGTCATTTTACCTTTGAGACAAGACTGGCAAGTATTATAAGATGAAAATTCGAACAGATTCTCACATTCATCCTTATGTAACTTAGCTGGTCGTGTCGCATTGATATGACCTAGTCTACAATGCTGCAAGAAGGATTTGTTCATTTCTGAACCACTCCTCGTGTATGTGTTCTACTTACTTTGAACTGTAGTTTGATTTAGAACGTATATGCTATTACATAACGTGCCTGACTCAATTAACTCTTTATTAAGGAAAATGTTCACAACATTATCCTCCAATACAGAATTATATCTTTCTTTAACTGAATAAAGAATTTGATGTAATGTAGTATATCAGGTTCGGTATATAATAACATTCGTTCCGAATCAATGTATTTACCTTTTGGTAATACAAGATGATATTTGCCAACTAACTTGGCTGCAACAATTGCACTATTGTATAACACTTAGAGACATATCACCCAATCCTAGTTCTCCACCTGTCTATAGCCCATGTAACTCTTATATATGTGAGATCCTGATCTGGTATATCATACACAGGATGTAGAGTGTACTGAGAAACAGTTCTTGGAAATGAACACACCCGAAGAATATGCATCAACATGCTTATTCCTCATTTGGGTCACGTAGGAATCCGGATATTCCCTTATTTCCTGCTCGGACTTATAACAATTATAAGATAGAGCGGAACCAATGTTCCCCAGCTCAGTATAATAAGCAGGTTCGGTCAATGCATCCATATTATTATCTTGATTAAGGCGTGACATGGTCGCTACCAGGAGAAAGAGAAGAAAGAAAACACTCTGCGTGCGCTCTTTCAAGATAAGATTGGTTATTATTTTATCTAATCAGGATGGCTCCCACTTTTTCTATCAAATCTTTCTTCAAACCCTAAAAGGTAAGACTAGCCGGGATTTATTACACCCTACAAGTTCACCAATCTTTCGGCCAGGCCAGTGTCGGTACTTTGAGGGAGGTTCCCCATACTTTCTCATGGACCTAATTAAAATAAACCTTGTTTTCCCAGGGGTGTAACCCCGTTAACACCTTTCTAGACACCTACTTGATCGGTTAATTGTAATATGCAAAACACTCCCAGAAGTAACTCTTACTCGCAGTGGGTATCGGGATCCAACTATCTCATAGAAGATATGCAATCTTATTGCAAATTTCAACACTTGAAATTCCTGATAATCTTCTGCCCCTAGCGACTTATGACCTTAACATGGTCAACAAATCATGAGCGCTAGCTAAGTTCAACCCTTCATTTCCTGATTGAACTAAACCCACCCGTACGACCCTTAACATGGTCAACAAAGTCGTACATTTACCCTAATCCAATCGCATCATATGCTTAAGCAGATATGCACTAATCAGCTACCGCACACTACACCTTAACATGGTCAACAAACGTAGCACGAATACTAAATAGTACTTATCTGAAATGTCAGTAGGGTTACGACAAGTTTTTAAGAAAACCTTTTGTGTAATGAACTTGATATCGTCATAGAATCGAGTGATTTTGAAAAGGAGTGTTTTGAGGCTTTTGCTAGTTTTGCTAAAGAGGTCACTCCTGGTGAAGGGATCTCGGCTCTTTCCTCATCGAATGAGGTGCATGATATTTCATAAATACCACTATGCAAAACAAGAACTAAAAAAACAATCAAAAGACAAACCGAGTGGGTTGTAGTATCTGCCAGTTTCGCTAAAGAGGTCACTCCCGGTGAAGGGATCTCCGCTCTTTCCTTATCGAATAAGGTGATGAATATTCTACAAGGAATACCGCTATGCAAAGCAAGATCTAGAGCTACCAGTTTTTAAAACAAGATTTTGCAACATCTTTAGGTTTCTTTTATTTCATTAATCTCATTAATGAAGTCCCATCAATTATGCTTCCTAAGCATCACAGAAAAAATGAAAGCAGTAATAGTTATTATATATCATATATATAATATAAGCATTCGTCTCAAAATATCAAATGATCACATCACAGAATATCAGCAGCAGAAGAACACATATGAAATATCGGATATACTAGAAATTCCGTGTTTTAAATTAAGCCAGTAAAAAACATGGATTCAACGGTCGTGATGAATAGCCAAACCCACATCCCTAGACCCCTATGAGAGCGGCTAGAAACCCTACCAATTCTAGAGTTAGGAGACCCGGTCTCGACTCCTCGAGATGGTCTCCCACTGGAATCTAGAACCCGGTTACTTGTGCTCTCCTCCTTGCGTCTATCCTAATGCGGAAAAGTAATTAATATACATCAATGGTGACATCATCCTCAACCCGGAAGTGCCATAATAAAAGAATATTACATACAAGCTTTTAAATGAATGAAAATGAAAAACTCTCATCTCACATAAAAAAAACCCGGCTATTCAAAACACGACGATCCAATATAACATATCACAGCAACACATAACATTACATGTCATCAACGTAAGTAAATATGTGTATCCCAATTGTCGTTGACATATAGCACCGAAACCGGTGATACATCATAAATTACACTTACGGTCGCAGAAAAGAAAGTGAAAAACTACAACAATTGAAATCCGCAACCACCTTAGATATCATAAATCCAATGTACCACATACTTTGGATTTCATGCCTTACTAAATGAATTCCTTAGACATCTTATGCTTAACAATTATAAACCCTACATTTTAGTATCGATATTGAAAACACTTTCCAATAACTTGTAGGGTAATTCAACAAGATTCCCGATAATCTGATCGAATGCTCGTCGGAAACATTAGTAGGCGGCCGCACCCCCGATGCCGTTGACGAAGTGCACTTAGGAGGAACACCGCTGCCGCGAGCACCCGGACAGATGCTTTTGGCGACGGGGTTCTCCTACAGTCACTTGGTCGAGGCTATAGGGCATGGCTATCTAGTAAGGTTATTCGGGGAGTATCCGCGTACACTACGTAATTGCGATGAACTTTTTATCAACATCAAAATCCCGTGGCAACCGATAGAATGAGACTAAATTGCTAGATTTATAAAATTCAAACTAGTTATCACATAACTAATTATTGTGGATTCCAAATATTGTATCACAATCACAGATAGCTAGACGATGTTAAACTTTTCGATCGAATAAACAAACACCCAAAATTTCCCAAAGAACTCAACACTTGAGAGGAATTTAAAAAGTACCCAGAACATGCCACAACACCTATGAACCATCCATAGAAGGGCCGACCAATGCCTCACTCATGTCGCCACGGAACTGCCGCAAACCCTAGGGTATGACCGCGGTTCCGTGATCCAAAAAGTTGAGTTTGGGTATCGTTCTTCTAGAGGGTCCACAGAATCGCTTGCATGCTTTTCTGATGCTTTTAAACTTGGAAAAAATCTAATTCTTGCAAAATTTCCAGCGAGGGAAAATATGAGTTATTGATATCCGTTCGAACTTTATAACGTCGTCTAAATAACCTGAAATGATGTTAGAATTATGACTACGAAACACTCCAAATTGCCTTTGCACAAAAATAACATCACATGTAAATTTAGCAAAAACAAGCAACACCTGAAAACCAAAACCCAGAGACTGGAACACAGATAAAATTTGAAGCCAAAACACCATACTAAAACCGGCCTGCTCGGAATTTCTAGGCATGTGGCCGGCCAAAAACCGGTGGGGAGGGGTCAAATTGTACTGTGTTCATGCTACATCTCATATAACATTCTGCAGTTGCTTAAAAAATTTTAGACTCTCTGAAAATTTCGACAGAAACTAGATTTTAGTATCGGGTGTTTCAGAGTTGTTTTGGTTTTGTAATCCTACAAACATCGTTTAATTCTCTAGCTTGGCTCCGATACCACTGCAGGGTCCCTAGGTCGCCGTTGGGTTTTAGGATGCATCGACAATGCCGTTTTTCAAAAATTAGTGCGCTAAAAAACCCTAACCTAGAATCTTAACTAGATATTTAGACGAAACAACAATGTAAACAACTTTACATACAAAGTGAACAAGGAATACGACCTTTGTAGACTGGTCCTTCACTTCAATAGCTCCGTGTAGTAGTCCTTTCGCTCCAAGTAGTAAACTCCCGGACTCTAGTAAGGGTTCACATGAAGAAATGAACAAGCTTGCTCGAAAGCTTCGAGGCCGAAGATGATCTACATTGAGGAGACTCAAGCTTATGCTACCTCTTCAGTAATGGTAGATTAGTGAAGCAAACACCCTAAATTAAATGGCTAATATAGTAAAGGATGATGAAGTAGGAATTGGGCTCATTTTAGATTTATTTTTCTCACAATATTTCTTCACCATTTGAAAAGCTAGAAAGCTTTCTCATGAGGAAGAAGAAGAGAAAGTGGAGATTAGAATGAAACTCATAAGGTGAGAATAGCAACCATGGGTGAGTTAGTTTCATACACTAACTCATGTAGAGAATAAACCATGGCTAACAATAATGGTTAGGTTAATAAATATCTAATGTAAAACAAAGTTAGTGGACTAAGTCAATGGTTAGCAACGAGCTTCTCCAAGTTTCAAGCCATGATATAATTCCACCAATTTGTGATTTACTATGATAAATAAAAACCCTAGGATTATCATAAGCATGGTGTGAGTCTCATACATCCATGTTGCATGTGGCATCAAACATGACACAAAATAATGTACATATATACTATATGCACACATGTGAGAAAAAGAAATGTTTAGTGAGCAAATATTAGTTAATGTAAGTTAATATATCAAATATATAATAATACATTAAATTATCAAATCAACACTTGATTTAATAATCCGGCTATATCACATACAACTAACTAATATCAAATATAACATCTTACCGAATCAACACTTGATCCGATAACCCGGCTTTATCACATATAACCGACCGATATCACAAATCGCGAGAATACAATACGGTATCACATACGCGTATTAATCTCGGTCCGGCACATATCACATATGTGCTCCTACTTCGTTTCGCATGAACCAGGAAACCTCTGTGTAGGACTCTAAAGACTCGTCAATACGCCGTCAGTAAGTGATGATCATATCAAACACCCACAAGCCGCAAGCGGTCTGCTAAACGTAACGGCCACCCGGGTATTAAGTGATAAGAAGATCAACAAGCAAGCCTGCTCATACTCCTGCGAATCCAATCAGTAACACAACCGTACAGTCCGGTCTCTTCGTCAGATATGTCGCATATCACAGCCTAGGGGTGGTAATCGTCAGACCCCAATAGCCTGATAAGTTATTCCGATGCAAGGTCCATAACGGTTCGAGAAACTACTGATAACACTTACCAGTAGATCTCAGCAACCCTGTCCAGGGATTTCCTGTTATGGCCAATCGAGCATAGCGCAACATCAACCCCCAATACCGGGAGAGACGAAATCCCCTCCTATCGCTCATTGCCTCCATGTCACTCGGGACTGTACCCAAAAACCACCGTTTTGCATGATCTCTTGAACGTGGTAAGGTGGAAATCAAAGTACAGTGGGAATCACACAAGACTCTATGATGATCTCGGGTCGACGGAATAACCTGTACTAATGTCACCCGAAATCTGCTATCTGATGTGAGGTATAATACCATCTAGGAGTTCTCGGCAAGTCCGTCCAGTGTACCCAGTCTCCACTGAGCACCCGTATACCATCTTTGATGTCAAACACCAATGGATATGGGATCATCCATCGCCCATCATATGGGTCGAGAAGCGTATACGCTAGTCTACTCTAGAATATCGATGCCCCATCTCGATACTCCTACGACTAGGAACATTTGAAGGATGTACTTACCGACTACCACTGCCCCACTAGTATGATCTGCATCATAATCCTGGTAGTCCAGTACGCATCCTAAGGGATTTATCAACATGTAATAGAGAGACAATAAGTGTACATGTTAAGATAAAAAGCAACCGGATAGCATACTATCATATCGAGCAAGAAAGTCCTCTTTATATATCTCCAAGCATCGACTATAATATACATCACATGTATAATAATGGCCTCTAGGGCATACATATAACTAACATTTACAACTATACAGAAAATCTGAAACATGAAAATGTTTCATAGGGGTGGGCCAGGTATTCCTAGTAATGCCTTTTCTATTATGCAGATTCATGACAGTAGTCGCAATTTTCTTTGCCCTCAGTTCAATCCCTTTATATGTCTCTACATCTTAACTCTTGTACACCGTCCTTAGGATAATTGATTTTCTTCCTTTCCTACCTTTTGGCACTAGCCTAAGGTTTGGAAGAAGACTATTCAATAAGCGTAACAGATGTACTCTCCTAATGCAAGGAGCTCTCACAACCTGAGAGAAGGTAAAGGGAAGAGACAATCGAATAATCATATTCAATTTCTCCAAAACCTGTGTCCATCCTCGACTGAAGTAACTTCTTCGAGTTCGTATGTAACTATACGATGGTCGTTCTAAGAAATATGGATCATCGTAGTGATATGAAGTGTTCTGAAAAAATTCAAAGGGTAAAGTAGAAGTGGCAGGGATATATGCGACTTTGTCGCTAATCAAGACAAGCCAAAACCAAAAGGTGTAAAAAGGTTCGGTTAACTTGGTTCATGAGTTTTTAAGGTAATTCATGGGAGCTGTACCAGAGAGAGAGGAAAGAAACATTCAGCGTGCACTTTATCGAGATTAGATTGGTTTTCACTTTATCTAATCAGGATGGCTCCCACTGTTTCCTCAAATTCTCCTTCAAATCCTAAAACGAGAACTAGTCGGGATCATTTACACTTTTACAAGTTCGCTAACCGTTCAGCCAGGCCAGTGTTGGTACTCCGAGGGAGGTCTCCCGTGTTTTCGCATGGGCCCAATTAATAACCCCATTTCCGCAAAGGAGTGACCTTGTAACACTTTCTAGACACCTAATAGGTTAGCTAATTGTGAAGTAAAAAATCTCCCAAGGAGTAATACATACTCATAAGTAGGAATCGGGACCCAGCTATCATCATGTTATAACCTGACGGAATCCACTCAAGTCACCACACTCCAGAAGGTATGCGCATGCTTGGAAAGTTTTCCGTATATTTGAAACTCCCGATATGGTTTTTCCCCAAGTGGCTTATGACCTTGACAGAGGTCAACATATCATATGTCGCAAGTCAAGTTCTACTCGTCATTGTCCTGGATTAATTTAGACCCACCCGCATAAGCCCTTGACAGAGGTCAACATAACCATGCGACTGTCCTAAATAATCGCATATCCATACAACAGAAAAGTATTACAGAGTTACCAAAAACTACACCTCGACAAAGGTTGACATACATAGCACGAATACCAAGCAATACTAATATGAAATGACGGAGGGCTACAGATGGTTTTTGGTGAAAACCGTTTAATGTAATGAACATGATATCGTTGAAGGAACTCGAGTGGCTTTGAAATGGAGTGGTTTAAGCTCTGCTTTTTAAAACGAGTAACATAAACCTTTGCTTAAGAGCGAACTCCCAATGAAGGAATCAAGGCTCTTCCCTCATAGAATGAAGTGCGGGATATTCCTAACCGAATACTGTTAGTGATATGCATGCTCTAGAGGCTATTATTGTATGATATAGTAGATGCTTGGACATATATATGGAGGACTTTCTTGGTCGACATCATAGTATGCTATTTGGTTTCCTTTATATTAACATGTTCACTGGTATTATTATACCGTCTCTCATATACATGTTGATAAATCCCTTAGTATGTAGGCTTGACTACAAGGACTATGATACAGATCATACTACTGGGACCTGGGTAGTCCACAAGCACATCCTTCAATTGTTCCTAGTCGAGGGAATATCGAGACAGGGCATCGATATTCCAGAGTAGACTAGTGTGTACATTTCTTGACCCTGTATGGGGCGATGGTTGATCCCATATCCATTAGAGTTTGACATCAAAGATTGTACACAAATGCTCATTAAAGAATGGGTACACCGAACAGGACTCACCGAGAACTCCTAGATAGTACTATACCTATCGTCAGATAGTAGTTCTATGGTGACGCTAATATAGGTTAGTCTGTAGACCCGAGATTGTCATAGAGCCTTGTGTGGCTCCCACTGTGCTTTGATTTCCTCCCTACCACGGCTCAAAGGAGTCGTGCAAACAGGTGGATTTTGGGTACAGCCCCGAGTCACATGGAAGAAATGAGCGATAGGAGGGGTTTCGTCTCTCCCAGTATTGGGAGTTGATGTTGCGCTACACTCGATTGGCTATAACAGGAAGTCCCTGGCCAGGGATGTTGATGAGATTTACTAGTAAGTGTTACCAATAGTTTCTTATACCATTATAGGCTTTACATCGGCATGACTTATCAAGTTATTGGGGTCTGACGATACCACCCCCGGACTCGATAAGCGACATATCAGACGAAGAGACCGGACTGTACGGTAAGTGTTACCTATAGGCTTCATGGGAGTTTGGACAAGCTTGCTTGTTGATCTTCTAATCACTCAATACCTGGGTAGCTGCTACGTCCAGCTAGTACCGCTGACAGCTTATGGGTGACTGATGTGATCATCACCTACTGCTGGCGTATTGATGAGTCTTTAGAGTCCTACACAGAAGTTTTCTGGTTCAAGCGAAACGAAGTAGGGAACATATGTGATATGAGCGGGGGCCTGATTAAATACGAGTATGTGATACCGTATTCTAATCTGGCGGTTATTTGTTATCAGTTAGGTTATATGTGATATAACCAGATTATCGAATCAAGTGTTGATTAGATAATGTGATATACAGATAAATGATATTAGTCGGTTATATGTGATATAACCGGATTATTAAATCAAGTGTTGATTTAATTATTTGATATATATTTTATTTGATATAATTATATATTAACTAATATTATTAGCACACTAATTATTCTTCATAATATATATATTAATATATATGATATATATATATATATATATTATATGAAGCATGGCATTTTCTATTTTGTGAAAATTGAAATGATGAGGCGGAAATTGTCGATTGGTGAGAAGCATGGCCTTTTTATTTGTTTAATGAAAAGCTTGCGCTAGTGAAGTATGGTTATGGATATATTATTAGATAATATTCATACTTCAATAATGTGAGAGCCATGGTTGCCATCATTCTTGACTTGCTCATTCTTCTTCATATGAGCTCTCTAGCTCTTCTTATCTTCTTCATCCTCTTCATGTTTCAAGTCCCTACCCCTCGCATGTGATGTGAACCATGGGGCTTGAATAACATCTAGTGAGCTAAACGAAACCCCTACTTCATCATCCTACACTTGATTAGCAATCAGGTGTAGCGTGTTTCCTTCACTAAAGAGTTTACTGAAGAGGTAGCTTGGATTGGCGGACTTCGGGTGAATCATCTTTGGCACGAAGATCATCGGAGGAAGCTTGTTCATTCTTCAAGTGGAGCTTAGTGGAGTCGCGTGGACTACTACCCGGAGCATTAGAAGAGAATGACACGGTCTACAAAGGTTGTTGCCCCCTTCCCTTCTTATAATTATATCATATCATCATAGAAACCCTAATATTCTAGTTAAGATCTTGGTTAGTGTGTAAGTCCACGTTACCTCTCCCGGTTCTTTCGGGCTTGCGGAAATGATGAAAAACGATTTTTCGGATCATGGTAACATGGACTATAAAACACGGATCTTTGCTAAACTACACAATAGCAACTAACAAGAGCTATTGCTAATCGGTTAGGGGTTATACCTCGACTTGAACTCCTTCTCTTGGACTCTTGGTGGTGGTCGGATGGTTCGTTCCTTGTCTCCTTCTCTTGCCGAAGATTGATCCACCTTAGGGTCTCTACCTTGAGCTTCTTTCTCGAACTTGAGAAAACTAAAGTGTCCGGCTTGCTAAACCTTCAACCTTAGGATGAGTAGAGAGTGGCTTTGATGTTTTATCTCCAAGGAAATGGTTCTCAACACATGAGATGAATTTTCCTTGAGCTAGAGGAAGAGCAAAATGGAGGAGAGAGAATCAATACGATAGAAATGAGAATAGTTTTACAACCATAACAATATATGTGAGTTATCTAATTAATAATATTAATCCAAAATGAAAAAGGTGATGGTTGGTTTGATAAGACCATTATCATTTCACATTAAATGTTTTTGCAAAGATCAAAGAGCATCTTTGGAAAGAAATGATGATGGTCAATGTTTCAACCTTGGTCAACAAGTCAACCTTGGTCAACAAGTCAACCTTGGTCAACAATTCAACAAACCCTAACCATAACTCAATTTCATTTAAATAACATTATCAATTAATATTTAACATATTCATTAGGTTTTGGTAAACGACAACCGTCAACTGTGCATACACACCCGTATCAAAACCCTAATGAGAATCCTCTTCCTCTGCCTCAGTCAACTGTGCATACACACCCGCATTCGTGTTCCGAGGAGCACGAATACTATGAGATAAAACTAACCCCAAAGCATATACTAGGATCTGGCTCAAACCAGAGCCCGCTAGTAACAACTGTCCGGACACTAAACGTGCACAAGTGCACGGATGTGAACGAACCCTGTCGCAAAACCATGCGACCTCTACTCTGTTTTGCCCAAAGGAGAATAACCCTCTGTGTGGGACTCTAAAGACTCGACACTACGCTGGCAGTGGGTTTAACCACAGACTGCAAGCGGCACTAGCTGTACGTAACGGTCCCCAGGTAGATGCCGATAAGAAGACAGACGAGGTGAAACCCATCTGAACTCCTACTGAGCCCGAATGTGACAATTTCCGTACAGTCCAGTCTGTTCGTCTGAGAATATCGCATGGCGGGCCTAGGGGGGCGGTAAACGTCAGTCCCCTACTAGCGGTACAAGTCGTGTCGGAGTGTATCCCAGAACACCCTGAGATAACACTGGAAACCTACCAGTATATCTCGCTTGTCCTGGCCAGGGACTTTGTGTAATGGCTCTCCTAGACACAGCGCGATATCAACACCCAATACCGGGAGAGACGAATCCTATCTAACCGTCACTGCCTCTAAGTGCTTCGGGACTGCACCTAAAAACTACCTGTTTGCACGACTCCTTTGAGCCGTGGTAAGGTAGTAATCAAAGTACAGTGGGAACACACTCGAGGCGAAGTGACAGTGTCAAGTCAACGGACTAAGCTGTACTCATGTCACCTGGGAACTGATAACTGACGATAGGTATAGTACCAACCAACAGTTCCTGACGAGTCCTGTCCAGTGTACTCGTAACCTAACGAGCACCCGCATAATATCTCAAGTACGACGTACTGACGGCTGTGGGACAGACTGTCTCCCAAGCTGGGATGACAAGCGTATACGCTAGTCTACTCCGGAGTATCGATGCCCTGTCTCGATAGTCCTACGACTAGGGACCTGCAAAAGGATGTGCTTGTGGATTACCCAGCCCCCACGAGTGTGACTGCCATCACAACGCTGGTAATCAAGCAAAGATCCTAAGGGCTCCACTAATGTGTAAAGGCGATATGCTATAAGAAACACATGCACACATTAAAGTAGAAACAAACCAAGTAGCATACTACTATATCGAGCAAGATTGTCAATACAACTGTGAATATCCCAAGCTTCCATTAAGTAATATACAAACTAGTATGATACAGTAATGGCCTCTAGGGCATATACACTAACAATCTCCCACTTGCACTAAGGCCATGTACTGGCGTATCGAAGACCTATCATCTCGATCAGCCGCTCGAACTGAGTCTGGGGTAAGGCCTTTGTGAGTGGATCAGCAGTGTTATCTTCCGTAGAAACTCTCCGAACCTCGATCTCCTGGCGACCTACGATCTCCCTGATCAGGTGATACCGCCTCAAGATGTTCCTGGACTTCTGATGGGACCTGGGTTCCTTCGCTAAAGCTATAGCCCCATTGTTGTCGCAATACAAAGGTATTGGATCAACAATAGATGGAACCACCTGAAGTTCTATCAAGAACTTCCTCATCCAGATGGCTTCTTTTGTAGCATCAGATGCAGCGATATATTCTGCTTTCATCGTCGAGTCAGCAACGGTTTCCTGTTTGGAACTCTTCCAACACACCGCCCCTCCATTGAGGGTGAAGACATAACCCGACATGGAATTGGAATCATCCTTGTCACTCTGGAAGCTGGAGTCAGCAAAGGCCTCAATCTGGAGGTCTTTTCCGCCATACACCAAGAACATCTCCTTATTCCTTCTCAGGTACTTGAGAATGTTCATTACCGCTATCCAGTGTTTCTCCCCAGGGTTTGACTGATACCGGCTTACCACACTCAGTGCATAAGCTACATCTGGTCTGCTACACAACATCGCATACATTATAGAGATTACCGCAGAAGCGTAGGGTATAATAGATATGCGATCCCTTTCCAAATCAGTCTTGGGAGACATCTCTTTGGAGAGGGTGATCCCGTGACAAGCTGGTAGATTACCGCGCTTGGAATCTTCCATACTAAATCTTTTCAGTATGGTGTCGATGTACCTGGACTGTGAAAGTCCTAATATCCTCTTGGATCTGTCACGATAGATCCAGATCCCCAGAATGTAAGAGGCATCACCCAGGTCTTTCATGGAGAACCTGTGTGACAAGAACCCTCTGACAGATTGTAGCATAGGAATGTCATTTCCTATCAAGAGAATGTCATCCACGTATAAAACGAGGAATACGACAGTTCGTGCTACAAATCTACTATAGATGCATGGTTCATCTGGATTTTTGATAAAGCCAAAATCTTTGACCGTCTCATCAAAACAGATGTTCCAACTCCGCGATGCCTGCTTTAGTCTATAGATGGACTTAAGCAACTTGCACACCTTTCCGCTGCTCCCACTCTGAATGAAACCCTCTGGCTGGTCCATATAGACACACTCCTCTAAATTTCCATTTAGAAAAGCGGTCTTTACGTCCATCTGCCAAATCTCATAATCGTGGAAGGCAGTAATGGCAAGAAGGATCCGAATGGATTTCAGCATAGCCACTGGTGAAAAGGTTTCGTCATAGTCCAAACCAGGTCTTTGACGAAAACCCTTTGCAACAAGTCTAGCTTTATAGGTCTCAACCTGTCCATCTACACCAATCTTCCTTTTGAAGATCCACTTGCATCCTACGGGTTTTACCCCATCTGGAGCAACGTCCAATGTCCATACTTTGTTGGTGTACATGGACTCCATTTCGGTCCGCATTGCATCCAGCCATTTTACCGCGTCAACGCTCTGAATGGCCTGCTGGAAGCTAGTCGGCTCATCACTATCAATGATACAATCCTCTCTATCCCCGTCTATGAGAAAATCGTAGTATCTCTCGGGAAGATGAGACTGCCTACTACTCCTGCGGAGCGGCGCAGGAATGTCCTGATCTTTCGAACCCTCTGGTTCTACTAAGCTTTCAGTAATAGCTCGTGGTTCTGGAATTTCTTTCAGTTCTATTGCGCTCCCACTTATCTGATTTTCCAAAAACTCAGTTTTTAAGAAGTAGGCATGACGAGAAACAAAAACCTTTTGTTCCTCTTCGCAATGGAAGAAATATCCCTTGGAGTTCTTTGGATATCCCACAAACTTGTACTGTACTGAGCGTGCCTCGAGCTTGTCCACATGCTGCTTTTTGACAAAAGCTGGACATCCCCATGTCTTAATGTGCTTAAGATAGGGTTTCTTCCCACACCACATCTGATATGGTGTGGTAGGCATAGTCTTAGTTGGAACTCGGTTCAAAAGGTATGCAGCTGATTCTAGTGCATATCCCCAGAATGATCGTGGTAACTCAGCGTTACTCATCATGGAACGTACCATATCCAATAGGGTCCGATTCCGTCTCTTCGATACACCGTTATGTTGCGGAGTGTATGGAGGAGTATGCTGAGAGAGAATTCCATTCTCTTTTAAGTAATCCAGGAACTCGGCACTTAAGTATTCACCACCTCGATCAGATCTTAATATCTTGATACTTTTGCCTGTTTGTTTTTTTTACTTCATTCTTATATTCCTGGAATTTTCCAAAGGCTTCGGATTTATGTTTCATTAAGAAGACATATCCATACCTTGAAAAGTCATCCGTAAAAGTAATGAAGTAAGAATAACCGCTTCGCGCATGTGTAGACATTGGACCGCACACGTCGCTGTGTACGAGTCCCAAGAGCGAGCTCGCTCTTAATCCGTGTCTGGTGAACAGAGTCTTTGTCATCTTTTCTTTGAGACAGGATTGACAAGTTGCATATGATTGATATTCGAACGGATCCAAATATCCTTCTGTATGTAACTTCGTCAACCTTCTCTCATTGATGTGACCCAGTCTACAATGCCATAAGAAAGCCTGATTTGATTCCGGAGACTTTCTTTTGTGTGTATTCTGGACATTGAAAATCTGTGGTTGGTTTAATACGTATATTCCATTGTTTAATGTACCTGACCCAATCAGAACTTGATTAAGGCGAATGTTTACAACATTGCTTACAAATGCAAATTCATAATCTTCTTTAGATATTAAAGATACAGAAATGATATTACAAGTTGCATTGGCTACAAAATAACAATTACGCAAAACCAAAACGTGTCCATCTGACAACCCCAGGTGATAGTCCCCCACGGACTCAGCATCCATGCCAGCTCCGTTTGCAACTCTGAGGGTTATATCACCTGCCTTCAAAACCCTACGGTTTCTTAACGCCTGCAAAAAATTACAGATATGAGATCCTGATCCGGTATCCAATACCCAGGAAGTAGAGTTTATTGATAGACAGTTTTCAATAACACACACCTGAAGCTGAAGCCGCAACATGCTTCAGATCCTGTGTTTTGGCCTTCCAAGCCCTGCAATCTTTCTTCCAGTGTCCACTCTTGTGACAGTAAAAGCATTCTTCCTTTCCCACAAGCTTTCCCACTTCCTTTGTTGCATTTGCCTTTCCCTTCGTATCCAATTTACTAACACCGTCCCTTGGTTTGGTGGGGGTTTTCTTCTTCTTTCCCTTGGCTTTCGCCTTGGACCTAGAAGAGGAAGATCCTCCCACAAACAAAGAGGATATTTCCCTACCTTTCTGTAGGGTGCCCTCTGCACTCCTCAGCATGTTGAGGAGTTCTGAAAGTTCAACTTCCTTTTCTTGTGAGTTGAAGTTCAGGATGAACTGGGCGTAAGTGGAAGGAAGGACTGGAGAATCAAGTCCGTATAGAGCTCATTCTCCGACGTGGTCCCAAGGTCCGCGAGCTCCTCAATGAAGCCAATCATCTTAAGCACGTGTTCCGCTACCGGTGATCCGATGGCCAATCTCGCCGAAAACAGCTTTTTCGAGACTTCGTATCTGGCGATACGGGATTGCTCTCCATACAATTCTTTTGTATGAAGAAATATGGATTCAAGGTCCATATTCTCGTGCCTCCTCTGATGTTCATTGTCCATAGAGGCAAGCACGAGGCACTTGGCCTTCGCGCAATCAATCTCCCAAGTCTTACGGATTTCCTTATCCGCGACGCTGGAGGTGGGACCTGGGGCAGGGGGAGCTTTGGTGGTAAGGAGATATCCCAACTTGTCGTAAGTGATTTCCATTTTGACATTCCTGAGCCAATCTTTGTAGTTTGGCCTTGTCAGTATGTTTTTATCTAGTAGTAACTTAAGTCCAGTCATGATGTTTGGTTGCTGCAATTAGGAGAGAGAGAAGAAACACTTTAGCATGATGCTCTTGCAAGTTTAGAGTGGTTTTTAATTTGTCTAAACAGGATGGCTCACACTGTCTCTCGAATCCCTCCTCAAACCAAAAAGGAAGAATTAGTCAGGATCAATCTCACCGTACAATACTTGCTTAACCGTTCAGCCAGGCTAGTGTTGGTACTTCGAGGGAGGTTTTCCAACGCTTTCGCGAAGTTCCTTAATTAAATAGCCTCTTTTCCCTGGGGGCGCAGCCCCGCTAACACCTTTCTAGACACCTACTAGGTTTATAGCATTGATCGCTAAGTGAGAATTTTCCCGAGGAGTAGCATATACTCACAGTAGGATCGGGATCCAAATATCATTGCGTGACAAAACTGAAGGAATCCTACCAGAATCATCACACTCCAAATGGTATGCAACGCTAGCAAGTTTCAGTTCGTTTGAAACTCCCGATGTGGATTTTTGCCCCATGCTCTTATGACCTTGACTTTGGCCAACAAATCATAAGTCACATGTAAGGTTCTACCCGTCATTCTCCAGGTTAATTTGAACCCACCCGCACCTACCTTTGACTTTGGCCAATAAGGCAGTACGACTGTCCCAAACCAACACATCTATCTATGCTGCACATGAATACCCAATAGCTACCAATCACTATGCCTTGACTTTGGCCAACAAACATATCTTGAATACTATTGACCCTCCATGTGAAATGACGTAGGGCTACGAATGGTTTTGGCGAAACCGTGAACGTAGTGAACTTGATATAATCGATGGAACGAGATAGCTTTTAAAAGGTGTGGTTTAAGCTCCGCGTTTAAAAGTTATTTTGAAAAGAAACCGAGTGGTTTTTGAAAGTGTTCCAACGACTTTTACTTTGGTTTATTTTTCCTGCATTAAATTTAATGGGTCCCATCAATTAATCCTACCATTGCAGAAAACAACGAAAATATGAAGTATGCTTATGCCATCCGCATTCGCCACGGGGTCCCGTCATCACCCGTTAAGTTACTTAACTAACGACAGAGCGGGGGCTGGACTAGCGCGGATGCAAAACATAAGCAACGCCTAAATAGATATCTACATATAGATATATACAATCGTCAGATGCAATGATAGCCATTCCAGATCACAGATGAATACATTAGATATACTAGAAGTCCGCATTCCGTTCGAGCCTATAACGAAAAGCGGATTACACGGTCGCGATGAATAGCCAATACCCCACCCTAGACCCCTACGGGTGTGGCAAACCACCCGCCAAGTACCCAAAGCGAAGCAACCTCTCTCAACGACGTGAGTAGGCCACTCGGCACTTCGAGATACCCGGTAGTTTGTGCACCCCACCTTGGGTCTATCCTGGGAGCAAAAACAGTAAAAAGAAATTATACAATGACGGCTATAACCTCATCCCGGTTGTGCGGCCATATAAATAACATTACATCAATTTACATATTACATGAATTGAAAGACAAAGAAAACTCTCATCTCACAATCCCCCGGCTATTCATCCGCGACAATCCAACGAATTCATATACACAAACCATCAACATTACAGATCACAGATATGTATAACCCCCACTAATCGACGTATAGCGATTAGCAGACGTTCAGTACATATATAACATTACAGATACAACCCATTAGCCAAAGTCTACAGAAAATCGACCAAAATACGGATTTGTAACCACCCCAAAAACAAACTTGTTCTCTGGAAATTCTGGGCAGAAACAAACCATCTCAAAAATCACAAAACATCAATAGGAGAATACTGCAGGAGAAACGATCCACGGCCGAGTCAACTCGGCCGCGGATCCGCGGCGGGAGCAAGCTCCTGCCGCGGATCCGCGGTGAGTTGATCGACTCACTGGATCATTTTTCTTGCCTGTTCTTTAAAAAGCCTGAGCCGATTTTTAATACAAGATTTATTATTTTTTTAGCAGAAATACAAATCGGCAGAAACTTGATATTTTTAACGTGTTTTGCGATTTTTCGTTTGATCGAAATTCTAGATACTTTGCTAACATGCTAGGGTGTGTTTAGCCAGGCTCTGATACCACTGTAAGTCCATGTTACCTCTCCCGGTTCTTTCGGTCTTGCGGAAATGATGAAAAACGATTTTTCGGGTCATGGTAACTTGGACTATAAAACACGGATCGTTGCTAAACTACACACTAGCAACTAACAAGAGGTATTGCTAATCGGTTAGGGGTTATACCTCCACTTGAACTCCTTCTCTTGGACTCTTGGTGGTGGTCGGATGGTTCGTTCCTCGTCTCCTTCTTTTGCCGAAGATGGATCCACCTGAGGGTCTCTACCTTGAGCTTCTTTCTCGAACTTGAGAAAACTAAAGTGTCCGGCTTGCTAGACCTTCAACCTTAGAATGAGTAGAGAGTGGCTTTGATGTTTTATCACCAAGGAAATGGTTCTCAACACATGAGATGAATTTTCCTTGAGCTAGAGGAAGAGGAAGAGCAAAATGGAAGAGAGAGAATCAATATGATAAAAATGAGAATAGTTTTACAACCATAACAATATATATGAATTATCTAATTAATAATATTAATCCAAAATGAAAAAGGTGATGGTTGGTTTGATAAGACCATTATCATTTCACATTAAATGTTTTTGCAAAGATCAAAGAGCATCGTTGGAAAGAAATGATGATGGTCAATGTTTCAACCTTGGTCAACAAGTCAACCTTGGTCAACAAGTCAACAAACCCTAACCATAACTCAATTTCATTTAAATAACATTATCAATTGATATTTCACATATTCATTAGGGTTTGGTAAACGACAACCGTCAACTATGCATACACACCCGTACCAAAACCCTAATGAGAATTCTCTTCCTCTGCCTCAGTCAACTGTGCATACACACCCGCATTCGTGTTCCGAGGAGCACGAATACTATGAGATAAAACTAAACCCAAAGCATATACTAAGATCTGGCTAAAACCAGAGCCCGCTAGTAACAACTGTCCGGACACCAAACGTGCACAAGTGCGCGGATGTGAACGAACCCTGTCGCAAAACCATGCGACCTCTACTCTGTTTTGCCCAAAGGCGAATAACCCTCTGTGTGGGACTCTAAAGACTCGACACTACGCTAGCAGTGGGTTTAACCACAGACCGCAAGCGGCACTAGCTGTACGTAACGGTCCCCAGGTAGATGCCGATAAGAAGACGGACGAGGTGAAACCCATCTGAACTCCTACTGAGCCTGAATGTGACAATCTCCGTACAGTCCGGTCTGTTCGTCTGAGAATATCGCATGGCGGGCCTAGGGGGCGGTAAATGTCAGTCCCCTACTAGCGGTACAAGTCGTGTCGGAGTGTAGCCCAGAACATCCTGAGATAACACTGGAAACCTACCAGTATATCTCGCTTGCCCTGGCCAGGGACTTTGTGTAATGGCTCTCCTAGTCACAGCGCGATATCAACCCCCAATACTGGGAGAGACGATCCTGTCTAACCGTCACTGCCTCCAAGTGCTTCGGAACTGCACCCAAAAACTACCTGTTTGCACAACTCCTTTGAGCCGTGGTAGGGTAGTAATCAAAGTACAGTGGGAACACACTCGAGGCAAAGTGACAGTGTCAAGTCAACGGACTAAGTTGTACTCATGTCACCTGGGAACTGATAACTGACGATAGGTATAGTACCAACCAACAGTTCCCAACGAGTCCTGTCCAGTGTACTCGTAACCTAACGAGCACCCGCATACTATCTCAAGTACTACGTACTGACGGCTGTGGGACAGACCGTCTCCCAAGCTGGGATGAGAAGTGTATACGCTAGTCTACTCCGGAGTATCGATGCCCTGTCTCGATAGTCCTACGACTAGGGACCTGCAAAAGGATGTGCTTGTGGATTACCCAGCCCCCACGAGTGTGACTGCCATCACAAGGCTGGTAATCAAGCAAAGATCCTAAGGGCTCCACTAATGTGTAAAGGCGATATGCTATAAGAAACACATGCACACATTAAAGTAGAAACAAACCAAGTAGCATACTACTATATCGAGCAAGATTGTCAATACAACTGTGAATATCCCAAGCTTCCATTAAGTAATATACAAACTAGTATGATACAGTAATGGCCACTAGGGCATATACACTAACATAGTGTTCGTTAGAACCCTAAATTTTTTAAATTGCATGTGTGATGCCTGTTTAAACCCCGTCGCGGTGCTAGCATACACTTTCATGGTATCAGAGCCAAGCTAGAATATTAGGGAAGGTTTTTATGATGTTAAAGTGTTCGATCGAATTTTTGAGACCCGGATTTTGCAAGTTTCTGTCAAATTTTGAAAAGTTGGAATATTGGTGATTAAAAATATGTAGAAAATCGTGCAGGCTTTTTAATATAGCCTCAAGAAATTTGATGACCTAACTCCCTCAAACGGCTGCGGAACCGCGGCCAAACCCCATGTTTGGCTGCGGTTCCGCCGCATGTTAGTCGAGTTATGGTGTCGTTTCTCTTGTGCTGCTCCATTTGGTGATCATGCACTATCTAGATGTTTTTAATGATTCTCAAGTTGTCGAGGTCTCTGGATTTTGTGGGTATTCGATAAATCGATCGAAATGTTTAACGTTGTATAGACTTTGATTATATGTGATTCAATTGTTAGAATCCGGAATAATTAGTTTCGTGAAAACTAGTTAGTATATTGTAAATCTAGCCGTTTAGTCTCGTTTGATTGATTGCCACTGAGTTTTGATCCGGATCAAAACTCCGTCGCAATTGTGTATAGTATGCGATCACTTACTCGGGAATCTTGTTGAATTATCTGACAGCTTATTGAAAACAGTTTTCAATTTGAGACTAAAATGCAAGGTTATAAGTTAGGCATGAAATCCGGAATATGAGAAATTCCGGGTTTATGATGTCTAAGGATATGCAGATTCTAATTATTGTAGTTTTTCATTTCTTTTCTGCGACCGTATGTGTAATATGTGGGGTATCCCAAATCTCGTTGCTATATGTCAACGGAATTTGGGATACACATATTTACTTACGTTGATGACATGTGATATTATGTGTTGTTGTGATATGTTATATTGGATCGTCGTGAATGAATAGGTAGGGGTTTTATGCGAGATGAGTGTTTTTCAATTTTCATTCATGTAAAATTTTGTATGTAATATTCTTTTATTGGGACACTTCCGGGTTGAGGATGATGTCACCACTGATGTATATTATTTACTTTTCTGCATTAGGATAGACCCAAGGCAAGGAGAACAAGTGACCGGGTTCTGGAGTACAGTGGGAGACCATCTCGAGGAGTCGAGATTGGGTCTCCTAACTCTAGAATTGGCAGGGTTGCTTGCCGCTCTCATAAGGGTCTAGGGATGTGGGTTTGGCTCTTCATCACGACCGTGGAATTCGTGTTTTTCATTATTGGCTTAATTTAAAATACGGACCTCCTAGTATAACCAATATTTCATTTGTTGACTTATGCTGCTTGGTTATGTAATGTGATCATATAACTGCGTGATACTAATGCTTTATATATATGATATATAATAAACGTTGCTTAAGTTTTCACCCGCACCAGTCCAGCCCCCGCTCTACCGTTAGTTAAGTAACCTATCGGTGCGTGACGGGGCCCCGTGGCGAATGCGGATGGCATAAGCGTACATTCTATTTTTGTTTCATTTTCTGTGATGTTTAGGAAACATTAAATGATGGGACTTCATTAATGAGATTAATGAAAAGAAAAGAAACCTAAAGATTTTGTAGAATCAAAAGTTTTTAAAAGGGTAGCCCTAGTTCTTGCTTTGTATAGTAGTATTCCTTGATGAATATCCAGCACCTCATTCGATGAGGAAAGAGCCGAAATCCCTTCACCGAGAGTGACGTCTTTAGCAAAACTAGCAAATGCTACAACCCACTCGGTTTATCATCATAGCTTATGTAGTTCTTGCTTTGAATAATGGTATTCCTTGATGGATATCCAGCACCTCATTCGATGAGGAAAAAGCCGAGATCCCTTCACTTTTCAAATCACTAGATTCTGCAACGATATCAAGTTCATTACGTTAAAGGTTTTCTTAAAAACCAGTCGTAGCCCTCCGTCATTTTAGATAAGTGCTATTTAGTATTCGTGCTACGTTTGTTGACTATATTAAGACGTAGTGTGCGGTAGCTAATTAATGCTTATCTGCAACCATATGATACGATTGGATTAGGGTAGTCGTACAGCTTTGTTGGCTATGTTAATGGTCGTACGGGTGGGTTTAATTCAATCAAAAAATGACGGGTTGAACTTGGCTAGCGCTTATGATTTGTTGACCTTGTTAAGGTCATAAGTGGCTAGGGGTAAAAACAATTATTGGGAATTTCAAGTGTTGAAATTTGCAATGAGATTGCATACCTTCTATATGATAGTTGGATCCCGATACCCACTGCAAGTAAGAGTTACTCCTGGGAGAGTTTTGCACTTTAAAATTAGCCGATCAAGTAGGTGTCTAAGAAAGGTGTTAACGGGGTGATGCCCCTGCGAAAAAGAGGTTATTTAATTAGTTCCATGCGAAAGCATGGGGAGACTCCCTCGGAGTACCAATACCTGCCTGGCCGAACGATTGGCGAACTTGTAGGGTGTAATTAATCCCGGCTAATCTTACCTTTTAGGGTTTGAAGGAAGATTTGATAAAAACAGTGGGAGCTATCCTGATTAGATAAAATAATAACCAATATAATCTTGCAAAGAGCGCACGCAAAGTGATTATCCTTCTCTCTCTCCTGGTAGAGACCAATGACACGCCTTAATCAAGATAATAATATGGATGTATTGACCGAACCCGCTTATTATACTGGGCTAGGTTCCGCTCTATCTTATGATTGCCATAAGTCTGAGCAAGGAATAAGAGAATGTCTGGATTCCTACACAACCCAAATGAAGAATAAGCATGTTGATGCATCTTGTTCGGGTGTGTTCGTTACCAAGAACTATTTCTCAGTTAACTCTATGTCCTGGGTATTGGATACCAGATCAGGATCCCACGTAGGTAATTTGTTACATGGGCTAAAGAGAGGTAGAGAACTGGGAAAGGGTGATACGTCTCTAGTAGTATGGAATGGTGGAATTGTTGCAGCCAAAGCAGTTGGCGAATATCACCTTGTATTACCAAATGGTAACACAATGATTCTGAGCGACCGTCATTTCGTACTCAAGATATTGTGAATGTTTTCCTGAATCAAGTGTTGATTGGGTATGGTACGTTGTATAACGGTATAAACGTTCTAAATCAAACTACAGTTCTAAGTATACAAAACACACACAAGAGGAACAGTTCAGAAATGAACGAAGACTTCTTGTGGCATTGTAGACTAGGTCATATCAATGCGACAAGACTGGCTAATTTGCATAACGATGCATATTTAAATCCGTTCGAATTTACATCATATGAAACTTGCCAGTCATGTCTCAAAGGCTAGATGACCAAATCTCCATTTACTGGACACGGAGAAAGAGCTACTGAACTCTTGGGACAGATACATAGTGATGTATGTGGTCCTATGTCTACACATGGCAGGATTGGTTCCTCATACTTTATTACATTCACAGATGATCTCAAAAGATTCGGACATGTGTTCCTGTTGAAACACAAATCTGAATATTTTGAGAAATTCAAGGAATATAAGTATGAAGTTGAGAACTAGACGGGTAAAAGTATTAAAATCCTTCGATATGATCGGGGAGGAGAATACTTGAGAACGAAATTCAGAGACTACATAAAAGAGAATGAGATTCTCTCTCAGCTTACTCCTCCGTATACACCACAGCACAATGGATTTTCGGAGTGGAGGAATCACACCCTATTAGATATGGTGCGCTCTATGATGAATAATACTGAGTTGCCTATTTCCTTTTGGGGTTATGCACTTAAGATAGCTGCATACCTATAGAATAGAGTTCCGACCAAATCCGTTGCCTACCACTCCATATGTGATATGGAATGGGAAGAGACCATCTCTTAAACGAGTTAAGATATGGGATTGTCCGGCTTATGTTAAAAAGAAAAATCCGGACAAGCTCAAGGCAAGGTCAGTTCTGTGCAAGTTTGTAGGATATCCCAAACATTCGCGAGGGTATATCTTCTACAACACCGAGGAACAAAAGGTGTTTGTTTCTCGACATGCCACATTTTTAGAAAAGGAATTTTTTGTGAAAGAAATTAGCGGCAATGAGGTAGAACTGGAAGAAGTTCCAGCAACATAAACTATAACTAACGATTTGGTGGAACTGGAGGATTCAATAGTCCCTAAGGAACCTCAGCCACTCCGTAGATAAGACGATGAAGGCTGAAAACATCGCTACCAACGATGCTGCCATAGAGGCTTTCTGGATGAACAAGTTCATAACTGAACTTGGTGTGGTTCCTAACATTGAGCATCCAATACCTGTATATTGTGATAACAATGGTGCAGTAGCTTTGGCCTAGGAACCCCGGTCCCATCTGTAGGGTTCCTAGGCACACCCATGAGGTTCTACAACTGATCAAACATGTCCAATTCAAAAAATTTTATCAAGTGCCAAGTAACCCTAAGCAAGATCGTAACTAGAGGTAAGGCGAAACATGCAAGTTAACAACTTAACTAGAAAGTGAAAGTGACTACAAGCTTTGTAGATCCGGTCCTCCACCTCTTTAGCTCAGTGATGACGTCCCTCCGCTGCGATCATCGGGATCCCGGACTCTAGGGATGGTTTCGTCGGAGAAATGATCGGGCTAGGTCGTCGACTTCGATGCCGAAGATGATCTACGTCGAGGCAACTCAAGATCAAGCTCCATCTTCACTTGGTCATAGATCTTGTGAAGATAACACACTGTACTACATGGCAAGTGGTAGAGGATGAAGAAATAGGAAGTGGGTTCACTTTGGATTTGGATTTCTCACTCTTTTGATCATGGCACCAATGGAGGTAGCAAGGTTTCTTCTTCTTGAAAAAGAAGAAGAAGAAGAAAAAGAAAATGATAAGAATAATAAAATCAATTGATGAATAATAATAAATCAAGTGATCTTATCATAATGCAACCATGGGTTAGTTTAACTAGTGTAGAGACTAAACTAGGGTTTAGGTGAATGGTTAGGTTAAGGAAAGAAACAAAATGGTCAAAGCTTTTCAAAGCTTCATGAAGCTTCAACTAAAAACCAAAAGAAGCCACCATTTTATTTCTTGCCCAAAAATAAATAAAATGAATAAGTAATTAAGAAAAGCTAACAAAACCCTAACCATTAACCTAAACAAGGTTTAAAACATACACACACCCAAGTTTGCATGTATCATCAAACATGATACAATCTAGTGCACAAAAATATATCACATATACTACTTGTGCACATCAAGTGAGAAAATCCATCTTAAGTGAACAAATACTAGTTAATGTAAAGTAATATATCAAATATATAATTATACATCAAATCATTAAATCAACACTTGATTTAATGATCCGGTCATATTGCATATAACCGACTAATATCAAGTGTATCAATGTATCGAATCAACACTTGATTCGGTAACCCGGCTATATCATATATAACCGTCCAATGATACAAATCGCGAGAATAGAATATAGTATCACATACTGGTATTATTCTCGGTCCAGCACATATCTCATATGCGCTCCTATTTCGTTTCGCTTGAGCCAGGAAACATCTGTGTAGGACTCCAAAGACTCATCAATACGCCGGCAGCAGGTGATGATCATATCAAACACCCACAAGCCACAAACGGTCTGCTAAACGTAACGGCCACCCGGGTATTGAGCGATCAGAAGATCAACGAGCAAGCCCGCTCACACTCCTGTGAATCCAACCAGTAACACTTACCGTACAGTCCGGTCTGTTCGTCTGATATGTCGCATATCTCGCCTAGGGGTGGTAAACGTCAGACCCCAGTAGCTCGATAAGTCATGCCGATGTAAGGTCCATAACAAGCACGAAACTACTGATAACACTTACCAGTAAATCAGTGCAACCCTGGCCAGGGATTTCCAGTTATGGCCAGTCGAGCATAGCGCAACATCAACCCCCAATATCGGGAGAGACGAATCCCCTCTTATCGCTCATTACCTCCATGTGAATCGGGACTGTACCCAAAAACCACCTGTTTGCACAACTCAGTAGAGCCGTGGTAGGGTGGAAATCAAAGCACAGTGGGAGACACACAAGACTCTATGACGATCTCGGGTCAACAGACTAAGCTGTACCAGTGTCACCGGAGAACTGCTATCTGACGTGTGATATAATACCATCTGGGAGTTCTCGGCGAGTCCGTTCAGTGTACCCTGCCTCCACTGAGCACCCACATACCATCTCTGATGTCAAACACCAATGGATATGGGATCATCCATCGCCCATCATATGGGTCGAGAAGATATGCGCTAGTCTACTCTGGAATATCGATGCCCCATCTCGATATTCCCATGACTAGGAACATTGAAGGATGTACTCATGGACTACCCAGGCCCCACTAGTATGATCTGCATCATAGTCTTGGAAGTCGAGTACATATCCTAAGGGCTTTATCAACATGTAACAGAGAGACAGAAAGTATACATGTTAAGATAAAGATCAACCAGATAGCGTACTATCATCTCGAGCAAGAAATTCCTACCTATGTATGTCTCAGCATCCACTACAATATACATCATATGTACAGTAATGGCCTCTAGGGCATACATATAACTAACAATCTCCCACTTGCACTAGGGCCATCTGTAGCAGTGGTTGCAGTATCTAATAATCAACCATCCCATAAAAGTCTCTCTTTGGGAAAAGGCCTTTGTGAGTGGATCCGTCGTGTTGTCTTCTGAGTCTACTCTCCTAACCTCGATCACTCTGGAGATCAACTATCTCCATGATCTGGTGATGCTGCCTCAGAATATGTCTGGGTCACTGATGGGACCAAGGTTCCCGGGCCAAAGCCACACTTCCATTGTCACACAATGGTAGGAACCTAGTGCATCTCATGAACCAATATACACCCAAACTGCCTCTTTGGTAGTACCTTTAATAGCGATGTTACCAGTCTTTATCGTCTAGTTTGCCACGGTATCTAGCTTGGAACTCTTCCAACATATCGTCCCTTTACTGAGGGTAAAGACAATGCCTGCGACTGACATTCAGTCGTCCTTATCACCCTGGAACCTTTCCAGTGATTCTCCCCAGGATAGATTGATACCATCTCACTAAACTTAGTGAGAAGCCTAACATCCATTTAGATCTATCTCATAGATCCAAATCCCATGATTTAGGAGGTATCACCTTTATCCTATTGGAGAATCCTTATGATAAGAAGAGATTGACCGTGTGTAGTATAAGAAACTCTTTTCCTATCAAGAGTATGTTGTCCACGTACAATACGAGGATGACCACCTTACTCTCTACTACCGTTTTGTATATACAAGGTTCATCTACCATTTTGATGAAGTCAAACTCTTTGACTACCACATCAAAACAGACGTTCCAACTCCGCGATGCCTGCTTTATTCTGTAAAGCAACTTGCACATGTTTCCGCTGTTCCCACTATTTACGAAGCCCTCTGGCTGTGTTCTTATAGACGTTCTCTTCTAAATTATTATTTAGAAAAGTATTCATGGCACCCAACCACCAGATATCGTAGTCATGGTATGTAGCAATGGCAAGTAGGATCTGGATGGACTTAAGTATCGTCCCTGGAAAAGGTTTCATCATTATCCCCGCCTGGTCGATGACGAAAACCTTTAACAAGTCTAGCTTTGAAAGTCTCAACCTTTCCATCCACACCAAGTAATCTTCTCAAGATATACTTTCTCCTGATGGGGATTTAACCCTTCAGATATAGCAACCAAAGTCCATACTTTGTTGGTGTATATGGATTCTATCTTAGATCGCTAAGCATCCAGCCATTCTTACAGATTCCCTACTCTCGATGGCCTGCTCGAAACTAATTGGGTCATCATCTCATGATGCATTCCTCGCTCCCACTGTCATCGAGAAACCGAAGTATCTCTCAGGCAGGTAAGGAACACTGCTAGTTCGGTAGAGAGGCTGAAGTTCGTCGGGGACTATTGAATCCTTTGGTTCCGTCAAATCATCAGCTGCAGTTTGTATAGCTGGAACCTTTCCAGTTCTACAGAACTGACCTTGCCTCGATCTTGTCCGGATTTTGCTTTTGACATAGGCCAGACATTCCCAAATCTTAACTTACTTAAGAGATGGGCTCTTCCCATACCATATCTTATATGGAGTGGTAGGCAGTGATCTGATTTGAACCTAATTCAAATAGGTGTGCAGCTTCTCAAGTGCATAACCCCCCAAAAGGAAATAGGAAACTCAGCAGTACTCATCATAGAGCGCACCGTATCTAATATGGTGCGATTGCTCCTCCCCGATACACATTTGTGCTGTGGTGTATATAGAGGAGTAACACTGAGAGAGAATCTCATTCTCCTTTAGAATAGTCCAAGAATTCCATGCTCAAGTATTCTCTTCCCTGATCCCATCATAGGACATAATACTTATGCCCGGTTTTTGGTTCTCTATTTCTAACTTATATTCTGTGAATATCTCAAAAGGTTCGGACTTGTGTTTCAACAGGAACATATGTCTGAATCTTGAGAGATTATCAGAGAATGTAATGAAATACAAAGAACCGGTCTTGGCATGTGTAGACAGGGGATCTACATACATCAACATGTATCATCCCAAGAGTTCACTAACTCTTTCTCTGTTTCCAGTAAACAGAGCTATGGTCATCTTATCTCTGTGACATGACTGGCAAGTTTCACAAGATGTAAATTCAAACTGATTTAAATATGCATCTTAAATGTAACTTAAGCTAGTCGGGTCACATTGATATGACCTAGTCTATAATACCTCAAGAAGGATCCGTTCATTTCTGAACTCTTCCTCTTGTGTGTGTTCTGTATAGTAGGAACTGTAGTTTGATTTAGAATGTCAATGCTTTTAGATAACGTGCCTGAACCGATCAACTTTTGAAATAGGAAATGTTCAAAACATTATCCAACAATACAAAATTTTATCATTTCTTTACTAATAAAGAGACTGATATGAATTTGTATATCAGGTTCGGCATCTAATAACATTTGTTCAGAATCAATGTACTGGTAACACAGGGTGACAGTGACCAACAGACTTGGCTGCAACCCTTGCCCCGTTTTCTGTCTCATGAAACTTATCACCCGTACTCAGTTCTCTACCTTTCTGTAGCCCTATGTAACGGATTATATTTGCGGGATCCTGATCCGGTATCTAATACCTAGGACGTAGAGGACACTGAGAAACAGTTCTTTGTAGTGAACACACCCGAAGAAGATGCATCATATGCACTTTCTTCGTTTGGGCGGCATAGGAATCTTGGTATTCCTCTATTTCCTGCTCTGTCTTATAACAATTATAAGTTGGAGCGGGACCAACGTTCCCCAGCTTAGTATAGTAAGCGGGTTCGGTCAATATATCCGTTTTATTATCTTGATTAAGGCGTGATATGGTCGCTACCTGGAGAGAGAGAGAAGAAAACACTCTGTGTGCGCTCTTGCAAGATTAGATTGGTTATATATTTTATCTAATCAGGATGACTCCCACTGTTTTTATCAAATCTTCCTTCAAACCCTAAAAGGAAAGACAAGCCGGAATTAATTACACTGTACAAGTTGGCCAATCTTTCAGCCAGGCCAGTGTCGGTACTTTGAGGGAGGTTCCCCGTGCTTTCGCACGGACCTAATTAAAGTAAACCTCATTTTCCCAGAGGCGTAACCCCGTTGACACCTTTCTAGACACCTACTTGATCGGCTAATTGTAAAGTGCAAAACTCTCCCAGGAGTAACAATTACTCGCAGTGGGTATCGGGATCTAACTATCATATAGAAGGTATGCAATCTCATTGCAAATTTCAACACTTGAAATTCCCGATAAATGTTTTTACCCCTAGCACCAATATGACCTTGGCTAAGGTCAACAAATCATAAGCACTAGTCAAGTTCTACCCGTCATTTCGTGATTAATTAGACCCACCCACATAACCCTTGGCTAAGGTCAACAAAGCCACATGACTGTCCTAACTAATCGCATCATATGCGGTGTAGGAAGACATCACTTAGCTACCGTACACTGTGCCTTGACTATGGTCAACAAACACAGCACGAATACTAAGTACTCTACTTCCTAAAATGACGGAAGGTTGCGGATGGTTTTTAAGAAAACCTTCAACGCTTTGAACTTGATCTCGTTGCGGAATCAAACGGTTTTAAATTGAGTGTTTTTGAGGCTTTTCTAGTTTTACTAAAGGGGTCACTCCCGGTGAAGGGATCGTCGGCCCTTTCCTCATCGTATAAGGTGCAGAATATATCATATACACTGCTGTACAAAGAAAAAACTATAGAAGCAATCAAAAGTCAAACCGATGGTTGTAGCATCTGCCAGTTATTGCTAAAGGAGTCACTCCCGGTGAAGGGATCTCGGTCTTTTCCTTATCGAATAAGGTGCAGGATGTTCTACAAGGAACACCGCGATGCAAAGCAAGAACTGTAGCTACCTGTTTTATTTTGAAATTCGATTCCACAACATCTTTTAGGTTTATTTTCTTTCATTAATCTCATTAATGAATGTCCCATCATTTAAGTCTACCTAAACATCACAGATAAATATAACGTACGCTTATACCATCTGCATTCGCCTTGATGTCCCGTCAGCACCGTTAGGTTAGGTAACTAACAGCAGAGCGGGGCAGGGCTAGCGCGGGTGTAAAACATAAGCAACGTCTATATAATATATCATATATACTATATACAATATCTATCTGAACATATCACATGATCACATCACAGATAACGCAGCAGAAAATATCATATGAAATATTGGATATACTAGGACGTCCGTGTTTTTAATACGAGCCAGTATAAAACACGGATTCCACGGTCGTGATGAATAGCCAATCCCACACCCCTAGACCCCTACGAGAGTGGCAAGCAACCCTACCAATTCTAGGGTTAGGAGACCCGGACTCGACTCCTCGAGATGGTCTCCTACTGGTCCCTAGAACCCGGTTACTTGTGCTCCCCTCCTTGGGTCTATCCTAATGCGGAAAAGAAAATAATATACAACAACGGTGACATCTTCCGCAACTTGAAAGTGCCCCAATAAAAGAATATTACATACAAGTTTTTTACATGAATGAAAATGGAAAAACACTCGTCTCACATAAAAAAAACCTGCTATTCAAACACGACGATCCAATATAACATATCCAGCAACACATAACATCGCATGTCATCAACGTAAGTAAATATGCCCATCCCAATTGTCGTTAACATATAGCAACGAAACCGATGATATCACATATTACACTTACGGTCGCAGAAAAGAAAGTGTAAAACTACAACAGTTGGAATCCGCAAACTCTTTAGACATCGCATGCCTAACCAAATGAATTCCTTAGACATCGCATGCCTAACAATTATAAACCCCGCATTTTAGTCTCATTATCGAAAACTCTTTTCAATATCAAGTCGGGCAATTCAACAGGATTCCCGACATTCTGATCGAATGCTCGTCGCAAACTTTAGTAGACGGCCGCACCCCCGATACCGTCGACGAAGTGCACCAAGGCGGAACACCGCTGCCACGAGCACCCGAACGGATGCTTTCGGCGACGGGGTTCTCCTACAGTCACTTGGTCGGGGCTATGGGGTGTAGCTGTCTATTAAGTTTACCCGGCGAGTATCCGCGTACGCTACGTGATTGCGACGGACTTTTGATCGCATCAAAATTCCGTGGCAACCGATCAAGTGAGACTAAAGTGCTATGTTTATAACATCCAAATCAGTTATCTCATAACTACTTATGGATTCCAAATATTGTATCACATTCCAGATAAATAGAAAATGTTAAACTTTCCGATCGAACAATCAAACACCCAAGTTTTCCCGAAACAGCTCAACACATGAAATAAGTTTAAAAACATTCACTTCATGCCTCAGTACCAACGGTCCAGCCGTAGAAGGGTCAATCCAACGCCTCACATGTGGCACGCCGTACTGCCCAAAACCCTAAGGTTCAAAGGGCAGTTCAAGACGGTCACATAATCGAGTTAAGGTTTGTTGTCTTCTAGAGGGTCCATCGCGTTACTTGCACTACTTCGAACGTTCTTAAACTACGGAAAGATCCAACACTTGGAAATTTTTCGGCAGGGGAAAAATTGGGTATTTATATCCGGTCGAACTTTTTAACATATACTAAATTATCCGGAAAAACACAGAGACAAAATTAGACAATCCGATCGAATCTACGAACTCCTAATACAACCTAGAAAACTCAACTCTTGAGTATAATTTAAAAATTCTCAGAAAACTCAGAACTAACAGATAGGAATTACTGTGCAAAGAAAATGCCAAGATGCTCCTATATGGCCGCGGAACCGCCGCACGTGCCATGCTCATGCCGCGGTTCCGCGGCCACGTGGTAGAGTTGCGCTCACGTGCTTCACAGTAATTCTTAAAAAAGCCTGCTGAATTTTCTGGATATTTTTAATTCACAAAAATCCCCGATTTCAAAAAATGTACAGAGAATGGTTTTGGATTAGGGTTTCGGGTTCGATCGGGCTTCTAACATCGTCTACACTTTGCCTAAAGCTCTAGCTAGGCTCTGATACCACTGTAGGGTTCCTAGGCACACCCATGAGGTTCTACAACTGATCAAACATGTCCAATTCAAAATTTTTTATCAAGTGCCAAGTAACCCTAAGCAAGATCGTAACTAGAGGTAAGGCGAAACATGCAAGTTAACAACTTAACTAGAAAGTGAAAATGACTACAACCTTTGTAAATCCGGTCCTCCACCTCTTTAGCTCCGTGATGACGTCCTTCCACTGCGATCATCGGGATCCCGCACTCTAGCGATGGTTTCGTCGGAGAAATGATCGGGCTAGGTTGTCGACTTCGATGCCGAAAATGATCTACGTCGAGGCAACTCAAGATCAAGCTCCATCTTCACTTGGTCATAGAACTTGTGAAGATAACACACTCTACTACATGGCAAGTGGTAGAGGATGAAGAAATAGGAAGTGGGTTCACTTTGGATTTGGATTTCTCACTCTTTTGATCATGGCACCATTGGAGGTAGCAAGGTTTCTTCTTCTTGAAGAAGAAGAAGAAGAAAAAGAATATGATAAGAATAATAAAATCAATTGATGAATAATAATAAATCAAGTGATCTTATCATAATGCAACCATGGGTTAGTGTAACTAGTGTAGAGACTAAACTAGGGTTTAGGTGAATGGTTAGGTTAAGGAAAGAAACAAAATGGTCAAAGCTTTTCAAAGCTTCATGAAGCTTCAACTAAAAACCAAAAGAAGCCACCATTTTATTTCTTGCCCAAAATAAATAAAATGAATAAGTAATTAAGAAAAGATAACAAAACCCTAACCATTAACCTAAACAAGGTTTAAAGCATACACACACCCAAGTTTGTATGTATCATCAAACATGATACAATCTAGTGCACAAAAATATATCACATATACTACTTGTGCACATCAAGTGAGAAAATCCATCTTAAGTGAACAAATACTAGTTAATGTAAAGTAATATATCAAATATATAATTATACAACAAATCATTAAATCAACACATGATTTAATGATCCGGTCATATCGCATATAACCGACTAATATCAAGTGTATCAATGTATCGAATCAACACTTGATTCGGTAACCCGGCTATATCATATATAACCGTCCAATTATACAAATCGCGAGAATAGAATACAGTATCACATACTGGTATTATTCTCGGTCCCGCACATATCTCATATGCGCTTCTATTTCGTTTCGCTTGAGCCAGGAAACCTCTGTGTAGGACTCTAAACACTCGTCAATACGCCGGCAGCAGGTGATGATCATATCAAACACCCACAAGCCACAAGCGGTCTGCTAAACGTAATGGCCACCCGGGTATTGAGCGATCAGAAGATCAACGAGCAAGTCCGCTCACACTCCTGTGAATCCAACCAGTAACACTTACCGTACAGTCCGGTCTGTTCGTCTGATATGTCGCATATCTCGCCTAGGGGTGGTAAACGTCAGACCCCAGTAGCTCGATAAGTCATGCCGATGTAAGGTCCATAACAAGCATGAAACTACTGATAACACTTACCAGTAAATCAGTGCAACCCTGGCCAGGGATTTCCAGTTATGCCCAGTCGAGCATAGCACAACATCAACCCCCAATACCGGGAGAGACGAATCCCCTCCTATCGCTCATTGCCTCCATGTGAATCGGGACTTTACCCAAAAACCACCTGTTTGCACAACTCAATAGAGCCGTGGTAGGGTGGAAATCAAAGCACAGTGGGAGACACACAAGACTCTATGACGATCTCGGGTCAACAGACTAAGCTGTACCAGTGTCACCAGAGAACTGCCATCTGATGTGAGGTATAATACCATCCGGGAGTTCTCGGCGAGTCCGTTCAGTGTACCCAGCCTCCACTGAGCACCCGCATACCATCTCTGATGTCAAACACCAATGGATATGGGATCATCCATCGCCCATCATATGGGTCGAGAAGATATACGCTAGTCTACTCTGGAATATCGATGCCCCGTCTGGATATTCCTATTACTAGGAACATTGAAGGATGTACTCATGGACTACCCAGGCCCCACTAGTATGATCTGCATCATAGTCCTGGAAGTCGAGTACATATCTTTATGGCTTTATCAACATGTAACAGAGAGACAGAAAGTATACATGTTAAGATAAAGATCAACCAGATAGCGTACTATCATGTCGAGCAAGAAATTCCTACCTATATATGTCCCAGCATCCACTACAATATGCATCCTATGTACACTAATGGACTCTAGGGCATACATATAACTAACACCATCAGCAATCTAGATATATTCTTAGGCGGTATCACCTAATCAGGGAGATAGTACATCTCCGGGAGATCGAGGTCAGTAGAGTTGACATTGAGGAAAACACAGCGGATCCACTCACTAAGGCCCTCCCCCAGATGTTAATCGAGAGACTTTCTGAAATGTTTGGTATGAGATACTACAACAACTGGCCTTAGTGCAAGTGGGAGATTGTTAGTGATATGTATTCCCTAGAGGCCATTATTGTATGATATAGTGGATGCTTGGACATATATATGGAGGACTTTCTTGCTCGACAAGATAGTATGCTATCTGGTTTCCTTTATCTTAACATGTTCACTGGTTTTATTATACCGTCTCTCATATACATGTTGACAAAGCCCTTAGGATGTAGGCTTGACTACCAGGACTATGATGCGGATCATACTACTGGGACCTGGGTAGTCCACATGAACATCCTTCAATTGTTCCTAGTCGAAGGAATATCGAGACAGGGCATCAATATCCCAGAGTAGACTAGTGTGTATGTTTCTTGACCCTGTATGGGGCGATGGTTATCCCATATCCATTGGTGTTTGACATCAAAGATTGTACACAAGTGCCTATTAGAGAATGGGTACACTGAACAGGACTCGCCGAGAACTCCTAGACGGTACTATACCTATCGTTAGATAGCAGTTCTCTGGTGACACTAGTACAGGTTAGTCTGTAGACCCGAGATCGTCATAGAGTCTTGTGTGGCTCCCACTGTGCTTTGATTTCCTCCCTACCACGGCTCAAAGGAGTCGTGCAAATAGGTGGATTTTGGGTACAGTCCCGAGTCACATGGAGGCAATGAGCGATAGGAAGGGTTTCGTCTCTCCCGGTATCGGGAGTTGATGTTGCGCTATGCTCGATTGGCTATAACAGTAAGTCCCTGGCCAGGGTTGTTGATGAGATTTACTAGTAAGTGTTACCAGTAGTTTCTCATACCGTTATAGGCCTTACATCGGCATGACTTATCAAGTTATTGGGATCTGACGATACCACCCCCAGACTCGATATGCGACATATCAGACGAAAAGACCGTACTGTACGGTAAGTGTTACATACAGGCTTCTTAGGAGTTTGGACAAGCTTGCTTGTTGATCTTCTAATCGCTCAATACCTGGGTAGCCATTACGTCCAGCTAGTACCGCTGACGGCTTGTGGGTGACTAATGTGATCATCACCTACTGCAGGCGTATTGATGAGTCTTTAGAGTCCTACACAGAAGTTTTCTGGTTCAAGTGAAACGAAGTAGGGAACATATGTGATATGTGCGGGGGGCTGATTAATTACGAGTATGCGATACATTATTCTAATCTAGCGGTTATTTGTTATCAGTTAGGTTATATGTGATATAACCAGATTATCGAATCAAGTGTTGATTAGATAATGTGATATACAGATAAATGATATTGGTCGGTTATATGTGATATAACCGGATTATTAAATCAAGTGTTGATTTAATAATTTGATATATATTATATTTGATATAATTATATATTAACTAATATTATTAGCTCACTAATTATTCTTCATAATATATATATTAATATATATGATATATATATATTATATGAAGCATGGCATTTTCTATTTTGTGAAAATAGAAATGATGAGGTGGAAATTGTGGAGTGGTGAGAAGCATTGCCTTTTTATTTGTTTAATGAAAAGCTTGCGCTATTGAATTATGGTTGTGGATATATTATTAGATAATATTCATACTTCAATAATGTGAGAGCCATGGTTGCCATCATTCTTGACTTGCTCATTCTTCTTCACATAAGCTCATGAGCTCTCTAGCTCTTCTCATCTTCTTCTTCCTCTTCATGTTTCAAGTCCCAACCCCTCGTATGTGATGTGAACCATAGGGCTTGAATAACATCTAGTGAGTACTTCACCATCCCACGGTTGATTAGCAATCAAGTGTAGCGTGTTTTTTTCACTAAAGAGTTTAGTGAAGAGGTAGCTTGGATTTGCGGACTTCGGATGGATCATCTTCGGCACGAGGATCATCGGAGGAAGCTTGTTCATTCTTCAAGTGGAGTCTCGTGGACTACTACCCGGAGCATTAGAAGAGAAGGACACTGTCTACAAAGGTTGTTGCCCCCTTCCTTTCTTATAGTTATATGATATCATCATAAAAACCCTAATATTCTAGTTAAGATCTTGGTTAGTGTTCGTTAGCACCCGAAATTGTTAAAATTGCATGTGTGATGGCCGATTAAACCCCATCGCGGTGCTAGCGTACACTTTCAAATACCTCTATGCAAAGCAAAAGAATATGACTACGAGTTTTGAAGAAAATCGAGTAGTTTTAAAATTTGTTTCGACAACATCATTTAGATTTATTTTTCTTGCATTATTCAGATAATTCGTTCCCATCATTTTATGTTTCCAAGCCACAAAAGAAATAACCAAAATAACATGCTATTTATATGCCATCCGCATTCGCCACGGGGCCCTGTCATGCACCGTTAGGTTACTTAACTAATGGCAGAGCGGGGGCAGGACTAGTGTGGATGAAAAAAATATAGAAGTATCTACTAAATATAATATATATATATATATATATATATCAATATCGCAGGCAGATAATAGTTATCACAGGCAAATAAAAATCATCACAAGCGTGCGAACAACAATATAGAATAGCGGATAATCTAGGAGCCCCGCGTTTTATTTGAGCCATAAATGAGACGCGACGTTCCCCAGTCGTGTGGATAGCCAGTGCAATGATGAATCTAGACCCCTACGAGTGCGGTAAGTTACCCGCCAATCCCCGAAGTGAGGCAACCCCAATCAACAAAGTGAATGGGCCACCCAGCACTTCACGGAATCCGGTAACTTGAACATCTCTCCATGGTTCAACCTATACCCCCTTCAAGTATGGAGAATAGCCCGCCAATTCTAAAGTAAGGCCCTCCCTGTCTCAATGCCATGAGATGCGGGCCCGTTTCCCTCTAGAACCCGGCTATTCGAGCACTCCTCCGTGAGATAATCCTAGTATAGAAAAGAAAATATATATACAACGGTGATATCGACCTTAACCCGATCGTGCCCCAATAAAAGAATATACAAACTGGCTAAAACAACAATCGACATGTTGGACGCTCACCCCGTAATAATGAATATACAAATGAATCTGAACTGTAGATCTAACATCACACACAAGGCTATCCATCATGACAATCCATCCATAATATCAATGCAACACAGACGTGAATATCATATTCGTAAACCCGTCTGATTGTACATATAGAAACTAGTCGGATTATACCGTGCTATGATATTCACGGTCACAGAAACTAACAAACGCACTGAAAGCCACAAATTCAAATTTTTGATCGATTAAAACTTTCCGCACTGGCCCCAAACACAAATTAGTACTCAAACAAATCTGGGCCAAAACCAAATATCCCAAAAATCACATTTCCATATCCTAGAGCACCAGAAGAAATTTAGGGCACAATGTCCCGAAGTTGACCGCGGAACCGCGGCCAAATGCCATGTTAGGCGGCGGTTCCACGGCCAAAATTTGGGATCATGTGCTCCAATTACTTCGTGGCCTCTAGTATTTCTTGCACATAATTTTAAGGCAATCTGAACAATTTTTTGAACAACTTCAAAATTCGAACAACGAGCAATGATTTAGAAATGCGATTCGGAAAAATCCGTCGATCGAAACTTTAAATAAGTGCAAACTAGCTAGTTAAGTTTTATGGAGAGACGAATCCCTGACAGTCGACCACTGCCTCAATGTGGCGCGGGACTGTACCCAACTAAAACATGTTTGCATGATTCTTTTGAGCCGTGGTTGAGTAGTAATCAAAGTACAATGGGAACTCACACAAGACAAATCATGATTTCAGGTCAATGGACTAACCTGTACTGATGCCACCTGAGAACTTCCATCTGACGATATATATAATACTATCTAGAAGTTCTCGGTGAGTTCGTCTGGTGTACTCTCCTTCAGTGAGCACCTGTATACTATCATAGGTGACACAACACCAATGGCTTGTGAGACTGGCCACCTCCCCTCGTCGGGGTCTAGAAACATATACATTAGACTACTCCGGAATTTCGATGCCCAGTCTCAATACTCCACGACTAGGGACATTTAAGGATGTGCTTATGGAAAACCCAGCTCTCACATATATGATGTCCATCATAATGCTGGTTGTCAAGCAACAATCCTATGGGCTTCATTAATGTTGAAGACAAACCAGAAAGCATACTATCATCTCGAATAAGACTGTTATACATGTAAAGGTCCTCGTTCAATTTTCGTATTTGCCTACTTGCAATCACCAAAATTGCCTTGAGGGCACTATATCCAACAGCTGTCACATAAAATCTGCCAATCTGCAGAAGACTGTCTCTGAACTGCGCTTAAAGGTGACAAACTACCTCCGGGCCTCCGACTTAAATCATCGGCTACAACATTTGCCTTGTCCTGATGATAAAGGATTTCATAATCATAGTCCTTTACGAGCTCCATCCAACAACGCTGTCTTAAATTCAGCTCCCGCTACTGGAAGATGTACTTTAGGCTTTTGTGGTCAGTAAAGGTCTGACACGACTCGCCATATAAGTAATGCCTCCAAATATTGAGCGCAAAAACCACCGCGGCCATCTCTAGATCGTGAGTGGGGTAGTTCTACTCGTGCTTCTTCAGCCGCCGAGAAGCATAAGTGATGACTCTGCCATGCTGCATCAACACACAACCTAGACCTACTTTGGAAGCATCACAATAAACAACATAACCGCCTAAGCCAGAAGGTAAGGATAAAACTGGTGCAGTCGTCAAATGAGTCTTCAACCGCTGAAAACTCTGCTCACATACGTCGGTCCAAAGAAACGGAACTCCTTTCTGGGTCAGCTCGGTCAGCGGTGCAGCGATACGAGAGAAATCTTATACAAAATGACTGTAATAACCGGCTAAACCCAAGAAGCCACGAACCTCTGTCACTAAAACGGGTCTGGGCCAATGCTGTACTGCCTCGATCTTTTTCTGGTCCACTCGTATACCATCTCTCGTAACCACATGACCCAAGAAGTCAACATTGTCAAGGCAGAAAGCGCACTTCGAGAATTTAGCAAACAGCTGTTGCTCTCTCAAGGTTTACAGTGTAATCCTCAAGTTCTACTCGTGCTCCTCTCGACTCTCAGAGTATACCAGAATGTCGTCTATGTATACGATAATAAACTGGCCGAGGAACGGCCTGAATATCCGGTTCATCAAATCTATGAACGTTGCTGGGGCATTGGTGAGCCCGAATGACATCACCAAGAACTCGTAATGTTCGTAGCGCGTCCGGAAAGAAGTCTTCGGAATGTCATCATTCTAAACTCGCAACTGATGATAACCTGACCGCAAGTCAATCTTAGAAAAATATCCCGCACCCTAGAGCTGATTGAAAAAATCGTTAATGCGAGGTAGAGGATATCTATTTCGCACCATAGCTCGGTTCAGCCAATGATAGTCGATACATAATCTCATACTATCGTCCTTCTTCTTAACGAACAGGACAGGAGCTCCCCAAGGTGACACACTCGGTCAAATAAGTCCCTTGTCAAGCAAATCTTGCAATTGATCCTTGATCTCTTTAAGCTTCGCTAGGGCCATCCGATAAGGCGGTATAGAAATAGACCAGGTGCCAAAGATCAGGTCGATACAGAACTCAATATCGCGCTCTGGCGGCAACCCAGGTAACTCATCAGGAAATACATCGGGGAACTCTCTCACAATCGGAACCTAGTCCAATGGAACCTCTGTGGCTCCAGCATCATGAATATATGCTAAGAATCCCCAATATCCTTTCCTCAAGAGCCGACTAGTGCAGAGGGCAGAAATCAAACTGTGAAGGGTGGCACTACGGTCCCCCTGAACAACAAGAACTGGCTATCCTGGAAAACTAAATCTGACTGCCTTCTCATGGCAGTCCACAGACGCATAACAAGTGGCTAACTAGTCCATGCCGAGTAGAACATCGAGATCTAACATGTCGAGAAGGATCAAATCAACAGAAGAATCTCTATCCCAAATACGAACGGAACACCAACGGAGCACGTGTCGAGCGAAAAAGGACTCTCCTACGGGAGTAATCAAAATGACTGGCTGATCTAATAAGGACAAATCTCGGCCCAACCACAGTACGAAGTGTATGGATACATAAGAGTGCGTGGAACCAGGGTCGAACAATATGCGCGCGTCGAAAGAACACACGGAAAGAGTACTTGTCACGACGGCATTCGATGCCTGTGCATCCTGAGGAGTCAAAGAAAAAACTCTGGCCTGTCCTCTGCCGGCATCATGATGTCCTCTGCCTCTGCCACCTCGTCCCTTCTGAACAAGACCACCACGACCATGACCTCTCTGAGCATCGGTCTGGCGTGGAGTAACAATGGGCGTAGGAGGCAATGCTCTCAGAGAAGGAGGTGAAGGGGGTAAGGTGACCTATGGGACTGCTGCCCTACCCTGGCATCTCACAGTACAATGCCTGATGCGGTGATGCGGACTCCCACACCGAAAACATCTTGGCAATGGCTGCTGACCATGTAAGTAAGAGCTAAACAACTGGCCCCGTATCAAGCCTCTGCCGCCGCCACGGCCTAGAAAGAATCCTCCGCGGTCTCTTCCTGCCATTCCTCTACCAATCTTCCCGGAAACTGATACATCAATGCGAACCCGCTTCGGTTCCGGAACAGTCATAGTCTTGGTAATACGCTCCACCACTAGCATGGCTGCGTCCATCGCTGCTGCATAGGTATCAAAGTGCCGGGCACCAATAGAGAGGAACAACTGTGTGTTAAGACCTCGCACAACTCTTGACGCTCTTCTCTTCGGTGCCCACCAAATAAGGAGCATATATGGATAGCTGAGTGAACTGGATATCGTACTCGGCCACGGTCATACCAGGAGTCTTGCGCAAAGACTCAAAACTGCGAGCTTGAGCATCCCTGACGCTCTGTGAAAGGAAACAAGCAAGAAAACCGTCGAAAACTCATCCCATGTCATAGGAGGAAGACCAGCAGCTCGATCTCTCTCAACGGACTCCCACCAAGTCTGGGAAAGACCCTCCAGACGGAAACTAGTAAGCTTAACCGATCTCGCATCAAAACACCTCAGGGAACGAAAAATCCTGACCATCCTGTCGAGCAACGACTGTGGATCCTCAGCTGCGTCCGTGCCAGTGAAAACCGAAAGCTTCAGCCTCATAAACTCCGGTAGTGATACTGCTATAGTCTCGGTAGCGGCAGGTATACTGTCTGAGCAGTACGTACTATCACGGTCCCCATAGTATGCGGAACATCATCCGATCTCTGTACTCTGCTGGCCTTGACCAAAGATCCAACCATCTGGTGCAAATCATGGTTACTCGCCTCCAGCCTAGCAATACGGCCTAGAGAAGGAGGATCAACCGGCTCCTGAGGGGTAGGAGTACCGCCCTGGTCGGTCCTCGTCTCAGACGAACCCGCCCTAACCTCGTCACTGGCGGCAGCCCTCTAGGCCCTGATAGTCTTCGGCGGCATGATGGCTGGAACAAGAAACAGGATTCGTTAAGAACATAGCAACCGGAGCAAAAGGATGCATGGAATCAAGGAAAGGAATCACAAGCATATGTCCTAAGGTCACTTAGGCGGAGTATCGTATTGTGAGTATGTCGCGGAACATTCACAAGCTACATAACTCTGCTCAAGTTACCTACTCTATCATACTAAGGGTCATCCTACACTCATAAAGGTAAAACCTAGCACTCTGATACCAACTTTGTCACGACCCAAATATGGAACATGACCGACACTTAAATCACACAACGTCTAAAGGCGTAACGTAATTCAAGTAAGCCGAAAACCCAGAATCTAAACCGTAATTTAAGATAGAGTGGTAAAAATCTTTGTCTAAGGTGTTAATTTAAGGTGCAAAAGAGTTATATAAAAACATTTTTGAAAATCGAGTTATTTTAAAAATTTCTAGTAGCATCTCCTTTGTAAAAACTGATCCAAACTGATACATAAACATAATATATAAAAGCATCCCCACTTGGGAGCAGACTCAGTGCCATCCAGCGGAAAACAATCACAAAGTAAGATATACGATGTCATATGCGAAGAAATAAGGAGATAAGAAAAGAAAACAATATCCACAACAAAACACAAAAGTCGGTTCAGACGAGCATGAAACCTAGAGTCAAATATAATACAAATCTCTCGGTCTCGTCTGTAAGTCAAGTATACATGTACTAGATACAAGATACAAATATAATAGATAAGGTACAAAAATACTCGCAACGCATCTGACAAAAGAGCACATCCAAAAGTGGTGGTAGTAGTATGCATTGCCGCGACTACACCGATGGATCGACCCTGCAAGACACTGTGGCACAACGGGGGTGAGTTCCCAGCTCATGAGTAGTAAGTAACATCATAAGTGGCAATCGCAAGCATGTATGTAAAAACGACAGATCCTAAGTATGAATTTATGATGCGGTATACTTGTATAGGTGCAATATGAATAAATGAGCGAAGTATGAAATCTGGGGTGTAGCAGGTATAAGAAACTGAATATGTCTTAATTTATTTCAATATGGTGGAACCAAAGGTATCATCAATAAAACAACATAAATCCTGTGTTAAGCATCGATACTCAAAAATCTCAATATCTCAGACACCGTCTCTAAGATCGGCCCTCAAATCCATCAGATCACACAACTCCGGTCGGTATCCTCCGGATATCCGCCGAGTCCAAAACTATCACCGGTAGGTATTGTTCCCCTTCTAGGCTCAACGTCTCTTTATACGATCTTCTTGCCCTAGGGTACCGTACCGGGTCCACCATGTACCCACAGACGGTGCCTCCTCTCTTCTCGAATCAGGTATACACATAACTCAGAACCGAGAAAACTTATGATGGACGCCAAACATCATATCAAGAGAAACCATGTTTTTTAATTAATCATAAGTTTTCAAAATGTATTTTCGGTTTCTCAAATCCAGACATCTCATGAAAACAGAAATTTCACGAAAACAACATCATACAAGAATATGGTGATGGCAATGTACATGATATTGATATGATGCAAGCTGGTATGAATTACTCGAAGATCTATCTATCAATAAAGAAGCAATGCAATGCAAGATATCATGCGAGTTTTATAGTGTACATGACATGGCAATTACCAATAATATGTATGTACATATAAGTTAGTGCACGTGCGACATGAACCATTGGTAATGGTGCAAGTGTCCTAACGTGAAGATATCGATGAGTATGATAATGCATATGCAATATGGGAATGTGTATATATATATAAGATTCTGTAATTAGATTCTAAATATCGGGCGCTTAACGCCATCCGAACGATTCCCCCATAGTTGATAAATCTACTCACCTGAATGGCCTCGAGCTACTCGAATCCGACCACCAATTTCCCTTTTCTTGCCGCGTCCGAAGTCTCCGCAACCGATCTTAACATCAAACAAAACTTAGAATATGAAGCTAAAATCCCGATATGATACGCAACATACACTACACGAACGAACTAATTTTTACGAGTTAACACAAGTGAACTTAGTGTGCCAAACGCGTGTAACAAAAGCTTAAGACTACCCCTAAAGACCGTTAACTAAGTAAAACACTAAAACGAGAATCGGAATATCTATATCGTACGTTAACACATCATCTAAAATAATATAAAACGATCCCAGATTTTTGTATATGCAAAATTAGAAGAAGTTGCATATACCAAAGATCTGATTGGAGTTCCAGAGAGTCCCCGACAAAAACCTACACCTCACACCCCTATACGAGCCGCAATTTGCGGTCAAAAACATTAAATTGGCGGCCAGAAGTTTGATGTGGGGGCTCGGGTTTTGAAGGTGAACTCAGAGTCTAAAATCTAACTCTCAGTAGTCGCATCATTTCTCTGAAGTCTCTGGTTTAATAGAAGATTTTGTTCAAAACCTTAACCTTAAACTAAAACTAGTTTTGATACTAATCTAAAACATTAAGATGGTTTAGTGAAAACTTGGTGGTTAAACAAGGATATAAGGAACTAAACTATTCTTAACTAAACTAGTTTATGTTATGTTTATTCTAAAAGTTATCAAACCCCAAACTTACCTCAAAACCTCACTTGAAATACTAAAATACTACAAAACATATCTTTAATTATGATTAGGAGTTAGTGAAAGTTAGTGAAACATGCTTAAACTTGGCTCATTACCTCAATATTGGCTTGAGGGTGATCCTAAGCTTGCAAGGTGGCCTAAAATTTGGATCTTGCTCTCACCAAGAGCTTGAAGAAACAAAACCTAAGGTTTGTGATGGTTTCTGTGGTGATTTGTGGAATGAGATTTATTTGGTGGGATTAAAGAGAAGGATTTCAAGAAGAGGAGATGAAGAAATGATAGAGGAAGAATGAAGAGAAGTAAGAAGAAAGAAGAGGGAGGATGGCTAAACTGTTCAGCCGAAAATACTGCACTTTCAACACGACAATTTCCTTACTCTTTCTAATCATCTAAAGGTGTTTGGTATAAATATAACACATATTAGCAATTCGTCTGCAAAATATCAAATAACATGTGTTATACATTATAATCAACATTCTGGAAGGAAATTGTATGTTTATTATGTCACGCATAATATCCTATATCTCCAACATTCTTCATTGAGATTGTGTGCAGAAAACTACCTCGGGACAGATATCGAAATCGCAAATTCGCCGACAAAATGCAGCAAATCAAAGAGATAAAATCTGGCAGAGATTCAGAAGAGATAAAAAGATTCCAGATATCACCTGAATACCAATTGGCCAACACCAGAATACACAGAGAAAATTAGCCAACAAGCTCACCAAATGGCCGTGGATCCGCGGCCGAGTCAGGCCGATCCGCCGCGCATCCACGGCCAAGTTGGGGGCTCCGGTGATGACATTTCTCCAGAAGCTTCCCGAGAGCTCCTTAGCTTGTTGAAGACGCTCCACTGTAACAACCTTGTTCTGGAAACTTCCCTTCAACAGCCTAGCTTCTTGGGGAAGCTTGATAACTACCTTACTCTATAAGCTTCCCTACAACTACCTAACTTCTTTCAGAAGATTGACCTAGCTTCTAGTGGAAGATTGGTGAAGAGCTATATAAAGGGACCTAAGGCTTCATCGAAAAGGATGTTCATCAAAGTACAAAAACCAAAACCAAATCCAATTCAATTTCTAATCAAAGATCCAAATCAAGATTTGTTGAGAACAACATCAAGCGAAGACATCGAAGATCCTTTACGGGAAGCCGATCATCATCAAAAGCATGAGATCCGTGACAGGTCCAAGTTTCACGAAGATCGAGCAACGCGAATTTCGACGGAATTAGTTACCTCTTCAAGGGAGCGATCGAGAGCAAATCTTGTAACCTCGAATTGAGGGAAAGTGTAATTAGACGTCGATTTAATAAAGGTGATCATTTGTTAATTCTATCTTTCTTTAAATTCTTATATTATGAAATTCTTAATTCTTGATTCTTTTATTTTCATGATGCGTGAGTGAAATCTCCGCTTGTTAAGGATTCGAAGGAATTCGGAAGATCAAATGGTGATGAAATCATAAACTAATCTTAAGTCTTATGAGAATTATGAACTTTAGAAAAAAAAATCGTCAATGACCAAATTGGGAGCGAGATCACCATTCTTGATAATTTCGTTGCAATTTGGAATTAAATGATTGATGATTTTCTTTTCTAGAGGCTAGATTTGAATGATGATCAATGAAAAGACAAGGGATGGTGAAGGAGAAACCCTAGTTTCTTCAAAGGATCCCTAATCTTCATTCATCATCATCGTTTTAGCTATAATTCATCAATAGATAAAATAAGTAACTTTTAGTATTCATCATTGACTACTAATTCCTATCGAATCCTACAAGCTATTCTACATTTTCTTGATAACTAAAATTGATATTGGACACTTTCTTGATTTCTAATTCTCGAATATTTTTCTTGATTTTCTTGAAATGACAACTCAATTAAATCTTGATTCATCTTCTTGAATTTTTCTTTACTATTTTTCTTTTCGACTCAACTAAAGCAAGAACGAATAAATACACGGATCTCAGTGGACGACCCGTACTCATTAACGAGCTACATCGACACCGTTATTGATTGCGGTGATAAATTCTTTGGTTGTGATAAAACACTTTTTCATACCACATCGAGAACGATCACTCAACAACACTTGCCAACCTAGCCATACCTCCATTTCTAACATTTTATTTCTTTTTCTTTTTCTTTTATTATCTAGAACCATCCAAATTGTTAATATCTAAAAAAAAATATAAAATGTGGTTTAAATTGTCATGGTTGCTAAAACATATTTTAATATAAAATAACATGTTGTTAACACTAGATTAGTATATATGTGTGTGTGTGTGTTTTTAAAATAATTTATTAAATAAACAAAGAAATAAATATATAAATAAATAATTAAATATATAAACAAAGAAATATATATATATATATATATGAAAATAATTATTAACTAAGTTCTATTGAAAAACGCATGTTATATCGCTGATTAAATTATAATTAACTCTAATCAAATTTTAAAACGTTACATAGCTATATGTTGCTTATTTGTAGAATAGATAGATGCATTGGTTTAGGACGGTCGTATCGCCTTATTGGCCAAAATCAAATGTGTATACGTGTGAGTCTAAATCAATCTGGACAATGACGGGTTAAACTTGACTTGCATGTTATGATTTGTTGGCCAAAGTCAAGGTCATAAGCGCATGGGGAAAAAATCACATCGGGAGTTTCAAATATACATGAAACTTGCTAGTGTTGCATATCTTTTTGAGTGTGGTGACTAAAGTGGCTTCCATCTAGGTTATCACGCGATGATAGTTGGATCCTGATCCCACTGATGAGTATGATTACTCTTGGGAAATATTTTTCACTTTATAATTAGCTAACCTATTAGGTGTCTAGAATTGTGTTAACGGGGCTGTTGGAGATAGTGCCCTCATAGTCAATTATTGGATCGCAGGTACGTGATTGCAATGATTGCGGAGGACCTATCCCGGTAGCACAGTCTTACTCGAGATGATAGTATGCTATCTGGTTTGCCTTTATCAGTTGTGTACATGTTCAAGTGACTGAATGCATGTTACACTTTGATAGAGCCCTTAGGATCTTGCTTTACTACCAACAGTATGATGGCGATCATATACGTGAGAGTTGGGTAGTTTATATGCATATCCTTAATTGTAGTCCCTAGTCGTGGGAGTTTCGAGACAGGGCATCGATACTCCGGAGTAGACTAGTGTATACAGTCGAGACCCCGACGAGGGGCGGTAGCCGGTCTCACAAGCCACTGGTGTCAGTTGGATCACCTAAGATGTATACAGGTGCTCATTGGGTTATGAGTACACCGGACAGGACTCGCCGGGAATCTGCTAGTTAGTATTATATCTACCGTCAGATAGCAGTTCCCTGGTGACATGTGTACAGGTTAGTTCATCGACCTGAGGTCGTCATTTGTCTCGTATGAGTTCCCACTGTGCTTTGATTACTACCCTACCACGGCTCAAAGGAGTCGTGCAAACAGGTAGCTTTTGGGTACAGTCCCGAGCCATATGGAGGCACGTGAGCGGATCGGCAGGGGATTCGTCTCTCCCGGTATTGGGGGCGAGATCGTGCTGTGTCTAGGAGAGCCATTACACAAAGTCCATGGCCATGGCAGGAGATTTACTGGTAGGTACTCCAGTAGTATCTCAGGGTGTTATTGGGCTACACTCTGACACGACTTATACTGCTTCTGGGGGTCTGACGTTACTAGCCCCCTAGGCGGATATGCGATACTCATTGACGAACGGACCGGACTGTATATACATTGTCACTGTTAGGCTCAGTAGGGTTTCTGGATGTGTTAGCTCATCGGCCACCCTTGAGTGCGCTCATCAGCCTCCCTTAAGTTCAGTCCATGGGCAACCGTTACGCATAGCTAGTGCCGCTGACGGTTTGTGGTTAAACCCACTGCCAGGGTACTGAAGAGTCATTAGAGTCCCCCACAGACAGTTTCCTAAGTTTCGGGCGAAACGTTGTAGAGGCCGTATGGTTTTATGGCAGGGTTCGGAAAATGCACGTGCGTTTACGCACGTGTCAGTTTTCGGGCAGATGATACTGGTCGGTTTTGGTTTAAGCCGGTTCCGAGTATTATATTGAGTAGGTATAATATCTTTGTCTCAGTTGCATTTGTATTCGGTCGTAATACAAATGCGGGTATATTTATACAGTTTCGGGGTTATCCTGAAAGTCGTTTCAGGATCACTTTTGGAAGTTGCCAGTTTCCAGTTTTCTATCAGCCGTCTTTTAACATTCGGTTAAAGACGGATTTATCTTTTCTTCAGTTGGAGTGAGTCATGCTTCTAGAAGGTTCTAGAAGGTTCTAGATTTGGTGAGGTGGAGGGTGACTCATGCTTTGATTTCAAAGAGGTTTTGTTTTCATTAAGATATTTTTGCTTGATCTTTTGGTTATGATAAGGTTACATGCTATTCTCACCCTCCCTCTCCTTCACTCACCTCCCCCCCTCTCATATATAGGCCGGCCCTCTCTCTCCTCCCCCTTGATTGATTTTGAGAAAATTATGGTTGCAAAAGAAAAGAGTATAGTTTTGGATGCATGGAAATTTCATAGTTCATTTCTTGTTCCATTTCATTTCCATCGGCAACTTCATTAACCGATCGTCCACGGACTTGGACGAAACGAGACAAAGTCATCTACTCATTCTCTACATCAATTCTTGGTCGTCTCTTTTAGCAAACTTGACGATCGAGTTGCCTCGAGTCAGAGGCGGGAGCCCGTTTAAATAATCGGTGATGTGGTGTCACCTCGACGAGGATATCGGAGTTCGACGAGATCGGAGCAGCCGCAACGGAGCGTGGGATGATGGTTGAAGAACGAAGGACTCGGATCGTTCGGTATAACCTTTCTACACTCTTTACAGTTTGTTAGTTTAGCAATAATGGCAGATCCGGGTTAAAGTATATGATAGCGCCAAGTTAAAAGTTTTTATTCCGTATTTTGGCGTCTGTAGACTGCCGGGGCGCTAGCTTAGACTTACAGTGGTATCAGAGACTAACCATTTTGCTATGCTAACTTGTGCTAACGCGTTTAAAATATCGATCCGACCGAAAATCGAAAACCGCAAAATTCCTACCTGACAGTTTCTGTTAATTTTAAACGGTGTCAAAATTGATTTCGTGATGTCTTAAAAATCTGTGCAGGGAATTCTAAGAGCCACGACAAAATTTGGTCTCGTAACTCCTCCAAGTTGCCGCGGAAGGGCGGCCAAACCCATGGTTTGGCCGCGCTTCCGCGGCCATGTGGGGAGCACGTGATCCCAAATTTGGTCAGTGGGTTCTGTGTTGGGTTTTGGGGTTTTTGGTATATTTAGTTTTGGCCCAGATTTTGTTACTGTTCACCAGTAAGCTGTGGGGCCCACTTTTTGATATTTGGTCTTTGGTCGATCGAAATTTAAACACGTTAGTTTACAGTACTTACATTATATCTCCGACCGGGAATGTCATTTGATCGGTAAACCGCGTCTGATTGCTATAGTTTTTTTAGACGGGTTTGCGAACGTGACATTCGCGTTGATGTTCTGTGTTGTGCTGTGATGTTGAGGATTTGTCGTGGTGGATAGCAGTGTGCAATGGTAGTACAGTTTATGTTTATTTGTACATTTGATATTGCGGGGCGAGCGTCCAACTTGTGGACTGCCGTCACTGCCTGTTGTATAATATTCTTTTGGGGCACGACCAGATTGCGGTCGATGTACCTTTTGTACTATTTTTCATTACTGTACTAGGTTTTACCCCGCGACGGAGTGCACGGATAGCCGGGTTCGGGAAAGCATCGGGTCCGCATCTCATGGCTTTGAGAGGCAGAGGGGTCCCACTTCAGAATTGGCAGACTATTCGCCGCACTCGTAGGGGGTACAGGTTGACCCAAGGAGGGGCGCTCAAGATTACCGGATTCCGTGAAGTGCCGGGTGTTCCATTCACTATGCTGTGGGGACTGCCTCGCTTCAGGTTTTGGCGGGTAACTTGCCGCACCTGTAGGGGTCTAGGTTTCATTGCACAGGCTATCCACACGACAGGGGAACGTCGGGTTTCAGCAGCGGCTCTGTGAAACTCGGGGATCCCAGATATCTGTATTGCTCTGTAATGCTTATTACTTTTCTGTAATGTTGCATATTATCACGCCTGGAGCGATTATGTATATTGGTTTATATACTATTAGATGTTGTATATGTTTTACACCCACGCTAGTCCAGTCCCCGCTCTGTCGTTAGTTAAGTAACCTAATGGGTGATGACGGGACCCAGTGACGAATGCGGATGGCATATACGTACATTTTATTTTCGTTCTTTTCTGGTGTGATTGATTGATGGGACTGCGTTGATTCTGATCAATGCAAAGCAAAACAAACCTGTTTGAGTTATTGGAACAATTTTAAAAAGTGTTATTGCAAAGACATTTTCTTTTGTTATGCATAGCGGTATTCAGTGGAATATCCAGCACCTCATTCGACGAGGCAAGGGCTGATATCCCTTCACCGGGAAAGACCCCTTGGACAGAAGTTTGCGTCAGGGTAATAACTTTACTATAGTCGATTACAAGTTGCTTTGCATAGCGGTATTCAGTGGAATATCCTGCACCTCATTCCACGAGGAAAGAGCCGAGATCCCTTTACCGGGAGTGACCTCTTTAGCAAAAGGTTTTCGCCACTATATTTTAAAAAAGCTATCAGGTTCCTTCAGCGATATCAAGTTCACTACGCTAAAGGTTTTTCGCCAAAAACCAGCCGTAGCCCTCCGTCACTTCTTTTGGGTATTTAGTAGTATTCAAGCTATGCATTTTAGCCAAAGTTAAGGCATAGTGTTTGGTAGCTGCTGGGTATTCAATTGTTGCATAGATAGATGAGTTAGTTTGGGACAGTCGTTCTGCCGATTGGCCAAAGTCAGGGGCATGTGCGGGTGGGTTCAAATTGACAAGATAGTGACGGGTAGAACTTGGCATGTGACTTATGACATTTTGACCAAAGCCAAGGTTATAAGAGCATGGGGCAAGAAAATGATATCGGGAGTTTCTAAAGAAACTGAAACTTGCCAAGTATGCGCATACCTTCTGGAGTATGAATAACGTGGATGCATTCCATCACGTTAACATGCGATGAGAGTTGGATCCCGATTCCCACTGATGAGTTGGTTTACTCTTCGGGTGATCCCGATTGATTCTTCTTTAGGTTTGGAGGAGAATTTTGACAGGACAGTGGGAAGTTTTCCGGATTAGATAAAATAATGACCATTCTGATCTAGGATAGAGTGCACGCAGAGTGTTTCTTTTCTCTCTCTCTCTTTGGCAGCAACCTTTGACCGACCCTAGACTATGACTCAGTAACCAGGTTGACCGAACCTTCTTAAAATACTGGCTTTTGGATTGTCTTTGTTGCATAAGTCATTGCCACTCCTTCTTTTACCCTTTGCATTTCTCAGAACACCCGTTATATTACGGATATCCACTTCCATTGGATAGATCCATCGTATGGTTATATACGAACTCGAAGGGACTTCTTCGAGGATGGATCCAGGTTCAGGAGAAATAGAATTGGTTTATTCAGTTGTCTTTTATTATCACCTTCTCTCAGGTTGCGAGAGCTCCTTGGTTTAGGAGAGTACACCTATTACGCTTATTGGATAGTCTTATTCCAAACCATAGGCAGGTGCCGAAAGGTAGGGAATGAAGAAAACCAATTAGCCTAAGTAGGGTGTGCAGAAGGTAATATGTAAAGACAAAATAAAGGGATTAGAAAGAGGGCAAAGTAAATTGCGACTGATATCATTCACGACCAAAACCGCGTACTTCATCGCCACTCCTATTTCACCTTTAAAAGAATAAGGTATTATTCAGTTGTCTTTTATCATCACCTTCTCTCGAGATGCGAGTACTCCTTGGTTTAGGAGGGTACACCTATTATGCTTACTGGATAGTCTTCTTCCAAACCATAGGCTGGTGCCGAACGGTAGGGAAGGAAGAAAACCATTTAGCCTAACGATGGTGTACAGAAGGTAACGACTAAAGACAAATAAAGGGATGTGGAGAGATGGCAATAAAATATACGGTTGAAGTCATGAATTGGATTATGGAAGAGGCATTGCTATGAATACCAGGATACCCCTATGAAACATTTTCATGTTTCAGTGCATTGTTATAGGAAAACTGTTTTCCCGATTAGATATTTACTCCAAGGGTATGTATTTACCAGGTTTCATTCTCATATCTGTATGGTTTTACAGATGATGAGTGGGAGTAAGATATTGGGAATTAGGTGATCATCCTCATTATATCGGAATTCGTTGTAATTGGTGATATTTGAGGAAATCGCCAGGGTACAGTTTTCTACCTACGACGCACAGGTTATGAGTTGTTTAACTCAGCGGACTTATACAGAGTATTGTATGTTGTCCAAGTGTCCTTCAGGACAAAGGGGTAGGTCCTCGTACTTTGTTCTGTTTACTTATAACTTCTCTAGTATTTAGACAAGTGTTTCGTAGAAATATAAGGTCTAAGTTTTGAGAAGTTGTGGGTATAAGAATAAAGTAGAGAACCAGATGTCACAAGTATCGGGATTCTTCAAAGAGATCGAAGATGTAGATTCTTGTGATTGGTATTCAGATGATAGTGATGGTTTTGAGAAACGTGTTTCTCTTTCAGGTTACTCATAATTGGATGGTTTCCTAAGTTGAGTAATGCTGAATAGCCTCTTTCCATTAAGTTGATATGCACTGGAGACAGCTGCATGATTTGAATATGGTTCCAATTAAATAAGTGCCAAAGTTTCTGTATTGGATATAGAATGGATCGTACCTTAAAAGAAATTAAGGTATGGGGAGTTGTCCAGCTTATGCTTAAAACCAGACTCTGGATAACTCAGAGCACGTTTCTGTAATGGCTGTTTTGTGGGTTGACCCTGGCTATGACGAGGGTTGATATTCTACCATTTGGAAGATCAATAGTGATATTGTTCTTGACTCGCCACAGTTTTAGTAAAATGGATCTTTTTTAGAAAACAGTAGTGGGAGTATGGTAGAACTGGAAGTGATTCCAGAACCGCAAACGATTACGGAAAATTTAATAGGACCTATACATTCAATCAGGTTTGACATTCCATTAGCCACTCCGCAGATATGGTGGGTAACCTCAGACACCCGAGAGGTACTTCGGTAGCCTCAAGGACGGTGACAGGGAGGTTCTTATCTACAAAGACTTGACACTACTGTTGTTCCAGGATATGAGACCCGGTAGGAGGGTTGTCGTAGTCAGTGGGAGCAGCGGAAGCATAGTGGGAAAGATGCTTATATCTATTTATAGACTTGAGCAGTTATAGCGGAGATAGATCATCTAATTTTGATGTGACAGTCATGGGTTTGACTTCAATCAGAATAGGGGATGGATCAGTTAAGAAGGGAGTAGGGTGTGATGTCATGGTATCATGATGACATACACAGAGTAGGAAGTAAAATTCCTATACTACGATCGGTTGTACTGTGGTCGTCACACTGTTGTTTCTCCAGACAGGACATGGATATAATATTTGACATTCTGGTTTCTGGATCTATGGTTTTAGATCTGGATTTGGGTAGTTTCCCAATGTGGGTACTTTAATAGATATTCTAATGGTTTTTGGAATAGTTGACTCCTAGCATGGTGGTGTACCTGCAGGTGATGGAGTCACCCTCTCTAAAGGTGTCGTATAGACTAAAGGGGAGAGGGATGTGCATGATTGGCAGATCACTTGCTTAGGCAATTGAGTCAATCATGAGATGTGAAGTACCGCACCAAATGTTGTTTTTGCACTAGATGCAATAAGTTTGTATTAATCCAATCCTGGAGAAACATAAGGAAGCAGTTTTAGAACATTAGTACATGTTCTACGGATTTGATAACGGCAGCCTCTTTCGGGAGACGGTTATCATTCCAGGCTTCAAAGGTGACATTGATGACAAAGTGATTGTCAGAGTTTTAGTTTTCCCTCTGAAGAGGGACAGTATTATGGACAGGTGGTTCCAGAGGATACTGTGGGTGGCATGGTGCCGGATACTGATTAGGTTCAGTGATCCATACAGTCTAAGAAGTTTGGATATGGAGTTCATTTATGAACTAAGGTCCCATCAGATATCCAGACATATTCTAAGACAGGTACTACTCAATTCGGGAGATGGCTTTCTCCGCGAACTTGAGATTATGAGAGTTACAGAAAGAAACTTCTAGGCGGATCCACTCACCGAGGCTATTTCTCGAACACAATAGTTTTACAAACGGGCTTTGTGAAACTGATTAGTAGAGGAGTTGGATGTTCGGTTTCACACGGGCTGTGAGTAGTCGACATCGCAATATTAGCCTTGAGTGCAAGTGGGAGATTGTTGGAGATAGTGCCCTCATAGTCAATTATTGGATCGCAGGTACGTGATTGCAATGATTGCGGAGGACCTATCCCGGTAGCACAGTCTTACTCGAGATGATAGTATGCTATCTGGTTTGCCTTTATCAGTTGTGTACATGTTCAGGTGACTGAATGCATGTTACACTTTGATAGAGCCCTTAGGATCTTGCTTTACTACCAACAGTATGATGGCGATCATATACGTGAGAGTTGGGTAGTTTATATGCATATCCTTAATTGTAGTCCCTAGTCATGGGAGTTTCGAGACAGGGCATCGATACTCCGGAGTAGACTAGTGTATACAGTCGAGACCCCGACGAGGGGCGGTGGCCGGTCTCACAAGCCACTGGTGTCAGTTGGATCACCTAAGATGTATACAGGTGCTCATTGGGTTATGAGTACACCAGACAGGACTCGCCGGGAATCTGCTAGTTAGTATTATATCTACCGTCAGATAGCAGTTCCCTGGTGACATGTGTACAGGTTAGTTCATCGACCTGAGGTCGTCATTTGTCTCGTATGAGTTCCCACTGTGCTTTGATTACTACCCTACCACGGCTCAAAGGAGTCGTGCAAACAGGTAGCTTTTGGGTACAGTCCCGAGCCATATGGAGGCACGTGAGCGGATCGGCAGGGGATTCGTCTCTCCCGGTATTGGGGGCGAGATCGTGCTGTGTCTAGGAGAGCCATTACACAAAGTCCATGGCCATGGCAGGAGATTTACTGGTAGGTACTCCAGTAGTATCTCAGGGTGTTATTGGGCTACACTCCGACACGACTTATACTGCTTCTGGGGGTCTGACGTTACTAGCCCCCTAGGCGGATATGCGATACTCATTGACGAACGGACCGGACTGTATATACATTGTCACTGTTAGGCTCAGTAGGGTTTCTGGATGTGTTAGCTCATCGGCCACCCTTGAGTGCGCTCATCAGCCTCCCTTAAGTTCAGTCCATGGGCAACCGTTACGCATAGCTAGTGCCGCTGACGGTTTGTGGTTAAACCCACTGCCAGGGTACTGAAGAGTCATTAGAGTCCCCCACAGACAGTTTCCCAAGTTTCGGGCGAAACGTTGTAGAGGCCGTATGGTTTTATGGCAGGGTTCGGAAAATGCACGTGCGTTTACGCACGTGTCAGTTTTCGGGCAGATGATACTGGTCGGTTTTGGTTTAAGCCGGTTCCGAGTATTATATTGAGTAGGTATAATATCTTTGTCTCAGTTGCATTTGTATTCGGTCGTAATACAAATGCGGGTATATTTATACAGTTTCGGGGTTATCCTGAAAGTCGTTTCAGGATCACTTTTGGAAGTTGCCAGTTTCCAGTTTTCTATCAGCCGTCTTTTAACATTCGGTTAAATACGGATTTATCTTTTCTTCAGTTGGAGTGAGTCATGCTTCTAGAAGGTTCTAGAAGGTTCTAGATTTGGTGAGGTGGAGGGTGACTCATGCTTTGATTTCAAAGAGGTTTTGTTTTCATTAAGATATTTTTGCTTGATCTTTTGGTTATGATAAGGTTACATGCTATTCTCACCCTCCCTCTCCTTCACTCACCTCCCCCCCTCTCATATATAGGCCGGCCCTCTCTCTCCTCCCCCTTGATTGATTTTGAGAAAATTATGGTTGCAAAAGAAAAGAGTATAGTTTTGGATGCATGGAAATTTCATAGTTCATTTCTTGTTCCATTTCATTTCCATCGGCAACTTCATTAACCGATCGTCCACGGACTTGGACGAAACGAGACAAAGTCATCTACTCATTCTCTACATCAATTCTTGGTCGTTTCTTTTAGCAAACTTGACGATCGAGTTGCCTCGAGTCAGAGGCGGGAGCCCGTTTAAAGAATCGGTGATGTGGTGTCACCTCGACGAGGATATCGGAGTTCGACGAGATCGGAGCAGCCGCAACGGAGCGTGGGATGATGGTTGAAGAACGAAGGACTCGGATCGTTCGGTATAACCTTTCTACACTCTTTACAGTTTGTTAGTTTAGCAATAATGGCAGATCCGGGTTAAAGTATACGATAGCGCCAAGTTAAAAGTTTTTATTCCGCATTTTGGCGTCTGTAGACTGCCGGGGCGCTAGCGTAGACTTACAGGGGCTACGCCTCTGTGAAAATGAGGTTTATTCTAATTAGGTCTGTGCAAAAGCACGGGGAACCTCCCTGGGAGTACCAACACCCACCTGGTTGAACGGTTAGCGAACTTGTAAGGTGATAATGATCCCGACTAGTTTTCTTCTTAAGGTTTGAAGGAGAATTCGATGAAACAGTGGGATCTATTCTATTTAGATAAACTAATAACCAATCTAAACTTGCAAGAGCGCACGCTGAGTGTTTCTTTTCTCTTTCTAGATAGCAACCATGTCATGCTTTAATCAAGATAATAAAATATATGATTTGACTGACCCGGATTCTTATTCGGGGCTGGGGAACATCGGTTCGGCTCTAATTTATGACGAATGTCATGAGCTTGAGTAAGGGAAAGAGGATTGCATGAATTCCTTGATGACCCCGGTAAAGAAGAAGTATACTGTTATGTCTCCTTCAGGTGTTCTTGTTATTGAGAAATGTTTTTCGGTCAGTCCTACCTCCTGGGTACTAGACACTGAATCAGGATCTCATATCTGTAATTTATTACAGTGACTGAGAAAAAGTAGGATGGTTGGACCTGGTTATATGTCCCTCAGAGTAGGGAACGGAGCACAAGTTGATACTGCCGCCGTCGGTGAATATCACCTAGTATTGACAAGCGGCAATACTATAATTTTGAACAACTGCTACTATGTACCTTCCATACTTTGAAACATCATATCAATTTCTTTACTTTATAAACATGGATATAACTTTGTTCAAAATAGAAATATCATGAACATTTACCTTAATCAGGTATTGGTTATAGAAGGTACACTGTGTAATGGTATCTACGTTATAAATCAAAACACGGTTTTTAATATACAAAACACACGTAAGAGGAAGAGTTTTGATACAAACGAAACCTACTTGTGGCATTGTAGACTTGGTCATATCAATGAGAAAAGACTAACCAAGTTGCATAAAGATGGATTTATGAATTCATTCAAATTTTCATCTTATGAAACTTGCCAGTCCTGTCTCAAAGGAAAGATGAGCAAATCTCCGTTTACCGGAAACGGAGAAAGAGGTACAGAGCTATTGGGACTCATACACAGTGATGTATGTGGTCCAATGTCTATACAAGAAAAGGGTGGGTTCACGTACTTCATTACATTCACTGATGATCTCTCTAGCTTCGGATATGTATTTATCATGAAACACAAATCCGAAGTTTTTGAGAAATTCAAAGAATATAAGAGCGAAGTGGAGAACCAGACTGGCAAAAGTACCAAGATCCTTCGATCTAATAGAGGAGGGGAGTACTTAAGCATGGAATTCCTCAACTATTTAAAAGAGAATGGAATTCTCTCTCAGCTTACTCCTCCGTATACACCACAGCACAACGGTGTATCGGAGTGGAGGAATCGTACCCTTTTGGATATGGTTCGCTCCATGATGAGTAATGCTGAGTTGCTTCTTTCATTCTAGGGGTTCGCTCTTGAATTAGCTGCATTCTTATTGAATAGAGTTCTGACCAAATCAATGCCTACCACCCCCATATGAAATATGGAGTGTGAAGAGACCATATCTTAATTACATTAAAATATGGGGATGTCCTGCTTTTGTTAAAAAGAAGAACCCAGATAAACTCGAGGCAAGATCTGTATTGTGCAAGTTTGTGGGATACCCCAAGAATTCAAAGGGATATCTTGTCTACCACACCGAGGAACAGAAGGTGTTTGTCTCTCGCCACTTAGTTTTCTTGGAAAGAGAATTTCTTGCAAAATAAATTAGTGGGAGTACGGTAGGATTCGAAGAAATTTCAGAACCATAAATTGAAGAAGATGATTTGGTAGAACCTCTAGGTTCAGAAGTACCCAACGAACCTCAGCCACTCCGTAGATCTAGTAAGATTTCTTATCCGCCCGAGAGATACTACAGTTTTCTCATAGACGGGGATCAAGAAGATTGCATCTTGGAAGAAGATGATCCTACTAGTTTCAAGGAGGCCATTACCAGTAGGGACTCTGATAAATGGCTGGATGCTATGCGATCCAAAATGGAGTCCATGTACACCAATAAAGTTTGGGCCTTGCATATTGCTCCTCCTGAGGTAAAACCCATTGGATGCAAATGGATCTTCAAAAAGAAGATTGGTGTAGATGGACAGGTGGAAACCTATAAGGTTAGACTTGTTGCAAAAGGTTTTCGTCAAAGACCCGGTATGGATTATGACGAAACCTTTTCTCTAGTGGAGATGCTTAAATCCATTCGGATCCTACTTGCCATTGCTGCCTTCTATGACTATAAAATCTGGCAGATGGATGTAAAACGACTTTTCTGAACGGAAGTTTGGAACAGTGCGTTTATATGGATCAGCCGGATGGATTCATAGACAGTGGGAGCAGCGGGAAAGTGTGCAAGTTTCTTAAATCCATTTATGGATTAAAGAAGGCCTCACGGAGCTGGAACATCTGTTTTGATGAAACGGTCAAGGAATTTGACTTCATCAAAAATGAGGATGAGCCTTATATCTATAAGAAGATTGTAGGGAGAAATATCGTATTCCAAGTCTTGTACATGGACGACATTCTTTTGATAAGAAATGATATTCATATGTTACAATCGGTCAAGCTGTTCTTGTCACAAAGGATCTTCATGAAAGTCCTGGGTGATGCCTCCTATATTCTGAGGATTAAGATCTACAGAGATAGATCCAAGAGATTGTTGGGACATGCACTGTCTAGGTACATAGAGGCCTTACTAAAGAGATTTAGTATGAAAGATTCCAAGCGTGGTAATATACCCGCATTGCACGGAATCACCCTCTCTAAAGAGATGTCTCCCAAGACTGATGAGGAGAGTGTTTGTGTTGGATATAGTGCCTTTAATACTATTATTGTAATTGCAGACACGCGATTATGATAATTGAGTGATGACCTATACAGGTAGAAAAATCTTACTCGAAATGATAGTATGCTATATGGTTTGTCTTTATCATTCATGTGTACACGTTTTACTTGTTATTACGTGTCGCTAACACAGAATGATGAAGCCCGTAGGATTCTTGCTTGACTACCAGCATTATGATGGCAATCATATACGTGAGAGCTGGGTAGTTTATAAGCACATCCTTAAATATCCCTAGTCGTGGGAGTATCGATATTCCGGAGTAGACTAGTGTATACGTTTTGAGACCCCAACGAGAGACGGTGGCCGGTCTCACAAGACATTGGTGTTATGTCACCTAAGATAGTATACAGGTGCTCACGGGAGGTGAGTACACTGGACGGGCTCGCCGAAAACTTCTAGATGGTATTATATCTATCGCCAGATGGAAGTTCTCAAGTGTCATTAGTACAGGTTAGTCTTTTGATCTGAGATCGTCATTTGTCTCGTGTGAGTTCCCACTATATTTTGATTACGACCCTACCACAGCTCAAAGGAATCGTGCAAACAGGTTTTAGTTGGGTACAGTCCTGAGCTACATGGAGGAAGTGAGCGATTATCGGGGATTCGTCTCTCCTGATATTAGGAGTCGATGTCGTGTTGTGTTCGGTTGGCTATCACCCTAAATCCGTGGCCATGGTAGATGAGATTTACTAAAATGTGTTCAGTAGTTTCTCGGTTGGTGATGAGCATGACTCCGACACGACTTATCGGGTTATTAGGGGTCTGACGTTTCCACCCCCTAGACCCGATATGCGATACTCTCAAACAAAGAGACCGAACTGTACGGAGATTGTCACATTCAGGCTCAGTAGGATACGGACGAACTTTATTGTCGACCTCCCTTTCGATGGATACCTAGGCAGCCATTACGTACAGCTAGTGCCGCTGACGCGCTTGTGGTTTTTGGACTTATCTAGTAAATCACTGTCGGTGTATTGTCGAGTCTTTAGAGTACTACACAAAGAGTTTTTGTAACATTTCAGAAAATATAAAATATTATTTTTGGAATTTAATATTAAAATAATAGATTTTCGCGAACACTACCCGATTTGCGAATTTGGGGTTTTCGTAAAATGGTATAAATATATACCAATATTTGTGAAATAATTGGTGATTAAAATGATTTATTCATTTAAAAATATATTTATCGGATTTGGCATTTTTATAATTAATTATATGCAGTTTGAATAAAAATTGATTAGTGCATTACTAATCGCGATTAAGCCAAATCCGTGTTTCTACAGTTTTCCATGGTTAGTGCACCATGACATGTTGTATTTTGTTTCATGTTGTTTCATTAGTATGGGTTGTTTTATTGATATTTGGTTTTAAGAAAAGAAAAGAAAGTGTATTATTGAGGAGAGAGATAGGGGACCATATGAGGTATGGCTTGCGAGTGAGGGTGAGAATAAGAAAGAGAGAGAGAGAAGGCAACCACCATTTCTTCACCCCATTATTTTCCTTCATATTCTTCCTCCTCATCTCCCTCCACCTTCACCTTCAAGAACCACCTCCATTTCTTCACCAAAACCCTACACTATCTTCATTAAACTTGATCCTCACCTCATCCTCAACACTTTAGACCAACAAAAGTTGGATTTTGGAGACTTTGGGAAGCTAGGGTTTTCATGAGTTGCCAAATGAGGTATATCTCCTTTCATTTAGCTTAGTTTTAGTTTTTACACACTAGTTTAGTTTAGAATGTTATTTGGTTAGGGTGTGTGATGTTTGGAAATTTCAAGAGAGGGTTTGGATAATTTTGTAGGCTTGTGATCTGTAGTGAGTGTGTACAAGACCCTAGAGATTGATTTCTGGACAAAACCAGAGACTAGACACCAAGATGCTAACTTTAGATTTGCCGATATCGGATTTTTGTGGAATTAGTGATGGTATTTAGAGATCTGCTGCTACCCTAAGACCCTAAAAATTATATAGAGATTACAGTGAGTCATGCAAGCAACCTTAAAGCTACCCTAGATCCCCGAGCCCCTAATTCCTTGTCCTGGCCGCAAATAATCCCTTTTTAGCCGCAAGTTGCATCCTTGGTGTGAGCAAATGGGTTCATGCTTGGTCTGTGGCTCCCTTATCTGATAATTAGACCCCCTATATATGCAGAATTGGCTAATTTAACCTGAGATGAAATCTGGGAATGATTTCCTATGTTGCTGATTTGGTATTTGTGATTTATGAACTTGGGTTTTGGGATTTGATATTGGATTGGTTCGTTGGATGTTTGTACGTCAACGACGAGAGTTGTTTGGTTGTTTTTGCATGCGTATGCTATAGGTTCTAACCTATGAGCGCGTCGTGTGCCATATTGGTTTTCCGGAATTGATTATAATAGCATTGTGACTGTGTATGTATTGTAGGTACCTTCGCGTGGATTCCGAGATGACGAAGCATATCGACTACGGCTGAACAAGGAGTTCCGCAGGTGAGTAGATTTATATCTACAGGGGAAGTCGAGTGGATGGCGTATAGCACCCCCACAAATTTTGATGGAAACCGATATATAAAATATGGTTAAGGAAACCTATATTAGAAAACTATGGATATGGTTAAAAAGATAGTTAGAGATGATATGAAGAATTTTATATATATATATCGAGATAAGTGATGAAAGCTATAGGGATATAACTCTTAGACCTGATATGATAGAAATGATGTCTCGAATTGATAAATAAGGATATGAAAAGTGAATGTGAATCACGATATATAAATATAGGTAGTGCATGAGAACAAGTATGAGATTTAGAGTAGCTGTAACATTTCAAAAAAATAAAATATTATTTTTGGGAATTTTTATAATTTAATAATAAATATTGAATATTTTAATAAGGCGGTATAATTAAATACCGATAAATTTGTGAAAAATTTGGAAAATTATAGAAATTATTTAAAAGAGGGTGTTTTATGTAAATTATGCAATTTTTTAGTTTTTATGTTTAATTATATGCTAATTTAGTGCTAATCGCGATTAAAAATCGCTAATCGCGCTTTAAACGTGTTTTGTGCAAACATGCACCATATCTTCTTTTATTCACTTGTTGCATTTTTACTACATGTTTTTGGGTGCATGGATTTTGTTTTGGGGTTACTATTGTTGAGAGAAGGAAAATAGAAAAGAAAGGAAAAGATTATAATATATAGGTATGGATGAGAGAGAGAAAGGGAGGGTTTACCTTTGACCTGGTCTTGAGCCATCCCCCATCATTTGTTTTCACTCATTTCTCTCATCTCCCTCTTCCCTAGCTGCTGCTGCTGCTGCCCCTTCCTCCTCCTCCATAAACCCCCCCAAAACTCAATGAAAAACACCTCAAAACCCAAATCCCATTTCATTAAAAAGATGCACAAGCTCGAGGGAAGCACTTTGGACTAAGAAAAATCAAATTTTGGACACTTGGGGAAACTCAAGAATTTTCTTGAGTTGCCAAATGAAGTATTTTCTAAACCTTTAGCTTAGAATTTCCATTACTTTTACCCCCATGTTAGTTTAGAACCGATATTGTGTGGTTTTGGGAACTTTGGAAACTTTAAGATAAGGGTTAGGGTTTGAGCCGAACTAATGTTGAAATTAAGGTTGTTAGAGGCTATTCCACCTATGTGGAGATTGATTTGAGACCCAAACTAGAGACTAGAATCCGTAAATACGGATTTAGAAAAGCCGATATCGGAAAATTGTTGATTCTGTGAGGGTTAATTGAAATCTGCTATCACTCAGAGACTCTGAAAATTAATTTGCAAACACAGAGAGATGTGCAGGCACCCAGGAAGCTAACCCCAAGACCCCAGCCCCTGAATCCATTTTCTGGTCGCAAATTTAATATGTATGGCCGCAATTTGCGGCCTGGGTCCCACCATTTTGATCCGTGTTGGTTCTGTAGCTTTATTTCATGTAAACTAGACCCTTGGTATATGCAAAATTGACCAATTTGACCTAAGGTGAAATCTGGGACCATTTTCAATAGTGGCTATTTTGATTCGGGGTTCGTTTTGCGTATTTTGAATTCTGGATTCTCATATTTGCGTTTTACCCCGATCACTTGACGTTTGTACGACGATATCGAGGGTTGTTTGATGGTTTTGAAGGCGTAGTCCATAGATTCTAACCTATAGGCCTTAGCGTGTCATTTTGGTTTTCCGATGTGATTTTAATGTGCGTTTGCGATTGTGTCATCTTTGTAGGTACCTTCGCAAGGGCTTCATATGACGAAGAAGATGAAGGCGACATCGACACCGACACGCAAGATGCAGGTGAATAGATTATATCTATGGGGGAAGTCGGGTGGATGACGTATAGCACCCCCGGAGTTCGATATTTAGTATACTAGATATATACTATATTTATATATATGATAGCGTTAAGTGTGTTATAGATATTCTAGATGTGATTAGGTGTACTATGGTTAGATTAGGGTGTAGAAGTAACTAGTATAATTTCCTAGTTGCGAACCCTAGAATAGGTTTACACCCACACGCACACACATGCTTATTTGTTATACTTATACCTGGATGATGAGGATAGTGGATGATATTTGGAGATGAGTCAATGAGATTGGGCATAGTGCCATGAGATCGGTGATATGATGTGGTTCGTATTTGGGATACGACAGGAGATTTTAGCGGGCCTTTAGACTTGTGTTTTACACACGCACTTATATTTATATAGATCGTATCGGTTAATACTAGACTAGATCAGTACCCCAGATCATAAAATATGACGATAAGGATACCAGATAGTTAATGAGATGAATGTGATATTGACCCGTACCCAGGTTTGGGGATGCCGTACGATGATTTACCGTACGAGCTTTATTTGATGATAAGATCCGCACTCATGACTCGAGGATGTCATATGATATTGTATCGTACGCGGTATCTTTGAGGAGGGATCACCGACTATTATATATATATATATATATATAAATATCGACTCATATTTAGGTGGTTTCCATACCCCTCCCGATTGACTTGTTAGTTAGATTTGTAGTTTTCTTAAAAGATGTTAGACTAGGCCGATGTCATACCTATTTCAAAAACTAACGAATCAGGAGTATTTTAAAGACAGGCAAAGGCACTCTATTGAAATTTTCAAAAGACACATCTTTTCTTAAAAACACCGTAGCTCTTATTTTCCTAAACACCCCGATTCGTCTTATTTCAAATGGCAAAACAGTATGACATAGATAGATTGATGTAGATACCGCACTGTTGTGTTTATTATTCATTTGCCGCATATTCTTGCTTTTCGCATCGCATTGCATGCTTAAATATGTTCATTGTTATATTAAAACCATGCTGTTAGGACACCAGCACCATTATCGATGATGCATATGTTCCACGTACACCTGTTTGCCGGCTCACACACTTCATCATCGATAATTGCCGTGTCACTACACTGTAGAACTGTTGCATTCAGGGTATGACCCCTCGCATGGCATACTTGTGTACTTACATATTGTACACTCATACCTGTGCACCTACCTATTGTACACGCATACTTGTGCACATACCTATTGTACATTCATACTTGTGTACTTACATATTGTACACTCATACTTGCGCACATACCTATTGTACACTCATACTTGTGCACATACCTATTGTACATTCATACTTGTGTACTTACATATTGTACACTCATACTTGCGCACATACCTATTGTACACTCATACTTGTGCACATACCTATTGTACATTCATACTTGTGTACTTACATATTGTACACTCATACTTGTGCACATACCTATTGTACATTCATACTTGTGTATCTACATATTGTACACTTTTACTGGTGCACATACCTATTGTACACTCATACTTATGCACATACCTATTGTACACTCATACTTGTGTACCTACATATTGTACACTCTTACTGGTGCACATAACTATTGTGCACTCATACTTGTGCACATACCTATTGTACACTCATACTTGTGTACTTACATATTCTACACTCATACTTGTGCGCATACCTATTGTACCTTCATACTTGTGTACTTACATATTGTATACTCATACTTGTGCACATACATACTGTACACCCATTCATGCATACATACGTATTTGCACATACATAGATGATTCTGGTTTGATTTGAGATTTGGGAACCGCAAGATACTTTTAAAAACTGATTCATTTCAAAGGAGCGGCCTTCCCTCGCTATGTGCATATTACTGTTTTATGTCGCATGATATACTGATATGCTTACATTTCTTTTATATGTCGCATACATCATGCTTTATAATTATACGCATTGAGATATGTTGTTTCCATGATATTTCTGGATTTGGGAACCGTGGGTATTTCAAAAGAGAATGTATTGTTTTAAAAACCCGGTTACCCTTGATATGATATTTCAGTGCGTCCACCATGTGTTTTCTCGGTTCTGAGAGCGACATGTGAAACCCGATTCAAGGAGAGGTAGGCATCATCTGCGGGTATATGGTGGACCCGGTGAGATACCCGGGGCAAGAAAACTCGTATTTGTTAGACGGTGAGCCTGGCAGGGGAGTACTACCTACCGGTGATTGTATTTGAGCTCGGAGGATATCTGGACGATACCGACCGGAGTTGAGAGTTGAGACGGGCCGATCCGGACTGACGGAGCCCGTGGGCCGATCCGGACTGACGGAGCCCTATGTATATGAGGATTTACGTGCCGATGCTAGGCACAGGTTTCATGATGTTTTCGAGTGTCGATGCTAGACACTCAGGTTCCATGATTTTGATATGTCGCGAGCGACACATGTTGATTTACATCCTCATACTTCCATGCATATGCTTTATGATATTTACATGCATGATGTTTATTGTCATTGGGTGACACGTGGACGAGATCCACACACACACATACATACATATAGTTGATATTGATGACATTGATCACATAGTTGGATGATATCCACATATTCATAGACTTCATGATATAGTTGACATTGATTGCATTGATCATACCTCACATTATGATATGTTATTACCTGAGGCACTGACACGAGCACATGAGATTACACTTATGTATAGATGTTTACCCCTGCCACCTTATCATGCTTCAGACTTATACATTTGAGGTTTATCTATATATTTGATCGTATTGACCTAGGATTGTGTCATGCATACAATTTCTGCTCTGTGATGTTTTCTATTCACGAGTTGGCAACTCACCCCCATTGTGCCACAGTTCTTGCAGGTTTTGCCGTACAGGTTTCATTGCGGCTTTTCTGGCACACTGCTTCCTTTCTGGATGATTGCTTTGGTAGGTGGGTTCACTCGCATCGTGACCACCCTCGTATTTATTTTATTCAGTTGTATCTAGTAATTCCATCAACCAAACATGTATATTTGTTTCAGACTTAGAAAACCAATTATGTATTATTTCGACCTTAGAGTCGCGCGTTGTGGTATTATGGTTTTCATGCTGATTTTAAGTTTACCTTTGAGTTTTGATCCTCGCCCTTCGGCGTTGTATTTTATACTTCTTACGTGGTTGTGACCATCGATTGACGAAGAGCTAGCTCCCGCTTGGGGATGCTTTTTATCATTGTATATATATTATTCATGTTGTACCCCGTTGTTAGTTATATGTATGCCCTAGAGGCCATTACTGTACATAGGATGTATATTGTAGTGGATGCTGGGACATATATAGGTAGGACTTTCTTGCTCGACATGATAGTATGCTATCTGGTTGCTCTTTATCTTAACATGTATACTTGCAGTCTCTCTATTACATGTTGATAAAGCCCTTAGGATGTATACTCAACTTCCAAGACTATGATGTAGATCATACTAGTGGGCCCTGGGTAGTCCATGAGTACATCCTTCAATGTTCCTAGTCGTGGGAATATCGAGACGGGGCATCGATATTCCAGAGTAGACTAGCGTATATCTTCTCGACCCATGTGATGGGCGATGGATGATCCCATATCCATTGGTGTTTGACATCAGAGATGGTATGCGGGTGCTCAGTGGTGACTGGGTACACTGAACGGACTCGCCGAGAACTCCCGGATGGTATTATACCTCACGTCAGATGGCAGTTCTCTGGTGACACTGGTACAGCTTAGTCTGTTGACCCGAGATCGTCATAGAGTCTTGTGTGTCTCCTACTGTGCTTTGATTTCCACCCTACCACGGCTCTACTGAATTGTGCAAACAGGTGGTTTTTGGGTACAATCCCGATTCATATGGAGGCAATGAGCGATAGGAGGGGATTCGTCTCTCCCGGTATTGGGGTTTGATGTTGCGCTATGCTCGACTGGCCATAACTGGAAATCCCTGGCCAGGGTTGCACTGATTTACTAGTAAGTATTATCAATAGTTTCATGCGTGTTATGGACCTTACATCGGCATGACTTATCAAGCTACTGGGGTCTGACGTTTACCACCCCTAGGAGAGATATGTGACATATCAGACGAACAGACCGGACTGTGCGGTAAGTGTTACTGGTTGGATTCGCAGGAGTGTGAGCGGGCTTGCTCGTTGATCTTCTGATCGCCCAATACCCGGGTGGCCGTTATGTTTAGCAGACCGCTTGCGGCTTATTGGTGTTTGATATGATCATCGCCTACTGCCGGCGTATTGACGAGTCTTTAGAGTCCTACACAGAGGTTTCATGGCTTAAGCGAAATGAAATAGGAGCGCATATGAGATATGTGCGGGACCGAGAATAATACCAGTATGTGATACTGAATTCTATTCTCGCGATTTGTATCATCGGACGGTTATATAAGATATAGCCAGGTTACCGAATCAAATGTTGATTCGATATATTGATACACTTGAAACTAGTCGGTTATATGCAATATGACCGGATCGTTAAATCAAGTGTTGATTTAATGATTTAATTTATAATTATATATTTGATATATTACTTTACATTAACTAGTATTAGTTCACTTAAGATTGATTTTCTCACTTGGTGTGCACAAGTTGTATATATGATATATGTTTGTGCACTAGTTTGTATCATGTTTGATGATACATGCAAACTTGGGTGTGTGTATGACTTACACCAAGTTTAGGTTAATGGTTAGGGTTTTATTTTCTTTATTAATTTTGGAAAAACTAAATGGTGGCTTTTCTTCTTTTGGCTTGAAGCTTCATGAAGCTTCATAGCATCTTTGAAAAGTCTTAACCATTTTGTTTTTTCCTTTAACCTAACCATTACACCTAAACCCTAGTTTATTCTCTACATGTGTTAACTACACCCATGGTTGCATTATGATAAGTATTCACTTGATTTATTATTTTCAATAATAATTCATTTTCCTTCTTCTTCTTCTTCTTCAAAAAGTGAAGAAACCTTTCTAAAAAATTTCAAGTGAAGAATCTAAGTGAGAAATCCAAATCCAAAGTGAACCCACTTCCTATTTCTTCATCCTCTACCACTTGCCATGTTGTATAGGGTGTTATCTTCACAATTTTCATGACCTAGTGAAGATGGAGCTTGAGTTTGAGTCCCCTCGACGTAGATCATCTTCGGCATCGAAGTCAACGACCTAGCCCGATCATTTCTCCGACGAAACCATCGCTAGAGTCCGGGATCCCGATGATCGCAGCGGAGGGACGTCAACACGGAGCTAAAGAAGTGGAGGACTGGATCTACAAAGGTTGTAATCCCTTTCACTTATTAGTAAAGTTGTTTGCTAGCTTTTAGTTTCGCCTATCCTCTAGTTAACGATCTTCATTAGGGTTTCTCGGCACTTGGAAAATTTTATTTTGGCATGGTTGATCAGTTGAAGAACCACATGGGTGTGCCTAGGAACCCTACAGTGGTATCAGAGCCTAGCTAGAGCTTTAGGCGAAGTGTAGACGAGATTAGAAATCCGATCGAACCCCGAAACCCTAAACTTGACCCCTCTCTGTACATTTTCTGTAACTGTGGATTTTTCCAGATTAAAAATATCCAAAAAATTCAACAGGGCTTTATTGGAATTACTGTGCATCACGTGCGCCTAAGTCGACCAAAGCACCGAGGAACCGCGGCACGAGCATGGCTCGTGCGGCGGTTCCGCGGCCATACAGTCACATTATTTTTTGAATTTTGCACAGTAATGTCCTTTTGAGTTTCCTCTGTTCTCTGGGAATTTTTAATCTATACTCAAGAGTTGAGTTTTCTGAGTTGTATTGGGGGCTCGATGATTCGATCGGAAACTTTAACTGCGTCTATGTGTTTTTCCGGGTATTTTAGAACATGTTAAAAAGTTCGACCGAATATAAATAACCCACTTTTTCCCCTGCCGGGAAATTTCCAAGTGTTGGATTTTTCCGTAAGTTTAAGAATGTTCTAAGTAGTGCAAGTTACTCGATGGACCCTCTAGAAGACAACAAACCTTAACTCGATTATTTGACCGTCTTGAACTGCCCTTTGAACCTTAGGGTTTGGGGCAGTATGGCGTGACACATGTGAGGCGTTGGCTTGACCCTTCTACGGCTGGACCGTTGGTACTGTGGCATGAAGTGGATGTTTTTAAACTTATTTCATGTGTTGAGCTTTTTGGGAAAACTTGGGTGTTTGATTGTTCGATCGGAAAGTTTAACATTATCTATTTATCTGGAAAGTGATATAATATTTGGAATCCACAAGTAGTTATGAGATAACTGACTTGAATGTTATAAATCTAGCACTTTAGTCTCACTTGATCGGTTGCCATGGAATTTTGATGTGATCAAAAGTCCGTCGCAATCATGTAGCGTACGCGGATACTCGCCGGGTAAACTTAATAGACAGCTACACCCCATAGCCCCCACCAAGTGACTGTAGGAGAACCCCGTCGCCGAAAGCATCCGTTCGGGTGCTCGCGGCAGCGGTGTTCCGCCTTAGTGCACTTCGTCGACGGTATCGAGGGTGCGGCCGTCTACTAAAGTTTGCGACGAGCATTCGTTCTGGATGTCGGGAATCTTGTTGAATTGCCCGACTTGATATTGAAAAGAGTTTTCGATAATGAGACTAAAATGCGGGGATTATAATTGTTAGGCATGTGATGTCTAAGGAATTCATTTGATTAGGCATGCGATGTCTAAAGAGATTGCGGATTCCAACTGTTGTAATTTTATACTTTCTTTTCAGCGCCGTAAGTGTAATATGTGTTATCGCCGGTTTCGTTGCTATATGTCAACGACAATTGGGATGGGCATATTTACTTACGTTGATGACATGTGATGTTATGTGTTGCTGGATATGTTATATTGGATCGCCGTGTTCGAATAGTCGGGGTTTTTTTTATGTGAGATGAGTGTTTTTTATTTTCATTCATGTAAAAAACTTGTATGTAATATTCTTTTATTGGGGCACTTCCGGGTTGAGGATGTTGTCACCATTGTATATTATTTACTTTTCTGCATTAGGATAGACCCAAGGAGGGGAGCATAAGTAACCGGGTTCTAGGGTCCAGAGGAGACCATCTCGAGGAGTCGAGTTCGGGTCTCCTAACTCTAGAATTGGTATGGTTGCTTGCCGCTCTCGTAGGGGTCTACGGGTGTGGGATTGGCTATTCATCACGACCGTGGAATCCGTGTTTTATACAGGCTCAAAATAAAACACGGACGTCCTAGTATATCCAATATTTCATATGATATTTTCTGCTGCGTTATCTGTGATGTGATCATGTGATTTGTATATAGTATATTGTATATAGTATATATGATATATTATATAGACGTTGCTTGTGTTTTACACCCGCGCTAGCCCTGCCTCGCTCTGGCATTAGTTACCTAACCTAACGGTACAGATGGGACATCGAGGTGAATGCGGATGGCATAAGCGTACGTTATATTTATCTGTGATGTTTAGGTGGACTTAAATGATGGGATATTCATTAATGAGATTAATGAAAGAAAATAAATCTAAAAGATGTTGTGGAATCGAATTTCAAAAATAAAACAGGTACCTACAGTTCTTGCTTTGCATTGCGGTGTTCCTTGTAGAACATCCTGCACCTTATTCGATAAGGAAAGGGCCGAGATCCCTTCACCGGGAGTGACCCCTTTAGCAATAACTGGCAGATGCTATAACCCTCGGTTTGTCTTTTGATTGCTTCTATAGTTTTTGCTTTGCACAGCGGTATATATGATATATTCTGCACCTTATTCGATGAGGAAAGGGCCGACGATCCCTTCACCGGGAGTGACCCCTTTAGCAAAACTAGAAAAGCCTAAAAAACACTCCATTTAAAAAACCATTTGATTCCGCAACGAGATCAAGTTCAAAGCGTTAAAGGCTTTCTTAAAAACCATTTCAAAAATAAAACAGGTACCTACAGTTCTTGCTTTGCATTGCGGTGTTCCTTGTAGAACATCCTGCACCTTATTCGATAAGGAAAGGGCCGAGATCCCTTCACCGGGAGTGACCCCTTTAGCAATAACTGGCAGATGCAACAACCCTCGGTTTTGTCTTTTGATTGCTTCTATAGTTTTTGCTTTGCACAGCGGTATATATGATATATTCTGCACCTTATTCGATGAGGAAAGGGCCGACGATCCCTTCACCGGGAGTGACCCCTTTAGCAAAACTAGAAAAGCCTAAAAAACACTCCATTTAAAAAACCATTTGATTCCGCAACGAGATCAAGTTCAAAGAGTTAAAGGCTTTCTTAAAAACCATCCGCAACCCTCCGTCATTTTAGGAAGTAGAGTACTTAGTATTCGTGCTGTGTTTGTTGACCATAGTCAAGGCACAGTGTACGGTAGCTAAGTGATGTCTTCCTACACCGCATATGATGCGATTAGTTAGGACATTCGCGTGACTTTGTTGACCTTAGTTAAGGGTCATGTGGGTGGGTCTAATTAATCACGAAATGTCGGATAGAACTTGACTAGTGCTTATGATTTGTTGACCATAGTTAAGGTCATAAGTGCTACGGGTAAAAAACCTTTATCGGGAGTTTCAAGTGTTGAAATTTGCAATGAGATTGCATACCTTCTATATGATAGTTGGATCCTGATACCCACTGCGAGTAATTGTTACTCCTGGGAGAGTTTTGCACTTTACAATTAGCCGATCAAGTAGGTGTCTAGAAAGGTGTCAACGGGGTTACGCCCCTGGGAAAACGAGGTTTACTTTAATTAGGTCCGTGCGAAAGCACGGGGAACCTCCCTCAAAGTACCGGCACTGGCCTGGCTGAAAGATTGGCGAACTTGCAGAGTGTAATTAATCCCGGCTAGTCTTTCGTTTTAGGGTTTGAAGGAAGATTTGATAAAAACAGTGGGAGCCATCCTGATTAGATAAAATATATAACCAATCTAATCTTACTAGAGCGCACGCAGAGTGTTTTCTTCTCTCTCTCTCCAGGTAGCGACCATATCACTCCTTAATCAAGATAATAATATGGATGTATTGACCGAAACCGCTTGTTATACTGAGCTGGGGAACGTTGGTCCCGCTCTAACTTATAATTGTTATAAGACCGAGCAGGAAATAGGGGAATACCAGGATTCCCATGCCGCCTAAACGAAGAAAGTGCATGATGATGCATCTTCTTCGGGTGTGTCATTACAAAGAACTGTTTCTCAGTATCCTCTACGTCCTGGGTATTAGATACCGGATTAGGATCCCAGATATGTAATCTGTTACATAGGGCTACAGAAAGGTAGAAAACTGAGAACGGGTGATAAGTTTCATGAGACAGAAAACGGTGTAAGTGTTGCAGTCAAGTCTGTTGGTCACTATCACCCTGTATTACCAAAATACACTGATTCTGAACGAATGTTATTAGATACCGAACTTGATATACAAAATCATATCAGTCTCTTTATTAGTGAAGAAAGGTTATAATTTTGTATTGTTGGATAATGTTTTGAACATTTCCTATATCAATAGTTGATCGGTTCATGCACGTTATCTAAAAGCATATACATTCTAAATCAGACCACAGTTCTTAATGTATAAAACACACACAAGAGGAAGAGTTCAGAAATGAACGAATTCTTCTTAAGGCATTATAGACTAGGTCGTATCAATGCGACCCGACTAGCTAAGTTACATTTAGATGCATATTTAAATCAGTTTGAATTTACATCTTGTGAAACTTACCAGTCATGTCACAAAGATAAGATGACCATAGCTCTGTTTACTTGAAACAGAGAAAGAGTTAGTGAACTCTTGGGACTGATACAAAGTGATGTATAAAGGTCCCCAGTCTACATATGCCAGGACTGGTTCTTTGTACTTCCTTATATTCACTGATGATCTCTCAAGATTCGGACACATGTTTCTGTTGAAACACATGTCTGAAGCTTTTGAGAAATTCAAAGAATATAAGTTAGAAGTAGAGAACCAAAAACCGGGTATAAGTATTATGTCCTATGATAAGATCAGGGAGGAGAATACTTGTGCATAGAATTCCTGGACTATTCTAAAGGAGAATGAGATTCTCTCTCCGTATTACTCCTCTGAATATACCACAGCACAATGGTGTATCGGGGCGGAGCAGTCGCACCATATTAGATATGGTGTGCTCTATGTTGAGTATTACTGAGTTACCTGTTTCCTTTTGGGGGTTATGCACTTAAGAAGCTGCATACCTATTTGAATTAGGTTCGAATCAGATCACTGACTACCACTCCATATAAGATATAGTATGGGAAGAACCTATCTATTAAGTAAGTTAAGATTTGGGATTGTCCGGCCTATGTCAAAAGAAAAATCCGGACAAGCTCGAGGTAAGGTCAGTTCTGTAGAACTGGAAAGGTTCCAGTTATATAAACTACAGCTGATGATTTGATAGAACCAAAGGATTCAATAGACTCCGACTAACCTCTGCCTCTCCGCCGATCTAGCAGGGTTCCTCATCCGCCTGAGAGATACTTCGGTTTCTCGATGACAGTGGGAGCGAGGATTGCATCATAAGATGACCCAACTAGTTTTGAGCAAGCCATCAAGAGTGGGGACTCTGTAAGAATGGCTGTATGCTTAGCGATCTGAGATGGAATCCATGTACACCAACAAAGTATGGACTTTAGTTGCAAGATCTGAAGGGTTAAATCCCCATCAGGAACAAGTATATCTTGAGAAGATTACTTGGTGTAGATGGAAAAGTTGAGACTTTCAAAGCTAGACTTGTTAATGGTTTTCATCATCGACCAGGCGTGGATAATGATGAAACCTTTTTCCAGTGGCTATGCTTAAGTCCATCCGGATCCTACTTAACATTGCTACATACCATGACTACGATATCTGGTGGTTGGGTGTCATGACTGCTTTTCTAAATACTGATTTAGAAGAGAACGTCTATAAGTACACAGCCAGAGGGCTTCGTAAACAGTGGGAGCAGCGGAAACGTGTGCAAGTTGCTTTACAGATTAAAGCAGGCATCGCGGAGTTGGAACGTCTGTTTTGATGCGATAGTCAAAGAGTTTGACTTCATCAAAATGGTAGATGAACCTTGTATATAAAAAAAAAGGTAATAGAGAGTAAGGTGGTCATCCTCGTATTGTACGTGGACAACATACTCTTGATAGGAAAAGGGTTTCCTATGCTACGGACGGTCAATCTCCTCTTATCACAAGGATTCTCCAAATAGGATAAAGGTGATACCTCCTAAATCCTAGGTTTTGGATCTATGAGATAGATCTAAATGGATGTTAGGATTCTTACTAAGTGCAGTGAGATGGTATCAATCGATCCTGGGGAGAATCACTGGAAAGGTTCCAGGGTGATAAGGACGACTGAATGTCAGTCGCAGGCATTGTCTTTACCCTCAGTGGAGGGACGGTATGTTGGAAGAGTTCCATGCTAGATACCGAGGCAGACTAGATGATAAAGGCTGGTGACATCGCTATCAAAGATACTACCAAAGAGGAAGTTTGGGTGTATATTAGTTCATGAGATGAACTAGGTTCCTACCATTGTGTGACAATGGAAGTGTGGCTTTGGCCCAGGAACCCCGATCCCATCAGTGACCTAGACATATTCTGAGGCAGCATCACCTGATCATGGAGATAGTTGATCTCCAGGGTGATCAAGGTTAGGAGAGTAGACTCAGAGGACAACACGGCGGATCCACACACAAAGGCCTTTTCCCAAAGAGAGACTTTTATGGGATGGTTGAGTATGAGATACTGCTGTTGGAGATAGTTCCCTCAGAGTCAAATATTGGATCACAGGCACGTGATTGCAATGATTGAGGGAGGACCTATCCCGGTAGGACAGTCTTACTCGAGATGATAGTATGCTATCTGGTTTATCTTTATCATCGTGTACTGCTTTAGGTGACCTGACAGGTCACTATTGCACGTTGATAGAGCCCCTAGGATTCTTGCTTGACTGCCAGCAGTATGAGGGCGATCATATACATGAGAGCTGGTAGTCTATAAGCACATCCTTAAAAGGTCCCTAGTCGTGGGAGTTTCGAGACAGGGAATCGATTCTCCAGAGTAGACTAGTGTATACAGTCGAGACCCCGACGAGGGGCGGTGGCCGGTCTCACAAGCCATTGGTGTCAGTTGGATCACCTAAGATGTATACAGGTGCTCATTGGGTTATGAGTACACCGGACAGGACTCGCCTGGAACCTGCTAGTTGGTCTTATACCAGACGTCAGATAGCAGTTCCCTGGTGACATGTGTACAGGTTAGTTCATCGACCTGGGGATCTTCATTTGTCTAGTGTGAGTTCCTACTGTACTTTGATTACTGCCCTACCACGCTCAAAGGAGACGTGCAAACAGGTTTTAGTTGGGTATAGTCCCGAGCCACATGGAGGCAGTGAGCGGATCTTCAGGGGTTCGTCTCTCCCGGTATTGGGGGTGAGGTCGCGCTGTGTCTAGGAGAGCCATTACACAAAGCCCTCGGCCGAGGCAGGAGATTTACTGGTAGGTATTCCTGTAGTATCTCAGGGTGTTCTGGGCTACACTCCGACACGACTTGTACCGCTTTTGGGGGTCTGACTTTTACCAACCCCCTAGGCCCGCCATGCGATGCTCATAGACGAACGGACCGGACTGTACGGATATTGTCACTGACAGGCTCAGTAGGGTGTCAGGATGAGTTCGCTCATCGACGTCCCTTTTGGTCAATACCTGGTAGCCCGTTACGTATTGGCTTATACCTCTGACGTGCTAGTGGTTAAATCCACAACCAAGGTGTTGACGAGTCTTTAGAGTCCCCCACATTCAGTTGCTCAAGTTTTCGGGCGAAAAGCTGTAGAGGCCGTATGGAGATATGGCAGGGTCCGATCAGATACGTGCGGTATTGCACGGATCAGGATCGGACGGATAGTACTAGAGGCCGTATGGAGATATGGCAGGGTTCGATCAGATACGTGCGGTATTGCACGGATCAGGATCGAACGGATTTTACTAGCCGGCTTTGGTTTAAGCCGGATCCTAGTATAGTACAGTGTAGATTTTATCTCATTGCATCTGTATTCAGTCGGAATACAGATGCGGGTGTGTATACACAGTATCGGGGTTTTCCTGTAATTTATTACGGGACCAGTTTTCTGGAGTTGCCAGTTTGCTTTCCGTTTCGGCCATATTTCTTTGTATCTTTCATTGGCCGAAGATTGGTGGAGGAGAGCTTATTTGCATTTGTGCAAATAAGTATTTGTGGAGGGTGTTCTTTGCATTTTGTTGGATCATGATGGTGCACCATCACTTGACTTTCTTTGTTCATGATGGCTTGACCATTTTGTAGCAATCATGGTTGTTGATTAGTTGATGGAGTGTGGTTTTGCTAGTGATGATGATTCTTGCATGATGACCATTCCTCTCACTTGCATTATTCTTGTGGCTATCTCTTTTTCACTCACTCCCTCTCTCATTCTATCCTCATCCACCATCATGGCCGGCCAAGCCATGAGAGGGCTGTCCAAAATTTCTCATGTGGGATTTTTGCTCTTTTGCTTGTGTAAAAATCCCACAAGTTCCATCTCCATGAGCTTGTATCATTCCTCCACCAAAAGGGCACTTTCCTAAACCCCAAAATGAGACATAGTTCTTCACTATATTCTACAGCAAATCTTGGGCACGTCGACTCGCCAGCTTCGTGCCCGAGTTGCCTCGGTATAAAGGCGGGAGCCCGTAAAAGAAGCCAGCGACGTGGTGCCCTTCCGGTGACGAGGTGGAGACCGGAGCTTCCGCGGGAGATCGGGACGATGACGAGAAGACCGGAGGACACGGATCAGTCGGTATATCTCTCTTCCCCATCTTGTAGTTAGCTAGGACTAGTTAATGGTTCGATCCGGGTTTTAGTGCGCGGTGGTGCCGGTTTCAAGAAAATTTAAAGTTAACCATCGCTTCCGCATTTGGCCTCGGGATGGAGGCCGGGGCGCCGCCGTGCACTTACAGTGGTATCAGAGCCTTGCCATTAACCTAGTCTTGCTTTGTCTAATGTGTTTTACAATTCCGGTCGAACAAATGTTCCGAAAACCCAATAACACATGCATCAGTTTTCTGTCGAATTTTTTCTGGCTCGAAATTTTTTTCAGGTTGTAGAAAAGTGATGTACTGGAAGTCCTAAGAATTCTGGAGAAATTCGACACATTGATCTTTTAAGGGGAGCGCGGAACCGCGGCCAAACCCCACTTGAGGCCGCGGTTCCGCCGCAGTATGGAGAGATCAATGCGTCAAATTTTTCCAGTGGGCTTCTGGGGTGAAAATAGGGTTTCTGGAATATTATTTTTTGGGCCCAGATTTCTTGATGTGCTACAGTAGTACTTGGGGGCCCACTTGGTAAATTTGATCGATCGGATATTTAAAACACATTAGTTCACAGTATTTACATTATATCTGCGACCGTGAATGTCACTTGATCGGTAAATCATGTCTAACTGCTATAGCCCGGTTAGACGGATTTGTGAACGTGACTTTCACGTTGATGTTCTATGTATTGCTGTGATATTGCGGATCGGTCGTGGGGGATAGCCTGGATGCAATGCTAGTACAGTTTTTGTTGTATTAGGTACATTTGATATTGCGGGGCGAGCGTCCGACATGTGGACTGCCGTCACTGCCTGTTTGTATTATTATTTTGGGGCACGACCAGGTTGCGGTCGATGTACCCGTTGTATTTATATTTTACTTTCTGTACTAGGATTGCCCCGCGGAGGGGTGCACGGATAGCCGGGTTCTAGAGGGCAACGAGCCCACATCTCATGGCATTGAGACGGAGGGGGCTTCACTCTAGGATTGGCGGGCTATTCGCCGCACTCGTAGGGGGTACAGGTTGACCCAGGAGGGGTGCCCAAGTTGCCGGATTCCGTGAAGTGCCGGGTGGTCCATTCACGTCACTGAAGGGGGCTGCCTCGCTTCAGGTTTTGGCGGGTAACTTGCCGCGCCCGTAGGGGTCTAGGATTTCATTGCACAGGCTATCCACACGACCAGGGGAACGTCGGGTTTCAGTGGCTCTGTGAAACCCGGGGATCCCAGATATCTGTATTGTTCTGTGATGCTGTACATTTCTGTGATGTTGCATTTTATCACGCCTTGAGCGAAATATAATATATTGGTATATATATTAGTAGATGTTGTATATATTTTGCATCCGCGCTAGTCCAGTCCCCGCTCTGTCGTTAGTTAGCTAACCTAACGGGTAATGACGGGACCCAGTGGCGAATGCGGATGGCATATACGTACGTCATATTATTTTCGTTCTTTGTGGTGTGATCAACTGATGGGACTGCGTTGATTCGGATCAATGCAAGTTAAAAACAAGCCTAATCTGATGTTGTTGGAACTTTTTCAAAAAGCTGTTATTGCAAGGACGTTCACTTTTGTTTTGCATCGTGGTATTCAGTTGGAATATCTTGCTCCTCAGTCGACGAGGCAAGCGCCGAGATCCCTTCACCGGGAGTGACCCCTTGGAAAAAAAGTTTGCGTCAGGGCAATGACTTCACTATAACCGATTACTTTTGCTTTGCACCGTGGTATTCAGTTGGAATATCCTGCACCTCATTCTACGGGGAAAGAGCCGAGATCCCTTCACCGGGAGTGACCTCTTTAGCAAAGGTTTTCGTCACTATATTTTTATAAAGCTATCAGTTCCTTCAACGATATCAAGTTCATTACGTTAAAGGTTTTCGCCAGAAACCATTCGTAGCCCTCTGTCGTTTCATATGGGTGGTCAATAGTATTCAAGCTGTGTATGTTGGCCAAAGTCAAGGCACAGTGATTGGTAGCTATTGGGGTATTCATATGCAGCATAGATAGATGCGTTGGTTTGGGACAGTCGTACTGCCATTTTGGCCAAAGTCAAGGGTAGGTACGGGTGGATTCAAATTAACCTGGAGAATGATGGGTAGAACTTGACATGTGACTTATGATATGTTGGCCAAAGTCAAGGTCATAAGAGCATGGGGCAGAAATCACATCAGGAGTTTCAAAAGAACTGAAACTTGCCAGATATGCGCATACCTTCTGGAGTGTGATGATATGAGCGCATTCCGTCACGTTATCATGCGATGATAGTTGGATCCCGATTCCTACTGATGAGTTGGTTTACTCCTCGGGTGATCCCGACTAATTCTTCTTTCGGGTTTGGAGAAGAATTTGAGGTTACAGTGGGAGGTTTCCTGATTAGATAAATTGGTAACCATTCTGATCTAGGATAGAGTGCACGCTGAGTGTTTCTTTTCTCTCTCTCTTTGGCAGCGACCATTGACCCGACCCTAAGACTATGACTCAGTGACCAAGTTAACCGAACCTTCTAAAACACTGGCTTTTGGATTGTCAGAGTTACAGACCTCATTGCAACTCCTACTTTTACCCTTTTCTCCAGGACACCCCGTATTACTACGAACGTCCACTTCCATTGGATAAAACCATCGTATGGTTATATACGAACTCGAAAGAATTTATTCGAGGATGGTTTCAGGTTCTGGAGAAAACGGATAGGACTATTCAGTTGTCTTTTCCTTTTACCTTCTCTCAGGTTGCGAGTACTCCTTGGTTTAGGAGATAGTACACCTATTACGCAAATTGGATAGTCTTCTTCCAAACCTTAGGCTGGTGCCGACCGGTAGTGAATGAAGAAAACCAATTAGCCTAACGATGGTGTACAGAAGGTATTAAGTTAAGACAAAGTAAGGGATTAGTAAGAGGGCAAAGTAAATTGCGACTAATATTCACGACCAAACCAAGTATTTCTTCGCCAATCCTAAATCACCTTTGTATTTCTTCAGGACACTCCGTATCACTACGAAGATCCACAGTTTATTGGATACTCCATCGTATGGTTATATACGAACTCGAAAGGAACTTGTTCCAGTTCGGGGATGGATTCTGGTTCAGGAGAAATAGGAATAAGGTTTATTCGGTTGTCTTTTATCTTCACCTTCTCTCGCATTGCGAGTGCTCCTAGGATTAGGACAGTACACCCATTACGCTTATTGGATAGTCTTCTTCCAAACCATAGGCTGGTGCGCGAACGGTAGGGAAGGAAGAAAACCATTTGGCCTAAGGGGTGTGCAGAAGGTAATGACTAAAGACATATAAAGGGATTTGGAGAGGTGGCAAAGAATTATACAGTTACAGTCGTGAATCTGGAAGAGGCATTACTAGGAATACCGGGATACCCCATCGAAACATTTCAATGTTTCAGTGCCACTGTGTACTGTTAAAAGAAAACTGATTTCCCGATTAGATACTTACTCCAGGGTATGTATTTACCAAGTCTGATTCTCACATCTGTATGGTTTTACAGATGATGAGTGGGAGTAAGTTATTGGAAATTGGGTGATCATCCTCGTTATATCAGGATTCGTTGTAATCGGTGATATTTGAGGAAGTCACCTGGGTTGTTTGCCGATCGGCAAATATTTGGTTTTGAATATCCGCTGTTATGCACCAATTTCAAATTGATATATCTGTACGTCTATTTTCATAGAATGAGATATACCTCTTTGAAATTATGTCTGTGACATTTACCTATATCAGTGGATGGTTAGGTAAGGAACATTAAACAACGGTGTAATTCTTCGTAACCATAGTACAGTTTTCAACCTGCGACACACAGTGAATGAGTTATCAGACTCAAGGAACTTATACAGAGTATTGTATGTTGTCCAGGGTCCATCAGGACAGAGGGGTTGGTCCTCGTACTATATTCGGTTTACTTATGACTTCTCTAGTTTTTAGACAAGTGTTTCGCGGAAACACAGGGTCTGAATTTTGAGAAGTTATAGGTATTTGAATAAAGTAAAGAACCAGGTGTAGCAAGTATCGGGATTCTTCAAAGTGATCGAAGATGTAGATACTTGTATATGGTATCCAGTTGATAGTAATGATAAAGAGAACTTGCTTCTTTTTCAGATTACTCATAATTGGAAGCATTCCTAAGTTGAGTAACGCTAATCGGCCTCTCTTCCATTTAGTTGACATGCACTGGAGACAGCTGCATGATTTGAATCTGGTTCAATTAAATCAGTGCCTCTGGTTCTATATTGGATATAGAACAGTTCATATATTAACGTTGTTAAGGTACGGGGAGTTGTCCGGCTTATGATTAAAACCAGACTCTGGATAACTCAAGGCACGTTTCTGTAATGGCTGTTTGTGGGTTGACCCAGGCTATGACGAGGGTTGACTTTCTACCATAAGAAAGATCAATAGTGATATTGTTCTTGACTCGTCACAGTTTTATTAAAAATGGATTTTTTCAGAAAACGGTAGTGGGAGTATGGTAGAACTGGAAGTGATTCCAGAACCACAAACGATTACTGAAGATTCGATAGGAACCTAAAGATTCAATCTGATTTGACATTCCATTGGCCACTCCGCAGATAAGGTGGGTAACTTCAGGCACCCGAGAGGTACTCCGGTAGCCTCAAGGACGGTGACAGGGAAGTTCTAGTTTACCCACACTTGCCATTGCTGTTGTTCCAGGTTGCGAGACCCGGCGGGAGGATGAGTATAGCGTCGTTCTAAACTAGCTTTAGAAGTGTACGTGTATATGACTCTGCCAGAGGGTTGTCGTAGTCAGTGGGAGCAGCGGAAGCATTGGTGGACAGGTGGCTTATGTCTATTTATAGACTAAAGCAGCTGTAGCGAAGATAGATCATCTATTTCTGACGTGACAGTCATAGGTTTGACTTCATCAGAATAGGGGATGGATCTGTTAAGAAGGTAGTAGGGTGTGATGTCATGGTATTTGGATCACATACACAGAGTGGGAAGTGATATTCCTATACTACGATCGGTTATACTTTGGTCGTCACATAGTGGTTTCTCCACAAAGGAAATGGATTTTATATCTGACATATTGGTTACTAGATCTATGGCTTTAGATCTAGATTTGGGTGGTTTCCCAATCAGGGTACTTAGACAGCATTCTAAGAGTATTTAGAATGGATGACTCCTGGCACGGTAGTGTACCTGCAGATGATGGAGTCACCCTCTCTAAAGGTGTCTTACAGACTAAAGGGGAGAGGGATGTGCATGATTGACAGATCACTTGCTCAGGCAATTGAGTCAATCATGAGATGTCAAGTACCACACCAGATGTTGTTCTTGCACTAGATGCAATAAGTTGACATTGATCCAATCCTGGAGAAACAGTCGGAAGCAGTTTTAGAACATAAGTGGATGTTCTAGGGATGTGATAACGACAGCCTCTTTCGGGAGACAGTTATCATTCCAGGCTTCCAAGGTGACTTGGACGACAGGGAGGTTGTCAGAGTTATAGTTTTTCCTTCTGACGAGGGGCAGTATTTTGGACAGGTGGTCCAAGGAAATACTGAGGGAGGCATGGCGCAGGATACTGATTAAGTTCAGTTGACGATACAGTCTAAGAAGTTTGGATTTGGAGTTCATTTATGAGCTAGGTCCCATCAGACATCCAGACATACCCTAAGACAGGTATTGCTCATTTCGGGAGATGGCTTTCTCCGCGAACTTGAGATATAGAGAGACATAGAACGAAACATCAAGGCGGATCCACTCACTGAGGCTATTCCTCGAACGCAATAATTTCGCAAACGGGATTTGTGAGACTGACTAGTAGAGGAGTTGGGTGTTCGGTATCACACGGGCTGTGAGTATGCGACATCGCAATAATTAGCCTTGAGTGCAAGTGGGAGATTGTTGGAGATAGTTCCCTCAGAGTCAATTATTGGATCACAGGCATGTGATTGCAATGATTGAGGGAGGACCTATCCCGGTAGGACAGTCTTACTCGAGATGATAGTATGCTATCTGTTTTATCTTTATCATCGTGTACTGCTTTAGGTGACCTGACAGGTCACTATTGCACGTTGATAGAGCCCCTAGGATTCTTGCTTGACTGCCAGCAGTATGAGGGCGATCATATACGTGAGAGCTGGTAGTCTATAAGCACATCCTTAAAAGGTCCCTAGTCGTGGGAGTTTCGAGACAGGGCATCGATTCTCCAGAGTAGACTAGTGTATACAGTCGAGACCCCGACGAGGGGCGATGGCCGGTCTCACAAGCCATTGGTGTCAGTTGGATCACCTAAGATGTATACAGGTGCTCATTGGGTTATGAGTACACCGAACAAGACTCGCCGGGAACCTGCTAGTTGGTCTTATACCTGCAGACGTCAGATAGCAGTTCCCTGGTGACATGTGTACAGGTTAGTTCATCGACCTGGGGATCGTCATTTGTCTCGTGTGAGTTCCCACTGTACTTTGATTACTGCCCTACCACGCTCAAAGGAGACGTGCAAACAGGTTTTAGTTGGGTACAGTCCCGAGCCACATGGAGGCAGTGAGCGGATCTTCAGGGGTTCGTCTCTCCCGGTATTGGGGGTGAGGTCGCGCTGTGTCTAGGAGAGCCATTACATAAAGCCCTCGGCTGAGGCAGGAGATTTACTGGTAGGTATTCCAGTAGTATCTCAGGGTGTTCTGGGCTACACTCCGACACGACTTGTACCGCTTTTGGGGGTCTGACTTTTACCAACCCCCTAGGCCCGCCATGCGATGCTCATAGACGAATGGACCGGACTGTACGGATATTGTCACTGACAGGCTCAGTAGGGTGTCAGGATGAGTTCGCTCATCGACGTCCCTTTTGATCAATACCTGGTAGCCCGTTACGTATTGGCTTATACCTCTGACGTGCTAGTGGTTAAATCCACAACCAAGGTGTTGACGAGTCTTTAGAGTCCCCCACATTCAGTTGCTCAAGTTTTCGGGAGAAAAGCTGTAGAGGCCGTATGGAGATATGGCAGGGTCCGATCAGATACGTGCGGTATTGCACGGATCAGGATCGGACGGATAGTACTAGAGGCCGTATGGAGATATGGTAGGGTTCGATCAAATACGTGCGGTATTGCACGGATCAGGATCGAACGGATTTTACTAGCCGACTTTGGTTTAAGCCGGATCCTAGTATAGTACAGTGTAGATTTTTTCACATTGCATTTGTATTCGGTCGGAATACAGATGCGGGTGTGTATACACAGTATCGGGGTTTTCCTGTAATTTATTACGGGACCAGTTTTCTGGAGTTGCCAGTTTGCTTTCCGTTTCGGCCATATTTCTTTGTATCTTTCATTGGCCGAAGATTGGTGGAGGAGGGCTTATTTGCATTTGTGAAAATAAGTATTTGTGGAGGGTGTTCTTTGCATTTTGTTGGATCATGATGGTGCACCATCACTTGACTTTCTTTGTTCATGATGGCTTGACCATTTTGTAGCAATCATGGTTGTTGATTAGTTGATGGAGTGAGGTTTTGCTAGTGATGATGATTCTTGCATGATGACCATTCCTTTCACTTGCATTATTCTTGTGGATATCTCTTTTTCACTCACTCCCTCTCTCATTCTATCCTCATCCACCATCATGGCCGGCCAAGCCATGAGAGGGCTGTCCAAAATTTCTCATGTGGGATTTTTGCTCTTTTGCTTGTGTAAAAATCCTACAAGTTCCATCACCATGAGCTTGTATCATTCCTCCACCAAAAGGGCACTTTCCTAAACCCAAAATGAGACATAGTTCTTCACTATATTCTACAGCAAATCTTGGGCATGTCGACTCGCCAGCTTCGTGCCCGAGTTGCCTCGGTATAGAGGCGGGAGCCCGTAAAAGAAGCCGGCGACGTGGTGCCCTTCCGGCGACGAGGTGGAGACCGGAGCTTCCGCGGGAGATCGGGACGACGACGAGAAGACCGGAGGACACGGATCAGTCGGTATATCTCTCTTCCCCATCTTGTAGTTAGCTAGGACTAGTTAATGGTTCGATCCGGGTTTTAGTGCGCGGTGGTGCCGGTTTCAAGAAAATTTAAAGTTAACCATCGCTTCCGCATTTGGCCTCGGGATGGTGGCCGGGGCGCCGCCGTGCACTTACAACTGCAACCACTGCTACAGATGGCCCTAGTGCATGTGGGAGATTGTTAGTTATATGTATGCCCTAGAGGCCATTACTGTACATAGGATGTATATTGTAGTGGATGCTGGTACATATATAGGTAGGACTTTCTTGCTCGACATGATAGTATGCTATCTGGTTGCTCTTTATCTTAACATGTATACTTGCAGTCTCTCTATTACATATTGATAAAGCCTTTAGGATGTGTACTCGACTTCCAGGACTATGATGTAGATCATACTAGTGGGCCCTGGGTAGTCCATGAGTACATCCTTCAATGTTCCTAGTCGTGGGAATATCGAGACGGGGCATCGATATTCCAGAGTAGACTAGCGTATATCTTCTCGACCCATGTGATGGGCGATGGATGATCCCATATCCATTGGTGTTTGACATCAGAGATGGTATGCGGGTGCTCAGTGGTGACTGGGTATACTGAACTGACTCGCCGAGAACTCCCAGATGGTATTATACCTCACGTCAGATGGCAGTTCTCTGGTGACACTTGTACAGCTTAGTCTATTGACCCAAGATCGTCATAGAGTCTTGTGTGTCTCCCACTGTGCTTTGATTTCCACCCTACCACGGCTCTACTAAGTCGTGGAAATAGGTGGTTTTTGGGTACAGTCCCGATTTACATGGAGGCAATGAGCGATAGGAGGGGATTCGTCTCTCCCGGTATTGGGGGTTGATGTTGCGCTATGCTCGACTGGCCATAACTGGAAATCCCAGGCCAGGGTTGTACTGATTTACTGGTAAGTGTTATCAGTAGTTTCATGCATGTTATGGAACTTACATCGGCATGACTTATCAAGCTTCTGGGGTCTGACGTTTACCACCCCTAGGCGAGATATGCGACATATCAGACGAACAGACCGGACTGTGCGGTAAGTGTTACTGGTTGGATTCGCAGGAGTGTGAGCGGGCTTGCTCGTTGATCTTCTGATCGCTCAATACCCGGATGGCCGTTACGTTTAGCAGACCGCTTGCGGCTTGTTGGTGTTTGATATGATCATCGCCTACTGCCGGCGTATTGACGAGTCTTTAGAGTCCTACACACAGGTTTCCTGGCTCAAGCGAAACGAAATAGGAGCGCATATGAGATATGTGCGGGACTGAGAATAATACCAGTATGTGATATTGAATTCTATTCTCTCGATTTGTATCATCGGACGGTTATATAAGATATAGCCGTGTTACCGAATCAAATGTTGATTTGATATATTGATACACTTGATACTAGTCGGTTATATGCAATATGACCGGATCGTTAAATCAAGTGTTGATTTAATGATTTAATTTATAATTATATATTTGATATATTACTTTACATTAACTAGTATTAGTTCACTTAAGATTGATTTTCTCACTTGGTGTGCACAAGTTGTATATATGATATATGTTTGTGCACTAGTTTGTATCATGTTTGATGATACATGCAAACTTGGGTGTGTGTATGACTTACACCAAGTTTAGGTTAATGGTTAGGGTTTTATTTTCTTTATTAATTTTGGAAAAACTAAATGGTGGCTTTTCTTCTTTTGGCTTGAAGCTTCATGAAGCTTCATAGCATCTTTGAAAAGTCTTAACCATTTTGTTTTTTCCTTTAACCTAACCATTACACCTAAACCCTAGTTTATTCTCTACATGTGTTAACTACACCCATGGTTGCATTATGATAAGTATTCACTTGATTTATTATTTTCAATAATAATTCATTTTCCTTCTTCTTCTTCTTCTTCTTCTTCAAAAAGTGAAGAAACCTTTCTAGAAAATTTCAAGTGAAGAATCCAAGTGAGAAATCCAAATCCAAAGTGAACCCACTTCCTATTTCTTCATCCTATACCACTTGCCATGTTGTATAGGGTGTTATCTTCATAAGTTTCATGACCTAGTGAAGATGGAGCTTGAGTTTGAGTCGTCTCGACGTAGATCATCTTCGGCATCGAAGTCAACGACCTCGCCCGATCATTTCTCCGACGAAACCATCGCTAAAGTCCGGAATCCCGATGATCGCAGCGGAGGGACGTCAACACGGAGCTAAAGAAGTGGAGGACCGGATATACAAAGGTTGTAATCCCTTTCACTTATTAGTAAAGTTGTTTGCTAGCTTTTAGTTTCGCTTATCCTCTAGTTAACGATCTTCATTAGGGTTTCTCGGCACTTGGAAAATATTATTTTGGCATGGTTGATCGGTTGTAGAACCTCATGGGTGTGCCTAGGAACCCTACACCCGTTTGGGGCCAGTATTTAGAAAGGAAACTCTGCCGAAATTTTCATAAATGACTAGAGATTTTAAAAATGCATATTCGGCTTACTTATTTAAAAACCTTGTTTTAAATATGTTTTCTTTACCTCTTAAAAACTAGTTTTCTTCTTTTACTCCTTAAAATGGTTTTAGATTTATGGGATTTTGGCTTACTTGAATTAGATGAGGTCCTATAGACTTCATATGATTCAAGGGCCAGTCACGGGCTTTTTCGGGTCGTGATCAAGTTGGTATCAGAGCGCTAGGTTAACCTTGGTTCGAGTCTAAGTTTGATTATGCGGAGCCTAAAGCGTTTATACATATACGGAACATAGGCTTGACCTTACGGAACATAGACTTAGTCGAGGGGGTATTATACCCGAACTTTCGTCGCGTAGGATGACCCTTGTTGGATGGAGTAGGTAGCTTGAGTAGAGTGACGTACAGTACGTACGTTCCGCGGCATACTTACGATACGCTACTCCGCTTAAGAAACCTTAGGATGTACATTTCCTTGCACAGTGTTATATTCATTTCTATGATCTATCCTCATCGATATTGGTTATGATTTTTCTGCCATGATTACACGGGCAGAGAGAGCTAGGGTTAGAGTTGCGTCAGCATGAGCTCGTCATGGACGAGGACTGACCAGGGAGTGATTCCAAAGACGTACGATTGCATAGAGGCTTCGTTGTATTGTGTTCTCGCGCCATGAGCGTTTAACAGATCATTTTTTACGAGATTTCTCGGACGTGCAGATCGGCACCAGAGGATCGGGCTACTACTAGAGGCCAGCCAGAATGTGATGACCATTGATATATCGCTTATTCATGATGATCGAGGCACTGTTCAGCGTACAGATGAATGAGCCAGTTGTTGCTGCAAATGACGAGTTATCGCCCAGATGTTGGAGCTACTGTAGCATGAGTATATGCTAAGAGATATGATGGAAGGTTGCCAGTCACCCGAGGAAGAACGACTATGACATGTGGTTCGTTCGGTTACCCCGATGCGAGGTCATCAGATAGATTTATTCCAGCTAGAGACGACTTCACACGGATTCGTTGAGAGTCGATAGAGACGATCGAATGTCAGGAACCCATTTCCAAGTTTAAAGTATTCGGAAGACAATGCAAGTAACGCTGCGGGCCCTCTAGAAGAATGAAACCCTAACTCGACGTAATGAACATGGAACGCCTCCGAATCTTAGGGTTTGCGGAAGTTTAGCGGTGCCATTTGTGAGGCTTGGGTTTGCCCTTCTACGGTTGGTCCACAGGTGTTGTGGTATGTACTGGAATACTATTAAACTGTACTCAAGATGTTGATCTCTTGGGGGATTATGAGGTTTTAACAAATCGATTAGATGATTCGACATCATTCAGATATCATGTGATGGGGTATATTGTTTGGGAGACTCCAGATACGATCATAGCCGTTGGAGCGCAGTCTATGCAGCCACGAGAAGACGAGTCCGAATCAGTCGACATTGGAGCAGAGTGGAGTAAAGAGTTCGCACGAGATTTCGTCGAGATGACGTTCCACTCCGCTGACATCAGAGATGCGATACGCATGCAGAGGCGTTGTATATGGATATAACTTGCAGAAGGAGTCGCGACGAGTATGCAGCCGTTCAGGAACAAGAAACAGATATAGTAAAGGATGGTAACTTCCGGGCAATTCGGCAGAAACGAGATTTGAAAGAGACTTCGACAGGACCTTTCTGGAATACTATACTAGAAGACTTGGACCCAGGAGTGGTCATATTGCGCATACCCAGCAGGCCAGAGTTCGGCATCGTTGACGAGACTGTTGACCAAGTTCGGATAGAGGACCTCACCCAGATACGTTGTGAATTGATCAAGAACGGACGGGTATGGAGTATACCTCCGCAGGTTGGGACGAGTTCCTGAGAACGTGTTCGGCTAGATATCATCCATAGAGTGATGAAGATACCGAGTTCGTGATTTCGAGTCCGTGTGAGAGACTTCGGATTGACCATAGCCGAGGACATTTGCAGTGCGCAGATAGAGACGTGACGTCGAAGTAGACGATGATACAGACAAGCGAGACAGGAGGTTCGTGCGAGATGCTGATGAGCTGTTGTTATTCCCCGTTAGGATTAAAGGTCAGACATGCCTACAGAGGCGTTGGGATGCGACCAATTTTCGAGAAAATGTTGTGCTGAGGACGCAGATGTCCACAGAGCGAGAAAAGATTATGCAAGAGTACCAGCCCCGTACAGTTCGGCATAGGTGAGATTGGAAGAGACCTTGAGCAGGATTCCTTCCAGGACACTGCTGCGATAAGATTTGCACCCAGGTCCAGATGTGTGATGTGTATTCAGAGGACCAGAGGTCGGCGCCAGTGACGTGTTGCTTTACGAATGGCCGTGAGGATTGACCCAGAGATGATCAGAGAAGTGCCAGGACGGAATCGTCCCTGTTAGCACACCTGACAGGGCCGATGAGCCGATGGATTGCGAGATTGGTAATCCACAGAGGAGATAAAGACCCAGAGACAGAGGACGCCAGACCGTGAGCAGAAGGCAAGTAGATATCTTACGCTGCTAGCATTGGATGCACCGACACCTTCTCGACTTTGAAGGAGGATGTATCGACGACGGTACTTATGATTTGTGATTTGGTGATTTGATTATCATGTATCCGTCACCTTGGATTTTGGTATTTTGGGCGATCTATTCTCATGATTTAGTCTTGATGACTGAATTACATGATATTTGTTTTCGTGCACCATAGTTGCACCTACTGGGTATTCATATTTGCGCACAGTTATTGCACCTGATATTGCTTTGTACCTTGGTTGCACATGCTTATGACTTCATGGATTTCTTACCGTTGGGTAGATTTTGTGCACATGGTATGCACACGATTTGGCTTTTTGCACTCGGTATAGCTTATATGTGCTTGTAGTGCATTGATATGTGTTTTGTGCACGCAGTTGCACACGTTTATGATTTTTACACCTTGGTACACTCGGTGTTGCTATTTACGCATTTGAGTTATTGTTTGGGTTTTGTGCACAAGATGCACTGTATTTGTATTTCTTGCACAGGATGCGCCAGTTTTATGCTTCGTGCGTTTATCGCACCAGATTTATATTTCGTGCATTTGTTGCACCGGATTTATATTTCGTGCGTTTGTTGCACCTGACTTCGGTTTGATGTCATTCGATATGTTGATTTTGATTTCATGCCTATGTTATGCATGTGATTTGACTTGTGCTTTCGGCATAGTTTTCATACACTTTTAGTGTTTTGATTTTATTTGTGCACACTGATGCACATGGTTGTGAGATTATATACCGCGGTATACCTGATTTGGATTGAGCCGTATTGTATACCGTCGATTTTGATTCTGATATTGATGTTGATTTCTTGCACTCCGTGCATTTGATTTGGATTTACGCGCTTGTTGAGCGCATGTTTTGAGATACGATTTTGGTGCACACCAGATGCCCTAAATCGAGATTCTTCATGCATATCAGATGCACCTGATTTTGCTGTCAGGCACACACGTTGCCTATGACAGATGTTTTGTGCACACCCGTTGCACCTAGATGTTGTTTCTGTGCACATGTATGGTACATATATGGATTTTGATTTCCATGCGCACCAGACGCACAGGGTATTCTTACATACATTTGGGATTGATTTCTTATGGAGCAGTACGTTTTTATGATATTTGCTATATGTTTTCGTACTGAGCAGGACTAGTCGGAGGACAGTACCTGGACATATTATGCATGCATTGATAGTTATCGAAGGGATTTCCACAAAGCGAGCTATAGTCTTAGTATTTACCTACGGGTCTGATATGACACGACACGTTTAAAACAAGGGAACCCTTATAAATTGTTTTCAAAACGGCGGAACGTACATATTAAAAAAAAGATATATACATATATGGTTGTTTTCTTACAATAGACGTCCGCCACTGTGCCGCGATACGCGGATAGCACAACAACATGAAAAGGTTTGGCATGCATTTATTTCAGATATTTACATGTATAGATTTGATATTTACATGTATAGTTCTGATTTATATCATATTGGTTACTATGGATTTGACATTTGTGTCTTTACCATGACTCCGATGATTGCAGGATGCTTGACGGAGTTTTGATTTTGAGTTATATGCTCATTGTTCATGCGCATACATTGCGCTATGATGCATTTTATGTATTGATGATTTCGGAGACCCGATGACTTAGTCTTCTACTGAAATGTTTTAGAATTTGGGGGTTTAAATTTAAATTCGGGGACCGAATTTCTTTAAGGGGGAAGATTGTAACATTTCAAAAAATTAAAATATTATTTTTGGGAATTTTTATAATTTAATAATAAATATTGAATATTTTAATAAGGCGGTATAATTAAATACCGATAAATTTATGAAAAATTTGGAAAATTATTTAAAAGAGGGTGTTTTATGTAAATTACGCAATTTTTTAGTTTTTATGTCTAATTATATGCTCATTTAGTGCTAATCTCGATTAAAAATCGCTAATCGCGCTTTAAGCGTGTTTTGTGCAAACATGCACCATATCTTCTTTTATTCACTTGTTGCATTTTTACTACATGTTTTTGGGTGCATGGCTTTTGTTTTGGGGTTACTATTGTTGAGAGAAGGAAAATAGAAAAGAAACGAAAAGATTATAATTTATAGGTATGGGTGAGAGAGAGAAAGGGAGGGTTTACCTTTGACTTGGTCTTGAGCCATCCCCCATCATTTGTTTTCACTCATTTCTCTCCTCTCCCTCTTCCATAGCTGCTGCTGCTGCTGCCCCTTCTTACTCCTCTACAAACCCCCCCAAAACACAATGAAAAACACCTCAAAACCCAAATCCCATTTCATTAAAAGATGCACAAGCTCGAGGGAAGCACTTTGGACCAAGAAAAATCAAATTTTGGACACTTGGGGCAACTCAAGAATATTTTTAAGTTGCCAAATAAGGTATTTTCTGAACCTTTAGCTTAGAATTTCAATTACTTTTACCCCCATGTTAGTTTAGAACCGATATTGTGTGGTTTTAGGAACTTTGGAAACTTTAAGATAAGGGTTAGGGTTTGAGCTGAACTAATGGTGAAATTAAGGTTGTTAGAGGCTATTCCACCTCTGTGGTGATTGATTTGAGACCCAAACCAGAGAATAGAACCCCAGAATACGGATTTAGAAAAGCCGATATCGGAAAATTGTTGATTCTGTGAGGGTTAATTGAAATCTGCTATCACTCGGAGACTCTGAAAATTATTTTGCAAACATAGAGAGATGTGCAGGCACCCAGGAAGCTAACTCCAAGACACCAGCCCCTGAAACCATTTTCTGGCCGCAGATTTAATTCGTATGGCCGCAATTTGCGGCCTGGGTCCCACCATTTTGATCCGTGTTGGTTCTGTAGCTTTATTTCATGTAAACTAGACCCTTGGTATATGTAAAATTGACCAATTGGACCTAGGGTGAAATTTGGGACCATTTTCAATAGTGGTTGTTTTGATTCGGGGTTCGTTTTGCGTATTTTGAATTCTGGATTCTCGTATTTGCATTTTACCCCGATCACTTGACATTTGTACGACGATATCGAGGGTTGTTTGATGGTTTTGAAGGCGTAGTCCATAGGTTCTAACCTATAGGCCTTAGCGTGTCGTTTTGGTTTTCCGATGTGATTTTAATGTGTGTTTGCGATTGTGTTATCTTTGTAGGTACCTTCGTGAGGGCTTCATATGACGAAGAAGATGAAGGCGACATCGACACCGACATGCAGGATGCGGGTGAATAGATTATATCTATGGGGGAAGTCGGGTGGATGGCGTATAGCACCCCCGCAGTTCGATATTTAGTATACTAGATATACACTATATTTATATATATGATAGCATTAAGTGTGTTATGGATATTCTAGATGTGATTAGGTGTACTATGGTTAGATTAGGGTGTAGAAGTAAACTAGTATAGTTTCCTAGTTGCGAACCCTAGAATAGGTTTACACCCACACGCACACACATGCTTATTTGTTATACTTATACCTGGATGAAGAGGATAGTGGATGATATTTGGAGATGAGCCGATGAGATTGGGCATAGTGCCATGAGATCGGTGATATGATGTGGTTCGTATTTGGGATACGACAGGAGATTTTAGCGGGCCTTTGGACGTGTGTTTTACACAGGCACTTATATTTATATAGATGGTATCGGTTAGTACTAGACTATATCAGTACCCCAGATCATGAAATATGACGATAAGGATAACATATACTTGATGAGATGAATGTGATATTGACCCGTACCCAGATTTGGGGATGCCGTACGATGATTTACCGTACGAGCTTTATTTGATGATAAGATCCGCACTCATGACTCGAGGATGTCATATGATATTGTATCGTACGCGGTACCTTTGAGGCGGGATCACCGACTATTATATATATATATATATATATATATATATATCGACTCAGATTTAGGTGGTTCCCATACCTCTCCCGATTGACTTGTTAGTTAGATCTGCAGTTTGCTTAGTAGATGTTAGGCTAGGCCGATGTCATACCTATTTCAAAAACTAACGAATCGGGAGTATTTTAAAGACAGGCAAAGGGACTCTACGGATATTTTCAAAAGACGCATCTTTTCTTAAAAACACCGTAGCCCTTATTTTCCTAAACACCCCGTTTCATCTTCGTTCAAATCGCAAAACAGTATGACATAGATACATTGATGTAGATACCACATTGTTGTGTTTATTATTCATTTGCCGCATATTCTTGCTCTTCGCATCTCATTGCATGCTTAAATATGTTCATTGTTATATTAAAACCATGCCGTTAGGACACCAGCACCATTATCGATGATGCATATGTTCCACGTACACCTGTTTGCTGGCTCACACACTTCATCATCGATAATTGCCATGTCACTACACTGTAGGACTGTTGCATTCAGGGTATGACCCCTCGCATGGCATACTTGTGAACTTACATATTGTACACTCATACTTCTGCACCTACCTATTGTACACTCATACTTGTGCACATACCTATTGTACATTCATAGTTGTGTACTTACATATCGTACACTCATACTTGTGCACCTACCTATTGTACACTCATACTTGTGCACATACTTATTGTACACTCATACTTGTGTACTTACATATTGTACACTCATACTTGTGCACATACCTTTTGTACATTCATACTTGTGTACCTACATATTGTACACTCTTACTGGTGCACATACCTATTGTACACTCATACTTGTGCACATACCTATTGTACACTCATACTTGTGTAGATACATATTGTACACTCTTACTGGTGCACATAACTATTGTATACTCATACTTATGCATATACCTATTGTACACTCATACTTGTGTACTTACATATTGTACACTCATACTTGTGCACATACCTATTGTACATTCATTCTTGTGTACTTACATATTGTACACACATACTTGTGCACATACATACTGTACACCCATTCATGCATACATATGTATTTGCACATACATAGATGATTCTGGCTTGATTTGAGATTTGGGAACCGCAAGATTCTTTTAAAAACTGATTCATTTCAAACGAGCGGCCTTCCCTCGCTATGTGCATATTACTGTTTTATGTCGCATGATATACTGATATGCTTACATTTCTTTTATATGTCGCATACATCATGCTTTATGATTATACGCATTGAGATATGTTGTTTTCATGATATTTCTGGATTTGGGAACCGTGGGTATTTCAAAGGAGAATGTATTGTTTTAAAAACCTTGTTATCCTTGATATGATATTTCAGTGCGTCCACCATGTGTTTTCTCGGTTCTGAGAGCGACATGTGAAACCCGATTCGAGGAGAGGTAGGCACTGTCTGCGGGTACATGGTAGACCCGGTGAGGTACCCCGGGACAAGAAGACTCGTATATGTTAGACGGTGAGCATAGCAGGGGAGTACTACCTACCGGTGATAGTATTTGAGCTCGGCGGATATCTGTAGTATACCGACCGAAGTTGAGACGGGCCGATCTGGACTGACGGAGCCCGTAGGCCGATCCGGACTGACGGAGCCCTATGTATATGAGGATTTACGTGCTGATGCTAGGCACAGGTTTCATGATGTTTTCGAGTGTCGATGCTAGACACTCAGGTTCCATGATTTTGATATGTCGCGAGCGACACTTGTTGATTTACATCCTCATACTTCCATGCATATGCTTTATGATATTTACATGCATGATGTTTATTGTCATTGGGTGACATGTGGACGAGATCCACACACATACATACATACATATAGTTGATATTGATGACATTGATCACATAGTTGGATGATATCCACATATTCATAGACTTCATGATATAGTTGACATTGATTGCATTGATCATACCTCACATTATGATATGTTATTACCTGAGGCACTGACACGAGCATATGGGATTACACTTATGTATAGATGTTTACCCCTGCCACCTTATCATGCTTCAGACTTATACATTTAAGGTTTATATATATATTTGATCGTATTGACCTAGGATTGTGTCATCCATACGATTTCCGCTCTGTGATGTTCTCTATTCACGAGTTGGCAACTCACCCCCGTTGTGCCACAGTTCTTGCAGGTTTTGCCGTACAGGTTTCACTGTGGCTTTTCTGGTACACTGCTTCCTTTCTGGATGATTGCTTTGGTAGGTGGGTTCACTCGCATCGTGACTACCCTCGTATTTATTTTATTCAGTTGTATCTAGTAATTCCATCAACCAAACATGTATATTTGTTTCAGACTTAGAAAACCAATTATGTATTATTTCGACCTTAGAGTCACGCGTTGTGATATTATGGTTTTCATGCTGATTTTGAGTTTTTCTTTGAGTTTTGATCCTCGCCCTTCGGCGTTGTATATTATACTACTTGCGTGGTTGTGACCGTCGATTGACGAAGAGCTAGCTCCCGCTTGGGGATACCTTTTATCATTGTATATATATTATTCATGTTGTACCCCTTTTGGGGCCAGTATTTACCAAGGAAACTCTGCCGAAATTTTCAGAAAAGACTAGAGATTTTAAAAATGCATATTCGGCTTACTTATTTAAAAACCTTGTTTTTAAATATGTTTTCTTTACCTCTTAAAAACTAGTTTTCTTCTTTTACTCCTTAAAATGGTTTTAGATTTCTGGGATTTTGGCTTACTTAAATTAGATGAGGTCCTATAGACTTCAAATGATTCAAGGGCCAGTCACGGGCTTTTTCGGGTCATGACAGTAGCATGATATGAGATTTATAAGACAGAATGTATATGTAAGATGACTTGATGTGAGATATTAATGTGATGAAAAGAGTATACGATGTGATATGATGACTTGATTGATATGTCAGTATACAGATGCGAGTCGATATGAGATGATTGATACTTGCCGATCCCCTGACATGGGATTGTTATGGAGGTGACCTGGGATATAGGTATATACATATATATAATGTTGTGAATCATGAGTGATATGTCGTACGATACATTAGGTCCGTACCCTCATTGTCATATAGGTTGATTGGATACCTAATGGTTTAATGCCGCCGTACGATGATTTACCGTACATGATGAGTTTTACCTGATGATTGATCCATACCCTTGACTAGAGGATGCCGTACGATGGATTATACCGTACGTGATGTTGTGAGGCTGGATGCCGATTGATAGATTCACCGACTCGGATATATTGTAGATACGTATACCTGTTAGCATTTCGCGTATGATGTACCTTATGTTACGTTCATGACATTCTCATTGCATTATATAACTGTGCTAGTGCACCTACACCATTATCGATGATGTGTATGTTACAGTTACACGGATTTGCCGGCTCACACACTTTCATCATCGATAATTGCTATGTCACTTACATAGTAGAATTGCTACATCATGCTATGCTATGATATACTTGCTATGTTCACATCACCATACCATGTCGCATGATATACTGGATATGCTCACATTTCTGTTATACGTTTGCATACATCATCATGCTTTATCATTATACGTATTGAGATTTGCTGATTTCATGAGATTCTGAATTTGAAAACCGTGGTTAAATTTCAAAAGAAATTATGTATTGTTTTAAAAACCCGGTTTCTCTTGATATGATATTTCGAGACGTCCACCATGTGTTTTCTCGGTTCTGAGATTGGCATGTGAAACCCAATTCGAGGAGCGGGAGGCACCGTATGCAGGTACATGGTGGACCCGGTATGGTACCCCGGGGCAAGAAATGATTTTTGTGGTGTAAATGATGAGCTGGCAGAGGGAGCACTACCTACCGGTGATAGTATTTAGACTCGGCGGTTATCCGGAGGATACCGCCCGAAGTCGAGAGATTGATATGGGCCGATCCGGACTGACGGAGCCCGAGGGCCAATCCGGACTGATGGAGCCCGAGATATGAGGATTTCGAGTGTCGATGTTGGACACTCAGGTTCCATGATTTTGATGTGTCGTTGATGGACACACGTAGATTGATATCCTCATACTTACATGCATATTCTTTCATGATATTTACATGCATGATGTTGTTGTGTCATTGATGGACACGTAGATGTTAGCCACATGCAGATAGGCATTGATTATATTGTTGGCACTTATGCAGATATATGCAGTTACGGTCACCCTATATATCATAGTATTACCTTTATGATATAGTTGACCTAGGAATCATTGTTTTATTCGATTTCTACTTGATGATGTTTTCTACTCACGAGTTGGTAACTCACCCCCGTTGTGCCACAGTTCTTGCAGGTTGACCGTATGGATCAGTAGCGGCATCGCTGGCACACAGCTTGCATTCGGGGGATTTGCTTTGGCAGGTGGTACATGTTGGATCGTACCACTCTTATATTTACTATTCCGTTGTATCTAGTTAACTCCATCAATCAGAAACTGGTATTTATATATGTAGTAAGACATAGAAAGACTTGGGGTTGCGAGACTTAGAGCGATGGTTGATATGCTCGCTTGGTGGGTTGATGTTTTGCTTTATTCATTATTCTTTGTGTTGATCTTTGCCGCCGGGCGTCGTATACATATATTGTGACTTGCATGGTTGTGATTCCGCCGATTGGCGAAGAGCTAGCTCCCGCTTGGGGATGCCTTTTATATTATCATGTATATGTGGTTTTGGATCAAAATATACAAAGGAGGTGCTGCCCAAATTTTTAAAAGACGAAACATGTTTTTCAACTACTAAATCCACTTGCATTTTCATGTTCCATTATTTATACATTTAAGAAAAACTTTTGATTTCATCATATCTTTATTTTCAAAACTTCACCTCTTTTATTTTCTTAAAAAGGTTTAGATTTCTGGGTTTCGTCTTACTTGAGTTACGTTACGCCTTTAGACGTCGCGTAATTTAAGTACCGGTCACGAGCTAATATTTTCGGGTCATAACAAAGTTGGTATCGGAGCGCTAGGTTTAACCTTGGTTCGAGTCTAGGTTTGACTATGTGGAGTCTGGGGCGTAATCTATTTTGGAACCTAGGCTTGACCTTACGGAACTTAGACTTGAACATGGGGGTATAGTTCGGCATAGGCGAGATCGAAAAAGACCCTAAGCAGGTTCCTTCCAGGACACTGCTGCAATAAGATTTGCACCGCGGATCAGTTCTGTCACGTGTATTCAGAGGGCCAGAGGCCTACGCCAGTGACGTGTTGCTTTACGAGTGGTCATGCTAATTGGCCGAGAGATGACCAGAGGAGTGTCAAAGTGGAATCGTTTCCGTTCGCACACCTGACCAGGCCGATGAGCCGATAGATTGCAAGATTGGTAATCAACAGAGAAATGAGGACCCAGAGATAGAGAACACTCGACCGTGAGCAGGAGGCAAGCAGATGTTCTTGCTCTACCAGTTTTGGGCGCACCGACAGTTTTCGACATTGTAGGAGGTGTACCTCAATGTAATTTGTTGCGATTTGCGTTTGTGATCCAAGTATCACGCTTATATCGCTTGGATTTGAGTTTTTATGATTGAGTTTCATGATATATTGTTCTCGTGCACCATGGCTGCACCTACTGGGTATTTACATTTTTGTGCATGGTTATTGCACTTGATATATGTTTTATACACCGTTGTGTTGGTTTATGATTTATGCATATTTATTGCACTCGATGTCGATTTTGTGTCTTGGCTGCACGTGTTTATGACTTTGTGGATTTCATACGGTTGATTGATTTGTGCATGTTGTACGCACTCGGTTTGGTTTTTGCACTCGGTATAGCTCACATATGCTTGCAGTGCATTGATACGTGTTTTGTGCATGCAGTTGCACACGTTCAGGATTTTATACACCTTGGTACACTCGATGTTGCTTTTATACGCATTTGAGTTATTGATGAGATTTCGTGCATTGGCTGCACTGGATTTGTATTTCGTGCACTGGATGCACCCCATTTGTGTTTTGTGCATTTGTTGCACCAGATTCGTATTTCGTGCATTTGTTGCACTAATTTGCATTTCATGCGTTTGTTGCACTAGATGGATATTTCGTGTATTGGTTGCACTAGATTTATACTCCGTACCTTGGTTGCACCAGATTTATGTCTTGAGCATTTGTTTTACCAGATTTATGTTTTTGTGCGTGTTTGCACTTGATGTTCATTTTCGTGCATGCTACTGCACTAGATGTTTTATACGAACCTGACACGCATGGTTTGGATTTTTGCGCATATTAGGCACTTGATTTTGGATTTTGTGCACATCAGATGCACTTGATTTAGATTTTATTCGTGCATATTGGATGCGATTTCATTCGTGCATGTTGGATGCACTTGACTTAGATTTTTATTCGTGCATATCGGATGCACTTGATTTAGATTTTATTTGTGCATGACGGATGCACTTGATTTGGATTTTCGCGCATGTTGGACGCATGATATGAGATGTGATTTTGTGCACACCGGATACACTCAATTGGTATTTTCATTCGTGCATGTTAGTTGCACTGGATTGAGATTTTCGTGCGCTATAGATGCACTAGATGTATTGTCGTGCACACCCGTTGCACTGGACAGATACTTTCGTGCTCATCCGTTGCACTTGGTTTTGCTTTTGGGCATATCATGGCACTTGTATTGGATTTGATTTATGTGCGCACTAGACGCACATGATTATTGGATAAGCCTTTTGGGCTGATTTTGCTCTTGAGAACTTTGTTTTCATGATGGGCACTATACTATGTAGTAGCCGAACAAGACTGATCTGAGGACAGTATCTGAGTACTTTGCATGCATTAAAAATTTAACAAGTGGTTTTCAAAAAGGAGCTATAGTCTCGCTATTTCATACGTGTATGCTAGCGACACAAACGTTTACAAAGGAAAACCTTTTGGGATATTTGAAAACGGCGGAACGTATATTTGAGCAAAACATATATAAACGTATATTTATTACTTTATAAATGAGCGTCTGTCACTTGTGCCTTGAGTTACGCATCACACGGCGATTCAGAGAAGATTTTGCATGTGGTTTATTCCGTTTTAAGAGATGTTTCCAAGGATGCGTACTATATACATATTATAGTATTTGACTTGTGCATATTGGATTTCAGTAGTGGATTTCGAGATCTGTATCTCCATTGTAACTCCGATAATTTGTGTGAAAATCCGATGATTTGCGTGACGCTTGACGGAGTTCGATTTTGAGTTTCGTACTCATTTTCAGGCGTACACGATGCGCTGTGTTATTTCTTTATCTTCCGTGATTTCGGAGCCCCGTTGATTTGAGTTCATTATTGAAATGTTTTAGCATTTAGGGGTTTAAATTTAAATTCAGGGACAGAATTTATTTAAAGGGGGAAAATTGTAACATTTCATAAAATATAAAATATTATTTTTGGAATTTAATATTAAAATAATATATTTTCACGAAAACTACCCGATTTGCGAATTTGGGGTTTTCGTAAAATGGTATAAATATATAACAATATTTGTGAAATAATTGGAGATTAAAATGATTTATTCATTTAAAAATATATTTATCGGATTTGGCATTTTTATAATTAATTATATGCAGTTTGAATAAAAATTGATTAGTGCACTACTAATCGCGATTAAGCCAAATCCTTGTTTCTATAGTTTTCCATGGCTAGTGCACCATGACATGTTGTATTTTGTTGCATTTTGTTTCATTAGTATGGGTTGTTTTATTGATATTTGGTTTTAAGAAAAGAAAGTGTATTATTGAGGAGAGAGAGAGGGGGGACCACATGAGGCATGGCTTGTGAGTGAGGGTGAGAATAAGAAACAGAGGAGAGAGGGAAGCCACCATTTCTTCACCCCATTATTTTCCTTCATCTTCTTCTTCCTCATATCCCTCTACCTTCACCTCCAAGAACCACCTCCATTTCTTCACCAAAACCCTACACCCTCTTCATTAAAGTTGATCCCCATCCCATCGTCAACACTTTGGACCAATCAAAGCTGGATTTTGGAGACTTTGGGAAGCTAGGGTTTTTCATGAGTTGCCAAATGAGTTATATCTCCTTTCATTTAGCTTAGTTTTAGTTCTTACACCCTAGTTTAGTTTAGAATGTGATTTGGTTAGGGTATGTGATGTTTGGAAATTTCAAGAAAGGGTTTGGGTGATTTTGTGGGCTTGTGATCTGTAGTGAGTGTGTACAAGACCCTAGAGATCGATTTCTGGACAAAACCAGAGACTAGACACCACGATGCTAACTTTAGATTTGCCGATATCGGATTTTTGTGGAACTAGTGATGGTATTTAGAGATCTGCTACTATCCTGAGACCCTAAAAATTATATAGCGATTACAGTGAGTCGTGCAGGCAACCTTGAAGCTACCCTAGAGCCCCGAGCCCCTAATTCCTTGTCCTGGCCGCAAATAATCCCTTTTTGGCCGCAAATTGCGGCCTTGGTGTGAGCAAATGGATTCGTGCTTGGTCTGTGGCTCCCTTATCTGATAATTAGACCCCCTATATATGCAGAATTGGCTAATTTAACCTGAGATAAAATCTGGGAATGATTTCCTATGTTGCTGATTTGGTATTTATGATTTATGAACTTGGGTTTTGGGATTTGATATTGGATTGGGTCATTAGATGTTTGTACATCAACGAAAATGGATGTTTGGTTGTGTAACGTTTTAAAAATAAATAAATAAATAATTAGATAAATAAAATCCTTTAGGTGAATTTTCTGATAATCGGTAAAATAAACCGTATTTTCCGTAAAACTCAACTACAATTATTTTTCAGAATAGATTTAAATACGCCTATTTTAACTATGTAATTACTAGTATTTGGTATTTGTTTGGTCACTTATAAATTTTTAGTTTGATTAAATATTTTTCCTAAATTAATTTAATTCAAATATTATTTTAAGCCTTTAAATATACATTAAATTAGTGATAAATACAAATTTGAATGAGTCAATTACACACATATGAACCATGACCACTAAAATCTAGTTGTAACATAAATTTTTTAACAAGTTAACTCCAAGTTCTAGTAGGCTCTATGGTTTCAACTATAGAAATTTAAAATAAAGTAAAATGGGAATAGAAATGGGTTTAATTGCAAAAGACACATGTATGTTTTTATTAGCCTAGAACATTCCACACACACACACATCAACCCATTCTTTTTTCTGGCCGAAATGTGCAGCAGGAAACCCCCTCATTTCTCCAACTCTTTTCTACTCTAAATCATCACAAATTCATCCCAAAAATCCAAGCTAAAACTCACAATTTCAAAGCCAATTCTTCTCCAATTTTTCCTTAGCCTATTCATGAATAGATCTTGGTGTATGAAACCATTTTGGAGGCATGTTTCAAGTTAGATCTCAAGATAATTTTGAGGTAAAATTCTTAACCTAATGACTAATTTGTTGTTTAGTTATGCTAATCAAAATTATTCAAGTGTTAATTTGGTTGTAATTGCTAGTTTAAGAAATTCTAGAAAAGGGGTTTGATTTTGAATTAAGGTTTTAAGCATTACAACTAGGTTAAATCAAGTGTAGTTACTATCTTGTTAGCTTAGTTGGATGTTTGCATGTGATTTTGATCACTAGATCGCTAATTCACGGCGTTTGCACCAAATTCCCAAATTGGTTGCTCACTAGGTTTTTAGAAATTATGAATATAATTGAGATTAAAATCTAGATAAGGTTTTCATGACATAATATCGTTTTCAAATCCTACATTCATGTCCGTCGCATATCATTGTCAAGGTATAATAATCAAACGATAATCCATATCAATGGTTGCGGGGTGCTATACGCCATCCACCCGACTTCCCCCGTAGATATAAATCTACTCACCTGCTAAACTCCTCGCTTAGCCGTAGTCGATGCGCTTCGTCATCTCGAAATCCACACGAAGGTACCTACAATCAATATGAATTCGAAAAGCTATTAACATCAAATTCCGAAATCAAAAAACGGCACGCGGTGCGCTCATAGGTTAGAACTTATAGCCTACGCATGCAAAACAACCAAACAACCCTCGTCGTTGACGTAAAAACGGCCGACGCAGAAATACAATATCCAGTCGCAAAACCAAGAAATCCAACTACCGGAAAACATAGCCAAAACCCTCACTAGGGTCGTTATACATGAAAACTGCCACACCAAAATCCCAATAGTACAAATACTCATTCACAACACAATAATTATCGTATATAGTAATATTCACGTCAAGCTTTTGCCGAAAACCTACTAAGCATTTTATATCATTTTAGCACAAAGCTATATGTTTAAACAATTCTAGTGATCACAATCATCATAAAGCGGCTTAATTAAGTCATCCAAACTATTTCTACCATTTTATCTCATCCAAAACATATTTTAGTGAAACCTAGTTTGCTAATTATCTCAATTAGACAAATAGGAACTTAACAAATATCATTTCCCACTAGGTTAAGTGTTCCAAATCTACACTTCATGATTAACCATTTAACACATCAAAACCCTAACTAGTAAACTGTAAGGTGGTATAAGAAATTATACCGATCGATCCGTGTCCTTCGGTCTTTAGCTATCATTCCACGCTCCTCGCAGCTTCTCCGGTCTCCTCGTCGAAGTAGCACCACGTCAACGAATCTTTATACGGGCTCCCGCTTCAAATTGACGCAATTCGGATATGAAGTTTGCTAACCGACAGGTCCAAGATTGAAATATAGAGAGTGTAGAATATTTTGTCTCAAGACACCCAATGAATTGGGTGAAGGTAAATGAAGTTGCCCAAAGTGAGATGAGATGAAATGAGCATGAGATTTGAAATGAAGAAAATTCCTTACCCAAAACAATTGGGCTCGGCCAAATCTCATAGCATACAAGTGCTCGGCTAATAATTAAACGAAAATGGGGCTCTCTCAAATTTTTAGTGCTCCTGGGATTTCATGTTAATTGAGATGTGAGGATTGATGATTAATTAATCAACACCAAAAAAAAACACCAGGCCACCCATTCCCTCACAATCAATACACTGCCACCTCCCCAAATACCTTCACAAAAATCCTAAGGATGAAAAAACTAATTAATACAAAGGCCACCTCATGAAAACCCCATGCCACATCAAATTCCCAAGAAAATGACTCACCCATCTAGAAGCCCACTACGAATCAATTTCGGCCACAATGCAAATGATGAAGGAAAATGTGGCCAAAAATGATACACTCACTAGAAACAATAATTAACACATTAAAATAATATTTTATTAGGGAAAAATTCTATTTGAACCAAAACTTCCCATATACCCCCAAAGCTCGTGAACTAGCTTTATTTTAGCTAAACTAGGTGCCAGAAAGTTTATACAGACGTTTGATCACAATCGGGTTAAAACGGAAAATACCGATTATTTTACCCTAAAACGGAAAAATTCGCATAACGATTTCTAAAACGTTACAATCTTCCCCCCTTAAAGAAATTCGGTCCCCGAATTTAAATTTAAATTTAAACCCCCCAAATGCTAAAACATTGCAATAAACAGCTAAATCAACGTGGCTCCGAAATAACGGAAGAAACAGAAAACCACAGCGCATCCTGCGCGCCGGAAAAATGAGTACTAAACTCAAAACCGAACTCCGTCAAGCGTCACGCAAATCAACAGACTTGCACGCATATCATCGGAGTCACAAAGGAGATGCAAATCTTAAATCCACTACCGAAATACCATATGCACTAATCAAATACCATAATACATATATAGTACGCATCCTGTTTGAAAAAAAATCTCCAAAAACAGAATAAATCATATGCATAATTGTTCCCCGCCGAAAACACGGAGACATGACCGCGCGGGTCCGTCTCGCCTGAGTTTCGGGGCAGATGCTAATTGGTGCTATCCGTCCACCTCTCTAAAAATGCCAAGTTGATTTATGACACCGTATATCGAAGATTTAAACAGATGCGGCCTATGTAGCAGACTTCGTCAGATTCCCCCTCATTTGAGGAGCTTTTAATTGTGGGGACGCTCTTCCCTATAGGCGTAAGCCCCTGTACTTAATTATGCTACCGCATCGCGGTAACAACTTTCTCCTTCTCCAGATGGTCACTTCGTGTCGTGGGTGTTTATTTTGTTTTTGGTTGCCCGTGGATTGTATACGGAGATTAATGTATGTTGTCGCCCGTAGGGCGTGGATTAGTCCAAATCCGTATCTTCTTAGATTTGGGTTTGGGGGTTGGGTTTAAGGATACGTTAGTCTCATTTGGGACTAAGATCAACTTAAACGTTTGTTAAGGATACGTTAGCCTAATTTTAGACTAAGATCAACTTAACGGGATCGTTTAGATCCATCAAGAGAGCAATTGGGCCCTATTGTTTTGTTTAGTGACATTGCGGTCGATTACCAGTTTAAGGACATGGTGGTCCAATGTTAGTTTAAGGACATCTCAGTCCAAGGTTAAGGACATTATAGTCCGTGAGTTTAAAAACCTCACAGTCAAGGTTAAGGATATCATAGTCCGTGAGTTTAAAGACCTCACAATCAAGGTTAAGGACATCATAGTCCTTGTGTTTAAAGACCTCATGGTCAAGGTTAAGGACATTATAGTCCTTGAGTTTAAAGACCTCACAGTCAAGGTTAAGGACATCATAGTCCGTGAGCTTAAGGACCCCCCAGTCCATGAAATGTGTGGTTATTGGGACCCGTCACCTCTCTGAAGATGTTGAAGGATTACAGCGACAAATATCAGAGGAGTAAAGAGATGTACCCTCGAACCGACGTGAGTTGGTTGAAAGATCAGTAGTCCAATTTGGGGCTAAGATCTATGATTTATGAGCATGTGGGCTCAATTAAGCTGAATTTGAGGACTTATGGCCAATCTTGGGCTAAGTCCAATCAAGTTAAAATGTTTTAACATTTATTTTGGGATGTTAAGCATTTGTTTGAGCTCGGCCCTTTTAACAATGCTGAGCATTGATTTAGCTTCTGACAATGTTTGTCTTTTAATGAATACTGAGCATTCATCATAGCTCTGGAGCTTATTCAAAGAACAATTTAAGTTCTACCCAAGCGCACATAAAAGCATGTAGTGCGCTTGGCACTATCGCCAGTCAATGAGCACAGGGCACTATGTTTAAAGCGCTAGTGCGCTTGGCGCTTTGCGCCAGATGTGAAGCGCTAATGTGCTTAGCGTTTTGCGCTAAATGAAGAGCTTAGATGCGCTATAGTGGAAGCGTTGAGGCATTTGGCGTTGGTGCCATATAATTAACTGTAGAGCGCTTTTAGTAATGCAGCGCACGCGTGAGGAGCACGTGGCGTGCTTAGCGCTGAGCGCTAGATGAAGAGCACTAAGGCACTTTTAAATTAGGAGCGCTAAGGCTCTTATTAGATTAGGAGCGCTAAGGCTCTTCTTAGGTTAACTTTGCGCTCTGCAGATTATATGTTCTTTGATAAGAGGCTTTTCCTCAGAATTCTAAGAACGAAGTTCTTAGTTCATAGGAGATGTTTCAATCTCTTTTTGATGAAAGACTTTGCCTTTATGGATCTGTGATCCTAAGAGAATAAAATAATTCTCCCCCCTTTATAATGAGATGTTCATAATCTCTTTTGTGAAAGACAACTTTGTCTTATAGATCTATGATCTGTGAAAGAAGTAAGTATTTCTGATTATATTAAGATGATTTCGTCTGTATATTCTTTTTACCTTGAAAAAGAATTATCTTCCTTCGCCGCGAGTTTCTTCTTCTTCTTGAGATTTTCTCAAAGTTTATGGGGGGTTCCTCTATATGAGACTTGAAGTCTCGGGTCCTTTATATAGGGCAAGTTGGTTTGTTCAATTAGTTAAGGAGATCTTTTCTCCAATTGATTTGGGGAATTTCCCATCGTTGGATCTTTGATCCAAGGGCTTCTGATTTACAGAAGGCAATCTTCTTGTTTTTAACAAGATTGGAAAATCTTTCCATGTAGAATTTGTTCTGTTTATGGTAATTTTTATTTACCATTGGATCATTGATCCAATGGTGCTCTGATTTACAGAGCACAATTTTGTTGTTTGGAAAGATTTTGAGAAATCTTTCCTTAACAGAATTTAATTCTGGTTAATTAATGATTTATCATTATTATTAGATTTTTGGTCTAACGGTGGGGAGCTTTTAGTTCCAGCGCTAGCGCTTATGCGCTCTGCCTATGGTGCGCTACTTGGAGCGCAGCGCACTTAGTGCCAGCGCAAACGTGCTTTGCACGTGGTGCGCTACTTGTAGCGCAGTGCTTCGGCGCTAGCGCCTATGCGCTTTGCACGATGTGCGCTAGTTGTAGCGTAGCGCTTTTATAAAATCGCAGTTTTAATTTAAATTTTGAATTCTGAACAGAGCTTTGCTTTAATTGAGGAAACAAATGCCCCCTACCGTTGCGCTCACGGGGCCCACACGTGGGTGCAGCGGTGGCAACATCTCGACTCTTGGACCAACCGAGGAATTGAAACGGCGCTTAGTGCCTATAAATGGGACTCTTAGCCCTTGAGATGACTCCTGTTCATCTTCAATCCTCTTTGAGAAATTATTTTCTTCTTCAGAGCGCAGCTCTTCTTCTTAAGAATTCTTAAGGACAGAACTCTGTCAGATTAGGTAAAAGATTAAATCTTTTTGACGCATCTTTTAGGGTTTCACCCTTTAACAGAGCTTTTCTCTTCATAGATCTTTGATCTAAAGAAAATCCTTTTTAGGGTTTTATTAACAGAGCTTTGCTCTCTAAAGTGATCTTGCTCATGATTTCTTAATCCATTAATGGAGCTTTACTCCTTTCAGATCATATAGAAAAACTCTTAAGAGTTTGTTCACAGATCTTGAAGATCAAAAAATGAAATTTTAATTTTGATGGATTACTCCATCATCCTTTCAGAGCAAGGCTCTTCTTGAGGAATTGTATTCTTTCATCATTAGACTTTGACAGACGCCTGTCTAGTAAAGAGCGCTGCTCTTAATGGGGGTTTTACCCCTCTTCCCGAGGGATTTCTCATTTAATGAGAATCACTTGAGGATTTCCTTATTTAATGACAGTCTCGTCAAATGATGAGGTTGTTTTATAAATGATGAACTGTCATCTAGATTTTGTGGGTCCCCTTTGGTCCCTTTTAACTGCATTGCAGTACTATACAGATTTATAGTACTTTTTAATAGAATTTAATTTATAGCATTGGCGGCTGAAAATTCATTCCTTTCCGCGCAGGTACTATGTCTTCCGACACCTCCTTCCCGTTCATTCGCTCAGAAGACGGGTTCCCTGAAGCACCCGTAGACCGCGAGGTTTTTGCGTTGATAAAAGACCATAACCCGGATCACAAGATTCTTCATCAATGGGGTAAATGGTATGACCAAATTATCATGGGCCGACGGAGCTTTTCCTGTGCGACACCCTCGGAGCCTATTTCAGCGATTGCTTATGCAGATGCGCCTCCGATAAATTACACTGTAGAGGAGGTCAACTGGACTTCAGAAGGTCTCCTTCGGCCTTCTATTGCCGCAGTACCCGTGCATCTGCCGGTGGCTTTAGACATCCTAGGGCAACGCATATGTCAGGGCGAGTCGCGCCCTTGGGGACAGCCGTACAATGTAGGACTAACTCCCCGTCACCCAGTCGGGTATTTGCAGTGGGCCCAGTATATTTTATCGGCAAGGAAATCACAGTTGATGAAGCTCGGATTGTATCCCGCCATTTATGCTTCTTTGTTTCAATATTCTACACCCCCTACATGGTGGGTCAGGGCATTTCTGGAATAGTGGAACATTCTGACCCACACCTTCCTCCTATCAGATCGAGAAGTCTCTATTTCTTTGGAGGAGTCTGCCGAGGTCTCGGGTTTACCCGTTAGGGGGGAACATTATGAGGAATTACTTCGCCCGGATGAGTATGTTTTCGCTACCAAATCAATGGTAATGGGTCTTACTCCGGAGAATGCTATTCAACACCAATTTCCGAGCTTGATAAAGGTGTTGAATATGTATGAGAACCTCTCTCTTGCATCCGAAGGTCGTGGAGTTAATTTTACGGCTTTTATCGCTGATTTTCTTCTCCCGGAAATATTGAAGGAAGAAGTCGAGAAATTCGCCAGTTTTGACAACCCCTTCGGCTTGGGTTTAGGCAATCTTCCAGCGGTGGAGGCGGATCAAAAGAGCTTCTTTCTTCCTGATACCCCGGTCATTCCTTTTGCAGAGCTGGCGGCTCCTGGGATTGACGAAGAAACGTTCTTTTTAGGGTTCCTTGGGTTGTGGCTGAGTTGGTCCGCGTTTCCCATGCACCCTCGCCATATGAGGCCGTCCGTATTCTATCCTGCGCATCGGATGGTTGCTGGGATACAAGTGGCTGTGGGGATCGCTGGGTTAGCCCATATGTATCACGGCCTCATTTTGGCGGCTGATACCACTGAGCCAGGGGTGCAGTCGGTAAATTTCCCGATGCAATATTTCACGTCATGGCTCGAGTTACACGTGCTAGGCGTCTTTGGCATCCACAAGAGGCCGGGTTTTTATGACAGGTGCAGGTTCCTTCGGATCATGCGATTGGTTGGCGCTTCTATCGTGACTCCGACGCAACGGGAAGCTAGAGGCTTGCTTCTTCGCCCGCGCACGGTTGGGGCTGGCATGTCTTTTACTAATAATGTTTTGGCCGTCGGCCAAGAGTCGGGGAAGACGGTGCTGCCACTGCAAGATATATTTAAAGACGGGGCCTCTGTATTGAAAGCTCGGGAGATTCTTCATCTATACTCCATCAGGCCGGGCTTTCTCGTATTCAGGCAACATGATGCGGCGTTATTCATGAGATACAACCCGCATCATTTCGCCCAGCAGCTGAGTTATAATCAGGCCGTCCCACTTGAGGCTTTCTTGGCCGAACCTGCTGCTACCGAAGAGGGAATGCGGAGCGCACTGCATCATTTCATGCGTTTGAACATAGGGTCCAACTTCTTTATCAGCGAACCGAGCTGCGTCCCAAAGGCCCTTAATGTGTACGTGGCGTGGTATCAGCATTCAATAGGCGCCGTCATCAGGGAGGAAAAGCGATTGTTGCTCGATCGCAAGGGTGCAGTGTCGACTGGTGATCGAAATGCTCCTCTGAAGCGACGGAACATTGTTCATCCTCCCCTGAGAGAGGTCACTATAGTTGAGCCTCCACACGTGCTAAGCCCTACGTGAGGGTTGCCCCCATCCAGCGCGCCTGAAAAAAAGGTCGCTGCCGCGTCCCCCGAGTCGGACGTAGGAAAAGAAATTGGGACTCGTCGTCCAAAGGCGTCTACCAAACGCAAACTCGTGTTATCGGTCACTGGCGCCCGTCCTCAGAAGAAAAAGAAAAAAGTACTTTCTTTGGATACCATATTAGGCTCGACGCCCCCTGCTCCGTCTAGCGAAGACTTGAGCGAATATGGGACCAACGAGGGTTTATTCGGGATGCTTGATTATACCGATTTTGAGGTTGCCATTAAAGCTTCCAAACAGTCAGCCACCCTTGAAAAAGAACTGGCCGCCCCTGCGCAGTCAGGTATACTTTACCCTTATCTCTCCGCTGTTTATTTCACTTCTTCTTTTTATCATGTTTTAACTAACGCTTATTGTTTCAACAGGTGCCTCTACAAAAGAAGCCATTGCTGCTTCGCTTAAAACCTTTGAAGAGGAGGAATGGCTTCGCGCCTCATTGCCAACAGAGGCTTCACTTGAACGACCGATGAGGGATAGTGTAACGGTTCCAGAGGTAAAACCTGGCTCTGATGATAATGTCCCCTTGGCGAAGGTCCAGAAGAAGTCTTCCCTCTCTGTCAAAACCAAGAAGCAGCTTAGAAAGAGGGTGGCGTGGGGAAAGAAGCGAGCTTCTACAGTCACTGGCTCTAGGCCAAAGCAGGGGAAGAAGACCGCTACTAATCCGCCGGAAGACAGTCTTCTTTTTCCCGGTTCATCTGCCGAGGAAGTCGCACAATTGGCTGAGGCTATAAGACGTTCACAAGATGAATCCGAGAACATAAGGATCCCGAAGAGGCTTTATCCTGCCGTCATTTTTTACGAAGACCCTCCATCGATACGGAGGCTATTCATAGGCCCTTTGGAAGAATGGGGTGAGAGGGCCCTTAAGCAGGTTGTTTCAGCTGACGCTGAAGATGCATATTCGTTGTGGACCGGTGGCCACGAGTCTACCCTCGAACCCCAGCGGGCATACCTCCTCAGGAAGGAGCGTCGGCTTGAACAAGCCATACGAGAAGCTCCTTTACTCATTGGTATACTTATATAGTCTTTTATAGTATTTTGCACTACTTATATATATATATATACATATCCTTATCCTCGTGCAAACTTTGCAGGGACTTCGCTGATGGCAGAGGATCCTAGTCTAAGTCGCGCCCTGACTATGGACTCTGCAAATATCCTCGATGAGGCACTAATCAGTGCGGAGGGGGTCGATGCAATTTTCGTTCCTACAATGGAGCTTCCCTCGTTGATTCCTGCTCCCCGGGTGCTTGCTCTTCCAGAAGAGGCATCTTCATCGGCCGTGGATTCAATGGATCTCTCTGGAGTCGGCCCGGAGACTGCGGGACAGGTAGTCGAGGCCACCATCCTTTCATTGAAGCCTGTAGCGATGATCACTGCTCCTTCACCGGAAGTTATGATACCGGCCTACATTCCTGATGACGTGGTTGGGGGCACAGAGGAGGCCGCCGAAGCTGCCATCCCTCTAACCCAGAGTAGGAGGAGCATCGAATGTATTATTATTTCTTTTACTTCAATGATCTCTTCATTATCTGAACGTTTCCTGTCTTTTCAGAGCTGGATTGGCGGCGCCCATCGCTGGCCTTTCTCCCAGGAAGTCTTTCCAACGTCTGCTGGAACTGGCTGCTCCACAGGCGATATCCCCTCAGTGCATCATTCTATCCTCCGGACAAGGTTAGTATTGTTCGCTCCTTTCTTAATATCGTTAATCCTTCATGTAACAATGTTCATGTCTTCTACAGTTCTGGAAGCCGATGATGAGGTTGAGGTCCTCGATGGGCCAGGGGATCTTCCACACTCTTCTTGTATAAACATGGGTAAGTAAAGTTTCGACGCCTTGGCATCTTTCTTCTGTTTGCAACCTTCGCTGATCATTTATCAATCTCTAACAGCTCTGCCTACATTTACCCCGTTAGAGACTCGCATTCTCATGCCGTCTGGCCCTTATGCGCTGCGTGCCTCTGAACGTATGGCCAAGTCAAGCTTTCACTCTTTGTTAGCATTGATCGAAGACCTTCGTGTTGGTAGTTCGCTTACGGCCGAAGAATTTACTACTGAAGCCAACAGCACTCTCCCCTTTCTTGCTACTTATAACAGTGAAGCATTGGTGCAAGCCTGGGTCAAATTCTGTCGTCGAGTGGAGGCTTCCTTGTATAGTCTTGAATGCACGCGCCTTCCTTCGGAGGTGGTGGTTGCAAAGACAAGCTTGCAGGGGCTGATTAAACAATATGCCGCTAATACGCTTTCCTGTGAAAAGAGGCTCCGCCGAAAGTTCTCAGAAAGGAAGCTGGCTTCAACCGCGCTCGGGGAGCTTCAAGCCGAACTTACAGCTAAGACCACCCACGCATATGAACTTTGGCAGGAGCTTCAAGCCGTAATCAAGAACGTGGTGGCTGTTAATAAAGCAGTTACTTTTATCCGCACGATGGTCGATGCTCATAAAGCTACAGAGCAGGAGCTTGAAGGCTAGCTTTCCTCGCATCAGGCCCAACAGTCGGAAGCGGAGGCCCGTCTCGCGGCCATAGTCGATTTTGAAGCAGAGACTCAAGAAAGGAAGGATGAACTGATGAACCTTTTGAATCATCCGCCGTCTTGAAGGATGTATTATTTTTTTATTCTTTCTTATACGTGTTCTTAACTGCAAATATATTCTTAATTCTTTCATAAATTGTACTTTGTATTGAAAGACGTATATATTTTTTTTATGGTGATGTGTTCATTTTAAGATATTCATTTCATTGATAGTTTATTTAAATTTCTTTGCAAGACCGTGCCCTTGTTTTTTTTCAAGTTATGATATTTGTGATTTGATTTATCCCCGCAACGGAGCATTGCTCTATGACGGAGAAGTTATGAATCAATGTATGTATGTATGTATGTATATATATATATATATATATATATATATATATTTTATAAGACGGAGCATTGCTCTGGTTGAGATGGTTATGAGTTGATATTTTTCCGTGCCAGAGCTTTGCTTGACGACCAGGAAACGTCGGAGCATTGCTTGATGATAGGGGGTTGATATAAGGTCCAAGTCGAAGCTTTGCTTAACGACGAGGAAGTGTCGGATCATTGCTCTACAACAAAGGTTGAAATAAGCCATACGGGGTCAAACTTGACATTGGCCATATGGTGTCAGGGTTTGACTTTATCCGCACTTCACGGAGTCAAGGGTTGCTCTAGATGCTTCCCACAGGGTCGGTTTGACATAGCCGTGTTCTGCGAGGACCAGGCTACGCTATGGACGTTTCCCACGGGGTCAGGATTGATATAAGCCGCGTTACACATGACTAGGAATTTGCTCTGGATGCTTCCTACAGGGTCATATCCGTGTTCTGCGAGGACCAGGCTCCGCTCTGGATGCTTCCCACAGGGTCATAGCCGTATTCTGCGAGGACCAGGATCTTCTCTGGACGTTTCCCACGGGGTCAGGATTGACATAAGCCGCGTTCTACATGACCAGGAATTTTTCTCTGGATGCTTCCCACTGGGTCATAGTCGTATACTGCGAGGACCAGGCTCCGCTCTGGATGTTTCCCACGGGGTCAGGATTGACATAAGCCGCGTTCTACGTGACCAGGAATTTTTCTCTGGATGCTTCCCACGGGGTCATAGACATGTTCTGCGAGGACCAGGCTCCGCTCTGGATACTTCCCACGGGGTCATAGCCGTGTTTTGTGAGGACCAGGATCTGCTCTGGACGTTTCCCACGGGGTCAGGATTGACATAAGCCGCATTCTACATGACCAGGAATTTTGCTCTGGATGCTTCCCACGGGGTCATAACCGTGTTCTGCAAGGACCAGGATCCGCTATGGACGTTTCCCACAGGGTCATAGCCGTGTTCTATGAGGACCAGGATCCGCTCTGGATGTTTCCCACGGGGTCAAGATTGACATAAGCCGCGTTCTACGTGACCAAGAATTTTGCTCTGGATGCTTCCCACGGCGTCATAGCCGTGTTCTGTGAGGACCAGGCTCCGCTCTGGACATTTCCCACGGGGTCAGGATTGACATAAGCCGCATTCTACATGACCGGGAATTTTTCTCTTGATGCTTCCCACGGGGTCATAGCCGTGTTCGACGAGGACCAGGCTCCGCTCTGGATGCTTCCCATAGGGTCATAGCCGTGTTCTGTGAGGACCAGGATCCGCTCTGGACGTTTCCCACAGGGTCAGGATTGACATAAGCCGCATTCTACGTGACCAGGATTTTTGCTGTTGATGCTTCCCACGGGGTCATAGCCGTGTTCTGCGAGGACTAGGCTCCGCTCTGGATGCTTCCCACGGGGTCATAGCCGTGTTCTGCGAGGACCAAGATCCGCTCTGGACGTTTTCCACGGGGTCAGGATTGACATAAGCCGCGTTCTACGTGACAAGGAATTTTCCTCTGGATGCTTCCCACGGGGTCATAGCCGTGTTCTGGGAGGACCAGGCTCTGCTCTGGATGCTTCTCACGGGGTCATAGCCGTGTTCTGCGAGGACCAGGATCCGCTCTGGACGTTTCCCACGGGGTGAGGATTGACATAAGCCGCGTTCTACGTGACCAGGAATTTTTCTCTGGATGCTTCCCACGGGGTCATAGCCGTGTTCTGCGAGGACCATGCTTCGCTCTGGATGCTTCCCACGGGGTCATAGCCGTTTTCTGTGAGGACCAGGATCCGCTCTGGACGTTTCCCACGGGGTCAGGATTGACATAAGCCGCGTTCTATGTAACCAGGAAGGGTTGCTTTATCCGCATTTCACGGAGTCGGGGTTTGACTCTCGGTCATCTATGTACCGCCGAGTCGTGGAACTGGGAATTGCCGCGGTTCTACTTTATTTGATGTTGCGTCTACTGTAATGAGACGAATGTTGAGATGATCTCCAGGCTGTCTGTGAACCGTTGAGATTTGGCTTCTTCTTCAGATTGAGCCTGGGGAAGGAAGGTGTGATTCCTTCTTCGTTTGTGTCCCTGGATTGTATACAGGGATTGATGTGATATCACCTGTATGAGATAAATTTCATTTTTATTTTATTTCTTTCCGTGATGCTCTATCATTTCAGCTTTCATATCGTGAAAATCACGATTGCCCAATCATTTCGGCTATTTTTCGCGGTGCCCAATCATTTCGGCTATTTGTTTTATTTTTACTCGCTGCTTTTTATTGCAAGTTGCCCAATCATTTCAGCTATTTGTTTTATTTTTACTCGCTGCTTTTTATTGTGAGTTGCCCAATCATTTCGGCTATTTTGCATGCACATATTTTTACTTGCTGCTTTTTATTTACAAGTTGCCCCATCATTTCGGCTATTTCGTATGCATGTGTGGCTCGCTGGATTTTTGCTGCAAGCTTGGAATTAGACACCGATTTCAGCATCAGCACCGTTACAACTGGGATATTGCAAGGAGCGAATCATCATTTGCCTTTGTCGATGTCGAACAAAGGTGGCTTAGTAGGCAGGGTTAGGATACTGTCGACTAAGGCTTTTAACTTTACGAGCCGTAAGGGTATCATAAAAGTATTTCTCCCTACGAGTCGTGAGGATCTCGTAGGTGCGTTTTCTCCTTAGGGATCGTGAGGATTCCTAAGTGTGTGTTCTCTTATAAGTCGTAAGGATCTTACAAGAGTATTTTCTCCTTATAAGTCGAGAGGACTTACAAGGGTTGTCCACTGTGTAAACATATCTCTAGTCACGGATGGGACTTTATTAGGGAAATGTTTATTCGCGCCCGTGGATTATATACAAGGGTCCGCATTGAGCCGCTTGTAGGGCAGCATTGGAGGTTGTGGTGGCCGCTTAAGAATAGGTTCAGATCCCTGTAGCTCAAGACTTTTGAATCTTATGAGCCGTGAGGGTCTCATAAGAGGGTTTTCCTTACGAGTCGAGAGGATCTCGTAAGTGTAATTTCTCCTTAGGAGCCGTGAGGATCCCTAAGTGTGTTGCTCCCTTGTGGGTCGAAAGGATCTCACGCAGGTGGTTTCTCTTTACAAGGTCGAGAGGACCTTGTAAGTGTATTTTAACGAGGTTGCGCCCTTTCGGGTTTTCACAAAAAACTCGCCGGTAGCCCTGCTGTTTTTACTCACGGAGCCCTTCTGGGTTTTCATCCGTGCCCATTTTGCTTATGGACATACCGTTTTTTTTCTGGTCAGCTTTGGGATGCTACAATCCACAGTAGTTTATTGACGTCTCGGTAAGCAGACAGTTTTAGGACATAGTGGTCCTTCATTAGTTTAAGGACGTTTCGGTCCGACGCCAGTTTTAGGACATAGTGGTCCATCGTTAGTTTAAGGACATTTCGGTCCGTTGTTAAGGAAGCCAGCTATTACTTATAGGGTTTGGGCTTAGGAAGATAGCGAGCGGACATAGACGTCGTCATCTATCGTTTATCTAGGCCGTAACTCGTTAGGCGTAGTATTTCTTTAGGAAGCGTCCATTTATTGGCCTGAAAGTTCTTTCACCATGCATGTCCATGAGTAGGTAAGCTCCACCCTGCTAGACTTTGTCTATGATAGACGGGCCTTCATAGTTCGGCTCGAATTTTCCCTGCTTGGTACGATTGGGGATCATAGGTCTTTTAACCACTAGCACGAGTTCTCCTCGGCGGAACGTTCTCGGCCTAGTCAATTTTTCATATGAGCGCGTCATCTTTGCTTTATAAGCCTCCAGACTTTGTTGCGCTATGAGCCGGGTTTCATCAAGGGCATCGAGCTCTTCAAGCCGAAGGTGAGCATTCTCTTCGTCCGTTAGCTCGTAACGAACCGCCACTCGCAGAGAGGGCAAATCTATCTCAAGAGGGAGTATTGCTTCCGTACCGAATACCAACGCGTAGGGCGTTGTGTTCGTGGCCGTTTTGAACGTAGTTCGATACGCCCTGAGAGCTTCATGCAGTCTCTCATGCCAGTCCTTCTTATTTTGAGACACCGTCTTTTTCACGACCTTCGTCAAGGTCTTGTTGAAAGCCTCAGCGAGACCGTTAGCTCGGGGATTATAGACCGAAGAGTATCTCCCGTCTATATTATGCTGTTGTGCGAAGCGGCTGATTTTGTGGCTTCTGTAGGCCGGCCCATTATCGGAGATGATCCGTCGCAGAGTGCCGAATCGATAAATGACGTGTGTCTTGAAGAAATGGAAGGTATTCTCCATCTTCACTTCCCTCAGCGGTACTGCTTCTGCCCATTTGGAGAAGTAATCAGTGGTCGCCAAAATGAACCGATGTCCTATGGACGATACTGGTTCGATGGGCCCGATTATGTCGATTCCCCACATTTCGAACGTCCAGCTAGCCACTGTTGGGTGTAGTTGATTTAGATGTTGATGGTTAAAGTCTCCGTGAATCTGGCACGAGTGGCATTACATCGTGTAATCGAGGTAGTCTTGGATCATCGTGGACCAATAGTAGCCCATCCGTTTGATCTTCAGCTTCATCTTCGGGCCGGCTTGGTGAGAACCGCAGAGTCCGTCGTGAGTTTCTTGGACGAATCTCTTTGCCTCTTTAGGTCCCAGGCATCTTAGCCATAAAGATTCAAATGATCTCTTATATAGGGTATCATTGACGAAGGAAAAAGATAGAGCTCGTTTCATAAGCTGATGTTATGAGGACGCATCTTTAGGTGTCCGACGGGATTTGAAGTGGTCTATAAAGACTTCTCTCCAATCCTCAGCCTTTTCCTGGTCTTTCATTTGCATAGCCATTTGCTCGGTCCCTCCCTTTTCTTCGGACGAATCCGGAGATATTTCTGCCGGTGCAAGAACCCGACGGCTTTGTACCACGATTCTTACGTCATCGAGGTTCTCATCAGCCAATTCTTTAGCGATCTTGGCTAATGCATCCGCCTTGCTATTTTCTGCACGCGGTATGCTTTCCAGGGCGTAGGAAGGAATTTGAGTCAGTAGTTGTTGCACTCTCTCGCTGTATTTCACTAGCTCTGGTTTGCACGTCTGATAGTCGCCATTTACTTGACTAACGACCAGTTGGGAGTCTCCGTATATGAGAAGGTTTTCAATTCCCATGTCGACGGCGATCTCAAGACCTGCTATCAAAGCTTCATATTCGGCTTCGTTGTTCGTCCTCGGCTCGTTTAAGGAGAAGGCAAAGCGCATTATCTCTCCTTGTGGAGTCACGAAGATGAGGCCTACCCCTGATTTGATTATAGGGGTTCTTTGTTTGCGCTTCTTCATGGAAGATGCTCCATCGAAGTAGAGTTCCCATTAGGTATCATTCTCTCTTCTTTCCTCATCAATCGTGTCAAACGCGTGCTCGTCTGTCAATTCGCAGTTCAAGGGAGATTCGGCAGGCATCGGATGCTCAGGGAGGAAGTCGGCGATGGCCTGGCCTTTCACTGCCTTAAGAGGCTGATAAGTTATCGAGAACTCCATTAAGAGCAGGGCCCATTTAGCGAACCGCACCGTTAATATGGCCTTTGACATCAAATACTTGAGAGGATCTACCTTTGATACGAGATGGACCTAATGTGCCAATGCATAGTGTCTGAGCTTCGTTATCGCGAAGATCAATGCCAGGCAGTGTTTTTCAATAGGAGAGTAATTAATTTCTGCCCCCAGGAGAACTCGACTCAGATAGTAGAGAGCTCTTTCTTTCCGTTGATCGTTCTCTTGTGCCAACAGCGCGCCTAAAGAACCTACGAGGGCTGTTGTGTACAGGACACGAGGTTTTCCTTTAACGGGAGCGGCCAGCACTGGCGGATTTTATAGGTATTGCTTGATTTCCTCCAGTGCGCATCTGGCATTTGTGATCCCAGACGAACGGGGTTCCCTTTTTCATCAAGTGACTGTAGAGGCGGCACTTACCGGAGAGATTGGCTATGAATCGCCGGATATACGCGAGCTTTCCTTGGAGAGACCGCAGTTGCTTGAGAGTTCCTGGCGGGGGAATTTCCATGATCTCCTTGATCTTCGACGAGTCTATCTCGATGCCTCGATGTCGTATGATGAATCCTAGGAATTTGCCTGAGGAAACTCCGAACGCGCATTTTAGAGGGTTCATTTTCAAGTTGTATTTCCGAAGGCACTGAAACGCGATCTTCAGATGCTCTAAATGTTCCTCGTATGATTTTCTTTTAACTACGAGGTCGTCAATATAGCATTCGACGATTTCATGTATGAGGTCACGAAGATCTTCGCCATGGTCCTCTGATAGGTGGCACCGGCGTTCTTTAAACCGAAAGGCATCACCCTGTAGCAGAATATACCCAAAGGGGTCCGGAAAGCATTATGCTTCTGGTCTTCGTGATGCATCTTTATCTGATAGTACCCTGATGATCCGTCCATGAAGGAGAAAACGTCGTTAGTGGACGTATTATCTATCATCAGCTCAGTGACCGGTAATAGAAAGTCGTCCTTCGGGCAAGCTTTGTTGAGATCCCGAAAATCTACGCATATGCGCACCGTCCCATTTTTCTTCATCACTGGGACAATATTGGCGATCCAGTCAGGATATTGAACCTCTTGGATGAAGCCGGAGTCGATTAGATTCTTGACCTCGGCGTTGATGCACATCTCAAGTTCGAGCCGCATTCTTCTCGACGCTTGTTTGATCGGCTTGACGTCCGGGGATATTGCCAATTTGTGTACAGCAATCTCTGGATCTAGTCCTGGCATCTCGGAATAGTTCCATGCGAAGCAATCTCTATGCTGCATGAGCACGTCCTTTAGTGTAGCCACCCTTTCTTCAGACAATAGCTCACTGACGAATGTCGGTCGCGGATCACTTGCCGTCCCCAAATCAATCTTTCTGAGGTTGTCTGCAGTAGTATGTATCCCATCTTCCAGCTCTTTTGGCACCGGTGGAAACTCTGAGATCACCTCGTCATCGTTGTTTTCGAAGCACCAGGGGAAGTCATCCATATTCTCGGTTTCTTCTTCTGATAGCGTTATCATATGACAGGTATGAGATCGCTTCCAAGACCGATGTTGATCTGGTTTTACTCTCGCTGCATGCGCGGCTGTTGGTTCATGCTTCTGCGGCGGAGTTACCCTCCAGCTGCTGGATAGAGCGAACCTGCCTTGCTGATACTGGTCTTCTACCCAGTCTTTGAATGTGAAGCAATCTTCGAGAGGATGTCCTATTGCCCGGTGATAGGAGCAATAGTCCGGGGGAGAGACTTCGCCTGCTTGCTCGGGGTGCTTGGACTCCGGGAGGGTAATCATCTGATGCTTTATGACAAGATCAAGTATCTTTCTTGTCTTGTCTTAGGGAAAAGAGTATGCTCGACCCATCTTCTTTATAAGAGACGAATCCGAATTGCTCGATTCCCGATCGTGTGGCTTCTTGGTCCCGCTTTGTCGCTGTCGAATGCCTTTCTCGCTCTTTGATTTATTTTTGCCTCTGCGTCGGGCCTTTTGTATGACGGGTTGACAAGGAAGAGCATTTTCATTTTTTGCAACCTGCTGAAGGAGGCGCTGCGTTCTGGCTTTCTCATAGATGGCCATTTCACGATTATGATCGTCTCGAGCCTTTCGACCCGCTTCCCTTATAAGCTTATCCATGTGTTCTTCAAACAACGGACTTGGCATTTTCACGGCGGGAGCTCGTTCTGGTTCAGGGTTAGCATCTTCCCACAGAGCATCTCCTTCTTCATCGAAGTCATGTATGATATAGCAGTCGCGGAATAGCTCCCGTTTCCTGGATCGAACATATCCAAGCCCGATCGTTTCCATTCTCCCGTTGGGAAACTTTCGTTGAGTTCCGGGAACGTTCCAGATCCTGTTATAGAACCGTGCTTGTCATGCAGTTTGCTTAAGGGGTACACTTTGGCGTCTCAAGAGTCTCTTTAGTCCGTATGTGTAATATCTGGGCAAACGAATGGGCTGGAGCCTGTCAAGTGTAGAATCCACACCATGCCAAATTTCTTTCTCCACTTTGGTTTCCCCGGATCGGTAGAATAGGACCGCCTTTTCACCTTTTCGCCTGGGAGGAACGTAGAATGTCTGCAGTTCTTCCACACTGTAGGTATCAAGCGCGCCTAGCTCTTTATGATGCTTCGGCGGAACTATGGCAACTTGCAAACCTTGATCTTCATCAGCGAAGGCTTGAATTGATGTCCGAGCAGAGAATATGTCATTGACCTCATCTTCCGAGTCGCTGCTGAAGATCAGCATAGGAGTGGACGGTCCCAGTTTGTTGCACTGGGGCGGACCTGAATAAACTATTTCTTCTTCCTCCTCGGTGTCACTCCCGAAGACCGGAATAGTGGTGATAGCTTTGTTCTTGTCCTCCGATTTTCGACATCTTTCCGTGTCTTCGAAATCTGGTAAGAAGTATTTTGCATCTTCATACTTTCGGACTTTGTTCACGGAGAATGGGTTCAACTCCCCTATTACGGTATACTCGAGACCATCCTTGAAATACCTCATACACTGATGTTGTGTAGAAGGGATAATGTTGTACCCGTGTAACCAAGGCCTGCCGAGCAAAGCATTGTAGTATGTCTTGGCATCAATGACATGAAACTTAATGTCTGTGACAAGAAGCCCAAAGTGTAGTGTCAATATTACAGACCAAAGCGTCCGTGGTGACTGGGAGTCAAATACGGAGATGGTGATTTTATCACAAGCGAGGTGCTGAACGCTCATGCAGATTTCCTTCAACACTTTCACATTGAGGAGATTGACGGAAGACCCATTGTCAACCAGGATTTTTCCTATCTTGATGTCATGACAGTATCCGGAGACATAAACGGGATGGTTATGCTCGCATGTCCTAAGGAGGAGATCTTCATCGCCGAAAGTGATATCGGCCGTATGCACTTCTTCCAGCCCGTCCGTCATCTTTTCCTCGGCGAGGAAAGCTTGGAATTGCTCTGGCTCTTGTAATGCCTTGATCAATGAATCTCTCGCCTCTTTAGTTAGCAAAAGGGCATCGAGAATGCTGAGCTATGAGGGTATCTTCCTCAGTTGGCCAGAACGTTATAATCCACTTTATTTTTCTTTGGCGAGTCCTTGGCTGTCAGCTGTTTGACCGCTTGGTCATCAAGGATGATATCCTCAGGGACCTTTTCTTTCCCCTTATCTCTTCTATTTGACCCGGTGTTCGAGGGCCCAAGATTCTTTTCGGGCAGCATACGATTGTGCAGCTGAATGTTCTCACAGGTCTTTGGTTCTTCCTATTTTCCCAAGGTGGATTCTTTAAAGAGAAGGCCAATAGTCATTGCATCGTCAGAGTCTCTCCCGAAAGTGAGAACTTGCGATCCCTCATAGTCAACCATATGGCAGTTGCCGGCAGTTCTTTTGCACTCCTCGGTCGTATTTCTTTGCTCCCGGAGAGCTTTACGTTTCATCCGCTAGAAATATTGTCCGTGAGCAACATATCCCTGCCACCATCTTTTAAAGGGTATGCACTCTTCAGTAAGGTGCGCAATCTTTCGATGATATAAGCAGTAGCCAGGATGTGTTTTCGCTTCACCGAGAATGTTTCCTTCGGAGGGTGGCAGCTTCATTCCCATCGATATGGCTTCGGCGAACCTCTTTCTCGTTTTGAACCTGCTTTTATTTGCGGCGGATGTACTTTGATCTGGCGGGAGTGTTTCAACCCTTTCTTCCAATTGCCGACGTTTGGCCTTTTCGAATATAGTCATCTCACGCTCTCGAGTAGCTTTGCTTTTAAGAAGAGCCTCGTCTAGGAATGCATCAATCATTTCATCTGATGGTCCTGGGAATTCAGGATCAGGATCTGCCCCCAGTTTCTCTGCGTAAGGAGCTTCTTCATCATCTATTGACGAGTGAGAGATCACATGGAAACTTGCCACATAATCTTCAGATTCATCCGACGAGTCTTCTCCATTGTCATCATCTCCGTCCTCAAGGACGTGGCCGAGAAATTCTTGGAGTGTGACTAGAGTCCGCACTTTTTGATTATATTCTTCCAACGCGTCAATCTGTTTTTGCAGGTCGTGCGCTTGTCATCAGGCTTCACGGGCTTTTTGGTCTTCTTCTTCTTCTTCGAAGACTTTGACGGCTGGGTGTCAGTACTTTGGCTATCACCACCAATCTTTAGAGTTGGGCGCGGTTTCAGCATTCCCTCGATGATCTCAGCTTCCAGTGGATTTTTCCACCTGTTCGCCGGGCATGTTTGGAGATCCTTCAGCATTCTTTTCGTCTTGGCCGAAAGAGCGACCTCCCATGGAGCTTCTTCTATGAAGGAGCATGATGCCTACGGTGTATCCGTCTTCTTGGGAGCGTGTGGCTGTGGTAGGTTCACCTTCCAATTCTCGGACAGGGCAAATTTGCCCTATTGGTATTGATCTTCAATCCAGCCTTTAAAGACGAAGCAATCTTCAATTGGATGTCTTACCGTTTGATGGTAGGGGCAATAGTTGGGGCTATTAGCTTCACCGGGTTGCAACGGGCGTGTCGGATTCGGCAGATTGATGAGCCTGTTGCGTACCGCTAGCTCGAACAATCTCTTCGTTTTGTCCCGGGGAAACGAATAAGGGCGCTTCATCTTCTCATTATAGAATTGACGCCTCTCGTCTAGGCGATCAGTTAGTTTTGGACCACTGGGCTGCTGTTGAGTATTAGCAATGAATGTTGCCTTCCCTTTGCCCTTTTCGTTCCGTGGCTCCGGCTTTGAAGGAGACGGTTGATCGCACGCCAAAAGCGTGTCGGATGTTCAAAGTTCTTAAGTTTACCGCGATCAGGACGGTGTCGCTATGCAGCTAGCCGGTTGAGCATGGGTCGATCCACAGGGAGATGGTTGTATGTCCTTTCTTGTTTTAGACGAGTCAATAAAGAATTTGTATGAGTTTGTTCAATCTAACCTATGTGTTTTATATGCAAGTATGAAGTTGTTAAGAAAAAGATACGAAATTGTAAGCTAAAGAAATCCGTACTCAAAACCTTTGAGCCGAGTCTTGACCAATTGAAACTAGAGCAATCGGCAACAACGTGGATTAGGGGATTTTAAGCACGGTATTCGTGGAATCCGGCTTATTTACCCTTGTCCTTCCGTTCTTGTCTCTTGCTTTCGCCTCCGGCCAAACCGAACGCAACCGGTCACGGTTAGGAATCACCGTTACCTTGGTAGGGTAGGGTGCCTAACGGAGCGCTTGCGTATGGTTTGGGCGGAGATCAATGGAAAATAACGGGAAAAGGAAATGAGCAAGGAAGTATTAACTTACAATATCGTATTGATTCTTTACAACAACAATAATTACAACCATTCACAAAATGAGCAAAAAAGAGAGAACAAAAAGAACAAAGAAAAGAAAAGATTACAAGTAAGTAAGTGCATGAATTTAAATTGCAAATAAGTAAAGCAAGAAAATAAAAAGCAAGTAATAAATAAGAAATAAAAAGAACTAGAAACTAGAACTCAAGACAAGCATGGGATCAATAGCCAACTCTTAAACTTGCAAGCTCAATCAAGAGGTTGCAAGATCAAGAGAAGGGTAGAGAACGCATGTGAAATGAAGCGCTAATTCCATAAGAAAATACGACCCTTGAGATCAATAACAAACTCTTAACCTTTCAAGCTCAATGAAGAGGTTGAAAGATCAAGAGAAAGCAAGAATCTCAAGGGGAAGTTAAACAAAAGAGAATGATACAAAAACCCTCATCTTCATTGATCATCCACTCAATGCTCTCACTACATTTTCATGGAGGAAAGATGAAGAAGAAGAAGAAGAAGAACTACACTAAAACCTACAAAAGAGGAACAAAGAATCAACACCCAAAGCTTGGCAAGTTCTGGGATATTTATAGGAGGTGAACTGAAAACCTAGGGCAACAATCTGCCTCAATATGAAGTCCCCAAACTGCCCCCAAAATACGACAGAGAGAGGACACCACTTGGCCGCGGTTCCGCGGCCTAAGCCTGCTTAGGCCGCGGTTCCGCGGCCATATAGGGGAGTTGGGTCAGGAGCTTTTGTGGGTTTCCCTGGTTTGCAGTCCTCTTCAGTGTGGTATATTACTTTTCTCAGAAACTCTTCACAATTATTCCAGAATTTTAGTAGAACAAAAGGTGATGTGATGTGGATCTTTTGCCATGATTTTCTCGAGCTCCGCGTAGATTTCTTGGATCTTGTGTTGACATTGAGCTTTGTGCATGACATGACAATCGATTTGCCATTTTGTCCCTTAACTGGTATGTGGCAACACACGGATAGAGAGCGGAGACCGTGTTTTATCTGTTGTTGGCAGTAATCCGGAATTTGTCGTACTTTTCCATGCATTTCACTGTTTAGAGTTGAGAACCAGTATTCTGCAAATATGTAGCAAACACTGATCAAAAGCACCTGCCTATAAATAAATGAGCGTAAGAATGGGCTGTATAAAATGCAATATTCTGGTATGAACAAATACCCCCAAACTTAACTTTTGCTCGTCCTGAGCAAAACCAATTATTCACAAAAATAAAATCCTAACCGCACTTTCGCAGGGAACGCGATTGCACTGAGCACGTGCAACAAGCCGTTAAACCTCTAGGTGTCCCTAGTAGGAGGAGTGTTGTCTCCTGAGGGTTTTCAGCGGATTACACCCACAAAATCCCGTCAAGCTAGCGTCATAAGTTAATATCGATTCTACTCCTACAGTTTAGTATTTACGTTAGAAATTCTATCATCCTAAGTTAGAAATATCCAACCCTTATGTTTCACACCTCCTATCTGTTTTAACTTTAGATCCTATACGTTCCAAAAAAGTTTAGAAAGATGTTGGTTCTCCTGAGTTTTCCTTCTAAAGTGCGGCCTCAAATCAGGGATTTTTATCAACTTTACAGAAAACACAAGTCTTATTCTTTATTTCTATCTCTTATCCAAACATCAATTGTATACCCCTACGTGTGTGTATATTTGCACCCATACACTCAAGAATTCAATTCAAGCTATAATACCCTTGCCTTAATACCTAATACTACTTCTTTTCATTAAGGATGGACGGATTTGCTCACACACCTTTCATGCGACTATTAATGCTTCTTGAGGCACTAACGACCGATTACTGAATGTGTGAACTTTAAAGCGTAAATAGCAGTTTCCAGGTCTTGACTTTATTCTATTTTTCTTTTTCTTTTTCTTTTTCTTTTTCTTTTTCAAGACCGGATATATTTTTCAACATGCTCTTTTGGTGTTTAGCTTTAAATACCGTTTTTTCTTTCATACTAGGCTTTCAGGCAAGAGTATTTCAAGGTATCCTCTACTATCCCAAGTTTCAAGGTACGTGTAAGTGCAGTTTGTAGGGTATAAACTTTCTAAATTTGAACTCGAGAAAAGAAACTATTTTTCAGACTTATCCTTCAGTAAAGCATCAATACTTTCCCTTCTTCTTGACTTAACTCAAGAACTGAACTCAAGATTACCTATTTCACAAAAAAAAACTGTAAGGACGTATACTTACCAAAGTTAGACAGAATGAGGGTTATTTTTAGGGTTTTCAATCCCTAAGCCTAGAATTTAGTTATTTCTATCATATCAACTAAACTTTCGGAATAAAGATCTAAGTTACCCTATTAGCTAACTTGACGACAAATTTTTTATATTTTTTTGGAAAATTTTTAATTTTTTTATGGGTTTTTAATAAGGTATGCAAATGCAGAATATACAAATGAATGCGAAGGAAGAAAGCTTACCGAGCACACCCCCAAACTTAAACTTGACAGTGCCCTCACTGTCAGGCTACACCAAGAGGGTCAAAATTGTCGGCGCTCCCTAGAAACAAATTATATACAAACAAAAAAAAAGGAAAACAAAAAATATATACAAAAAAGGGTTCCCTCCAAACTTAAGTAAAACAGTGTTTCCACTGTTAAGCGTTGAAGTCCAGGATTAGGGGGGAAAGAGAAAAGTATCAAGCTATACAGGGCCTTACACAGGCCAAAAGAGAGCACCAACCATTCAAAGATTTTATCTCTATAAAGCAGTGGTTGGTCAAAGAAGGCGTAGAGAAAAGAAATGGAGAATACGCGAGACCGTATGGAGATAGAAGCGGGATACGGTCTCGGTATATCAGAAGAAGAAGAATGGCGGAAGGGAAAAAGAAGTGGAGTACGAACTTGAGGGTGCAAATGGAGTGAATAGATTAGCACAATTTGTGATGAGCGATGTGTAAAAAGCGGTTGTGCTAATCTATTAACCCGTCGAGTAATGGGGTCAAATCCCTCAAGATTCGTGAGAAACCATGGGTACGCCGAACTTGGTAAACCAGACATATGAAATGAAAGTGAGACGGGTTCTTGCAAGGTCGGAACGATGGAAAGGATGGAGGTAGGTGATTGAGGAAGGTTATCGGTTAAAGGTTCAGGAGGGTGTACACAGTCAATGAAAGGAACAGGATGAATTGGAAAATCCGACTCATCAATTAAAACTGGTTCATCCTCAAAGCTATCCTCAAAATTCTCCTCAAAATTTAGCACATCCATGCATTTCTCTTCAAAATCCAGACGCATATAGGGTTCGGGAAAAATATTTAATGACTCAGGATGATGAATTGGAGAGAAAAACTCAGCCAAATCTGCGGGTTCATCATCCAAAATAGTCCCAGCGTCAATATCCTCAATCAAGTGAAAATCTATATTCTCAGACACCTCAACAAAAGCATGGATATCAATCAATTCAGGTTCTAGAGTGGAGGTGTAGAGGTCAAAAGGATTGGGTGTGGTTTCACTTGGCAAGGTCCCTTCACAATCGGGTAAATCAAACACTACAAAGTCGCACAACTCATTAATCATTCTAGCTTCAATCGGTGAATCGTTGGGAACACTAGATAGACATTCAAAACTGGAGTTGTGGGATTCAAGTTGAAATGGGTAGGCTTGATTGGGAAGGGGGTACAGCTCACTCTCATCACTCAAATTCACAGCCTGTCCTACCGCCTCTTCATACATTGGAAAATTTGGAGCTAGTTGAAAACTAGCTACCGGGTCACTAGGTTGTATGAGGGCGGTCATGGACGCATTCAAATCCATTATCTGTTGGTACGACGCTACCCTAAAGTCTTCCAACGACTGTTCCAGACTAGACATGGGTTGTGAATGGGTTTCAGTAAAAGATTCAAAGTTGTTTGGATACTGAAAACTCCCAAATGGCGGTTCTGAAGCAATGTCTAGGGAAGGTGAAAAAGTAGGGTAGGATTGGTAGGAATTGAATGGCTGGACAGGAGCAGGATCAACATTTGGATAGGAAGGTGAATGGAATTGTTGATCCCAAGAATTTGAAGTGGTGAAAGGAGTGAAAGATCGGCTACGGGATTGTTCTATACGTTCTGCAATAGACATAGGTCTTGGAGTTGCAACATGACTCGAAGAAGGGGTATCAACGTAAGAAGAGGTGAATGTTTGAAATGGTTGATACGAAGTGGATTGCGGAGTCAAATTGTTTGTCCTAGACGCGTCTATCCGATCTCTCAATGAAACTTTGGGCATGGAGGGGTCGTTCGATGTTCGGCCAAAGCAAGAACCGTAAGAAGTAATGTCTGGTTGTGGGTACCAAAGTTTGGCAAGAGTTTTGCGAGGTGGGGTACCCATGATATGAAGAGAGAAAGAAAGAAAGGCAGAGAAAAGGAGGGGAAAAAATGTGATTTTTTATTTTATTTTTTTTTAATTTTTTTTTAGATATTAACAAAAGAATGAAATATACACACAAAAAGAAACTGGACAAAAAACAATCACGACACAAAAATACCACACACCTAATCGTTCTAGGGTACTCCTAGGTCAACTAGACCTGCTCCAGAACTTGATTGTCGAAGTAAAACTGTGTCGAGAAACGGGCTCAAGATACACTGATCACGAGGCCAGGTAAGTGCAGAGATAAGGGGAGGTTTTCCAATGTTTTCGCGAAGTTCCTTAATTAAATAACCCTTTCTCTTTTGGCGGTTTCGCCGTTAACACTTTCCTAGACACCCCGTAAACAATGTACCGTTAAGCGACGTTCTAAACACGGTTAACTTCTCCTAATGAGCGCGAAGTCCTTAAGGCTTAAAGTCTAATTTCTTTTAAAATTTATGCGGGTAAACGTTATGCTCAAGTTCGTGATTTGTGGGCCACGGAAAAGGTGATGAAATCCTTTACCGTATATTGTGGGGTTTGCTTGCCCTTAAGTCCGTATTAATTGATGCAATGCGCAATTCAATAAAAATTCTATAAAGAATAAAAAAATCATTTTTTAGTTTAAGCGCGGCACTGCAACAAATACGGGTTAGTCAATTTTTAGCGTTTGTTAGCGAACTTGCAAAGAATCCTGCAAAGAATAGTATATTGGATGTGTCGGATTTGAGAAGAAGGTGTTAGTAAAGTACGTACCGTTAAGTTTTTGGGTTAGGAAACCCCCGTTGAATCAAATCCGGTAAGCTTGAAAAGTTCGCTTGCGCGGGTCAAACTACCCGGATCTTTGGCACTGTACTTTGCAATCACCTTAGCCTTGAATGTACACTTTGCTCCCCACAATCGCAGTTTGCAAATCTGCAAAAATCTGCACTCTTGCCCACAAAAATGATCAAAAAAACATAAAGAATATTTTTTTTTATAAATATATACAAAAAGAATATTAACCCGAATAACAAGAAAGAAAATACGCTACCGTTACCCCGGCAACGGCGCCATTTGATCGCACGCCAAAAGCGTGTCGGATGTTCAAAGTTCTTAAGTTTACCGCGATCAGGACGGTGTCGCTATGCAGCTAGCCGGTTGAGCACGGGTCGATCCACAGGGAGATGGTTGAATTTCCTTTCTTGTTTTAGACGAGTCAATAAAGAATTTGTATGAGTTTGTTCAATCTAACCTATGTGTTTTATATGCAAGTATGAAGTTGTTAAGAAAAAGATACGAAATTGTAAGCTAAAGAAATCCGTACTCAAAACCTTTGAGCCGAGTCTTGACCAATTGAAGCTAGAGCAATCGGCAACAACGTGGATTAGGGGATTTTAAGCACGGTATTCATGGAATCCGGCTTATTTACCCTTGTCCTTCCGTTCTTGTCTCTTGCTTTCGCCTCCGGCCAAACCGAACGCAACCGGTCGCGGTTAGGAATCACCGTTACCTTGGTAGGGTAGGGTGCCTAACGGAGCGCTTGCGTATGGTTTGGGTGGAGATCAATGGAAAATAACGGGAAAAGGAAATGAGCAAGAAAGTATTAACTTACAATATCGTATTGATTCTTAACAACAACAATAATTACAACCATTCACAAAATGAGCAAAAAAGAGAGAACAAAAAGAACAAAGAAAAGAAAAGATTACAAGTAAGTAAGTGCATGAATTTAAATTGCAAATAAGTAAAGCAAGAAAATAAAAAGCAAGTAATAAATAAGCAATAAAAAGAACTAGAAACTAGAACTCAAGACAAGTATGGGATCAATAGCCAACCCTTAAACTTGCAAGCTCAATCAAGAGGTTGCAAGATCAAGAGAAGGGTAGAGAACGCATGTGAAATGAAGCGCTAATTCCATAAGAAAATACGATCCTTGAGATCAATAACAAACCCTTAACCTTTTAAGCTCAATGAAGAGGTTGAAAGATCAAGAGAAAGCAAGAATCTCAAGGGGAAGTTAAAAAAAGAGAATGATACAAAAACCCTCATCTTCATTGATCATCCACTCAATGCTCTCACTACATTTTCATGGAGGAAGAAGAAGAAGAAGAAGAAGAAGAAGAAGAAGAAGAACTACACTAAAACCTACAAAAGAGGAACAAAGAATCAACACCCAAAGCTTGGCAAGTTCTGGGATATTTATAGGAGGTGAATTGAAAACCTAGGGCAACAATCTGCCTCAATATGAAGTCCCCAAACTGCCCCCAAAATACGACAGAGAGAGGACACCACTTGGCCGCGGTTCCGCGGCCTAAGCCTGCTTAGGCCACGGTTCCGCGGCCATATAGGGGAGTTGGGTCAGGAGCTTTTGTGGGTTTCCCTGGTTTGCAGTCCTCTTCAGTGTGGTATAGTACTTTTCTCAGAAACTCTTCACAATTATTCCAGAAGTTTAGTAGAACAAAAGGTGATGTGATGTAGATCTTTTGCCATGATTTTCTCGAGCTCTGCGTAGATTTCTTGGATCTTGTATTGACATTGAGCTTTGTGCATGACATGACAATCGATTTTCCATTTTGTCCCTTAACTGGTATGTGGCAACACACGGATAGAGAGCGGAGACCGTGTTTTATCTGTTGTTGGCAGTAATCCGGAATTTGTCATACTTTTCCATGGATTTCACTGTTTAGAGTTGAGAACCAGTATTCTGTAAATATGTAGCAAACACTGATCAAAAGCACCTGCCTATAAATAAATGAGCGTAAGAATGGGCTGTATAAAATGCAACATTCTGGTATGAACAACGGTCTATGACCCATATGGTCCATTTGGGCCAGTTTGTCAATCAAGGCCTGGAACGTGGTCGGCTTGAAGAACATCATGAATTAGGAAATAGTTGCCTGAGGGTCCAGAGTGCCCACAAACATGCCCACTGCCGGCGCTTCCTCGATGCGCTGCGCACATTTTGACCATAAATTTTACCACCGTATTGCATACTGCACCCACGTTTCACCTGGCTTCACCCTGACATTGATCAATGCCGTTATTGGGGTGTGCTCACGAATCGCTGGGTGAATAATAGCTCCATCTCTGCGAAAGTCTTGACCGAGTCGTTTGGAAGTTCAAAATACCACTCGAATGCCGTCTCCAACAAACTACCGACAAACTGGCGAAGTAGAAGTTTATCGTCACCTCCAGTGTTGCATCATAGAGCCCTGAACTGGGCGACATGCTGGTGGGGATTGCCCGTCCCTTTATATACATGAAATTTAAGGATCGTATATCCCGGCGGGTACCTTATTTGGTCATACTATCCTGGATATAGTCGTCCAGTTTTAACAATTTGGCCGGCCGCTTCATTCGCCTGGTAAGCTCGTATTTGCTGGGCAATGTAATCATCCAGAGCGGCCTTGGAGATGGTTTCCTCTTTGTCTACTGAAAGAGCCGGAGGAGGGTTCGATGTCTCCCCTCTGTCGTCTTCAATAATGATAGGGGGTCTTCAGCTGAAGGTTCCGGCTGTAACATCATCCCAGCCTTGTCTTGGAATAAGAGAGCCATTCGTTTTATGTTGGCTGCCTGCTCCGCACCCTCTTTTTCTTTCCTCTCGAGAATTCTTCAGAGAAACTCGGTGTCAGTTTCTTGTTCTCGACGCTACTCCGAGGTCTCTGGATTTTCTTTCGGCCCAGTGAGCGTGGCCATCGCAGTCAGCATCTTCTGAAGTTTCTGCTGCTGTTGTTCCTGAGCCTTCGTTATCGATCGAGTAAGCGGTCGATGACCCGAAGAAGCACGGCTTTCCTCTTTTTCGGAAGCCATATAAACGGTATGCGCTACCATGCCCCCAGACTTGGGGCGTTTAGGTTCAGCGTCCTTGCGGTTCATCGCGGACACAGGGGCTTTCTCTGGCCTCCTTCTCTTGTGAGCAGTTGACGTCGAGGGAGCCGTTGCAGCGGGCACCCAGGCGGATGACATCTTCTGTGGTACCACGAGATAGCTCTTTTCTTGCTGAGCTTTGAGCTTCTTTGGTTGGTGAGAGTAGTCCTGGTCAATCACCGATTCCTGGACCTGTCGCCAGACTTTATAAATTTTGGAGGATAGCCGCTGAGACGGCTGTTCTGGCTTCGCCTTCGGTGCATTCTCCACGGATGGAGGAGATATTTTCAGCACTGCAGTAGGAGAGTTCCTGCGCACCTTTTTAAGCAATTCAAAGCTGTTCCTAGTTGGAACAGCAGCATCGATCTCCACCGTTGGAGTTGGTGGAGTAAATCCAGACGAAGAGCTGCCCCAGCCTTCCTTACTCGGCGCCAGTAACGACGGCGAGCATGTCGCGCAGATGGTGTTGGTTCAGCTATTGGGATGGCTTTGTCATGCCCCCTGTTCTGGTCAGGCGCTGCTGGTACCAGCCTCTTGAAGACCGACGTCCGTTGAACAGTGGTATCCAATCTGTCAAAGACAGACCATTGAGCAGGAACGGGAGCCGGAGTAGCCAGCCTTGTAAAGACTGATCCTTTGACGGGAGAAGCTTCTTTAGTGACCTCGAGAGAAGGAATGGCTATCCGTTTTGGGATGGCCGCTTTAGGTATCGTGGGCTTCTTGATAGGCCCATTGGAGTTCAGGCTCAGCCTATCGAAGACTGATGCTGTCGGCTTGGCATTGGATGACCCGTTGAGATGGGTCGTGGTGGTAGTGAGCCGATCAAAGACCGACTTCTTCTGCGCTTCTTGCAGCAGCGGGATGTTAACACTCACTGGTGGGAGCATGGTCCCGAAGAACAACCCGGTGGTAGATTGCGTTACCTGCTCTACCGGCATTGTAAAAAGGGAGGCCGCCTGGGGCCCGTAAGTTACACCTCCAGATAAGGCGGAACGGGAGTTGCAGTTGCAGCTGGAACATTTTGTGCAGGCAGACGCCATTGATCTTTCGTTTTCTGCACCGAGAAAGACACCAAATCTTAGTACCTCGAACCCAAGGGCAACCATATAAAACCGCGATTCATTCGCGAACACGACACACGAAGTGTGGAGTGGAAAGAGGAAAAGGTCCCACCGGGCGTGCCAGAATCTGTTCCCCGCCGAAAACACAGAGACGTGACCGCACGAGTCCGTCTCGCCTGAGTTTCGGGGTAGATGCTAATTGGTGCTATCTGTCCACCTCTCCGAAGATGCCAAGTTGGTTTATGACAACGTATATCAAAGGTTTAAAAGGATGCGGCCGATGTAGCAGACTTCGTCAGATTCCCCCTCATTTGAGGGGTTTTTGATTATGGGGACGCTCTTCCCTGCAGGCGCAAGCCCCTGCAGTTAATTAAGCTACCACATCGCGGTAACAACTTTCTCCTTCTCCAGATGGTCACTTCGTGTCGTGGGTGTTTGTTTTGTTTTTGGTTGCCCGTGGATTGTATACGGAGACTAATATATGTTGTCACCTGTAGGGCGTGGATTAGTCCAAATCCGTATCTTCATAGATTTGGGTTTGGTTGTTGGGTTTAAGGAAACGCTAGTCTCATTTGGGACAATGATCATTTTAAACGTTTGTTAAGGATACGTTAGCCTAATTTTAGACTAAGATCAACTTAACGGGATCGTTTAGATCCAACAAGAGAGCAATTGGGCCCTATTGTTCTGTTTAGTGACATTGCGGTCGATTACCAGTTTAAGGACATGGTGGTCCAATGTTAGTTTAAGAAAATCTCGGTCCAAGGTTAAGGACATCATAGTCCGTGAGTTTAATGACCTCACATTCAAGCTTAAGGACATCATAGTCCGTGAGTTTAAAGATCTCACAGTCAAGGTTAAGAACATCATACTCCGTGAGTTTAAAGAACTCACAGTCAAGGTTAAGGACGCCATAGTCCGTGGGCTTAAGGACCCCCCAGTCCATGAAATGTGTGGTTGTCAGGACCCGTCACCTCTCTGAAGACGTTGAAAGATTACAATGACAAATATTAGAGGAGTAAAAAGATGTACCCTCAAACCGATGTGAGTTGGTTGAAAGATCTGTAGTACAATTTGGGGCTAAGGTCTATGATTTATGAGCATGTGGGCTTAATTAAGCAGAATTTGAAGACTTATGGCCAATCTTGGGCTAAGTCCAATCAAGTTAAATTGTTTTAACATTTATTTTAGGATGTTAAACATTTGTTTGAGCTCGGCCCTTTTAACAATGCTGAGCATTGATTTAGCTTCTGAAAATGTTTGTCTTTTAATGAATACTGTGCATTCATCATAGCTCTGGAGCTTATTCAAAGAACAATTTAAGTTCTACCCAAGCGCACATAAAAGCATGTTGTGCGCTTGGCACTATCGCCAGTCAATGAGCGCAGGGTACTATGTTTAAAGTGCTAGTTCGCTTGGCGCTTTGCGCCAGATATGAAGCGCTAACCCGCTTAGCGCTTTGCGCTAAATGAAGAGCGCAAATGCGCTATAGTTGAAGCGTTGAGGTGTTTGGCGCTGGTGCCATATAATTAACTGCAGAGCGCTTTTAGTAATACAGCGCACGCGTGAGGAGCACGTGACGTGCTTAGCGCTGAGCGCTAGATGAAGAGCACTAAGGCACTTTTAAATTAGGAGCGCTAAGGCTCTTATTAGATTAGGAGCGCTAAGGCTCTTCTTAGGTTAACTTTGCGCTCTGCAGATTATCTGTTCTTTGATAAGAGGCTTTGCCTCAAAATTCTAAGAACAAAGTTCTTAGTTCATAGGAGATGTTTCAATCTCTTTTTGATGAAAGACTTTGCCTTTATGGATCTGTGATCCTAAGAGAATTGAATTATTCTCTCCCCTTTATAATGAGATGTTCATAATCTCTTTTGTGAAAGACAGCTTTGTCTTATAGATCTATGATCTGTGAAAGAAGTGAGTACTTCTGATTATATTAAGGCGATTTCTTATGTATATTCTTTTTACCTTGGAAAAGAATTATCTTCCTTCGCCGAGAGTTTCTTCTTCTTCTTGAGATTTTCTCAAAGTTTATGGGGGGGTTCCTCTATATGAGACTTGAAGTCTCGGGTCCTTTATATAGGGCAAGCTGGTTTGTTCAATTAGTTAAGGAGATCTTTTCTCCAATTGATTTGGGGAATTTCCCATCGTTGGATCTTTGATCCAAGGGCTTCTGATTTACAGAAGGAAATCTTCTTGTTTTTAACAAGATTGGAAAATCTTTCCATGCAGAATTTGTTCTGTCTTTGGTAATTTTTATTTACCATTGGATCATTGATCCAACGGTGCTCTGCGTTACAGAGCACAATTTTGTTGTTTGGAAAGATTTTGAGAAATCTTTCCTTAACAGAATTTAATTCTGGTTAATTAATGATTTATCATTATTATTAGATTTTTGGTCTAACAGTGGGGAGCTTTTAGTTCCAGCGCTAGCGCTTATGCGCTCTGCCCATGGTGCTCTACTTGGAGCGCAGCGCTCTTAGCGCTAGCGCACTCGTGCTTTGCACATGGTGCGCTACTTGTAGCGCAGCGCTTCTGGTGCTAGCGCCTATGCGGTTTGCACGGGGTGTGCTAGTTGTAGCATAGCGCTTTTATAAAAGCGCGGTTTTAATTTAAATTTTGAATTCTGAACAGAGCCTTGCTCTAATTGAGGAAACAATAATCTCTTCTGAATTGCCGCGTAATGCGTAACCTACGGCACAAGTGGCAGACGCTCATTGTTAAAGTAATAATATACTAGCATTATGTTTTGCCAAAATATGCGTCCCGCCTTTTTGAAATATCCCAAAAGGCTTTATTTGTAAACTTTCGTGTCACACGCAAACACGTAAGAAATAGAGAGACTATAGATCCCTTTTGAAACCTCTTGGTAAACTTTTTATGCATGCAAAAGTACATAGGTACCATCCTCGGATCAGTCCTGTTAGGGTACTACAAAGTATAGGGCCTCATTATGAAAACAAAGTGCTCAAAAGCAAAATCAGCCTCATAAGGCGTATCCAACAATCACGTATGTCTGGTGCGCACGGAAATCAAACCCAAAAAGAAGTGCCAATATGCACGAAAGCAAATCTAAGTGCAACGGGTGTGCACGAAAGCATCTGTCCAGTGCAACAGGTGTGCACGACAATAACATCTAGTGCATCTATAGTGCACGAAAATCTCAACCAGTGCAACTGTCATGCACGAACGAAAATCCAAATCGAGTGCATCCGGTGTGCACAATCACATCTCATATCATGCGCTCAACATGCATGAAAATCCAACCCAAGCGCATCCGGTCCGTAATAAGTATCAAGTGCAGTAGCATGCACAAAAACGAACATCAAGCATACACGCGCACGAAAACACGAATCCGGTAAAATGAATGCTCAAAGGTATAAATCGGGTGCAACCAATGCACGAAACACCAATCCTATGCATCCAGTGCACGAAATATCATCAATAACTCAAATGCGTATGAAAACCACATGAGCGTACCAAGGTGTATAAAAATCATAAAAGTATGAAACTGCGTGCACAAAACACGTATCAATGCACTGCAAGCACATATGAGTTATACCGAGTGCAAAAATCAAATCGAGTGCGTACCACACGCACATATCAAATCAACAGTATGAAATCCGCAAAATCATAAACATGTGCAGCCAAGGCAAAAAATCAATATCAAGCGCAAATAGAAATACACAAATCACAAACCAATACAACAGTGTGTAAAGCGTATATCCAGTGCAACAACTATGCACAAAATGTAAATACCCAGTAGGTGCAGCCATGGTGCACGAAATATCATGAAACTCAAATCCAAGCGATATAAGCGTGATACTCGGATCACAACGCAAATCGCAACAAATGACATTGAGGTACACCTCCTACAATGTCGAAGAAAAAGTCGGTGTGCCCAAACTGGCAGAGCAAGAACATCCGCTTGCCTCCTTCCCACGGTCTAGCGTCCTGTCTCTGGGTCCTCAGAATACACGTAACACATCTGATCTCGGTGCAAATCTTATTGCAGCGGTGTCATGGAAGGAACCGGCTCAAGCTCTCTTCCGATCTCGCCTACGCCGAACTATACGAAGGCTGGTACTCTTACATAATCTTTCTCGTTCTCTGGACATCTGCGTTCTCAGCACAACTTTTCCTCGAAAACTGGCCGTATCTCAATGCCTCTGTACACATATACGATCTCTAATCTCAACGGGGAGTAACAACAGCTCGTTAACGTCTCACACGAACCTCTTTCTCCACTCGTCTTCATTATCGTCCATTTGACATCGCATCATGCTATCTGCGTACCGCAAATGTTCTCGGCTACATTCAATCCGGAGTCTCTCACACGGACTCGAACATGGTATCTTCATCACTCTATCGAAGATATCTAGCCAAACACGTCCTAAGGAACCCGTCCCAACAATCGAAGGAATACTAAATATTCGTCCATTCGATCAACTCACAACACACCTGGGTGAGGTCCTCTATCCGAAGCTGGTCATGTTGCTGATCTCCTATCACAGGATATCCGGACGGCGTTAAACTTTTCAATCGAGACATCAAAAGTCCCAAAATTTTCCGAGAGCTCAACACCTGAGCACGGTTTAATAATATTCGGTATATACCACAGTACCTATGGACCGGCTGTAGAAGGGCAGACCCAAGCCTCACTGATGGCATCGCTAAACTGCCGCAAACCCTAAGGTTCAAAAGCGGTTTCATGGTCATCACGTCGAGTTAGGGTTTCATTCTTCTAGAGGATCCACAGAAGCACTTGCATGTCCTTCCGAATACTTTAAACTTGGAAAAATGGGTTTTCTGACATTCGTTCGAACCTTTCAACTCCGCCCAGACGACATGTGAACACCCTTCGTCCACATGCTAAACAATGCCCCCAATCCTCAAGGATAGACGATACATGACGGCTATCTCTGGGCGGTCTACTCCAGACCTGAGTAAGACTCTCCACACTGGCAATCTTCAACTCAACTGGGCCTGCGTCGGCGCATCAATCAGACGAATCACCTTTGTCTCACAACTCAAGATAGACTAGCTATCACCTGTCGCCTCTCTTCCTGAAAGCTCCAGCGATCTCAGCTCGAAAGCTCTGGAAGCGGCCTCACATCAATCTCAGCAATGGCTGGGTCATCTGTCTTCACGGTAGATGACATCATAATCTCAAGGGTATGATGTACATCAACAGTCTTCTCCTAACAGGCAGCCTCTAACAAAGGCCCGGTCATCCGGTTCAAAACCGCACACTCGTCTCACACGAGGGGTCACAACAATACAACACTACATCGATACGTTTCCATGTCACCAGAAAACACAATGGTCAGTCCTCATGACGAACTCACCCTAACTGCATCACCAGCAGCAGCTCAATCTGCGCTCAAACTATGGTGACACGAACCTTAATCAAGTATCGACGAAAAAGATCAAAAGGATGAAAGAGTCAATAGATCCCAAAATGGATACATGGTCATAAAGAGGATTCAAATCACTGAGAGTATGATCATGGAAGCGAATAAAATCAAGTATCTCAATAGATGTATAATCAAAGGAACGAAGGGAATCACCAGTCTCAAGATATGTACACCCTAAGGTCACTTAAGTAGAGTATCGTATCGTAAATATGTCGTGGAACATACGTACGGTACGTCACTCTATTCAAGCTACCTGCTCCATCAATCAGGGTCAGCCTATGAAATGAAAGCTCGGGTCTAACACCCTTAGTTCAAGTCTAAGTTCCGTAAGGTCAAGCCTAGGTTCCAATTATACGCCCTAGACCCCACATAATCAAACCTAGACTCGAACTAAGGTTAAACCTAGCGCTCTGATAACAACTTTGTCACGACCCAAAATATTAGCTCGCGACCAGCACTTAAATCACGCGACGTCCACAGGCGTAACGTAATTTAAGTAAGCTGAAACCCAGAAATCTAAACCTTTTTAAGAAATAATGAGGTGAAGCTTTGAAATAAAGGTATAGTAAATTATGTTTTTTCTATTAAAAATTTGGACAGCACCTCCTTTGTAAAAACTAAACCCGAAAATGGGTACAACACAGAATATAAATAAAGCATCCCAAACGGGAGCAAATTACGCCCAACGGCGGAACAACCACCACAAGTATAAATAACAAGTATACGACGCCCAACGGCGAAGATCCACAAAAGGAAATAAAGTAAAGCAAGACATCAACCCCAAAAGCGAACATAAAACCCATCGCTCAAGTCTCGCACTACAAGTCTTTCTAAGTCTGCAACATACACAAATTCTAGTTTCTGAATTGATGGAGTGGCTAGATACAATATAAATAATGAATACAAGAGGGACACGATCCAACATGTACCACCTACCACAAGTAAGTCACCCGAAAACAGCTGTGTGCCAATGATGCCGCAACTGATCCATGCGGTCAACCTGCAAGAACTGTGGCACAAGGGGGTGAGTTGCCAACTCGTGAATAGAAAAAGATCATCAGGTAGAAATCGAAATAAACAACGATTCCTAGGTCAACTATATCATAAAGGTAATACTATGATATCTAGGGTGACCGTATCTGCATATGTGCCAACACATAATAAATGCCTAACAGCAAGTGGATATCATCCAACAATATAATCAATGCATGTATGCAGGTGATTCTCGTCCAACAATATAATCAATGCATGTATGCAGTGGATCTCGTCCACGTGTCAACCACTGACATAACAACTCCTGCATGTAAATATCATAAAAGTATATGCAGGTAAATACGAGGATATCAAAGAATGTGTGCCCATCAACGACACATCAAATCATGGAACCGGAGTGTCTAAAGTCGACCACTCGAAACATCATGAAACCCGTGTCCAGCAGCGACACGTAAATCCTCGTCTGTCAGGAGCCTCACCATGACCGTCCCTGCTGTCAGTACATCTCATGGAACTTGAGTATCCACATTGACACCCGAAATCCACGTAAAATGTCTGAACATGACTCCGGTCGGTATTCCCCCAGATATCCTTCGAGTCCAAATAATATCACCGGTAGGTAGTGGTCCCTCTGCTAGGCTCATCGTCTACACCACGATATCATCTCTCACCCCGGGTACCATACCGGGTCTACCATGTACCCGCAGACGGTGCCTCCCGCTCCTCGAATCGGGTTTCACATGCCAATCTCATAACCGAGAAATCACCTGGTAGACGCACTGAAATATCATATCAAGAGAAACCGGGTTTTCAAACAACACATAATTTCTTGAAATACTCCCACGGTTCTCAAATCTATAAATCACATGAAATCCATATCTCAATGCGTAAATCCATGAAAACTAATATATGCAACATAAAACAACAATATGAGCATATAAAGGGAAAACCGCTCTTTTAAATGAATCCAGCTCTAAAATATATCATGCGGTCCGAAAAACAAGTGCAGCATCATATGAGGTGTACATGTAACTGTAGGAAGGTATACATATCTACATGTAAACAAGTGTGTATGATGCATTTCATAAGCGCAATAGCACAATAATTCATGTCTCAAAATCCCATGTCAATACAATACCACTTAGGGTATATGCAACTATAGAAAGATATGTGGGTTTACATGTCAGTATGTAGGCATGATGTACATGTAGCTGTAGCAGAGTATGTGGGTGTACTTGTCAGTATATCATGCAACCTAGCATAGTGATGTGAACATGGCAGTATATCATAGCATGATGTAGCAATTCTACTGTGTAAGTGACATAGCAATTATCGATGATGAAGTGTGTGAGCCGGCAATCTGTGTAAGTGTAACATACGCATCATCGATAATGGTGTAGGTGTACTAGCACAGGTATAAGAAATGCAATGAGAATAGAATGAATGCGGCACAATGCATATAGTGAATCAAATGCTATAAGTTATACATATCAATACGACCGAGTCGGTGAATCTATCAATCGGCATCCAGCCTCACAACATCACGTACGGTACAATCCATCGTACGGCATCCTCTAATCAGGGGTATGGATAAATCAACAGTCAAACTCATTGCGTATGGTAATCTAACGTACGGCGGCATTAACAAATAGGGATTCCATCAACCTATACAACATCGGGGGTACGGATCTAAGCCTCGTACGGCATATCACTCATTATGCAATCATTATCCATATAAATATATATACCTATCTCTCAGGTCACATCCATGTCAAACTCGTATCAGGGGACCTACAAAGGTATAAACAATCTCATATCGACTCGAATCCATAAAATGATATATCACACTAAGTCATCATATCAAATCGTATACTCGTTCATCACATTAATATCTCGCATCACATTAAATAAACGTCACACTTGTTCTCTTTTAAATCATACTTATCATGATTCACTTATCATTTCATTTTCTCCTAAGTCAATTGTTCATTAGCATCAACTTCAAACATAATATCGTTTGCAAATCCTACAATCATGTCTGTCGCATATCATTGTCAAGATATAATAATCAAACGATAATCCGTATCAATGGTTTCGGGGGTGCTATACGCCATCCACCCGACTTCCCCCGTAGTTATAAATCTACTCACCTGCTAAATTCCTCGCTTAGCCGTAGTCGATGCGCTTCGTCATCTCGAAATCCACACGAAGGTACCTACAATCAATATGAATTCGAAAAGCTATTAACATCAAATTCCGAAATCCAAAAACGGAACGCGGTGCGCTCATAGGTTAGAACTTATAACCTATGCATGCAAAATAACCAAACAACCCTCGTCGTTGACGTAAAAACATCCAATGCCGAAATACAATACCCAGTCGCAAAACCAAGAAATCCAACTACTGGAAAACATAGCCAAAACCCTCACTAGGGTCGCTATACATGAAAACTGCCACACCAAAAACCCAATACTACAAATACTCATTCACAACACAATAATTATCGTATATAGTAATATTCACATCAAACTTTTGCCGAAAACCTAGTAAGCATTTTATACCATTTTACCACAAAGCTATATGTTTAAACAATTCTAGTGATCACAATCATCATAAAGCGGCTTAATTAAGTCATCCAAACTATTTCTACAATTTTATCTCATCCAAAACATGTTCTAGTGAAACCTAGTTTGCTAATTATCTCAATTAGACAAATAGGAACTTAACAAATATCCTTTCCCACTAGGTTAAGTGTTCCAAATTTACACTTCATGATTAACCATTTAACATATCAAAACCCTAACTAGTAAACTGTAAGGTGGTATAAGAAATTATACTGATTGATCCGTGTCCTTCGGTCTTTAGCTATCATTCCACGCTCCACGTGGCCTCTCCGATCTCCTCGTCGAAGTAGCACCACATTTACGAATCTTTATACGGGCTCCCGCTTCAAATTGACGCAACTCGGACATGAAGTTTGCTAACCGACATGTCCAAGATTGAAATAGAGAGAGTGTAGAATATTTTGTCTCAAGGAACCCAATGAATTGGGTGAAGGTAAATGAAGTTGCCCAAAGTGAGATGAGATGAAATGAGCATGAGATTTGAAATGAAGAAAATTCCTTACCCAAAACAATTGGGCTCGGCCAAATCTCACAGCACACTAGTGCTCGGCTAATAATTAAAGGAAAATGGGGCTCTCTCAATTTTTTAGTGCTCCGGGGATTTGATGTCAATGGAGATGTGAGGATTGATGATTAATTAATCAACACCAAAAAATACACGAGGCCACCCATTCCCTCACAATCAATACACGGCCACCTCCCTAAATACCTTCACAAAAATCCTAAGGATGACAAAACTAATTAATTCAAAGGCCACCTCATGAAAACCCCATGCCACATCAAATTCCCAAGCAAATGACTCACCCATCTAGAAGCCCATTACCAATCAATTTCGGCCACAATGCAAATGATGAAGGAAAATATGGCCAAAAATGATATACTCACTAGAAGCAATAATTAACACATTAAAATAATATTTTATTAGGGAAAAATCCTATTTGAACCAAAAATTCGCATATACCCCCAAAGCTCATGCACTAGCTTTATTTTAGCTAAACTAGGTGCCAACAAGTTTATACGGACGTTTGATCACAATCGGGTTAAACGGAAAATACCGACTATTTTACTTAAAACGGAAAAATTCGCATAACGATTTCTAAAACGTTACACTTAATCACGATATGACATATGACATGATATTTTAGTGGATCATTTGACAATATATATTTACACAGATGATGACATATGTTTGATGATATAGGAATGTATACGATTATAGTACAGTACCCTTAATCATTATATTGTTTGATAATGATACTATACGAACGATGATGTATATATGTGATAGTTGACCCGTACACCGATTTTGGGATGCCGTACGAGGTATAGATGTGATGATTGATCCGCACTCTTGACTCGAGGAAGTCATACTACGTACGTGACGCTATTGAGGTTGGATCGCCGACTACTAGAGATATCGACTCAGACCTTAGGAGAATTCTTCTTACCTTTCGACTAGTGTCTTTAGTTAGTTCCTTAGTTGGTTAGGTAGATCTTAGTTTAGGCTCAAGTCATACTTATTTTCAAAACTAACGAATCGTGTTTTTTCAAACAACAAACTGTATGACTCGTAATTAGTATGTATTCTCTAGTTGTGCGTCTATTACACATTCATCGTTATATTCATATTGTATTCATCGCATTGCATGTTCATACATATGTTTCTTTAGCTAATAAGAAACTCTGCCTGTTAGGACATCAACACTATTACCGATGATGCGCATGTTCCATGAACACTCATTTGTCGGCTCACACACATCATCATCGGTAATTGTCATGTCACGTACACTTTATAACATATTATCTTTTTATTGATATAATCAGCTAAATGCTAGTCCAATATAATATTGTGTGATTACTCTCATGTGCTAGTTTAGATATTGCATTTATTACTTAGACACTTCATGCATTCACATTTTCATATTATCATGCAGTATTGTGGGGCTTATGCCGATACCCATTATTTACTTACTCATGATTTTGGGAATTTGGATTTCTATGAGATTTCTAGATTTTGGGGAAAACCGCAAGAATATATATAAAAAACTTCTCTCTCTCTCTCTCCCCCCCCCACTCATTTTAAAATACAAGTTGCGGTTTTCTCGTGATGTATGTGTCGTCCTGTTAGTTATATGTATGCCCTAGAGGCCATTACTGTACATACGATGTATATTGTAGTGGATGCTAGGACATATATAGGGAGGACTTTCTTGCTCGACATGATAGTATGCTATCTGGTTGTACTTTATCTTAACATGTACTCTGATTGTCTCTATATTACTTGTTGATAAAGCCCTTAAGATATGTACTCGACTACTGGGACTATGATGATATCATACTAGTGGGGCCACGGTAGTCGACGAGTACATCCTATAACTGTTCCTAGTCGAGGGTGTATCGAGACAGGGCATCGATACACCAGAGTAGACTAGCGTATACGCATCTTGACCCATATGATGGGCGATGGATGATCCCATATCCATCGGTGTTTGACATCAAGGATGGTGTACGGGTGCTCAGTGGAGACTGGGTACACTGGACGGACTCGCCGAGAACTCCCAGATGGTATTATACCTCACGTCAGATGGCAGTTCTCCGGTGACACTGGTACAGAGTAGTCTGTTGACCTGAGATCGTCATAGAGTCTTGTGTGATTCCCACTGTGCTTTGATTTCCATCATACCACGTCCAAGAGGGCGTGCAAAAAGGTGGCTTTTGGGTACAGTCCCGAATCACATGGAGGCAATGAGCGATAGGAGGGGATTCGTCTCTCCCGGTATAGGGAGTTGATGTTGTGCTGTGTTCGATTGGCTATAACCGGAAATACCTGGCCAGGGTTGCTGAGATTTACTGGTAAGTGTTATCAGTAGTTTCTTGAACTGTTATAGACCTCATATCGACACGACTTATCGAGCTACTGGGGTCTGACGTTTACCACCCCTAGGCGAGATATGCGACATATCAGACGACGAGACCGGACTGTACGGGAGTGTTACTGTTTGGATTCACAGGAGAATGTACAGGCTTGCTTGTTGATCTTCTGAGCGCTCAATACCTGGGTAGCTGTTACGTTTAGCTGACCGCTTGCAGCTTGTGGGTGTTTGATATGATCATCACCTACTGCCGGCGTATTGACGATTCTTTAGAGTCCTACACAGAGGTTTCTTGGCTCAGGCAAAACGGAGTAGGAGCACATATATGATATGTGCGGGACCGAGGATAATGCGATATGTGATACCGTATTATGTTCTCGCGATATTTGATATCAGCCGGGTCATCGGATCAAGTGTTGATTCGATGAATCGGTACGGATAAATATTAGTCGGTTATATGCGATATAGCCGGATTGTCGGATCAAGTGTTGATTCGATAATTTAATGTATAATAATATATATGATATATTAAATTACATTAACTAATATTAGCTCACTAAAAGATTCTTTTTCTCACTCGGGTAATACATTGATATATATGCGATATATGTTAATTGTATTATTTTCTTTTGTTACGATAAATATTATATATGTGATATATAATATTGTAACATGATATGATAACTAATGCAACTTGTTTAGTGGAGTTTAAACATGATTAGGGTTTGGATTAGGGTTAAGCTTTCTAGATGTTTCTAGAAGCTTTTCTTTTTGTCATGATAAAGATATTTGTGTGTGACTCATTCTTAACTCAACCCAAACCCTAACCCTTGGTAAATTCTCTACAATGGTTAAGTCAACCATGGTTGCATAATTGATCATTATCTCCTTTTCCTATTCATCACAAAAGGATTCTAAGATTGTTCATCTTCTTCCTCCTTCATTCTTTCATGAAAAGCTTACTAGTTTTTCAAAAGGTGATGAATAAATATGAGAAAAAGATAAATAAAGAGAGCAAAAATCCTACTTCATCATCCTCATCTTCCCTTGCCATTTAGATGAGGGTGTTCACATCATTTCATGAGTGTTAGCTTGTGTTAAAGAAACTTCAAGGTAGATCATCTTAGTATCGAAGATCGGAAGCAAAGGTTGCGTCTTTCTCTTCGTGGAACCTCTCGAGAGTCCGGATCCCGATGATCGCAGCGAAGGGACCACAACACGGAGCATATGAAGTGAAGGACCGGATCTACAAAGGTTGTAATCCCTCTCACTTAGTGTTAAAGTGTTTAGCATGCTTGTTTTCGCCTAATCTCTAGTTTAAAGTTCCGTATTCGTGTTGTTCGGCACGGGTAAATTTTTAATCGGGCATGGTTGATGCCTCGTAGACCCTTGTGCGCGTGCCTAGCAACCCTACAGTGGTATCAGAGCCAAGCTAGAGCTTTAGGCGAAGTCTAGACGAAATTTAAAGTCCGATCGAAACCCGAAACCCCGATAAAATCAGCTCTCTGGACTTTTTCTAAAAACTGGGATTTTTCCACATTAAAAATGCTTAAAAAATTCAGCAGGGAATTCTAAGAATTACGGTACAAAAATTATTTGATGAACCGTACAAAACGCCGCGGAACCGCCGCAGAAGGCATGCCTCTGCCGCGGTTCCGCCGCGCAATGATGACTTCATCAATTTCTGTTTGCACTGTAACTCCTATTTTATTATGCTGGATTTTCTGGGAATTTTTAATATTTATTCTCCTGTTGAGTTTTCTGGGGTTGTTTTAGGGATTCAATGTTTCGATCGGAGTATTAGATTTTATCTATGTGGCTTTCCGGATAAATTTTAGAAACTGTTAAAAAGTTCGAACGGATATCAATAACTCACTTTTTCCCCTGTCGGAAAATTATTCAAAAGTTGGATTTTTCCTCGTGTTTAAGAATGTTCTAAGTCGTGCAAGTAACTCGATGGACCCTCTAGAAGACAACAAACCTTAACTCGATTATGTGACCGTCTTGAACTGCCTTTTGAACCTTAGGGTTTGGGGCAGTACGGCGTGCCACATGTGAGGCGTTGGCTTGACCCTTCTATGGCTGGACCATTGGTACTGTGGCATGTAATGGATGTTTTTAAACTGATTTCAAGTGTTGAGATATATTGGGGAAATCTTGGGTGCTTGATGATTCGATCGGAAAGTTTAACTTTTTCTATTTATCTGGAATGTGATACAATATTTGGAATCCACAGGTAGTTATGAGATAACTGATTTGAATATTATAAACATAGCAGTTTAGTCTCAGATGATCGGTTGCCACGGAATTTTGATGTGATCAAAATTCCGTCGCAATCACGTAGCGTACGCGGATACTCGCCGGGTAAACTTAATAGACAGCTATGCCCCATAGCCCCGACCAAGTGACTGTAGGAGAACCCCGTCGCCAAAAGCATCCGTTCGGGTGCTCGCGGCAGCGGTGTTCCGCCTTAGTGCACTTCGTCGACGGCATCTGGGGTGTGGCCGTCTACTAAAGCTTGCGACGAGCATTCGATCAGGACGTCGGGAATCTTGTTGAATTGCCCGACTTGATATTGAAAAGAGTTTTCGATAATGAGACTAAAATGCGGGGTTTATAATCGTTAGGCATGCGATGTCTAAGGAATTCATTTGGTTAGGCATGCGATGTCTAAAAAGGTTGCGGATTCCAACTGTTGTAGTTTTACACTTTCTTTTCTGTGACCGTAAGCGTAGTATGTGGTGTATTGCCGGCTTCGTTGCTATACATCAACGACAATCGGGATACGCATACTTGCTTACGTTGATGATATGAGATATTATGTGTTGCTGTGATATGTTGTATTGGATCGTCGCGTTTGAATAGCCGGGGGTTTTATGTGAGATGAGAGTTTTTTCTTTTTCATTCATGTAAAATTCATTTGTATATAATATTCTTTTATTGGGGCACTTCCAGGTAGCGGAAGATGTCACCGTTGTATATTATTTACTTTTCCGCATTAGGTAGACCCAAGGCGGGGAGCACAAGTAACCGGGTTCTAGGGTCCAGTGGGAGACCATCTCGAGGAGTCAAGACCGGGTCTCCTAACCCTAGAATTGGCAGTGTTACTTGCCGCTCTCGTAGGAGTCTAGGGATGTGGGTTTGGCTATTCATCGCGACCGTGGAATCCGTGTTTTATACAGGCTCGTATTGAAAACACGGACGTCCTAGTATATCCAATATTTCATATATGTTCTTCTGCTGCAATGTTCTGTGATGAGATCATATTACTGCCTGAGACGAATATTTATATTTTATATATATGAGATATATGTTATATTGCAGATTTCGTTTCAAAAAGAGATGCTTGCGAAGCATATTAAATTAGGACTTCATTAATGAGATTAATGAAATAAAAGAAACCTAAGATGTTGTAGAAATTTGTTTATAAAAACTGGTAGCTCTAGTTGTTGCTTTGCATAGCGGTGTTCCTTGTAGAACATCCAGCACCTTATTCGATAAGGAAAGGACCGAGATCCCTTCACCGGGAGTGACTCCTTTAGCAATAACTGGCAGATGCTATAAACTCCGTTTGTCTTTTGATTGCTTCTATAGTTTCTGCTTTGCACAGTGGTATATATGATATATCCTGCACCTTATTCGATGAGGAAAGGGCCGACGATCCCTTCACCGGGAGTGACCCCTTTAGCAAAACTAGAAAAGCCTCAAAAACATTCCATTTAAAATCACTCGATTCGACAACGATATCAAGTTCATTACGCAAAGGGTTTTCATAAAAACCGGTCGTAGCCCTCCGTCATTTCAGATAAGTACTTCTTAGTATTCGTGCTGCGTTTGTTGACCTTAGCCAAGGCGTAGTGTGCGGTAGCTAATTAGTGCTTATCTGTATAAGCATATGATGCGATTGAGTTAGGGTAGTCGTGCGGCTTTGTTGACCTTAGCCAAGGGTCGTGCGGGTGGGTTTAATTCAATCGGGAAATGACGGGTTGAACTTGGCTAGCACTTATGATTTGTTGACCTTAGCCAAGGTCATAAGCTGCTAGGGGTAAAATATTATTGGGAATTTCAAGTGTTGAAATTTGCAATGAGATTGCATACCTTCTATGAGATAGTTGGATCCCGATACCCGCTGCGAGTAAGAGTTACTCCTGGGAGACTTTTACACATTACAATTAGCCGATCAAGTAGGTGTCTAGAAAGGTGTTAACGGGGTTACGCCCCTAGGAAAACGAGGTTTACTTTAATTAGGTTCGTGCGAGAGCACGGGGGATCTCCCTCAAAGTACCGACACTGGCCTGGCTGAAAGATTGGCGAACTTGTAGCGTGTAATTAATCTCGGCTAGTCTTTCCTTTTAAGGTTTGAAGGAAGATTTGATTAAAACAGTGGGAGACATCCTGATTAGATGTATTAGATAACCAATCTAATCTTGCAAGAGCATACGCTGAGTGTTTTCTTCTCTCTCTCTCCAGATAGCGACCATATCACGCCTTAATCAAGATAATAAAACGGATATATTGACCGAACCCGCTTGTTATACTGAGCTGGGGAACGTTGGTCCCGCTCCAACTTATAATTGTTATAAGACAGAGCAGGAAATTGGGGAATACCAGATTTCCCGTGCCGCCCAAACGAAGAAAGTGCATATTGATGCATCATCTTCGGGTGTGTTCATTACACAGAACTGTTTCTCAGTATCCTTTACGTCCTGGGTATGTGATACCGGATCAGGATCCCGTATATGTAATCTGTTACATGGGCTACAGATAGGTAGAGAACTGAGAACGGGTGATAAGTTTCATGAGACAGAAAACGGTGCAAGTGTTGCAGCCAAGTCTGTTGGTCAGTATCACCCTGTATTACCAGAATACATTGATTCTGAACGAATGTTATTAGATACCGAACCTGATATACAACATCATATCAGTCTCTTTATTAGTAAAGAAAGGATATAATTTTGTATTGTTGGATAATGTTTTGAACATTTCCTATATCAAGAGTTGATCGGTTCAGGCACGTTATCTAAAAGCATTGACGTTCTAAATAAAATTACAGTTCTTAGTACACGGAACACACACAAGAGGAAGGGTTCAGATATGAATGAATCCTTCTTGAGATATTGTAGACTAGGTCATATCAATGTGACCCGACTGGCTGAAGTTACATATAGATGCATATTTAAATTAGTTTGAATTTATATCTTGTGAAACTTGCCGGTCATGTCACAAAGATAAGATGACCACAGCTCTGTTTATTGGAAACAGAGAAAGAGTTAGTGAACTCTTGGGATTGATATATGTTGATGTATGAAAGGTCCCCTGTCTACACATGCCAAGATCGGTTCTTTCTACTTCATTACATTCTCTGATGATCTCTCAAGATTCAGACATATGTTCCTGTTGAAACACAAGTCCGAACCTTTTGAGATATTCACAGAATATAAGTTAGAAGTAGAGAACCAAATACGGGTATAAGTATTATGTCCTTTGATGAGATCAAGGAGGAGAATACTTGAGCACGGAATTCATGGACTATTCTAAAGGAGAATGAGATTCTCTCTCAGCATTACTCCTCCGTATACACCATAGCACGATGGTATATCGGGGCGGAGCAATAGCACCCTATATGATATGGTGTGCTCTATGATGAGTACTACTGAGTTTCCTATTTTCTTTTGGGAGTTATGCACTTGAGAAGCTGCATACCTATTGAATAGGGTTCAAATCAAATCAGTTGCCTACCACTTCATATGTGATATGGAAAGGGAAGAGCCCATATCTTAAGCTTGTTAAGATTTGGGGTTGTCCGGCCTATGTCTAAAAGCAAAATCCGGACAAGCTCGAGGCAAGGTCTGTTATGTAGAACTGGAAATGTTCCAGCTATACAAACTACAGCAGATGATTTGATAGAACCAAAGGATTCAATAGTAACCAACGAACCTCAGCCTCTCCGCTAATCTAGTAGGATTCCTCACCCACCTGAGAGATACTTCGGTTTCTCTATGACAGTGGGGGCGAGGATTGCATCATGAGATGATGACCCAACTAGTTTCGAGCTGGCCATCAGGAGTGGAACTCTGTAAGAATGGCTGGATGCTTATCGATCTGAGATGGAATCCTTATACACCAACAAAGTATGGACTTTGGTTGCTTTATCTGAAGGGTTAAATCCCCATCAGGAGCAAGTATATCTTGAGAAGATTACTTGGTGTACATGGAAAAGTTGAGACTTTCAAAGCTATGCTTAAGTCCATCCAGATCCTATTTGCCACGGCTACATACCATGACTACGATATCTGGTGGTTGGGTGTCATGACTGCTTTTCTAAGTGATGTTTTAGAAGAGAACGTCTATAAGTACACAACCAGAGGGCTTCGTAGACAGTGGGAGCAGCGGAAACGTGTGCAAGATGTTTTATATGATAAAACAGGCATCGCGGAGTTGGAACGTCTATTTTGATGTGGTAGTCAAAGAGTTTGACTTCATCAAAATGGTAGATGAACCTTGTATATACAAAAAGGTAGTAAGGACTATGGTGGTGATCCTCGTAGAGTACGTGGATGACATACTCTTGATAGGGAAGGAGTTTCCTATGCTACGCTCGGTCAATCTCCGCTTATCACAAGGATTCTCCATATAGGATCAACGTGATACCTCCTAAATCCTGGGTTTTGGATCTATGAGATAGATCTAATTGGATGTTAGGATACTCACTAGTTGTAGTGAGATGGTATCAATCGATCTTGGGGAGAATCACTGGAAAGGTTCCAGGGTGATAAGGACGACTGAATGTCAGTCGAAGGCATTGTCTTCACCCTCAGTGGAGGGACGGTATGCTGGAAGAGTTCCAAGCTAGATACCGTGACATACTAGACGATTAAAGGCAAGATACATCGTTACCAAGGATGCTACCAAAGAGGCAGTCTGGATATATATATAAGTTCATAAGATGAACTTCGTTCCTACCATTGTGTGACAATGGAGTTGTGGTTTTAGCCAAGGAACTGCCGTCCCATCAGAAATCCAGATATAATTCTTAGGCAGTATCACCTGATCATGGAGATGGTTGATCTCCAGGGAGATCGAGGTTAGGAGAGTAGACACAGAGGACGACAGCGCGGATCCACTCACAAAGGCCTTTTTCCCAGTAGAGACTTTTATGGGATGGTTGAGTATGAGATACTTCAACCGCAGCTAATTGTTGGGTATGCGATACCACAACAGATGGCCCTAGTGCAAGTGGGAGATTGTTAGTTATATGTATGCCCTAGAGGCCATTACTGTACATACGATGTATATTGTAGTGGATGCTAGGACATATATAGGGAGGACTTTCTTACTCGACATGATAGTATGCTATCTGGTTGTACTTTATCTTAACATGTACTCTGATTGTCTCTATATTACATGTTGATAAAGCCCTTAGGATATGTACTCGACTACTGGGACTATGATGAGATCATACTAGTGGGGCCACGGTAGTCGACGAGTACATCCTATAACTGTTCCTAGTCGAGGGTGTATCGAGACAGGGCATCGATACACCAGAGTAGACTAGCGTATACGCATCTTGACCCATATGATGGGCGATGGATGATCCCATATCCATCGGTGTTTGACATCAAGGATGGTGTACGGGTGCTCAGTGGAGACTGGGTACACTGGACGGACTCGCCGAGAACTCCCAGATGGTATTATACCTCACGTCAGATGGCAGTTCTCCGGTGACACTGGTACAGAGTAGTCTGTTGACCCGAGATCGTCATAGAGTCTTGTGTGATTCCCACTGTGCTTTGATTTCCATCATACCACGTCCAAGAGGGCGTGCAAAAAGGTGGCTTTTGGGTACAGTCCCGAATCACATGGAGGCAATGAGCGATAGGAGGGGATTCGTCTCTCCCGGTATAGGGAGTTGATGTTGTGCTGTGTTCGATTGGCTATAACCGGAAATCCCTGGCCAGGGTTGCTGAGATTTACTGGTAAGTGTTATCAGTAGTTTCTCGAACTGTTATAGACCTCATATCGACACGACTTATCGAGCTACTGGGGTCTGACGTTTACCACCCCTAGGCGAGATATGCGACATATCAGACGACGAGACCGGACTGTACGGGAGTGTTACTGTTTGGATTCACAGAAGAATGTACAGTCTTGCTTGTTGATCTTCTGAGCGCTCAATACCTGGGTAGCTGTTACGTTTAGCTGACCGCTTGCAGCTTGTGGGTGTTTGATATGATCATCACCTACTGCCGGCGTATTGACGATTCTTTAGAGTCCTACACAGAGGTTTCTTGGCTCAGGCAAAACGGAGTAGGAGCACATATGTGATATGTGCGGGACCGAGGATAATGCGATATGTGATACCGTATTATGTTCTCGCGATATTTGATATCAGCCGGGTCATCGGATCAAGTGTTGATTCGATGAATCGGTACGGATAAATATTAGTCGGTTATATGCGATATAGCCGGATTGTCGGATCAAGTGTTGATTCGATAATTTAATGTATAATAATATATATGATATATTAAATTACATTAACTAATATTAGCTCACTAAAAGATTCTTTTTCTCACTCGGGTAATACATTGATATATATGCGATATATGTTAATTGTATTATTTTCTTTTGTTACGATAAATATTATATATGTGATATATAATATTGTAACATGATATGATAACTAATGCAACTTGTTTAGTGGAGTTTAAACATGATTAGGGTTTGGATTAGGGTTAAGCTTTCTAGATGTTTCTAGAAGCTTTTCTTTTTGTCATGATAAAGATATTTGTGTGTGACTCATTCTTAACTCAACCCAAACCCTAACCCTTGGTAAATTCTCTACAATGGTTATGTCAACCATGGTTGCATAATTGATCATTATCTCCTTTTCCTATTCATCACAAAAGGATTCTAAGATTGTTCATCTTCTTCCTCCTTCATTCTTTCATGAAAAGCTTACTAGTTTTTCAAAAGGTGATGAATAAATATGAGAAAAAGATAAATAAAGAGAGCAAAAATCCTACTTCATCATCCTCATCTTCCCTTGCCATTTAGATGAGGGTGTTCACATCATTTCATGAGTGTTAGCTTGTGTTAAAGAAACTTCAAGGTAGATCATCTTAGTATCGAAGATCGGAAGCAAAGGTTGCGTCTTTCTCTTCGTGGAACCTCTCGAGAGTCCGGATCCCGATGATCGCAGCGAAGGGACCACAACACGGAGCATATGAAGTGAAGGACCGGATCTACAAAGGTTGTAATCCCTCTCACTTAGTGTTAAAGTGTTTAGCATGCTTGTTTTCGCCTAATCTCTAGTTTAAAGTTCCGTATTCGGGTTGTTCGGCACGGCTAAATTTTTAATCGGGCATGGTTGATGGCTCGTAGACCCTTGTGCGCGTGCCTAGCAACCCTACACGTCCATCATGAGATTTCATGTTTTCTGTTGGATTTCGAGACCAGATTCGAGGAGTGGATGAACCGTCTCGAGTACATGGTGGGCTCGGTATGGTACCCAGGGACAAGAAGCTCGAGTTGTAGACGATGAGCCTGGCAGGGGAAGACTACCTACCGGTAATGTCTGGCGCGGCGGATATCCGGAGGATACCGACCGTTGTCGTGAGATTTGATGATATGGGCCGATCCGGACTGACGGAGCCCGAGATATTGAGACTATGAGGTATTGAGACTTTGAGATTTATGTGTTTTGTGTCGATGCTTGACACGGATTTCCATGGATTTCATTGACGATGTTCCAGATTATCATACAAATTTTACTATTATAAAAGTTAAAGATTTTCTTATACAGACATGTCCAAATTTAATGGTTGATTGTTTCATTTATGATGCATTCATACATAGCATACATATGACAGGTTACTACTTGAGGCACTGACACGAGCACTGAGTATTGCACTTACGTATAGATTATTACCCTATCACTACTAGTTATCTAGTGTTAGGTTAAATATATTATATGACTTAGTAGAGCGTTGTGCATGCGATTTCTACTCGCAGATATCTTCTACTCACGAGTTAGCAACTCACCCCCGTTGTGCCAAATTTTCTTACAGGTTTCGATGTACAGGTTTCCTTGGCAGCTTGCTGGCACATTGTTCATATCAGATTTTTGCATTTTTATATCGCCCATTCTTAGTCACATTGCATGTAAGTAGGAACTTTTGATCCATGTCTGCTAAATAGTTTCAGGTTACAGGTTCTCAGATCATTACAGTGAAATTCATGAAAAGACGCTACAAATGTGAGACTACGACCAAAAATAGATGAATCCGTATAATGCCGCCCACCATTTCAAGGAACAACTGAAAATCATTAGAAATTTCAATGCACAAAGTTCAAGGGCAGCACAAGATTCAAGACTTCAACGTGAAGCTCACGGTAAAAAGTTCACTGTTGAATATCTGGAAGAGAATTGAAGAGATTCTGAGAGACCAAGTGAAGAAAACAGAAGATAAAAGCAACTTGAAGAAACCCTAAAGAATTGGGCCCATGAGCCCACCAAATGGTCACGGATCCGCGGCCAAACAGGCTATTCTGCCGTGGTTCCGCGGCCGTACAATGCACGTGTCGGTGGGGTGTCGGTGCTTTGACTCGGTCTTTGGGGTTGTTTTGTAATTTCATGTATGGATCAGAATGTAAACCTAGGGTTTTCCTATCTATAAATAGGAGGGCATAAAGCCAAATAAAGGGTACCTCTTCGAGGGTGCCTTTCTTAGGATGCCTCTCTTTGCCTTTTTCTAGATCTAAATTCAATTGTAATGCGTTCTTGAGGTCATCAATAAAGTAAGAGTTTTTATTTTTATCTCGCATTCTTTTATTATCTGAATTTAATTCTTGCAATTTTTATCTGTTCTTTTAATATCTACAATTTAGTTCTCTAATATAAAAATTATAAAAAAATGAATTTCATTGATCATAACTTTCGTAATGAGTGAGTAATCCCTCACTTGTTAGGGTTAGCATAGGGAAGGTTTGAGAGATGGAAATCTCTCTCACTTCTTTCTTTGCCCACATAATTTTATTAAAAGGACTCTTTTTAAATCAACCACACACCGCTCACTACGGCACCCTATCCTACGTGATAGCGGCGATTCCCTAGTTAGACCGGGTATGATTGAATTAACTGGAGGTTAGAACTAAGAGCCAAGAACGGACGGACAAGGACCAAAATGAAGAAACTTAGTTTCTTCCCAGTCGTGCTAATTCCCGTTGTTGCCGATTACCCTAACACCATTATTCATAACTAAGGCATTGATATAAGCGAGAAGATCCCTATCTCGAACTAACTTAATCCTAACCCTAGCAAGCTTTTTATCAACTTTTATCTCATTCTTAGATCTTAAAACAAAACCACCATCGCATATCGGGCCTAGGGGGCGGCAAGCGTCAGTCCCCTAATAGCGGTATAAGTCGTGTCGGAGCGAAGCCCATTACACCCTGAGAAACTACTGGAACCTACCAGTAAATCTCGCTTGCCTTGGTCAGGGACTTTGCGTAATGGCTCTCTGACACAGCGCGATATCAACCCCTAATACCGGGAGAGACAAATCCTGTCTAACCGCCACTGCCTCCAAGTTTCTCGGGACTGCACCCAACTGCTACCTGTTTGCACGACTCCTTTGAGCCGTGGTAGGGTAGCAATCTAAGAACAGTGGGACACACTCGAGGCGAAGTAGCAGTGTCAAGTCTGCGGACTATGCTGTACTCATGTCACCTGGGAACTGTTCACTGACGACTGGTATAAAACCAACCAACAGTTCCCTGTGAGTCCTGTCCGGTGTACCCGTAACCCAACGAGCACCTTCATACTATCTCCAGTACGACGTACTGACGGCTGTGGGACAGACCATCTCCCCAACTGGGATGAGAAGCGTACACACTAGTCTACTCCGGAGTATCGATGCCCTGTCTCGATAATCCAACGACTAGGGACCTGAATAAGGATGTGCTTGTAGACTACCCAGCCCCCACTAGTGTGACTGCCATCACAACGCTGGTAGTCAAACAAGATCCTAAGAGCTCTATCAATACGTATACTCACATATTAAGATAGAAAAACCAAGTAGCATACTACCATGTTTAGCAAGACTGTTATATACATGTGAATATCCCAAGCTTCCATTAAGTAATATACAAACTAGTATGATACAGTAATGGCCTTCTAGGGCATAAACACTAACAATCTCCCACTTGCACTAGGTCCATGTACCTGCGTATCGTAGACCGATGATCTCGAGTAGCCTCTCGAACTGAATCTGAAGTAGGGCCTTCGTGAATGGATCAGCAATGTTTTCTTCAGAACCAACTCTCCGAACCTCGATCTCCTGAAGATCAATGATCTCCCTGATCAGGTGATACCGCCTTAAGATGTGTCTGGACTTCTGATGGGACCTTGGTTCCTTTGCTAAAGCTATAGCTCCGTTGTTGTCGCAATACAGAGGTATTGGATCAACTATGGTAGGAACCACCTGAAGTTCTGTTAGGAACTTCTTCATCCAGACTGCTTCTTTTGCGGCATCGCAAGCAGCTATATACTCCGCTTCCATCGTCGAGTCAGCAACGGTGTCCTGCTTGGAGCTCTTCCAGCACACCGCCCCTCCATTGAGGGTAAAGACATAACCCGACATGGACTTGGAATCGTCCTTATCACTCTGGAAGCCGGAATCAGCAAAGGCCTCCAACCTGAGGTCTTTTCCGCCGTAAACCAAGAACATCTCCTTAGTCCTCCTTAGGTACTTGAGAATGTTCTTTACTGCTATCCAGTGCTTCTCCCCTGGGTCTGACTGATACCGGCTTACCACGCTCAGTGCGTAAGCTACATCTGGTCCGGTGCACAACATCGCATACATTATAGAGCCTACCGCAGAAGCGTAGGGTATAATAGACATGCGTTCCCTTTCCAAATCAGTCTTGGGAGACATCTCTTTGGAGAGGGTGATTCCGTGACAAGCCGGTAGATTACCGCGCTTAGAATCTTCCATACTGAATCTTTTCAGTACAGTGTCGATATACCTGGACTGCGAAAGTCCCAACATCCTCTTGGATCTATCACGATAGATCCGGATCCCCAGAATGTAAGAGGCATCACCCAGGTCTTTCATGGAGAACCTGTGTGACAAGAATCCTTTGACAGATTGTAGCATAGGAATGTCATTTCCTATCAATAGAATGTCATCCACGTACAAGACGAGGAATACGACACTTCTGGCTACTGCTTTATTATATATGCACGGTTCATCTGGATTTTTGATAAAGTCATATTCTTTGACTGTCTCATCAAAACAGATGTTCCAACTCCGCGATGCCTGCTTTAGTCCATAAATGGACTTAAGCAGCTTGCATACTTTCCCGCTGCTCCCACTCTGATTGAAACCCTCTGGCTGATCCATATAGACGCACTCTTCTAAATTTCCATTCAGAAAAGCCGTCTTTACGTCCATCTGCCAGATTTCATAATCATGGAAGGCAGCAATAGCAAGAAGGCCCCGAATGGATTTGAGCATAGCCACTGGAGAAAAAGTTTCGTCATAGTCCAAACCAGGTCTTTGACGAAAACCCTTTGCAACAAGTCTAGCCTTATAGGTTTCCACCTGTCCATCTACACCAATCTTTTTCTTGAAGATCCATTTGCATCCTATGGGTTTTACCCCATCTGGAGCAAAGTCCAAAGTCCATACTTTGTTGGTGTACATGGACTCCATTTCGGTCCGCATTGCATCTAGCCATCGTACCGAGTCGCCGCTCTGGATAGCCTGCTGGAAGTCAGTAAGTTCATCATCATCTATGATGAAATCCTCTCTATCCCCATCTATGAGAAAACCGTAGTATCTCTCAGGTGGATGAGACGGCCTACTACTCCTGCGGAGGGGTGCGGGAATGTCCTGTTCTTCTTAAACTACCGGTTCTACCAAACTTTCAGTATTATTTTGTGGTTCTGGAATTTCTTCCAGTTCTATTCCGCTCCCTTTTGATTCCTTTTCTAAAAACTGATGTTCTAGAAAATGGGCATTACGAGAAACAAATACCTTTTGTTCCTCTGCGTAATAGAATAGATATCCCCTGGAGTTCTTTAGATATCCCACAAACTTACACTTTACTGATCGTGCCTCGAGCTTGTCCACATGCTGCTTTTTAACAAAAGCTGGACATCCCCAAATCTTTATATACTGTAGATGGGGTTTCTTCCCGCTCCACATCTGATATGGAGTGGTAGGCACAGTCTTGGTAGGAACCATGTTCAAAAGATATGCCGCTGATTCTAGCGCATAACCCCAGAAAGATCGCGGTAACTCAGCATTACTCATCATGGATCGTACCATATCCAATAGGGTTCGATTCCGTCTCTCCGATACACCGTTATGCTGTGGAGTGTATGGAGGAGTAAGCTGAGAGAGAATTCCTTTCTCTTTTAGGTAACCTAGGAACTCGGCACTCAAGTATTCACCACCTCGATCAGATCTAAGTGTCTTGATATTTTTGCCGGTTTGGTTTTCTACTTCATTCTTATACTCTCGGAATTTCTCAAAAGCCTCGGATTTATGTTTCATCAGATAAATGAATCCGTATGTTCAGTAATCATCCGTGAAAGTAATGAAATAGGAAAAACCACCTCTTGCATGTGTAGACATCGGACCGCATACATCGCTGTGTATGAGTCCTAAGAGCTCGCTCGCTCTTACTCCATGTCCAGTAAATGGAGTCTTTGTCATCTTTCCTTTGAGACAAGATTGACAAGTGTCATAAGTTTGATATTCGAACGAGTCCAAATATCCTTCTCTATGCAAATTAGTCAACCTTCTCTCATTGATGTGACCCAGTCTACAATGCCATAAGAAAGCTTTATTTAAATCTGGAGACTTTCTTTTAAGTGTGTTCTGGACATTGAAAATTTGGAGTTGGTTTAAAACATATATACCGTTATTTAGTGTACCGGACCCAATCAAACCATGATTAAGGTGGATGTTAACAACATCTCTTACAAACGTGAAATCATAACCTTTATTTGATAACAAGGAAACTGATATGATATTACACGTTAAGCTTGGTACAAAAAAACAGTTATGTAAAACCAAAATGTGTCCACTCGTCAATCCTAGGTGATAATCCCCGACGGACGCAGCTCCCACGCTAGCTCCGTTAGCAACCTTTAGGGTCATATCACCTTCCTTCAGCACTCTACGGTTTCTCAGTGCCTGCAATGAATTGCAAATATGAGATCCTGATCCGGTATCCAATACCCAGGAAGTAGAGTTGATCGACAGACAATTCTCAATTACAAACACACCTGAAATCGAAGCCACAGCTTGCTTCGGTTCCTGGTTCTTGGCGTTCCACGCCTTGCAATCCTTTTTCCAGTGCCCTTTCCTGTGACAATGGAAGCACTCATCCTGGCCAACTACCGGTACCGCAAACTTTTTCTTTCCCTTCCCTCCCACCTTACTAACACCTCCTCTAGGTTTGGTGGCGGCCTTCTTCTTCCTTCCTTCGGCCCTAGCCTTAGACCCGGAAGAAGATGCACCGCTAACAAACATAGCGGGTGTTTCCCTTGTCTTCTGCAAGGTGCCCTCTGCACTCCTTAACATGTTCAGGAGTTCCGGAAGTTCAACTTCTTTTCTTTGAATGTTGAAGTTCAGGATAAACTGGGCGTAGGTGTGAGGAAGGGACTGGAGAATAAGGTCTGTATAGAGCTCATTATCCAAAGTCGTCCCAAGGTCTGCGAGCTCTTCAATATAGCCGATCATCTTTAGGACATGTTCTCCTACCGATGACCCGACAGCCAACCTCGCTCGAAACAAGTTCTTAGAGGTCTCGTATCTTGCTATACGAGATTGCTCTCCATAAAGTTCCTTTGTATGAAGAAATATGCCATCTTGGTTCATATCCTCGTGCCTCCTCTGATGTTCATTGTTCATTGAGGCAAGCACGATGCACTTGGCTTTCGCGCAATCTAAATCCCAGGTTTTGCGGATTTCCTTATCCGCATTACTGGATTTGGGACCAGGGACAGCAGGTGCCGTAGCGGTGAGGACGTACCCCAGTTTGTCATAGGTCAAAGCCATTTTGACATTCCGCAGCCAATCTTTATAGTTTGGCCCTGTCAGTATATTTTTCTCTAAAAGTAACTTAAGTCCAGTCATTTTCAGGGTCGCTGCAATTAGGAGAGAGAGAAGAAAACTCTTTAGCATGATGCTCTTGCAAGTTTAGAGTGGTTTTTAATTTATCTAAACTGGATGGCTCCCACTGTTTCTCGAATCCTTCCTCAAACCATAAAAGAAGAATTAGCCAGGACTATTCTCACTGTACAATTCTTGCTTAACCGTTCAGCCAGGCTAGTGTCGATACTTCGAGGGAGGTTTTCCAACGCTTTCGCGAAGTTCCTTAATTAAATAACCTCTTTTCTCTGGGGGCGTAACCCCGCTGACACTTTTCTTGACACCTACTTGGTTTATAGCATTGATCGTTAAGTGACGAATATCCTGATAAGTAGCATATACTCACAGTAGGATCGGGATCCAAATATCATTGTATGATAATGTTGAAGGAATCCTACCAACATTCATCAAACTCCAAATGGTATGCAACTCTTTGCAAATTTCAGTTTCTTTAGAAATTCCCGATATAAATTTTTCTGCCCCATGCTCTTATGACCTTGGCGTTAGGTCAAAATGTCATAAGTCACATGTCAAGTTCTACCCATCATTATCTTGTCAATTTGAACCCATCCGTATATATCCTTGACGTTCGGCCAAAATAATAATACGGCTGTCCCAAACTAACTCATCTATCTATGCAACAAATGAATACCCAGTAGCTACCAAACACTATGCCTTGGCATTAGGTCAAAATACATAGCTTGAATACTACTGAATACCCAGATGAAATGACGGAGGGCTACGAATGGTTTTGGCGAAACCGTGAACGTAGTGAACTTGATATAACCGAAGGAACCTGATAGCTTTTAAAAGGAGTGGTTAAAGCTCCGCATTTAAAAATATCTGTTTTTAAAATTAACCGAGTGGTTTCTTTTAAATTGTTCCAACGATTAAACTTTTTGGTTTATTTTCTTTGCATTATAAATAATGCGTCCCATCATTAACCTATCATTGCAGAAAACAACGAAAATACAATGTCCTCTTATGCCATCCGCATTCGCCACGGGGTCCCGTCATCACCCGTTAGGTTACTTAACTAACGACAGAGCGGGGGCTGGGCTAGCGCGGGTGTAAAACATAAGTGACGTCTAAATAGCTATCATATATAGATATTGTACATTCTTCAGACGCAATAATAGGCATTCCAGATCGCAGATGAACTTTATTGGATTTGCAAGTAATCCGTGTTTGTTTTGAGCCTGCAACAAAAGACGGATTACACAGTTGTGATGAATAGCCATTACCCCACCCAAGACCCCAACGGGTACGGCAAACTACCCGCCCAGCAGTTTGTACACCCCACCTTGGGTCTGTCCTAGGAGCAAAAACAGCAAAATGAAATAATACAACGGTGGCTACAACCGCAACCTGGATGTGCCCCGCAAAATAATATTACACCAAATTACATTTACATCAAATGAATTAAATAATAACCCATCACATAACCCCGGCTAAACATCACAACAGTCCAACACAGTTCATATCCACAAACAGTAAAAACCATTACAGAAATGTGCAACCCCCTGCCAACCGACATACTAGCAGTTAGGGGAGCTTTACGAAAACATTATACAAACACAGATATAATCCAACAAGCAAATACTGTATAATTTCGATCGATTAAACACTTTTAATTTTTCTCCAATACTTCTCTGTAAATCTGAAACCTGAGCAAAAATAAAAACTTCCAGAAAATACCAAATATCACAGAGAAGCAACACAGGAAAATTGGGTTCCTGAATCGCCAACTCGGCGGCGGAAGCGCGGCGGATCGGTGAGATCCGCCGCGGTTCTGCGGCTCGTTAGGCGATTCAGGGGCCCAAATTTCTTGGGTGTTCTTATACTGTCTTTTTAAGCTTTTTGAACATCCATGAAAAATTTTTGGACTTCATTTAAAAATCGACAGAAACTTGTGATTTCGGGGTTTTCCGGTTTCATTTTTTTCGTTCGAAATTCATACAAATTTGCAAGTAAGTTATTTATTGTTTAGCGAGGCTCTGATACTACTGTAAGTCGATGTACAACACCCCACGACTAGCGGGGAGGCGGAAATATGAAAAACTATCTTGTTCTTTGCTTAAACATCGACTAACCGCATGAATCGAAGCTAAACGATAACTAACATCAAACATAGAAGTTAACAACTACTATGTAAAGGGATTATACCTAAAGAACCGTGTCCTTCGTCTTTACGAACTCCACCTCCTCCTCGGCCTTCTCGAAGTAGTAGACGATCCACCCGAGAGCTTTACTCCAAGCTTAGACTCTAAACTTGAGGCAACTAACTTTCTTTAAGTGCTAATCAAAGAAGCTAGGTGATATAGAGTAAGGGTTATGGTTTAATTAGTCTAACTAATCCTTGTACTCAACACATGAGAGGGGAGGATTAGGGTTTAAAGAGGGAGAGCTTGAGGAGAGAGAAGGTGAAGATAATAATGAAGTGAGAATAATGAGTTATCATAATATATATCAAGCATTTTGTAATATCAAGAAAAGAAAAGAAAATGATTTACAACCATGCTTGATAAATATCTTGTGGTGATTCATCTCCATGAGTTATTAAGCAATTATGAAGCATTAATGACATGGATGAATCATCCATATGACTCACTAATCTCATTCAATGTATATGCCACTTAAACCTCCTTAGTCACCACCTTCTAGAAGCTTCTCGCGCAATTATCAGTCCCCTAATAGCGGTATAAGTCGTGTCGGAGCGAAGCCCATTACACCCTGAGAAACTAGTGGAACCTACCAGTAAATCTCGCTTGCCCTGGCCAGGGACTTTGCGTAATGGCTCTCTGACACAGCGCGATATCAACCCCCAATACCGGGAGAGACGAATCCTGTCTAACCGCCACTGCCTCCAAGTTTCTCGGGACTGCACCCAACTGCTACCTGTTTGCACGACTCCTTTGAGCCGTGGTAGGGTAGCAATCTAAGAACAGTGGGACACACTCGAGGCGAAGTAGCAGTGTCAAGTCTGCGGACTATGCTGTACTCATGTCACCTGGGAACTGTTCACTGACGACTGGTATAAAACCAACCAACAGTTCCCTGTGAGTCCTGTCCGGTGTACCCGTAACCCAACGAGCACATGCATACTATCTCCAGTACGACGTACTGGTGGCTGTGGGACAGACCATCTCCCTAACTGGGATGAGAAGCGTACACACTAGTCTACTCCGGAGTATCGATGCCCTGTCTCGATAATCCAACGACCAGGGACCTGAATAAGGATGTGCTTGTAGACTACCCAGCCCCCACTAGTGTGACTGCCATCACAACGCTGGTAGTCAAGCAAGATCCTAAGAGCTCTATCAATACGTATACTCACATATTAAGATAGAAAAACCAAGTAGCATACTACCATGTTTAGCAAGACTGTTATATACATGTGAATATCCCAAGCTTCCATTAAGTAATATACAAACTAGTATGATACAGTAATGGCCTTCTAGGGCATAAACACAAACAGTCTGGATGAAGAAGTTCCTCACGGAGCTTCAGGTGGTTCCTACCAGTGTTGATCCAATACCGCTGTATTGTGACAACAATGGTGCTATAGCTTTAGCGAAGGAACCCAGGTCCCATCAGAAGTCCAGGCACATTTTGAGGCGGTACCACCTGATCAGGGAGATCATAGATCGCCTGGAGATCGAGGTGAAGAGAGTAAATTCAGAAGATAACACTGTTGATCCACTCACGAAGGCCTTACCCCAGACTCAGTTCGAGCGGCTGATCGAGATGATAGGTCTTCGATACGCCAGTACATGGCCTTAGTGCAAGTGGGAGATTGTTAGTGTATATGCCCTAGAGGCCATTACTGTATCATACTAGTTTGTATATTACTTAATGGAAGCTTGGGATATTCACCTTGTATAGACAATCTTGCTCAAAATGGTAGTATGCTACTTTGTTTGTTTCTACTTTAATATGTGCATGAGTTTCTTTTAGCATATTGCTTATACATATTAGTAGAGCCCTTAGGATCTTTGCTTGATTACCAACGTTGTGATGGCAGTCACACTCGTAGGGGCTGGGTAATCTATAAGCACATCCTTATACAGGTCCCTAGTCATAGGACTATCGAGACAGGGCATCGATACTCCGGAGTAGACTAGCGTATGTGCTTCTCATCCCAGTAGGGGAGACGGTCTGTCCCACAGCCGTCAGTACGTCGTACTTGAGATAGTATGCGGGTGCTCGTTAGGTTACGAGTACACTGGACATGACTCGTCGGGAACCGATTAGTTGGTACTATACCTATCGTCAGTTATCAGTTCCCAGGTGACATGAGTACAGCTTAGTCCGCTGACTTGACACTGTCACTTCGCCTCGAGTGTGTTCCCACTGTACTTTGATTACTACCCTACCACGGCTCAAAGGAGTCATGCAAACAGGTAGTAGTTGGGTGCAGTCCCGAAGCACTTGGAGGCAGTGACGGTTAGACAGGATTCGTCTCTCCCGGTATTGGGGGTTGACATCGCGCTGTGTCTAGGAGAGCCATTACACAAGTAGTCCCTGGCCAGGACAAGCGAGATATACTGGTAGGTTTCCAGTGTTATCTCAGGGTGTTCTGGGCTACACTCCGACATGACTTGTACCGCTATTAGGGGACTGACGTTTACCGCCCCACTAGCCCTACCATGCGATGTATCAGACGAACAGACCGGACTGTACGGAGACTGTCACATTCAGGCTCAGTAGGAGTTCAGATGGGTTTCACCTCGTCCATCTTCTTATCGGCATCTACCTGGGGGCCATTACGCACAGCTAGTGCCGCTTGCAGTCTGTGGTTAAACCCACTGCCAGCGTAGTGTCGAGTCTTTAGAGTCCCACACAGAGAGCTATTCGCCTTTAGGCAAAAGAGTAGAGGTCGCATGGTTTCGCGACAGGTCGCATGGTTTTGCGACAGGGTTCGGTCACATCCGCGCACTTATGCACGTTTAGTGACCGGGCAGTTAACACTAGCGGGCTTTGGTTTAAGCCAGATCCTAGTGTACGTTTTGGGATTAGTTTTATCTCGTTTGTATTCGTGTTCATCGGAAAGCGGATGCGGATGTGTATGCACAGTTGACAGAGAGACAGAGGCAGAGGATTCTCATTGGGGTTGTTGACTGTTGACTGTTGACTGTTGACTTTTGCTAAACCCTAATGAGAATAAGAAGTATGATTAATGATAATATTAATTAAGTATTATTGTGCCATGGTTGGGTTGAAAGGTTGACTTTGTTGACTTGTTGACTTGGTTGACCGGTTGACTAGGTTGGACTAGTTGACCATCATCATTACAATGGTTATCATTTCATGCAAAGACTTTTGCTTGCTTGTTGAGCTTTGCAAAATGAGTGCATGAAATGATAATGCCACTTGATATGATATGAACCATCACATAATACTCAATTACTATTATTATTATTATTCTTTTTAGATTATGAGAGAGAGGTTGAGAAAAGTTATGCTCATTCTTTCATTAGTTTTCTCTCTCTTGAGCTTTCTCTTGTTCAAGCTCTCTCTCTTCCTCTTGCTCTCTCTAGCTCAAGGCAAACCCCTCTCATGAGTTGAGAATCACTGCCTTAGAGATAAAAACACCAAAACAATCATCTACTCATCCTGGTTCACAAGGCCTAGCAAGCCAAGTGTTCTAGTTTCTTCAAGTTCGAAGAAGAAGCCAAAAGGTAGAAGCTTTCGGGTGGATCCATCTTCGGCGTGAAAAGACGACGAGGGGAGGCCGGTCCGTACACCACAAGAGTTGAAGACGAAAGAGTTCAAGAAAGGTATAACCCCCTAACCGAGTAGGTAAAACTCCTAGTTAGGTTTGTTAGATGGTTGTTTAACAAAGATCCGTATTATGAGTCCATGTTACCACCTCTTGAAAAATCGTTTTTCACCAATTCCGCAACCCCGTAAGTACCGGGGAAGGGTAGCATGGACTTACAGAAACCATTTTGGAGGCATGTTTCAAATAAGATCTCAAGATAATTTTGAAGTAAAATTCTTAATCTAATGGCTAATTTGTTGTTTAGTTATGCTGATCTAAATTATTCAAGTGTTAATTTGGTTGTAATTGCTAGTTTAAGAAATTCTAGAAAAAGGGTTTGATTTTGAATTAGGGTTTTAAGCATTACAACTAGGTTAAATCAAGTGTAGTTACTATCTTGTCAGCTTAGTTGGATGTTTGCGTGTGATTTTGATCACTAGATCGCTAATTCACGGCGTTTGCACCAAATTCCCAAATTGGTTGCTTACTAGATTTTTAGAAATTATGAATATAATTGAGATTAAAATCTAGATAAGGTTTTCATGATATCATTAAAATTATAATTTGTAGTTTAATATTTTAGATCATGCAAAACCATGCTTAATTGTTGTTTGTGCATTTTTACTATGAAATTGTTAAAATCGGATAAATTTGCAAACTAGAATTTTGGGTTTTATACAAATTGATGAGATTAAATTATGTTGATGGTTTGTATGACTTAGTTATGATATTTAGTGAATATTATGGTCATTAGTTTTGTTAAAACATCAAGTTTCGAATTAAAACGATAATTAAGTGCTTTCTAGGTTTTCGGAAATAAATCGATTTGATTTATTTTGAGGTTTTAAAGAGTTACAATCTATTTCATATTATAATTAGTGATTTTTGAAACCACGATTGGTGTGTTTAGGTTTTTCTCGATCAATCGGCGTTTGTACGCCGATGTCGAGGGTTATTTGGTTCTTTTGCATGAGCGGGTCATAGGTTTTAACCTATGCGCGTTTCGTGCGTCGTTTTGGTTTTGTCCGCGATTTTGGTTTACAATATTATATATGTTTGCGTATAGGTACCCCTCACGTGGACTTCGGACGATGAAGAAGAGGATAGCGGCATCGACTTCGGAAGACAAGGACCAGGTGAGTAGATGAATATCTACAGGGGAAGTCGGGTGGATGGCGTATAGCATCCCCGCAAACGTAGAATAAGGATATTACATATTATTATTAGGAAGTCGGACGTGACCTTAGATTCTTGGCAAGTAGGGTACTATTGAATACTTTAGGTCGGATTAGACTGATTTAGAAAGACTTAACCAAAGGATTAATGCCTTGGAGGGAATTCGTAGGTTTCATGTAGACACATACACACACACACATAAACCTGACTTGGTGTGTGTGTGCGTGTGTGTATAGGAATGTGTATAGGTATATATATACATATGTATATATATATAGCATATACACGTGATATGAGGCTATTATATGATACTTCAGGATGAGTCAATATGATCGGGCATGATGCCGCGAGATATTGGATATGTGATCGAGATATGATATGAAATGTGTTACGATATTAGCGGATCGATAGGTAATGAGGAAATATATGAATGATGATATGTGTAGATGGCATTGAAATGAACGAGACTCGAGGATTAAACCCAGATCGTAATATGTGACTTAATCACGATATGATATATGACATAATATTTTAGTGGATCATTTGACGATATATATTTACACAGTACCCTTGATCATGATATTGTTTGATGATGATACTATACGGACGATGATGTATATATGTGATAGATGACCCGTACCCCGATTTTGGGATGCCGTACGATGGATTTTACCGTACGAGGCATAGATGTGATGATTGATCCGCACTCTTGACTCGAGGAAGTCATACTAAGTACGTGACGCTATTGAGGTTGGATCGCCGACTACTAGAGATATCGACTCAGACCTTAGAAGGATTCTTCTTACCTTTCGACTAATGTCTTTAGTTAGTTCCTTAGCTGGTTAGGTAGATCTTAGTTTAGGCTCGAGTCATACTTATTTTCAAAACTAACGAATCATGTATTTTCAAACAACAAACTGTATGACTCGTAATTAGTATGTATTCTCTAGTTGTGCGTCTACTACACATTCATCGTTATATTCATATTGTATTCATCGCATTGCATGTTCATACATATGTTTCTTTAGCTAATATGAAACTCTGCCTGTTAGGACACCAGCACTATTACCGATGATGCGCATGTTCCACGAACACTCATTTGCCGGCTCACACACATCATCATCGGTAATTGCTATGTCACGTACACTTTAGAACATATTATCTTTTTATTGATATAATTAGCTAAATGCTAGTCCAATATAATATTGTGTGATTACTCTAATGTGCTAGTTTAGATATTGTATTTATTACTTAGACACTTCATGCATTCACATTTTCATTTTATAATGCAGTATTATGGGGCTTATGCCGATACTCATTATTTACTTGCTCATGATTTTGGGATTTTGGATTTCTATGAGATTTCTGGATTTTGGGGAAAACCGCAAGAATATATATAAAAACTTCTCTCTCTCTCCCTCTCATTTTAAAATACAAGTTGTGGTTTTCTCGTGATGTATGTGTCGTCCACCATGAGATTTCATGTTTTCTGTTGGATTGCGAGACCCGATTAAAGGAGTGGATGAACCGTCTTGGGTACATGGTGGGTCCGGTATGGTACCCCGGGGCAAGAAACTCGAGTTGTAGACGATGAGCCTGGCAGGGGAAGACTACCTACCGGTGATGTCTGGCGCAGCGAATATCCGGAGGATACCGACCGTTGTCGTGAGATTTGATGATATGGGCCGATCCGGAGTAACGGAGCCCAAGAAATTGAGACTATGAGATATTGAGACTATGAGGTATTGAGACTTTGAGATTTACGTGTTTTGTGTCGATGCTTGACACGGATTTCCATGGATTTCATTGATGATGTTTCAGATTATCATACAAATTTTACTATGATAAAAGTTAAAGATTTTCATATACAGACATGTCCAAATTTCATGGTTGATTGTTTCATTCATGATGCATTCATATATAGCATACATATGACATGTTACTACTTGAGGCACTGACACGAGCACTGAGTATTGCACTTACGTATAGATTATTACCCTATCACTACTTGTTGTCTAGTGTTAGGTTAAGTATATTATATGACCTAGGAGAGCGTCGTGCATGTGATTTCTACTCGCAGATGTCTTTTACTCACGAGTTGGCAACTCACCCCCGTTGTGCCAAATTTTCTTACAGGTTTCCTTGGCAGCTTGCTGGCATATCATTTCATTCAAGGTGATTTGCTTGGTAGGTTGGTTCACTTGTATCAGGACCGCCGTTGTACTTTTATTATTTCAATTGTATCTAGTAAGCTCTATCAACCAGACTTGTATTACTTGATAGATTTAGAAGACTAGTTGTTTATTCTTTCGACCTTAGAGTCGCACTTGTATTATTATGATTTTTTGGTGGATTTGGTTTTCTTTTGAGTTTTGAGCCTCGCCCTTCGGCGTTGTTTATTATAATGCATTGTGTGGTTGTTTCCTCCTTTTGGCGTAGAGCTAGCTCCCATTTGGGGATGCCTTTTATTTATTGCTTATGTATATATATTCTTATTTGTACCCGTTTGGGGCCAGTTTTTACAAAGGAGACTCTGCCGAAATTTTTGAGAAAATTTGATGTTGCTTTTAAAACTTGTTTTCCTACACTCCTTCTTTTAAAGGGTTTAGATTTCTGGGCTTCGGCTTGCTTAGATTACGTTACGCCTCTAGACGTTTCGTAATTTAAGTGCCGGTCACGTTCCGTACCTTCGGGTCGTGACAGGTTGTTTTTGCATGCGTATGCTATAGGTTCTAACCTATGAGGGCACCGTGTGCCGTATTGGTTTTCTGGACTTTATTCTAATAGCATTGCGACTGTGTATGTATTGCAGGTACATTCGCATGGATTCCGAGACGACGAAGCACATCGACTACGGCTAAACAAGGAGTTCCGCAGGTGAGTGATTGTCACGACCCGAAAGTACGGAACGTGACCGGCACTTAGATTACGAAGCGTCAAGAGGCGCAACGTAACCTAAGTAAGCCGAAGCCCAGAAATCTAAACCATAAAAGAAAAAGAAGTAAATAAAAACATGAAGAAAACAAGTTTAAAAGCATCATCCAATTTTCTCAAAAATTTCGGCAGAGTCTCCTTTGTAAAAACTGGCCCCAAACGGGTACAAACAAGTATAATATATACATACAATAAAAAGCATCCCCAAACGGGAGCTAGTTCAACGCCAACAGGCGGAAACAACCACAACAAGCACAATAATATACAACGCCAAAGGGCGAGGCTCAAAACTCAAAAGAAAACAAATCCACCAAACCCGAATAATACATGCGCGACTCTAAGGTCGAAATAAATAACTGGTCCAGTAAACTATCAAGTAATACAAGTTTGGTTGATGGAGCTTTCTAGATACAAATGAAATCATAATAAAAATACAACGGCGGTCCAGATACAAATGAACCAACCTACCGTGCAAATCACCCGGAATGAAATGATGTGCCAGCAAACTGCCAAGGAACCCTGTACATCAACCTGTAATAAAATTTGGCACAATGGGGGTGAGTTGCTAACTCGTGATTAGAAGATATCTGCGAAAAGAAATCGAATGCACGACGCTATCCTAGGTCATGATAATATACTAATATAATACTAATCATCTAGTAATGGCAGGGTAATAACTACGTGTAGTGCAAAAGCTCCGTGCCCGTGTCAGTGCCTCAAATAGTAATATGTCATGTGAATGAGTATGCATGCACCCTGAATGTAAAACAATCAATCCTGAAATCTAGATATATCTGTATAAGAAATCTTTAGCTTTTATCATGGTAAAATGTGTATAGAAATCTGAAATATCAATGATGAAATCCATGGAAATCCGTGTCAAGCATCGACACAAAACATGTAAATCTCAAATCTCAATCCCTCATAATCCCAATGTCTCATAGTCTCAATATCTCGGGCTCCGTCAGTCTGGATCGGCCCATATCATCAAATCTCACGACAACGGTCGGTATCCTCCGGATATCCGCCGCGCCAGAAATCACCGGTAGGTAGTCCTCCCCTGCCAGGCTCATCGTCTACAACTCGATCTTCTTGCCCCGGGGTACCATACCGGGCCCACCATGTACCCGAGACGGTTCATCCACTCCTCGAATCGGGTCTCGAAATCCAACAGAAAACATAAAGTCTCATGGTGGACGACACATACATCACGAGAAAACCGCATCTTATATTTTAAAAAGAGAGGAGGAGAGAGAGAGAAGTTTTTATATATTCTTGCGGTTTTCCCCAAAATCCAGAAATCTCATAGAAATCCAAAATCCCAAAATCATGAGTAAGTATATGATAGGTGTCGGCATATGCCCCATAATACTGCATGATAACATGAAAATGTGAATGCATGAAATGTCTAAGTAATAAATACCATGTTTATACTAACACCGGAGAGTAATCACAATATTATATCGATCTAGTTGCTAGCTGATTCTATCAATAAAAGATAATATGTTCTAAAGTGTATGTGACATAGCAATTACCGATGATGATGTGTGTGAGCCGGCAAATAAGTGTGCGTGGAATATGCGCATCATCGGTAATGGTGCTGGTGTCCTAACAGGCAGAGTTTTATTCTGATTATAGAAACATATGTATGAACATGCAACATACTGATTACGGTCTGAATGTAAAGACAGATGTGTAATAACCACTCATTTGATATACAAGTATAACTACAACTATATGACTCGAGCCTAAACTAGTGTCCATCTAACCTCCTAAAGAACTAAACCTACGAAACTAGTCAATAAGAAATAAGAGTACACCTAAAGTCTGAGTCCATATCTCTAATAGTCGGCGATCCAGCCTCAATAGCATCACGTACGTAGTACGACTTCCTCGAATCAAGAGTGCGGATCAATCATCACATCTATGCCTCGTACGGTAAAATCCATCGTACGGCATCCTAATATAGGGGTACGGGTCAAGTATCACCTACGTGTCTCATCATTCGTATAATATCATCATCAATTCATGTCATGATCGAGGTACTGTACTGTAATCATATACATCAATCATATATCATTGCCAGCATAAACATACATCATTAAGTTATCCTCAGAAATATCATGTCACATGTATCATATTGTGATTAGGTCACCCTTATATCATATCGTAATCAAGTCACATCTATATGATATCGTAATCAAGTCACACATATATGATATCGAAATCAAGTCACACATATATGATGTCGTAATAAAGTCACACCTATATGATGTCGTAATCAAGTCACATATATATGATATCAGAATTTCAGGCACAGGTTACGGTCCGGGTTCTATTTTACAGTCCCATGTACTTCAATGTCATCACCACCCTTTATTATTTATGTATACCTATTCATTATCTCATTTCCTAATGATCCGCTAACATCATAACACGACCGTATAGCCAAGAATCACGGCATCAATGCCCAGTTATATTGTTTCATCCCCGTATTTCATATCACATCCTTGTATCACATATACGTGTTGTGTGTATATATATATATATACCTACACATAACCCTATATATATATATACACATACACATATACACCAAGTCAAGTTTCTGTGTGTGCGTGTGTGTATCTACCTGAAACCTACAGATCTCCTCCAAGTTGTTCATCCTCAGGTAAGTTCTTTCTAAATCAGTCTAGTCCAATCCTACGGTCATTACTAGGGTCCAACTCATCAAGAATCTAAGGTCACGTCTGGCTTCCTAATGACAATAAGCACTATTCCTATTCTACGTTTTCGGGGGTGCTAAACGCCATCCACCCGACTTCCCCCGTAGATATGCATCTACTCACCTGGTCCTTGTCTGCCGAAGACGGTGTCGCCATCCTCTTCTTCATCGTCCGCAATTCACGTGAGGGGTACCTATACGCAAACATATATAGTATCGTAAACTGAATCACGGACAAAAATCAAAATGACGCACGGAACGCGCATAGGTTAAAACATATGTCCCGTTCACGCAAAAGAACCAAATATCGCTCGATATCGGCGTACAAACGCCGATTGATCGAGATAAAAACCAATAAACAACCCGTAGTTTCAAAACCCATTACTTATAATATAAAACTTGGTTTAAATCATCTAAAACTTAAAATTGATCAAATCGTCCGATTTCGTAAAACCCGAAAACGTCAATTTACCATTTTACTTCAAAACTTGATGTTTAAATGAAACTAATGATCATAGTACTCATTAAATAGCATAACTAGATTATATAAACCATTACCATATTTTTAACACCCTAATTGTATTAAATTGAAATTCTAGTTTTGCAAACTTACCCGATTTCGATACTTTTAAGCACAATTTCACAATATCACAACTAAACTTTATTTTGAATGAATTAATATATTAAACTAAAATTCATGATGATAATAATATAATGAAATCAAAATTTAGATTTTAAACCTCATTTATTTAAGAATTTCCAAATTCTAGTTAGCAAAAATAGCATTTTTATTACTATTTTTCAATTATCAAAAGAAACTAGTAATCAAATTAAGTTTTTCATTCCACTATCAAGATAATATCCTCACTAAAACCATAATCTAGTGTTAGAAAAATTAATTAGAATTTTATCTCCCCAATATATATAATATACAAAAATCTAGTTTGCAAAAATTGCTTGATTTAAACAATTTGAATGAACAAATTACAATATATCAACCATGCATGATTTTACATTTTTAAAAGTGTTAAACTAGTTATTATAACCCTAATTAATTAATAAAACCTTAACTTGATTTTACAAACCCTAATTTGAATTTTAAAACTTGTAAATAGAATTAATTTATTAAATTTAATTATGCTTAAATGAAACATCTAATAACAATAAATCAAAAGAAGAAGATTTATACCTCCACAACATGAAATCCAAACATGAAAATAAGCCTCCAAAATGAATGCTTTCCATCTCCAAAATCCATGTAAAGATGAGCAAAGAATGGTGGTAGGAATTAAATTAGGGATTTGTGGATTTTTATTTGGATTTTTGTAGGATTTTTGATGAGTTTTGGAGTTAATTTAAGTTTGGAAGATGAGGTGGCTGCCATGGGGGGTTGAGGCCGGCCACTAGGGAGAGAAAGAGAGGAAGGAGAGAATTTAGAATGGTGTAGAAAGTTCTCCCAAACATTACCTCTTTTATGTCTTTTCAACACTTTATTCAATTTCTTTCATTTCTTTACTAAAACAACCTAGGAAAATTCTAGAATCATGCAAAAATTTGAAAATAAATTTTGCATGATACACACTAGATTCTAATATGCAATGGTTCATTTTTGTAAATTAAACCCATTCAAATTTGTAATTTACACTAATTTAGTGTATAAATAAAGCTTATGTTAATATTTAAAATAATTAATTTAGGAAAAATATTTAATTAAACTAAAAATTTATAAGTGGCTAAATAAACACCATTTACTAATAATAACATAGTTAAAATAAGTATTTTTAAATTTATAGTGAAAATAATTACGCTTTAGTTTTACAAAAACAACGTTTTACTTTACCGAAAATCATAAAATTCACTTAAAGAATTTTATTTATTTATTTATTTATTTATTTATTTTTAAAACGTTACAGTGATTTATATCTACGGGGGAAGTCGGGTGGATGGCGTATAGCACCCCCGCAAACTTTGATGGAAACCGATATATAGAATATGGTTAAGGAAACCAATACTAGAAAACTATGGATATGGTTAAAAAGATAGTTAGAGATGATATGAATAATTTTATATATATATCGAGATATGAGATGAAAGCTATAGGGATCTGACTCTTAGGCCTGATATGATAGAAATGATGTCTCGAATTGATAAATAAGGATATGAAAAGTGAATGTGAATCACGATATATAATTATAGGTGGTGCACGAGAATAAGTATGAGATTTATAGTAACATGATATGAGATTTATAAGATAGAATGTATATGTAAGATGACTTGATGTGAGATATTAATGTGATGAAAAGAGTATACGATGTGATATGATGACTTGATTCATATGCCGGTATATGGATGCGAGTCGATATGAGATGATTGATACCTTTGCCGGTCCCCTGATATGAGCTTATTATGGAGGTGACCTGGGATATAGGTATATAGATATATATAATGTTGTGAATCATAAGTGATATGCCGTATGAGACATTAGGTCTGTACCCTCATTGTCATATAGATTGATAGGATCCCTGATGGTTTAATGCCACCGTACGATGATTTACCGTACGTGATGAGTTTTATCTGATGATTGATCTATACCCTTGACTAGAGGATGTCGTACGATGGATTATACTGTACGTGATGTTGTAAGGCTGGATGCCGATTGATAGATTCGCCGACTCGGATATATTGTAAATACATATACCTGTTAGCATTTCGCGTACTATGTACCTTATGTTACGTTCATGACATTCTCATTGCATTATATACCTGTGCTAGTACACCTACACCATTATCGATGATGCGTATATTACACTTACACGAATTTTCCGTCTCACACACTTTCATCATCGATAATTGCTATGTCACTTACACAGTAGAATTGCTACATCATGCTATGCTATGATATACTTGCTATGTTCACATCACCATACCATGTCGCATGATATACTGGATATGCTCACATTTCTGTTATATGTTTGTGTAAGGTTCTTAGGCACAACAACAAAGTTCTACAAGGCATCAAACATGTCGTATTTTGAATTTTCAAGTGCCAAACAACCTATGCAAGGATCTTTACTAGAGAATTAGGGTTAGAAACAACAAGTAAACTATTTTACTTCTAAGTGATAGGGATTACAACCTTTGTAGTCCGTTTCTTCGCTTCATAAACTCTGAGTAGAGGTCCCTTCGCTGCGATCATCAAGCTCCCGTAATCTAGAGAGGCTCCATGAGGTGAATGAGACATCCTTTCTTGAAGACTTCACAATCTTAGATGATCTACCTTGAGGAATCACAAACCCAAGCTCTCACTTCACTAATGAGGTATTAGTGAAGCAAGCACCCTAATCTAAGTGGCTAGAATAGATGAGGATGATGAAGTAGGAATTTTGCTCTCTTTAGTTTTCTTTTCTCTTAATCATTCATCACAAAATAAAAAGCTAGAAAGCTTTTGTGAGGAGGAAGAATAAGATCAAGTGTGATCAATGAAAAATGAATTATTGTTTTTAGGTTAGAAATGCAACCATTGGTTAAGCATGGCATCCATAACCCTTGTAGAGAATAAACCATGAGTTAGGGTTAGGGTTGGGTTAATAAATATCTTAGAAATATCCAAAGGGGTGGACTTAGTCAAAGCATCATGAAGCTTCATCAAAACTCATCGATGACTTAATCCATACTATTTGAATTACCAAAATAAATATAAATCCAACCATAAACCAATGCATCATTTAATCTCACAAACTCTAATTGCATTTGTAACCTATCATTTTACAATATTATATATCACATATATAATATTTAATGTAACAAAAGAAAATAATACAATTAACATATATCACTTATATATCAATGTATCATCAAGTGAGAAAAAGAATCATTTAAGTGAGCTTATATTAGTTAATGTAATGTAATATATCACATATATAATTATACATTAAATTATTAAATCAACACTTGATTTAATAACCCAGCTATATTACATATAACCGATTAATATAATATGTATCTTTTTATCGAATCAACACTTGATCCGATAACCCGGCTATTCACATATACCCGGCCGATATCACATATTGCGAGAATAAAATACGGTATCACATATCATATTAATCTCGGCCCCGCACATATCACATATATGCTCCTACTCCATTTCGCCTGAGCCAGGAAACCTCTGTGTAGGACTCTAAAGACTCGTCAATACGCCGGCATTAGGTGATGGTCATATCAAACACCCACAAGCTGCAAGCGGTCAGCTAAACGTAACAGCCACCCGGGTATTGAGCGATCAGAAGATCAACAAGCAAGCCTACACACACTCCTATGAATCCATTCAGTAACACTACCGTACAGTCTGGTCTCTTCGTCTGATAAGTCGCATATCAAGTCTAGGGGTGATAAACGTCAGACCCCAGTAATCGATATGTCGTTTCGATGTGAGGCTCATAACGGGTCGAGAAACTACTGATAACACTTACCGGTAGATCTCCATATCAGCCCTGGCCAGGGACTTCCAGTTATAGCCAATCGAACACAGCGCAACATCAACCCCTAATACCGGGAGAGACGAAACCCCTCCAATCTCTCATTGCCTCCATATGATTCGGGACTGTACCCAAAAGACACCATTTTGCACATTCTCATGAACGTGGAAAGGTGGAAATCAAAGCACAGTGGGAATCACACAAGAATCTATGACGATCTCGGGTCTACAGACTAACCTGTACCAGTGTCACCAGAGAACTACTATCTGACGATAAGTATAATACCATATAGGAGTTCTCGGCGAGTCCGTTCAGTGTACCCAGTCACCACTAAGCACCCGTACACCATCTTAACACCAATGGATATGGGATCATCCATCGCCCATCATATGGGTCAAGATGTGTATACGCTAATCTACTCTGGAGTATCAATGCCCTGTCTCGATACACCCTCGACTAGTAACATTAAAGGATGAACTTATGGACTACCATAGCCCAACTAGTATGATCTGCATCATAATCCTGGTAGTCAAGTATACATCCTAAGGGCTTTACAAACATGTAACCACAAGACAGTATCAAGAGACAACTATACATGTTAAGATAAAGAGAAACCAGATAGCATACTATCATGTCGAGCAAGAAAGTCCTCTCTATATATATCCAAGCATCAACTATAATATACATCATATGTACAATAATGTCCTCTAGGGCATACATAAAACTAACAATCTCCCACTTGCACTAGGGCCAGCTGTTGTAGTATCGCATACCCAACATCCCGAAGAGTCTCTCGAACTGTATCTGGGGAATGGCCTTCGTGAGTGGATCCGCTGTGTTGTTCTTCATGTCAACTCTCCTGACCTCGATCTCCCGGCGATCAACTATCTCCCGGATCAGGTGATACCGCCTCAAAATATGCCTGGATCGCTGATGGGACCTGGGTTCCATGGCCAAAGCCACCGCTCCATTGTTATCACAATACAAAGGTATTGGATACTCAATGGATGGAACCACTCCAAGTTCAGTTATGAACTTCTTCATCCATACAGCCTCTTTGGCAGCATCGTTGGCAGCGATGTATTCAGCCTCCATCGTCGAGTCTGCCACGGTTTCCTGCTTGGAACTCTTCCAGCATATCGCCCGTCCATTGAGGGTAAAGACAAATCCCGAGTGCGACTTAGAGTCGTCCTTATCACTCTGGAAGCTCGAATCGGTAAAGGACTCCACTTGGAGTTCTCCGTTACCATACACCAAGAGTGTAACACCCGAGCCCAATGCTACTAATTTCTGTTACTTTATGAATGAAGTGTGACCCTTATTTCATTTATCTTGCTTGTTTGTGGCTTACTGTAAATTTTTACCCGGTAAAGTCATTTCTACATATAACAATTTTCGGCATCTAAAATAAAATTAAAAATATCCATTTTGGCCTACTTGACACCCCTAACCCCGTTGTAGCGTCCGTGCGTCGTGTTCTCGTCCCGTTCAGTGAAACGGGCGAGTTTGGACGGCTACGCGCACGTACATGTGTCCGTTTTGGGGGCATGCTTTTTAATCATAAAACACTTAATTTTAAAATTTGGATCCCGCTTAAAATCCTATTATTTCAATTTCAAATTTTTGGATCCAACCCGGGCGCAATTTGGAAATGTTTTATTTGGCGCCAAAATCCCAAATTTTAATATTCTTTAAACCATAATATATTTCCGTAACCTATATACATATTACTGTTTCCTATATCTAATAAATCTTTTTTTCCTAACTAAAAATTTTCATCAGCCAATCACGAGCTTCATAATTCCCGTGGGCCCCATTCCCTTTCTCTCTCTCTCTCTCTGTCCCTGATCTCTCTCTCTCTCTCCTCTCTCTCTACCCCTCATATCTCTCTCTCTCTCCCTCAAATCTCTCTCTCTCTCTCTCTCTCCCTTATAATTTTCAAAACCTTTTTCCCTCCTCTCTTTTCTCACGAGAAAACCCAGAGACCCATCGCGAGAACCCAGCGAACCCCCCCGGCCGCCTTACCCTTGCCGTCGCAGCCCAACGCCGACGCCGCTACCACCTCCATCCTCGCCTCCTCAGCCTAGTCTCACCTCTTCCTCCTTTCCACGCGTTCCCTGACACCTGCACGCCAGCCGCGGCCGCCTGCAACCTTCCCTGCACGCATCTGCGTCGCCTGAGTCGCCGCCGGTGATCACCGTCCTCTTTTCCCCGACATCGCATGCTCCTCGGTGAGATAACTTCCCTTCTCTCTTCCCTTTTTCTTTCTTTCTCGGCTAATGCATTCTTGATCTGCAGTCTTCTCCCCGCGGTCACTGTTGGCCATCGCCGGAGCCGTCGACCTCGTCGTCGTTCTCACGCCTCCTCTCTGTGATTACAGAACCCTTGTAAGCCGTCGCTCATTCCTTGTTTCTTTTCTTTTATTGATTGCAAGTCTTGACCGTTCACTGTTCATTTTTCGGCCGGAATCCGGCGATGCTGACGACGTGACCCGACGTTCCAGCAAGGTACCCCGACCCGCGTGGTTCTATTGGTCGTTGTTTGGGTTCAATCCGTGAACCGTGCACCCATCGCGAGTTTCCCCGCCGACGTTTACGTTCCGTTTTTCCTGGTTCGCGACCCGTCGAGGCAAGTACCCCTTGCTACATGCTATACAATATTTACATATATATATTGACACCCTAAACCTGTAAATTTAACTTAGTACAATCGTTTCCCATTTTTCATGTACAGTATTACATTATATCATTTTACCGCTACACTTGGAACCTACAGTTTGCAAATTGAACCTGATAACCATATTTACCTGTTTAATCACATTTATAATGTTAATGTAGCTTATGGCATTTATCCCTGTAGTTCTGTTCCATTCGGACACTCGTATGCTTTTAACCTGAAATAGTTGTACTGAACCGTTATATAGATCATTGCACCTCTAAGGGTTCTTAAACCTGTTAACATGACTAAACGGCTATACTTGTCTTACTGCACTCTTGTAATCCTCTGTGTAACAAATTTGATAACTGTATTGCAAATTGAATGAAACTGCCTATTACTTAATTCATTGCTTATCTCATGTTGTTGATACCCATGCTAGATTATATAACTCATTGTGAGCACACCCACGATATTGTTTACATCTTGACCTGACATTGCTACACATACATATATTGATATACCTGATATGGTACCGTATACTGTTGACTTGACCTGATGTACCATGACCTGACCCGTTCCCTGATCTTGTGTCTAATGCTAACAAACATGACATGTAGTCCTCCTGGACCATTCCTGTTGTCTATCCAGACAAACCTGCTTTTACCTGATCCTGTGTTGGCATTAGTTCTTGATTACTGAATACCTGACTTGACATACATAACTTGGGGGTATGGGGAAATCAAAGGTGAAACCTGACTTGTAACTCAACAGTTCGATACATGTTCTGATCAGTCTTACGGGCTAGGCCAGCCCCGGAGTGATGATGCTGACATCACTCGCCCATCCTGCTACCTGTTACTGTCTAGCGGCACGTCTCGAATTCAGCCCGAGAGTCTTGACCGTGGTCCCGGGCATACACGGGATACTATTGAGTTACATCGACGATTCATCAGTTGATTTCAAAGACTCTAGAATAGAAAACCTGATAGAACAGTTTAGTTACCCACTGCACACTACCCTGCACTGCTTGATTCATATTATTGCTACTCTCGTTTTATTCATGTTTATATTGTTAGTTGTATGTATGCCCTAGAGGCCAGTATTGTACAGATGATGTATATTATATTGGATGCTTGGACATATATAGAGATGACTTTCTTGCTCGACATGATAGTATGCTATCTGGTTACTCTTTATCTTAACATGTACACTTGTCTCTTTATACTGTCTTATAGTTACATGTTGGTAAAGTCCTTAGGATGTGTACTTGACTACCTGGACTATGATACAGATCATACTAGTAGGGACATGGTAGTCCATAGGTACATCCTTAAAGGTCCCTAGTCGTAGGTGCATCAAGACGGGGCATCGATATACCAGTGTAGACTAGCGTATACGCTTCTCGACCCATGAGATGGGCGATGGATGATCCCATATCCATTGGTGTTTGACATCAGAGATGGTATATGGGTGCTCAGTGGAGACTGGGTACACTGGACGGACTCGCCGAGAACTCCCAGAAGGTATTATACCTCACGTCAGATAGCAGTTCTCAGGTGACACTTGTACAGGTTAGTCTGTAGACCCGAGATCGTCATAGAGTCTTGTGTGATTCCCACTGTGCTTTGATCTCCACCTTACCACGTCCATGAGGGCGTGCAAAACGGTGGTCTTTGGGTACAGTCCCGAGTCACATGGAGGCAATGAGCGATAGGAGGGGTTTCGTCTCTCCCGGTATTGGGGGTTGATGTTGCGCTGTGCTCGATTGGCCGTAACAGGGAAGTCCCTGGCCAGGGCTGATCAGAGATTTGCTGGTAAGTGTTACCAGTAGTTTCTAGACCCGTTATGAGCCTCACATCGGCACGACTTATCGGTTATTGGGGTCTGACGTTTACCACCCTTAGACTTGATATGCGACATATCAGACGAACAGACCGGACTGTACGGTAAGTGTTACTGGTTGGATTCACAGGAGTGTGAGCGGGCTGGCTCGTCGATCTTCTGATCGCTCAATACCCGGATGGCCGTTACGTTTAGCAGACCGCTTGCGGCTTGTGGGTGCTTGATATGATCATCATCTGCTACCGGCGTATTGACGAGTCTTTAGAGTCCTGCACAGAGGTTTCCTGGCTCAAGAGAAACGAAATAGGAGCGCATATGAGATATGTGCAGGACCGAGAATAATGCGTGTATGTGATACCGTATTCCATTCTCGCGATGAATGTATCGATTGGTTATATTCGATATAACCTAGATATCGAATCAAGGATTGATTCGATAAGCCGATACATAGGATACTAGTCGGTTATATGCGATATGACCGGATCGTTAAATCAAGTGTTGATTTAATGATTTAATGTATAATTATATATTTGATATATTACTTTGCATTAACTAGTATTGGTTCACTTTAAATGGATTTTCTCACTTGATGTGCAAGTGGTATATGTGATATATTTTTGTGCACATATTTGTATCATGTTTGATGATACTTGATCCTATGGTTAAGTGTAAAGGATTAAACCATGGTTAAGAGATGATTAGGGTTTTGCTTTTTCATTTATTTATTTGTTTATTTATTTGGAAAAGATTTAGATAAGAATGGTGGCTATGTTTGTTTCTAGTTGAAGCTTCATGAAGCTTTGACTTCTTAACCATTCTTGTCTTCATGCTTAACCCTAACCCATCCAAGTAACCATGGTCTATTCTCTACACTTAACCTTAGTTTGCTTATGATAAGTATTGATTTATTTTTCATTTTAATTCAACACTTATCATATTCTTTCTTCTTCTTCATCATCTTCTTCTTCAAGAAAGCTTGATGCCATCAATGGCAACTTGAGCTAAAGTGAGAGAAATCCAATTCTAAAGTGAACCCACCTCCTATTTCTTCACCCTCTACCTCTTGCCAAGTTGTTTTGGGTGTTTTCTTTACAAGTTTCACAAATTTGTGAAGTCGGAGCTTGAACTTGTGATGCCTCGACGTAGATCATCTTCGGCACGAAGCCGACGATCTAGTCCGCCCAATTCTCCGATGAAGCCGACATTTGAGTTCGGGATTCGAGATGTACAGCGAGAGGATGCCTATGTGGAGCCAAGGAAGTGGAGAACCGGATCTACAAAGGTTGTAGCCTCTCTACTTTAGTTAAGATGTTAACTAGTTTAGTTTTTCGCCTAAATTTCTAGTCGACGATCCGTATTAGGGTTTCGCGGCACTCATAAAATTTTAAATTGGCATGGTTGATGCCTTGTGAGACCTCTATAGTGTGCCTAGGAACCCTACAGTGGTATTAGAACCTAGCTAGAGCCTTAGGCGATGCGTAGACGGAATTAGAAGTCCGATCGAACCAAAAACCAAAACCCTAAAATGCTCTCTGGACAATTTCTGAAATCTGGTCTTTTTCGACATTAAAAATATGCAGAAAATTCAGCAGGACTTTCTGAGAATTACTGTGAAACACGATCACCCAATTCGTCCAAACGGCGGCGGAACCGCGGCAGAAGCCTGGCTTCTGCGGCGGTTCCGCGGCCATATTATGACGTCATCATTTCATTTTTGCACAGTAATTCCAATTTTATGATGCTGAGTTTTCCGGGAATTTTTAATATTTTTCCAGGAGTTGAATTTTTAGGGTTGTATTGGGGACTCGGAGTTTCGATCGGATTGTCCAATCTTGTCTGTGACTTTCCGGATAATTTTTTGAATATGTTAAAAAGTTCGACCGGATATAAATACCCAACTTTTTCCCTGCCGAAAAATATCCAAGTTTTGGATTTTTGTGTGGTTTAAGGACGTTCTAAGTAGTGCAAGTAATGCGATGGTCCCTCTAGAAGACAACAAACCTTAACTCGATTATGTGACCGTCTTGAACTGCCCTTTGAACCTTCGGGTTTGGGGCAGTACGGCGTGCCACATGTGAGGCGTTGGCTTGACCCTTCTACGGCTGGACCGTTGGTACTGAGGCATGAAGTGAATGTCTTTGAACCTATTTCATGTGTTGAACGGTTTCGGGAAAACTTGGTGTTCGAATGTTCGATCGGAAAGTTTAATATTTTCTATTTATCCGGAATGGGATACAATAATTGGAATTCACAAACAGTTATGAGATAACTGAATGAATGATATAAATCTAGCGGTTTAGTTTCATTTGATATTGAAAAGAGTTTTCGATAATGAGACTAAAATGCGGGGTTTATAACTGTTAGGCATGTGATGTCTAAGTATTTCATTTTGATTAGGCATGCGATGTCTAAAGAGGTTGCGGATTCCAATTGTTGTAGTTTTACACTTTCTTTTCTGTGACCGTAAGTGTAGTATGTTGATATCGCCGGTTTCGTTGCTATACGTCAACGACAATTGGGATACGCATGTTTACTTACGTTGATGACATGTGATGTTATGTGTTGCTGGATATGTTATATTGGATTGTCGTGTTTGAATAGCCGGGGGTTTTTATGTGAGATGAATGTTTTTCTTTTTCATTCATGTAAAAACTTGTATGTAATATTCTTTTATTGGGGCACTTCCAGGTTGCGGAAGCTGTCACCCTTTGTATATTATTTACTTTTCTGCACTAGGATAGACCCATGGAGGGGATCACAAGTAACCGGGTTCTAGGGTCCAGTGGGAGACCATCTCGAGGAGTCGAGTCCGGGTCTCCTAACCCTAGAATTGGTAGGGTTGCTTGCCGCTCTCGTAGGGGTCTAAGGGTGTGGGATTGGCTATTCATCACGACCGTGGAATCCGTGTTTTATACTGGCTCGTATTAAAAACACGGACGTCCTAGAATATCCAATATTTCATATGATATTTTCTGCTGCGATATCTGTGATGTGATCATGTGATGTTCTGTGATAGATACAGTATATAGTATATATGATATATTATATAGACGTTACTTATGTTTTGCACCCGCACTAGCCCTGCCCTGCTCTGTCGTTAGTTACCTAACCTAACGGTGCACGAGGGGACATCGAGGCGAATGCGGATGGCATAAGTGTACGTCGTATTTATCTGTGATGTTTAGGTATTTAAATGATGGGACTTCATTAATGTGATTAATGAAAGAAAAGAAACCAAATGATGTTGTAGAATCAAATTTTAAATAAAACAGGTAGCTACAGTTCTTGCTTTGCATAGCGGTATATATGATATACCCTGCACCTTATTCGATGAGGAAAGGACCGAGATCCCTTCATCGGGAGTGACTCCTTTAGCGATAACTGGCAGATGCTACACACTCGGTTTGCTTTTGATTGCTTCTATAGTTTCTGCTTTGCACAGTGATATATATGATATATCCAGCACCTCATTCGACGAGGAAAGGGTCGACGATCCTTTCACCGGGAGTGACCCCTTTAGCAAAACTAGAAAAGCCTCAAAATCACTCCATTTCAAAACTTCATTTGATTCTACAACGATATCAAGTTCATTACGCAATAGGTTTTCAGAAAAACCTATCGTAGCCCTCCGTCATTTCAGATAAAGACTATTTAGTATTCGTGCTGCGTTTGTTGACCTCTGTCAAGGCGTAGTGTGCGGTAGCTAACTAGTATTTATCTGCTTATGCATATGATGCAGATTGGATTAGGGTATTCATACGACCTTCTTGACCTCTGTCAAGGGTCGTACGAGTGGGTTTGATTCAATCAAGAAATGACGGGTTGAACTTGACTAGTGCACTATGGTTTGTTGACCTCTGTCAAGGTCATGGCACACTAGGGGCAAAATATTATCGGGAATTTCAAGTGTTGAAATTTGCAATGAGATTGCATACCTTCTATGAGATAGTTGGATCCCGATACCCGCTGCGAGTAAGAGTTACTCCTGGGAGAGTTTTACACATTGCAATTAGCTGATCAAGTAGGTGTCTAGAAAGGTGTCAACGGGGTTACGCCTCTGGGAAAACGAGGTTTTACATTAATTAGGTTCGTGCGAAAGCACAGGGGACCTCCCTCAAAGTACCGACACTGGCCTGGCTGAAAGATTGGCGAACTTGTAGTGTGTAATTAATCCCGGCTAGTCTTTCCATTTAGGGTTTGAAGGAAGATTTGATAAAAACAGTGGGAGCCATCCTGATTAGATAAGATAATAACCAATCTGATCTTGCACGAGCATACGCTAAAGTGTTTTCTTCTCTCTCTTTCAAGGTAGCGACCATTTCATGCCCTAATGAAGATAATAATATGGATGTATTGACTGAACCCGCATGTTATACTGTGCAGGGGAACGTTGGACCCGTTCTTTCTTATAAGAGTTATAAGACTGAACAGGGAATAGGAGAATATCTAGATTCTCAAGCTGCCCAAAAGAACATGTATGTTGATGCATCTTCTTCGGGTGTGTTAGTTATTAAGAACTGTTTCTCAGTTCACCCTACGTCTTGGGTATTGGATACCGGATCAGGATCCCATATATGTAAAATGTTACATGGGCTACGTAAAGTTAGAGAACTGGGAAAAGGTGATCATTCCGTTCAAGTAGGGAACGGTGCAAGTATTGCAGCTAAAGCTATTGGCGAATATCACCTTGTATTGCCAAGTCGTAATACACTGATTCTAAATGAGTGCTATTATATACCGAACATGATGTGCAACATTATATCAGTTTCTTTATTAAGTAAAGAAGGATATAATTTTGTAGTAAAGGATAATGTTATGAACATATTCCAAGATCAAAAGCTGATTGCATCAGGCTCGTTACATAATGGCATATTCATTCTAAATCAGAATACAGTCCTCAATATACAAAACACACACAAGAGGAAAAGTTCAGAAATGAACGAATCCTACTTGTGGCACTGTAGACTTGGTCATATCAATGCGACACGACTGGCTAAGTTACATAAGGATGGTTATTTGAATTCTTTTGAATTATCATCTTATAATACTTGCCATTCATGTCTCAAAGGAAAAATGACCAAAGCTCCGTTTAGTGGACACGGAGAAAGAGTTAATGAACTCTTAGGACTGATACATAGTGATGTATGCGGTCCCATGTCTACGCATGCCAGGAATGGTTCTTCCTACTTCATTACATTCACTGACGATCTCTCCAGATTCGGACATGTGTTCCTGATGAAACACAAGTCTGAAGCTTTTGAGAAATTCAGAGAATATAAGCACGAAGTAGAAAAACAAACAGGCAAAAGTATTAAGATCCTTCGATCTGATCGAGGAGGAGAATACTTAAGCAATGAGTTCCTAGATTATCTAAAAGTGAATGGGATTCTCTCTCAGCTTACTCCTCCTTATTCACCACAGCACAACGGTGTATCGGAGCGAAGGAATCGCACCCTTTTAGATATGGTGCGCTCTATGATGAGTACAGCTGAGTTACCTATTTCCTTCTGGGGGTATGCGCTTGAGACAGCAGCATACCTATTGAATCAAGTTCCAACTAAATCTGTACCTACCACACCATATGAGATATGGAGTGGGAAGAGACCATGTCTTAAACGAGTTAAGATATGGGGTTGTCTGGCCTATGTCAAAAGGAAAAATCCAGACAAACTCGAGGCACGGTCAGTTCTATGTAAGTTTATGGGATATCCTAAACATTTAAATGGATATTTTTTCTACCACAGTGAACAACAAAAATTGCTCAACATGCCACCTTTTTAGAAAAGGAATTTCTTGCAAAAGAGATTGGTGGCTCTGAGGTAGAACTGGAAGAAGTTCCAGAAACACAAACTATAACTGAAGATTTAGTGGAAGCAGAAGATTCGGTAGTACCCGACGAACCCCAGCCTCTCCGCCGATCTAGTAGGGTTTCTCGTCCACCTGAGAGATACTACGGTTTTCTCATTGATGGTGGTAGTGAGGATTGGATCATGGAGGATGATGACCCAACTAGCTTCGAGCAGGCCATCACGAGTAGGGACTCAGTGAAATGGCTGGATGCTATGCGGTCCGAGATGGAATCCATGTACACCAACAAAGTATGGACTTTGGAAGTTGCTCCTGAAGGGGTAAAACCCATTGGGAGCAAGTGGATCTTCAAGAAGAAACTTGGTGTAGATGGGAAAGTGGAGACTTTCAAAGCTAGACTTGTTGCAAAAGGTTTTCGCCAAAGACCAGGTGTGGACTATGACGAAACCTTTTCTCCAGTGGCTATGCTTAAATACATCCGGATCATGCTTGCCATCGCTGCATATCATGATTACGAAATCTGGCAAATGGATGTTAAGACCGCCTTTCTAAATGGTGATTTAGAAGAGTGCGTGTACATGACTCAGCCAGAGGGCTTCGTAGACAGTGGGAGCAGCGGGAAGGTGTGCAAGCTGCTTAAATCCATTTATGGATTAAAGCAAGTATCGCGGAGTTGGAACATCTGCTTTGACGTCGTTATCAAAGAGTTTGATTTCGTCAAAAACCCAGATGAACCTTGTATTTACAAGAAGGTGGCAGGGAGTAAGGTTGTCTTCCTCGTATTGTACGTGGACGACATACTCTTGATAGGAAATGATATTCCTATGCTGCAATCGGACAAGCTCTTCTTATCACAAAGATTCTCAATGAAAGATCTTGGTGATGCCTCCTGCATATTGGGGATCAGGATCTATAGAGATAGATCCAAACGGATACTGGGATTGTCCCAATCCAGGTACATTGACACCATACTAAAGAGGTTTAGTATGGAAGAATCCAAGCGTGGGAACTTGCCCACGATCTCTGGAGTCACTCTCTCCAAAGAGATGTCTCCCAAGACTGATTTGGAGAGAGCTCGCATGCAAGGGATACCCTATGCTTCGGCAGTAGGCTCTATCATGTACGCGATGCTATGTACCAGACCCGATGTAGCATACTCACTAAGTGTAGTGAGCAGGTATCAAGCCGATCCTGGAGAGAATCACTGGACAGCTGTGAAGAGCATTCTCAAGTACTTACGAAGGACTAAAGAGATGCTCTTGGTGTATAGTAACGGAGAACTCCAAGTGGAGTCCTTTACCGATTCGAGCTTCCAGAGTGATAAGGACGACTCTAAGTCGCAGTCGGGCTTTGTCTTTACCCTTTACGAAGGGGCGGTTAGCTGGAAGAGTTCCAAGCAGGAAACCGTGGCAGACTCGACGATGGAGGCTGAATACATCGCTGCCAACGATGCTGCCAAAGAGGCTGTCTGGGTCAAGAAGTTCATTACTGAACTTGGAGTGGTTCCATCAATTGAGCATCCAATACCTTTGTATTGCGATAACATTGGAGCGGTGGCTTTGGCCAAGGAACCCAGGTCCTATCAGCGATCCAGGCATATTCTGAGGCGGTATCACCTGATCCGGGAGATAGTTGATCGCCGGGAGATCGAGGTCAGGAGAGTTGACACGAAGAACAACACAGCGGATCCACTCACGAAGGCCATTCCCCAAATACAGTTTGAGAGACTCTTCGGGATGCTCGGTATGCGATACTACAGCAGCTGGCCCTAGTGCAAGTGGGAGATTGTTAGTTGTATGTATGCCCTAGAGGCCAGTATTGTACAGATGATGTATATTATATTGGATGCTTGGACATATATAGAGATGACTTTCTTGCTCGACATGATAGTATGCTATCTGGTTACTCTTTATCTTAACATGTACACTTGTCTCTTTATACTGTCTTATAGTTACATGTTGGTAAAGCCCTTAGGATGTGTACTTGACTACCTGGACTATGATACAGATCATACTAGTGGGGACATGGTAGTCCATAGGTACATCCTTCAAGGTCCCTAGTCGTAGGTGTATCGAGACGGGGCATCGATATACCAGTGTAGACTAGCGTATACGCTTCTCGACCCATGAGATGGGCGATGGATGATCCCATATCCATTGGTGTTTGACATCAGAGATGGTATACGGGTGTTCAGTGGAGACTGGGTACACTGGACGGACTCGCCGAGAACTCCCAGATGGTATTATACCTCACGTCAGATGGCAGTTCTCAGGTGACACTTGTACAGGTTAGTCTGTAGACCCGAGATCGTCATAGAGTCTTGTGTGATTCCCATTGTGCTTTGATCTCCACCTTACCACGTCCATGAGGGCATGCAAAACGGTGGTCTTTGGGTACAGTCCCGATTCACATGGAGGCAATGAGCGATAGGAGGGGTTTCGTCTCTCCCGGTATTGGGGGTTGATGTTGCGCTGTGCTCGATTGGCCGTAACAGGGAAGTCCCTGGCCAGGGCTGATCAGAGATTTGCTGGTAAGTGTTACCAGTAGTTTCTCGACCCGTTATGAGCCTCACATCGGCACGACTTATCGGTTATTGGGGTCTGACGTTTACCACCCCTAGACTTGATATGCGACATATCAGACGAACAGACCGGACTGTACGGTAAGTGTTACTGGTTGGATTCACAGGAGTGTCAACGGGCTGGCTCGTCGATCTTCTGATCGCTCAATACCCGGATGGCCGTTACGTTTAGCAGACCGCTTGCAGCTTGTGGGTGCTTGATATGATCATCATCTGCTACCGGCGTATTGACGAGTCTTTAGAGTCCTACACAGAGGTTTCCTGGCTCAAGCGAAACGAAATAGGAGCGCATATGAGATATGTGCAGGACCGAGAATAATGCATGTATGTGATACCGTATTCCATTCTCGCGATGAATGTATCGATTGCTTATATTCGATATAACCTAGATATCGAATCAAGGATTGATTCGATAAGCCGATACATAGGATACTAGTCGGTTATATGCGATATGACCGGATCGTTAAATCAAGTGTTGATTTAATGATTTAATGTATAATTATATATTTGATATATTACTTTGCATTAACTAGTATTGGTTCACTTTAAATGAATTTTCTCACTTGATGTGCAAGTGGTATATGTGATATATTTTTGTGCACATATTTGTATCATGTTTGATGATACTTGATCCTATGGTTAAGTGTAAAGGATTAAACCATGGTTAAGAGATGATTAGGGTTTTGCTTTTTCATTTATTTATTTGTTTATTTATTTGGAAAAGATTTAGATAAGAATGGTGGCTATGTTTGTTTCTAGTTGAAGCTTCATGAAGCTTTGACTTCTTAACTATTCTTGTCTTCATGCTTAACCCTAACCCATCCAAGTAACCATGGTCTATTCTCTACACTTAACCTTAGTTTGCTTATGATAAGTATTGATTTATTTTTCATTTTAATTCAACACTTATCATATTCTTTCTTCTTCTTCATCATCTTCTTCTTCAAGAAAGCTTGATGCCATCAATGGCAACTTGAGCTAAAGTGAGAGAAATCCAATTCTAAAGTGAACCCACCTCCTATTTCTTCACCCTCTACCTCTTGCCAAGTTGTTTTGGGTGTTTTCTTCACAAGTTTCACAAATTTATGAAGTCGGAGCTTGAACTTGTGATGCCTCGACGTAGATCATCTTCGGCACGAAGCCGACGATCTAGTCCGCCCAATTCTCCGATGAAGCCGACATTTGAGTTCGGGATTCAAGATGGACAGCGAGAGGACGCCTACGTGGAGCCAAGGAAGTGGAGAACCGGATCTACAAAGGTTGTAGCCTCTCTACTTTAGTTAAGATGTTAACTAGTTTAGTTTTTCGCCTAAATTTCTAGTCGACGATCCGTATTAGGGTTTCGCGGCACTCATAAAATTTTAAATTGGCATGGTTGATGCCTTGTGAGACCTCTATAGTGTGCCTAGGAACCCTACATATATTGCATTGCCTGCTACACTGTTCATATTATATTACTTGTTGACATGATGCGCTGACGTCTGGATTTTGCATGGCCCAGATTCTGTACCGCTGTTGCAGTCCGAGCTGGAGTACTTCAGCCAGCAGGCTGAGCTGTGAGTTCAGAAGTAGTTAATTTTATTTCCTGCATTTATTTCCTGATGTGAGCCCGCATTATGGGACATACATTTTAGTTATTTTTATTGGATCATTTGCTTCCGCATTTATTTATTATTGACTCATGTTATCTTGGATCATGGACATGTTTTAGATAGTTTTATTGTGTTCTTGATATCTTTACAGCCGTAATGTGACTGTGGATGGATGCTTCCTACCCACAGGTGGCATGGTTGGCTATGTCACGTGCCCATTTTAGCGTACTCTGGGAAGCGGGGCGTGACATGGTTCTTTTGTTATCAGAAACATAAGTTAGTTGGGTTGATTCTTTTGTAGTTGGGTATTGTACCCAATACACTAATTAGAATACCCGTGTTTAGGAAACATGTCCTGCCACTTTGTCGTTTAGCATTCTTGAATCACATTCTTCCTGATTATATCTTTTACGATGTGCAAACTTGGTTTGCATATCGACTCGAAAAACCTGATTTCTTGTTATCTCTAGGACTTAGGCGACTTGGGTGGAGTTAAGTAATTATGGCTATGATACCGCGGCATAGTTACAATGCGGTACTCTATTTAAGTATCTTGGAGTTCTAGCCTTGATCTATATATTGAATCTATCATCATGCAAATGTTGGGTGTTTTGGTTTCAGGAATATGGCAGATAAGAATTTGAAGACGTACCAGAGGCGTGTGGACAAAGCCGCCATGCTTGGAGTGATAAGGGGAATGCTAGAGAATCAAAAGAGGCAGACCGAGCCGATCCAGCGGCAAGCAGACTCGTTTCAGGAAGGTTTGCAGATCGTTCAGCAGTCTGTAAACAATGTTGGAGCTAAACCAGTTGACCGAGTAGGGACCGTAGCAGATTTCAGACGTTTGGGTCCGTCTACATTTACTGGTTTGGAGGAGCCGTTGCCAGCCGAGCAGTGGCTAGTTGACACGGAGAATTTGCTGATTGCGGCACAGATTCCAGATGACAAAAGGGTTGATGTGGTACGCATTCAGCTAGTGGACTACGCCCGAGAATGGTGGCTTGTTGAGGAGACCCGCTTGCCCAAGCCGATCAAGTGGGCGGATTTTTCTAAGAGTTTCCTGGAGAAGTTCTTCCCGCGGACTGCATAGGAGGAAATGGAAGAGAAGTTTATTGGGCTAAGGCAGAATGGAGCACCCGTGGATGTGCATGAAGAAGAATGGACGAGACTCAGCAGATTCGCTGGACCTTTAGTTGCCAAAGATGCAGACAGGGCACGAAGGTTTATGCGCGGTTTGGATGTGGACATCCAGAGGAAGATTGTTTCCCCGGGTTTGACCACTTTCTCACAGGTTCTTACGGCAGCTCGAGAACAGCAGAGTTTATCTGGGATGAAAGGGAGTTTGCAGCAAACAGCAGTTGCGGCAAGGAAGCCCGCATTTGTACCTAACCGAGCTTATGGTCGCAAGGGTATTCCAGTGGACCGTCGTGGTGTAGCACCCATGACAAAGCCTGTGATCGTTGATCGAAGAAGGAGCGTGATTTGTGACTACTGCTGTTTACCTGGGCACGTGCAGGAGGATTGTCGAAGGAGGCTGGGACTCTGTTTGGTTTGTGGAGCGGCAGATCACGCCGTTGGTGCTTGTCCGTCAAAGCTTTGTACGAGGGATGATATTCAGAAGCCTCCGCAGAAACCGTTCCAAGGGCAGAAACAGCTGACTCAAGGACCTAATCAGGCTCGAGCTTTTACCTTGACAGCTGAGGAAGCTAAGGCATCAGGAGAAGTCGTTTCAGGTATTCTACTCATTCATTGTTTTCCCACATTGGCATTATTTGATTCTGGTGCATCCCATTGTTTTATGTCATCCAAGTTTGTGACTACGCACTCGATTACCTGCACGACCTTGTCTAGTTTCTGGGACATACATACTGGGAATGGGAAAATCATATCTAGTAGGGAATGTAAAGATTGTACAGTTGTTGTGTGCGGACGGGAGCTTTTTGCAGATTTCTTGGTGATTCATACGGGCAGCTACGAAGTCGTCTTGGGAATGGATTTTCTTGGCACTTTCCACGCTCACATTGATTGTAGGGCAATGAAAGTAATTTTCCAGATTCCCGGACATCCCGAGTTTAACTTCACTGGAGGAAGCAGTTCTGTCGGGCCAGTCGAGTTTAGGGCTAGGCCGACAAACAATATTCTTGCAGCAATGGAAGTTGATGAAAGTGAAGGGCCGGCTGTTGTTCGCGATTTTATGGACGTGTTTGAAGATATATCGGGTTTACCGCTGAAGCGAGACGTAGAGTTCGCAATTGATCATATTCCTGGTGCAGCGCCAGTATCCAAAGCGTATTATCCAATGGCACCAGTAGAGTTGGAAGAAGTCAAGAAACAGGTTGCTGAATTGCTTGAGAAGGGTTGGATTCGAAGCAGTCTTGGGGAGCTCCAGTTCTTCTAGTAAAGAAGAAGGATGGCACGAGAAGGATGTGCATCGACTATCGAGAATTAAACCGGGTGACTATTAAGAACAAGTACCCGATCCCTCGCATTGGAGAACTTTTTGAGCAACTTAGTGGCGCGAGGGTATTCTAGAAGCTGGATTTGCGATCCGGATATCATCAGGTTCGAGTGAAAGCAGAAGATATTTTCAAGACGGCGTTTCGAACTCGGTATGGACATTACAAGTATTTAGTGATGCCCTTCGGAGTAACGAATGCGCCGGCAGTATTCATGGACTAGATGAACCGAATCTTTTCACCGTTCTTGGATCAGTTCATTGTGGTATTCATTGACGATATTCTAGTTTACTCGAAGAGTTTTGAAGAGCATGCTGAGCATTTGAAGATCGCACTGCAGACGTTGAGACAGGAGAAATTGTATACGAAGATGAGTAAGTGTGAGTTTTGGCTGGAGGAAGTGAAGTTTTTAGGGCATGTTGTGTCTGGCGATGGCATTGCCGTCGATCCAGAAAAGATTGCAGCAGTTCGAGATTGGCCGATTCCAAAGAATGTTGCTGAGATAAGAAGTTTCCTTGGATTAGCCGGATACTACAGGAGATTTGTGGAGAACTTTGCTCGTCTGGTAGAGCCGTTGACCAAGATTACGCGCAAGGAGGTACCTTTTGTATGGACGGATAAGTGTGCGTTAGCTTTCAAGACGTTGAAGCAGAAGTTGATTACCGCCCCTATTCTGATCGTGCCAGACAATTCCGGAGGATTGGTGATTCACAGCGACGCATCTGGGAAAGGATTGGGATGTGTTTTGATGCAGCATGGGAAGGTTGTAGCGTACGCATCAAGACAATTGAAGACCCATGAGAAGAATTATCCAACTCATGACTTGGAGCTTGCGGTTGTGATTTTTGCTTTGAAGATTTGGAGACACTACCTTTTAGGCGAAAGAGTCGAAGTTTTTACAGATCATAAGAGCTTGAAGTATGTGTTCACACAGAAGGAGCTTAATATGAGGCAGCGTAGATGGTTGGAGCTGATGGCTGACTACGATCTTGATCTTAAGTACCATCCGGGGAAGGTTAACGTCGTGCCGGATGCGCTTAGTCGGTCACCAGCAATTCAGGTGTTAACTACGCAGAAGGAGATCGTTGCATACTTTCGAAGATTTGACTTGGAGGTTGTGCTACCACATTCTACGGGACAGTTGATGCAGCTACAAGTACAGTCATCATTGATCGAGAATATTAAAGCAGCACAATCGCAGGACCCTAGACTGCAAAAGTTTCGAGGACAGGTTGAAGCAAGACTACGAACAGATTTACTGATCCACGAAAATGGTTCGTTGAGGTATGGTAGCCGTTTATGTATGCCAAAAGGAGATGTTCGTGAAGAGCTTATGAAGGAGGCACACAGTTCAGCTTATTCTGTACATCCAAGAGGCACAAAGATGTACCGAGATATTCGACAGCATTTCTGGTGGGAAGGCATGAAATGGGAGATTGCTCGCTTTGAGGCTAAGTGCTTGGTGTGTCAGCAGGTTAAGGTTGAACATCAAAGGGTTGCCGGTTTATTGCAACCACTTCCGATTCCTCAGTGGAAGTGGGAACATATAACCATGGATTTCGTGACGGCTTTACCGCGAAGTCCAAAAGGCAACAATGCTGTATGGGTGATTGTTGATCGGTTGACCAAGGCAGCTCACTTTATTCCTTTCTGGGTTGGTCAATCAACAGAGACTTTGGCAGAGCGGTACATGCAGGAGATTGTAAGATTGCATGGAGTACCGGTGAGCATCGTGTCCGATCGGGACACTCGGTTCTTATCACACTTTTGGCGGAGTTTACAGGAAAGTTTGGGGACTCGATTAAAGTTTGGCACAACTTATCATCCTCAAACTGATGGTCAGTCGGAGAGAACGATCCAAACTCTTGAAGATATGTTGAGAGCATGCATGCTGGACTTCAAGGGTTCTTGGGAGGATCACCTACACTTGATGGAGTTTTCTTACAACAACAGTTTTCAGGCAACTATACAGATGGCTCCGTTTGAAGCATTGTATGGTCATAAATGCCGTTCACCTGTTTGTTGGGATGATGTCGGTGAACGAAGATTATTGGGACCAGATTTTGTTGTACAGACAGTTGAGAAGGTTAACACTATCAGGAATCATATTAAGGCAGCTCAAGACCGACAGAAGAGTTGGGCAGACACGTCAAGAAGACCTCTAGAGCTCGCCGTGGATGATTTGGTATTCTTCAGGATATCACCGACTAGAGGGGTGATTCGTTTTGGGAGTCGAGGAAAGCTTAGTTCTCGATTCGTTGGACCCTTTGAGATCTTGGAACGTGTTGGTGAGGTAGCGTACCGTTTGGCGTTACCGCAGTCCTTGGCAAATGTGCACGAGGTGTTTCACATATCTCAACTACGAAGGTATGTTCGAGATGAAACGCACGTATTGGATCATTCGGAGCTAACAGTACGAGAAGACTTGACTTTTGAGGAGCGACCGGTTGAAATTGTGGATCGAAGGAAAAATGTTCTTAAGAACAAGGTGATCCCTCTTGTACTTGTTTCTTGGGGTAATCGCTCGCGTGGAGAGTCCACTTGGGAACGAGAAGATGAAATCCGGCAGAAGTTTCCTCACCTTTTCTTGTAGTTTTCTATCTTTGTATTCTTGGAATTTCAAGGACGAAATTCCTTTTGTAGTTGGATATAATGTAACACCCGAGCCCAATGCTACTAATTTCTGTTACTTTATTAATGAAGTGTGACCCTTATTTCATTTATCTTGCTTGTTTGTGGCTTACTGTAAAATTTTACCCGGTAAATTCATTTCTACATATAACAATTTTTGGCATCTAAAATAAAATTAAAAATATCCATTTTGGCCTACTTGACACCCCTAACCCCGTTGTAGCGTCCGTGCATCGTGTTCTCATCCCGTTCAGTGAAACGGGCGAGTTTGGACGGCTACGCGCACGTACATGTGTCCGTTTTGGGGGCATGCTTTTTAATCATAAAACACTTAATTTTAAAATTTGGAACCTGCTTAAAATCCTATTATTTCAATTTCAAATTTTTGGACCCAACCCGGACGCAATTTGAAAATGTTTTATTTGGCGCCAAAATCCCAAATTTTAATATTCTTTAAACCATAATATATTTCCATAACCTATATACATATTACGGTTTCCTATATCTAATAAATCTTTTTTTCCTAACTAAAAATTTTCATCAGCCAATCACGAGCTTCATAATTCCCGTGGGCCCCATTCCCTTTCTCTCTTTCTCTCTCTCTACCCCTTATATATATCTCTCTCTCCCTCAAATCTCTCTCTCTCTCCCTTATAATTTTCAAAACCTTTTTCCCTCCTCTCTTTTCTCACGAGAAAACCCAGAGACCCATCGCGAGAACCCAGCGAACCCCCCGGCCGCCTTACCCTCGCCGTCGCAGCCCAACGCCGACGCCGCTACCACCTCCATCCTGCCTCCTCAGCCTAGTCTCACCTCTTCCTCCTTTCCACGCGTTCCCTAACACCTGCACCCCAGCCGCGGCCGCCTGCAGTCTTCCATGCACGCATCTGCGTCGCCTGAGTCACCGCCGGTGATCACCGTCCTCTTATCCCCGACCTCGCACGCTCCTCGGTGAGATAACTTCCCTCCTCTCTTCCCTTCTTCTTTCTTTCTCGACTAATGCATTCTTGATCTGCATTCTTCTCCCCGCGGTTACTGTTGGCCACCGCCGGAGCCGTCGACCTCGTCGTCGTTCTCACGCCTCCTCTCTGTGATTACAGAACCCTTGTAAGCCGTCGCTCATTCCTTGTTTCTTTTCTTTTATTGATTGCAAGTCTTGATCGTTCACTGTTCATTTTTCGGCCGGAATCCGGCGATGCCGACGACGTGACCTGACGTTCCAGCAAGGTACCCCGACCCGCGTGGTTCCATTGGTCGTTGTTTGGGTTCAATCCGTGAACCGTGCGCCCGTCGCGAGTTTCCCGCCGACGTTTACGTTCCGTTTTTCCCGGTTCGCGACCCGTCGAGGCAAGTACCCCTTGCTACATGCTATACAATATTTACATCTATATATTGACACCCTAAACCTGTAAATTTAACTTGGTACAATCGTTTCCCATTTTTCGTGTACAGTATTACATTATATCATTTTACCGCTACAGTTTGCAAATTGAACCTGATAACCATATTTACCTGTTTAATCATATTTATAATGTTAATGTAGCTTATGGCATTTATCCCTGTAGTTCTGTTCCATTCGGACACTCGTATGCTTTTAACCTGAAATAGTTGTACTGAACCGTTACATAGATCGTTGCACCTCTAAGGGTTCTTAAACCTGTTAACATGACTAAACGGCTATACTTGTCTTACTACACTCTTGTAATCCTCTGTGTAACAAATTTGATAACTGTATTGCAAATTGAATGAAACTGCCTATTACTTAATTCATTGCTTATCTCATGTTGTTGATACCCATGCTAGATTATATAACTGATTGTGAGCACACCCACGATATTGTTTACATCTTGACCTGACATTGCTACACATACATATATTGATATACCTGACATGGTACCATATACTGTTGACTTGACTTGATGTACCATGACCTGACCCGTTACGTGATCTTGTGTCTAATGCCAATAAACCTGACATGTAGTCCTCATGGACCGTTCCTGTTGTCTATCCAGACAAACCTGTTTTTACCTGATCCTGTGTTGGCATTAGTTCTTGATTACTGAATCCCTGACTTGACATACATAACTTGGGGGTATGGGGAAATCAAAGGTGAAACCTGACTTGTAACTTAACAGTTCGATACCTGATCTGATCAGTCTTACGGGCTAGGCCAGCCCCGGAGTGATGATGCTGACATCACTCGCCCATCCCGCTACCTGTTACTGCCTAGCGGCACGTCTCGGATTCAGCCTGAGAGTCTTGATCGTGGTCCCGAGCATGCACGGGATACTATTGAGTTACATCGACGATTCATCAGTTGATTTCAAAGACTCTAGAATAGAAAACCTGATAGAACAGTTTAGTTACCCACTGCACACTACCCTGCACTGCTTGATTCATATTATTGCTACTCTCGTTTTATTTATGTTTATATTGCATTGTCTGCTACACTGTTCATATTATATTACTTATTGACATGACGCGCTGACGTCTGGGTTTTGCATGGCCCAGATTCTGTACCGCTGTTGCAGTTCGAGCTGGAGTACTTCAGCCAGCAGGCTGAGCTGTGAGTTCAGTAGTAGTTAGTTTTATTTCCTGCATTTATTTCCTGATGTGAGCCCGCATTATGGGACATACATTTCAGTTATTTGTATTGGATCATTTGCTTCCGCATTTATTTATTATTGACTCCTGTTATCTTGGATCATGGACAGGTTTTAGATAGTTTTATTGTGTTCTTGATATCTCTACAGCCGTAATGTGACTGTGGATGGATGCTTCCTACCCACAGGTAGCATGGTTGGCTATGTCACGTGCCAATTTTAGCGTACTCTGGGAAGCAGGGCGTGACAAAGGGCATCTCTTTAGTCCTTCTTAAGTACTTGAGAATGCTCTTCACAGCTGTCCAGTGACTCTCTCCACGATCTGCTTGATACCTACTAACTACACTTAGTGAGTATGCTACATCGGGTCTGGTACATAGCATCGCGTACTTGATAGAGCCTACTGCCGAAGCATATGGTATCCTTTGCATGCGAGCTCTCTCCAAATCAGTCTTGGGTGACATCTCTTTGGAGAGAGTGAGTCCTGAGATCGTGGGTAAAAACCCATGCTTTAATTCTTCCATACTAAACCTCTTTAGTATGGTGTCAATGTACCTGGATTGGGACAATCCCAGTATCCGTTTAGATCTATCTCTATAAATCTTAATGCCAAAAATGCAGGAGGCATCACCTAGATCTTTCATTGAGAATCTGTGTGATAAGAAGAGCTTGACCGAGTGCAACATATGAACATTATTTCCTATCAAGAGTATGTCATCCACGTACAATATAAGGAAGACAACCTTAGTCTCTGCCACCTTCTTGTAAATACAAGGTTCATCAACGTTTTTGATGAAGTCAAACTCTTTGACTACTACATCAAAACAGATGTTCCAACTCCGCGATGCTTGGTTCAACCCGTAGATGGATTTAAGCAGCTTTCACACCTTTCCACTGCTCCCACTGTCTACGAAGCCCTCTGGCCGAGTCATGTACACACACTCCTTTAAATCACCATTTAGAAAGGCGGTCTTAACATCCATTTGCCAGATTTCGTAGTCATGGTATGCAGCAATGGCAAGTAGGATCCGGATGGACTTAAGCATAGCCACTGGAGAAAAGGTTTCGTCATAATCCACACCTGGTCATTAACGAAAACCCTTTGCAACAAGTCTAGCTTTGAAAGTCTCAACCTTTCCATCTACACCAAGTTTCTTCTTAAAGATCCATTTGCTCCCAATAGGTTTTACCCCATTAGGAGCAACTTCCAAAGTCCATACTTTGTTGGTGTACATGGATTCCATCTCAGATCGTATTGCATCCAGCCATTTCACAGAGTCCCCACTCGTGATGGCCTGCTCGAAGCTAGTCGGGTCATCATCTTCCATGATGCAATCCTCACTCCCACCGTCAATGAGAAAACTGTAGTATCTCTCAGGTGGATGAGGAACCCTACTAGATCGGCAGCGAGGCTGGGGTTCGTTGGGAGCTATCAAATCCTCTGGTTCCCCTAAATCGTCGGTTGTAGCCTGTGCTGCTGGAACTTCTTCCAGTTCTACCTCATTGCCACTATCTTGTTTCATAAGAAAACCCTTTTCTAAGAATGTGGCATGTCGAGAAACAAACACTTTTTATTCCTCGGAGTGGTAGAAGATATACCCTTGTGAATGCTTGGGATATCCAATAAACTTGCACAAAACTGACCTTGCCTCGAACTTGTCCGGATTTTGTGTTTTCACATATGCCGGACAACCCCATATATGAATAAAATTAAGATATGGCCTCTTCCCATTCCATATCTCATATGGAGTGGTATGCACTGATTTGGTGGGAATTCGATTCAATAGATATGCTATTGTCTCAAGCGCATATCCCCAAAAGGAAATAGGTAACTCAGTGGTGCTCATCATAGAGCGCACCATATCTAATAGGGTGTGATTCCTCCATTCCGATATACCATTGTGCTGTAGTGTATACGGAGGAGTAAGCTGAGAGAGAATCCCATTCTCTTTTAGAAAGTCCAGGAACTCCGTGCTCAAGTATTCACCTCCTCGATCAAATCGAACGATTTTAATACTTTTTCCCGTTTGGTTTTCGACTTCGGATTTATATTCCTTGAATTTCTCAAAACCTTCAGACTTGTGTTTCATCAGGAACACATGTCTGTATCTTGAGAGATCGTCAGTGAATGTAATGAAGTACGAAAAACCATTCCTGGCATGTGTAGACATGGGACCACATACATCACTATGTATCAGTCCCAAGAGCTCACTAGCTCTTTCTCCGTGTCCTGTAAACGGAGTTTTGGTCATCTTGCCTTTGAGACATGACAGGCAAGTGTCTTAAGATGAAAATTCGAACGGATTCAAATATCCATCTTTATGTAACTTAGCTAGTCGTGTCGTATTGATATGACCTAGTCTACAATGCCACAAGAAGGATTCGTTCATTTCTGAACTCTTCCTCTTGTGTGAGTTTTGTACATTAAGAACTGTGGTTTGATCTAGAACGTATATGCCATTATTTAACGAGCCTGATCAAATCAAATTTTGATTCAGGAAGATGTTCATAACATTATCCTGTACTACAAAATTATATCCTTCTTTACTTAATAAAGAAACTGATATAAGATTGCATATCAGGGTCGGAATGCAATAGCATTCGTTCAGAATCAATGTACTACCATTTGGTAATACAAGGTGATATTCGCCAACTGCTTTGGCTGCAACATTTGCACCATTCCCTACTCTTACAGAATGATCACCCATTCCCAGTTCTCTACCTTTCCTTAGCCCATGTAACGTATTACATTTGTGGGATCCCGATCCTGTATCTAATACCCAGGACGTAAAGTGAACTGAGAAATAGTTCTCAATAACTAACACACCCGAAGAAGATGCATCAACAAGCTTTTTCTTCGTTTGGGTGGCGTAGGAATCCGGATATGTCCCTATTCCCTGCTCAGTCTTATAACAATTATAAGAAAGAACGGAACCAATGTTCCCCTGCTCGGTATAACAAGAGGGTTCAGTCAATACATTGTTCAGACCATAATATTGCATTTATCATTCCCCTATTCTTATCCTTTTTATAAATAAACAGGTACTCTTGACGCACTTTTGTTACATGTTACAGGATACAGGGCTTGGATGCGAATACAGTGAAAAAGACACAAAACAACAGAAAAAGGGACTTTTGACCAACAATTAGACGGATCTCAGTCAAGCCCAGTTCATATGGGTACAAGACAACGCAAGTCAAGGTGAAACGGTTAAAAGACCAATACAAATCTTCACTGAAAATCTGGAGAAGATTCAGAAGTCCAACAGAGGAAAGAAATATAAAAAGACAAAGCCCAAGAAGCCCTGAATAAAGACCTGAAGTTTCATGGCCCAAGACCACTAAAGGGCCGCGGATCCGCGGCCCAAGCCTACCAATGCCGCGGATCCGCGGCCATCTAAAACACGTGTCGGTGGAGTTTTTCTGAGTCGGCGCGTCGGTGCAGATGTTAGGATTTTTCGTGGGCAAATCTGTAATTTCGCGTGCGCGAGAGTCTGTAACCCTAGGTTTCCTATTTTCCTATAAATTGTAATTTTAGATCTAAAAATTGTATGCCTCTTTTCAATCAATAAAATTCAGAATTTCTGAGATAAAAATTCAGATCTATTCTTCTTGTTTGGAGGGAGCCGTCAATCTAGTAAGTATTTTATTCTTTTAATTATAATGTTTTCTAATCCCCTAATGAGCGAGTAGTCTCCTCGCTTGTTAGGGTTAGCCTTAGGGAAAGGGTTGAGAGATGAGATCTCTCACCCCTTTCAATGCCACTTTAACCTAATGAATTAGAACTCCACGCATACGAGCACAACCGCTCCCTGCGGCATCCTACCCATCGAGGTAACGATGAACCGTAGTATAAAGGGCCGGATGCGCGCGTTTTCCGTGGGGGTTAGGTAATTATCAACAAAGGAAGAATACGAATCTAGAGGAAGAAACATCTTCCCAAAAGATTCGTATCCTCTTTATTGATAATTAACTTAACATCTAATAGATCTAAAAAGTAGGCATTGAAAGCGGTGATGAGAAACGTTAATCTCCAAAACTTCCCCTAAGCCTAACCCTAGCAAGACTTTTAATTAGATTAATTAGATCCATTTTTATAGATTTTCATAAACCAACCCAAAACGACAAATAGAATCAACTCGTTAAAACACAATAAAGGAATTTACCCTTCTCTGTGGATCGACCCGCACTCACCGGCTAGCTGCGAAGCGACGCCGTTTCTGATTGCGGTAAATACAGTTTTTGACACACCAATCAAATGGCGCCGTTGCCGGGGACGGCGTAATCTTTCTTTTTGTGAATTTTCGGGTTGATATAAATTTTGAAAAATTATAAAAATCTGAAAATATAAAAATATAAAAAAATTTATCAACTTTGATCTGTTTGAAGGGTTTGCTATTTGAATCTTGCAGGAACAGCGAAGAATCGTGGATCTGGAATTTTACAGAGGCCAAAACATAAATTGGTATATAAGAACAGAGAGGAACTGAAGGCACAGAACATCATAATTTTTTCCAAAGCCTGATCCCCTCATTTAGCCGCGTTTCCGCCGCATTTGGAGCCTTCCGCCGCGGATCCGCGCCTGTTCTTGCAAGACAGCACCTGAAATTTTTTGGGTTTCTTCCTCATTCTCCCCTCTGCAACCTCCATATCTCTATCTGTAAAAAATTTCTGCAGGGTTCTTTGCGCTAAAAAATCTTCTACCCCCTTCTAAATAACAGATTTTCTGCAGGTTTCTTTGCGCCGCGCTAAAAATTTTGATTGCAAGTGAAATTTTATCTGTTTTGCATAATTTAACCGGACTCTAAGGGGCTATTTGACCGAACTCAGATTGGGTGGGGATTTCATCACCCTTCCCAGGACCCCAGAAAACACCTAAAGCATTTTGCATCAACCACCTTTAATTAAAAAAGATTAGACTCAGACCTAAGGACAGCGAGCTCAATAGGAAAAGGACTAGGGTAGGCATCGGCCGTTTATCCTAACCGACATTGCGGTGTCTAGGCTAGTGGTTATTAATTAGGCCCACTGTAGTGGTGGTTCCTTCCCACTTACCTGGCCGTATTTGTCCGTGAAGAGGCGGTTTGAGGTCTATTTCTAGCCCTAGTTAAGAGCTGTCTAGCAGACCTAGGCGACCCTAGATCTAGGTCTGATTGTGCATGTGTGGTTGACACATTGGTGTCACGAGTCCCTTTCCTAAAACCTCTTTGCAAAACCTTCACATAAATAAAAGAAAAAGAAAAAAGAAAAATCTTTTAAAAAAAAAAAACTTGCAACTTGCCGCTAAAGAAAACTTGCAAACTCACTTCCACCACTTCTTCTCACTGACGTTATCTTACCCCCACATTCTGTTTTTCTCTTTTTTCTGACTGCACTACCCTTTAGTGTATGTCATTTTGGACTAGGGATACTAACGCCCGTTTAGTCCGTGTTTCGTTGGTACCGACCAACGAACCCTTCGACGAACCCTTCGTCGAAATTCCCTCCATTTCCATACCTCCACCTTTAAATTCTTCTTTCGAAGGTATGTCGGGATTCAACCCCAACGATACCTTACCGACGGGAATGATTCCACCTCCGCCAGGTGCGAATAACCCGAATCTTCCGCCTGTTGTAGCGCCCGCACGAGTCGCGCTCCAGGATCTCTTCTACCCCGTCCGCACTTCCTTACCTACATGTCTTTCACCCCCACCGGCGAATGGGGATAATTTTGAAATAAAACCACACTTCATCAATATGCTGCCTAAGTTTCATGGTTTGGAATCCGAAGATGCATATATTTTCATTAATAAATTCCAAAACGTTTGCGCCATGATGAAGACAACCCAATTAAGTGATGACGCAATAAGGCTAAGGGTCATTCCTTTTACCTTATGTGACCTAGCCGAGAAGTGGCTATACAACACCGCATCACATTCCATTAGAAATTGGGACGAGTTTGTGAGAGCTTTTCTGAAAAATTTCTATCCTCATCACAAAACTGCTAGAATCCGAAACGAGATTATACAATTTTCACAGCTTCCTTCCGAACCATTTTGGAAGTGCTTCGAGAGATTTAAAGACCTACTTGTTCAATGCCCTCATCATGGGATAGAAAATTGGCAACTTTGCCAAACATTATACGAGGGATTGAACGCAGCAACAAAGCAGTTGCTAGAAACAATATGTCAAGGTCATTTTCTCTCCAAGTCTAGCGACGAAGCTTGGCAGTTTCTTGAGGACCTAAGTGAGCAAACAATTCAGTGGGAGAGTACCAAGACCACATCATCTTCTTCAGTTGGTCAATCTAGGGCAGGCATACATCAAATAGATATGTCGATAGCTATGAAGGCCGAGATGGCCTCACTTATAAAAAAGCTAGAAGCCATTGAGACCAAAATCTCATCGTCTTCTCCTGCCCCTACTCTACCCACACGAACTGTTTGTGCTTGTTGTTCAAATCCGTTGCACCTAACCGAAGAGTGTCCTTATAATGCACCTATTCAAGGACAGGATCAAGTCAATGCTGCATTTCAGCAACGACAAAGAAACGATCCGTACTCTTCAACATACAATCAGGGGTGGAGGAGTCACCCAAATTTCGCTTGGAACCAAAATCAACAAGTCCAAGGAAATAACAATTTTCAAAGACCTCCTCCACCACAACAACAAGCACCTTCACAAACTCAAAACCAGCAACCTTTCCAACAACAACCTTATACAAATCAAACGAACAATTTGGTTCAACCTAATGATGATAAGGTTAGCTCGCTCGAGAAAAGTCTTGAAGCATTCCTCAAGCAAACTACAGAATCCGCAGCAAGATTTGAAAGTTATGTGCAATCTTTAATGAATAACAATGCCTCACACGATCAAAGTATCAAATCTATTGAGGCACAAATTGCACAATTAACTGCTGCGTTGAGCGAGAGAGAAAAGGGAAAGCTTCCATCTCAACCAATGCCCAATCCCGGTCACGCACAAAACGCATATCACAATCACAATGTAAATGCGGTGACCACGTTGAGATCCGGAAGAAAGTTGCAAAATGATGTGGAAACTAGTGATGACATCCCCGCCGGTGGTTCTTCTTCTTCTTCCCCTTCTTCATTTTCTTCACCTCCTTCTTCACCTTTTTCTTTAGAGCCTATTCTCCACCCTTCACACGGCTCTACTTCTTCTGACTCGAACAGACCCATTTCTAACAACACGAACACATCCACACTCGGATCCGTTCCTATTCCACATTCTACCCCACAGACTTTTGACTCAACAAACTTTCAGAATGCACCATTTCCAAACAGGTTGAGTCCTAATAAACCAAATACACAAGTGGAGAAGATTGTGGAAATATTTAAGCAGGTTAGCATAAATATACCTCTCTTGGATGCTATCCAACAAGTCCCTTCATACGCGAAAATCTTAAAGGGATTATGCACTTCAAAAAGAAAAGCATCTCAAGTACCCAAGAAAGTGCTAGTGGCTAGTGCAGTGAGCAATGCTATTAACCACTATCAAATCTTACCCCAAAAACGAAAGGACCCCGGCTGTCCTACGATTTCAATCACAATTGGGGATAAGAAAATTAATCGAGCACTTTTAGATCTTGGGTCTAGTGTTAACCTGATTCCTTATTCCGTGTACGAACAATTAGGGGTTGGAGAGTTGAAACCCACTCGTTGCACTCTCCAAATGGCTGATCGGTCAATCACCTATCCAAGGGGTCAGCTAGAGGATGTGTTGATTAAAGTCGGGGAATTCATCTTCCCCGTTGATTTTATCGTTATGGATACACAACCTGTTGCTAACCCAAGAAACCAAATTCCGGTGATTCTTGGTCGACCATTTTTGGCCACTTCCAATGCCGTAATAAATTGTCGCAATGGCTCCATGACTCTATCCTTCGGAAAGAGGTCTAGTGAGTTCAACATTTATAAGATGGGAAGTCTGCCCCCCGTGCCAAAAACTGGTACACGAGAAGTTTGCTCTATTCACGAAATCACGCAGGAGGACTGCGAGCTTGAAAGATTTCTATTTGATGAAAACAGTTTTGACGCCACTAGTGCGTCCCTCCTTGAGCCTACTACCGTTGACACAACCGAAGTTGATTATGAATGTTTCACTTTTGCGGATGACGACGACTCACAGCCCGAATATGAGTCTTTTGAGTTTTTGGATGAGTTAGTCGAACCATCCGAATCGGTTGTTTGCAGTGATTTCGAACCTGTGTTAGAGTCCTTTGAGTTCGAGGTAGATTCCGCAATGATTCTTTCACCTCAGAAATTCGAACTCACGCCCTTGCCGTCTCACCTTAGATGTGCTTACATAGGTGAGAATGAGACTTTTCCCATTATCATATCAGCCTCTCTAGCCTTCGAGCAAGAGAACGCTATTTTAAAAGTCTTACAAGATTGGCGGCAAGTTTTCGGTAGGACTATGGCGGCCATCGAGGAGATCAGTTCCCTCATAATTGAATATCATACACAATTGATGGATGATGCCATGTCAATAGAGGACACACGGGAACATCTTGGGGGTATTGTGGTGAGTCAACTTCCTCCCTTAGAAGTTGAAATACCCCCATTTCTTTTAATAAGGTACGAGAATGCTAACACTCCACTGATTGCTGATCACTTACATTCTCGTATCGATGCATCACCATCACCTGTATATTCACCTCCACACCTCCCATTCCACTACTTCTATCTTCCCCAATTCTTTGCGGACCACCACAACTTATTTTTTCACCCACCAATATTCTTTACTGATAAATTTTTCAAATGGTTGGTGTTGACTTTTGGCCTATGCAAAGTTGGGCAGTATTGTCTAACATAGTTTAATTGAAGTTTGGGGGAGGGTCTTTTTGTATATATTTTTGTTTTTCTTAACAATAAAAAAAATTATAAATAAATAAACAGGGGAGTATCGGTATTTTGACCCTCTTGGTTTAGCATGACAGTGAGGACACTGTCAAGTTCAAGTTTGGGGGTATGCTCGGTACGTCTTCTTCCTTCGCATTCATTTGTACATATTTTTGCATTTGCATATTTATTTGAAAATCCATAAAAATTGAAAAAATTTCAAAAATTATAAAAATTATTGTATTCAATTTTGGCTAATTGACTTGAGTTTGACAAATAGGTTAACTGGCTAGGAACAACTAGATCTTAGACTTAGTGAATTAAAAACCCTAAAGATAACATTCCTTAAAGTTTAGCGGTAGAAAGTATATGCCTTGTAGTTTATTTAGAAATAGGCAAATTTTGGGTTCACTTCTTGGGTTTAGTCGAAACAAGGGAAGAGTATTGATGTTCTTATTAGAGTATAAGTTTGAAAAATAGTTCTTAGCTTAAGTCTAGATTCTGAAAATGTATACCCTACAATTTGCACTATCACGCACCTTGAAACTTGGAATAGTAGAAGAGACCTTGAAATACTCTTGTCTAAAGTCCTTAGTACAATAAAAGAAAAAAAAAGTGAATAAAGAAAAAAATGAACACTGGTTTTTGTGATTACTTAAGGCTGCAAAAATAGAAAAATATTTAGCGAGGGTGCTTCATCACCTAGTGCCTTAGACCAACTGGTTTGGGAGTCACTGCTAAAGCCTTGGGTGTTGCAAGGACTAGGAAGTACGCTTTAAAGTGCAAACGCATTTTGTAATCGGTCGTTGGTACCTCAAGAAGTATTAACGGTCGCATGAAGGATGTGTAAGCAAATTTCATTCACCAACTAATTAGTACTTTGGACAATGGACAAGGGCATGATTGCTTGAATTGAATTTCCAAGTATAGGGGTGATCTATATACACACGTAGGGGTATGTGATTGGAATTTAGATAAGAGAGAGGAATGAAAGATAGAACTTGTATCTTTAGTAGAGTTGATAGAAATTCCTAAGTGGAGATGAAACCCTAGAAAGAAGACTTAAGAGATGCCGAAAGCTAAGTAGGTCTACATAACATATATAATCTTAAGTTAAATGATGAGGAAGTGTGAAGAATATGGGTGGATGATTTACAAGTATAAGATAATAGAATTCCTTATTAGAAGACCTAATTGGAGAACAAAAGTCAATGGGCCGAGTTGATAGGATTTTGTGGGTGTAATCCGCTGAAAACCCTCAGGAGACAACACTCCTCCTACTAGGGACACCTAGAGGTTTAACGGCTTGTTGCACGTGCTCAGTGCAATCGCGTTTCCCTGCGAAAGTGTGGTTAGGATTTTAGTGAATAAAACAATAAGTTTGCTCGAGGACGAGCAAAAGGTAAGTTTGGGGGTATTTGTTCAGACCATAATATTGCATTTATCATTCCCCTATTCTTATCCTTTTTATAAATAAACAGGTACTCTTGACGCACTTTTGTTACATGTTACAGGATACAGGGCTTGGATGCGAATACAGTGAAAAAGACACAAAACAACAGAAAAAGGGACTTTTGACCAACAATTAGACGGATCTCAGTCAAGCCCAGTTCATATGGGTACAAAACAACGCAAGTCAAGGTGAAACGGTTAAAAGACCAATACAAATCTTCACTGAAAATCTGGAGAAGATTCAGAAGTCCAACAGAGGAAAGAAATATAAAAAGACAAAGCCCAAGAAGCCCTGAATAAAGACCTGAAGTTTCATGGCCCAAGACCACTAAAGGGCCGCGGATCCGCGGCCCAAGCCTACCAATGCCGCGGATCCGCGGCCATCTAATACACGTGTCGGTGGAGTTTTTCTGAGTCGGCGCGTCGGTGCAGATGTTAGGATTTTTCATGGGCAAATCTGTAATTTCGCGTGCGCGAGAGTCTGTAACCCTAGGTTTCCTATTTTCCTATAAATTGTAATTTTAGATCTAAAAATTGTATGCCTCTTTTCAATCAATAAAATTCAGAATTTCTGAGATAAAAATTCAGATCTATTCTTCTTGTTTGGAGGGAGCCGTCAATCTAGTAAGTATTTTATTCTTTTAATTATAATGTTTTCTAATCCCCTAATGAGCGAGTAGTCTCCTCGCTTGTTAGGGTTAGCCTTAGGGAAAGGGTTGAGAGATGAGATCTCTCACCCCTTTCAATGCCATTTTAACCTAATGAATTAGAACTCCACGCATACGAGCACAACCGCTCCCTGCGGCATCCTACCCATCGAGGTAACGATGAACCGTAGTATAAAGGGCCGGATGCGCGCGTTTTCCGTGGGGGTTAGGTAATTATCAACAAAGGAAGAATACGAATCTAGAGGAAGAAACATCTTCCCAAAAGATTCGTATCCTCTTTATTGATAATTAACTTAACATCTAATAGATCTAAAAAGTAGGCATTGAAAGCGGTGATGAGAAACGTTAATCTCCAAAACTTCCCCTAAGCCTAACCCTAGCAAGACTTTTAATTAGATTAATTAGATCCATTTTTATAGATTTTCATAAACCAACCCAAAACGACAAATAGAATCAACTCGTTAAAACACAATAAAGGAATTTACCCGTCTCTGTGGATCGACCCGCACTCACCGGCTAGCTGCGAAGCGACACCGTTTCTGATTGCGGTAAATACAGTTTTTGACACACCAATCATACATCCATATTATTATCTTGATTAAGGCCTGACATGGTCACTACCTGGAGAGAGAGAGAAGAAAACACTTTAGCGTATGCTCTTGCAATAATAGATTGGTTATTATCTTATATAATCAGGATGGCTCCCACTGTTTTCATCAAACCTTCCTTCAAACCCTAAAAGGTAAGACTAGCCAGGATTAATTACACCTTACAAGTTCGCCAATCTTTCAGTCAGGACAGTGTTGGTACTTTGAGGGAGGTTCCTGTTAGTTATATGTATGCCCAAGAGGCCATTGTTGTACATGTGATGTATATTATAATGGATGCTTGGATATATATAGAGAGGACTTTCTTGCTCGATATGATAGTACGCTATCTGGTTTCACTTTATCTTAACATGTTAACGAATACTGTTTTGTGATCACGTGTTGATAAAGTCCTTGGGATACGAACTCGACTACTAGGACTATGATGAGATCATACTAGTAGGGCTAGGGTAGTTAACGAGTACATCCTATAACTGTTCCTAGTCGAGGGTGTATCGAGACAGGGCATCGATACTCCAGAGTAGACTAGCGTACACGCATCTTGACCCATATGATGGGCGATGGATGATCCCATATCCATAGGTGTTGGACATCGAAGATGGTGTACGGGTGCTCAGTGGAGACTGGGTACACTGAACGGACTCGCCGAGAACTCCTAGATGGTATTATACCTATCGTCAGATAGCAGTTCTCCGGTGACACTGGTACAGGTTAGTCTGTAGACCCGAGATCATCATAGAGTCTTGTGTGATTCCCACTGTGCTTTGATTTCCACCTTACCATGTCCAAGAGGGCATGCAAAATGGTGGCTTTTGGGTACAGTCCCGAATCACATGGAGGCAATGAGCGATAGGAGGGGTTTCGTCTCTCCCGGTATAGAGAGTTGATGTTGTGCTGTGTTCGATTGGATATAACTGGAAGTCCCTGGCCAGGGCTGATATGGAGATTTACTGGTAAGTGTTATTACTAGTTTCTCGACCCGTTATGAGCCTTACATCGACACGGCTTATCGGTTACTGGGGTCTGATGTTTACCACCCCTAGACTAGATATGCAACATATCAGACGAAGAGATCGGACTGTACGGGAGTGTTATTGATTGGATTCACAGGAGAATGTACAGGCTTGCTTGTTGATCTTCTGATCGCTCAATACCTGGGTGGCTGTTACGTTTAGCTGACCGCTTGCAGCTTGTGGGTGTTTGATATGATCATCACCTACTGCCGGCGTATTGACGATTCTTTAGAGTCCTATACAGAGGTTTCCTGACTCGGGCAAAACGGAGTAGGAGCACATATGTGATATGTGCGGGACCGAGAATAATACGATATGAGATACCGTATTCTATTCTCGCGATATATGATATCGGCCGGGTATATGTGATATTGCCGGGTCATCGGATCAAGTGTTGATTCGATGAATCGGTACATGTTATATTAGTCGATTATATGCGATATAGCTGGATTGTCGGATCAAGTGTTGATTCGATAATTTAATGTATAATTATATATGTGATATATTACATTACATTATCTAATATAAGCTCACTTTATTGATTCATTTTCTGTGATGTCGGATCAAGTGTCGGATCAAGACTTGCCGCGCCCGTAGGGGTCTAGGATTTCATTGCACAGGCTATCCACACGACCAGGGGAACGTCGGGTTTCAGCGGCTCTGTGAAACCCGGGGATCCCAGATATCTGTATTGTTTCTGTGATGCTGTTCATTCTCTGTGATGTTGCATTTTATTCACGCCTTGAGCGAAATATAATATATTGGTATATATATTAGTAGATGTTGTATATGTTTTTCATCCGCGCTAGTCCAGTCCCCGCTCTGCCGTTAGTTAGCTAACCTAACGGGTGATGACGGGACCCAGTGGCGAATGCGGATGGCATATACGTATGTCAGTATATTTTCGTTCTTTGTGGTGTGATCAATTGATGGGACTGCATTGATTCGGATCAATGAAAGTTAAAACAAACCTAATCTGATGTTGTTGGAAAACTTTTCAAAAAGCTGTTATTGCAAGGACGTTCACTTTTGTTTTGCATCGCGGTATTCATTTAGAATATCCTGCTCCTCAGTCGACGAGGCAAGGGCCGAGATCCCTTCACCGGGAGTGACCCCTTGGACAGAAGTTTGCGTCAGGGCAATGACTTCACTATAGCCGATTACTTTTGCTTTGCACCGTGGTATTCAGTTGGAATATCCTGCACCCCATTCTACGGGGAAAGAGCCGAGATCCCTTCACAGGGAGTGACCTCTTTAGCAACGGTTTTCGTCACTATATTTTTAAAAGCTATCAGTTCCTTCAACGATATCAAGTTCTTTACGTTAAAGGTTTTCGCCAGAAACCATTCGTAGCCCTCCGTCGTTTCAGACGGGTAGCACGTAGTATTCATGCTATGTTTGTTGGCCTTCGTCAAGGCATAGTGTATGGTAGCTGCTTGTTGCCTTTCTGCAGCATAGATAGATGCGTTGGTTTGGGACAGTCGTATAGCCTTGTTGGCCTTCGTCAAGGGCTTGTGCGGGTGGGTTCAAATCAACCTGGAGAATGACGGGTAGAACTTGACATGTGACTTATGATTTGTTGGCCTTCGTCAAGGTCATAAGAGCATGGGGCAGAAATCACATCGGGAGTTTCAAAAGAACTGAAACTTGCCAGATATGCGCATACCTTCTGGAGTGTGGTAGCGTGAGCGGATTCCGTCACGTTATCATGTGATGATAGTTGGATCCTGATTCCCACTGATGAGTTAGTTTACTCCTCGGGTGACCCCGACTAATTCTTCTTTCAGGTTTGGAGGAGAATTTGAGGTACAGTGGGAGGATTCCAGATTAGATAAATTGGTAACCATTCTGATCTAGGTTAGAGTGCACGCTGAGTGTTTCTTTTCTCTCTCTCTTTGGCTGCGACCATTGACCCGACCCTAAGACTATGACTCAGTGACCAAGTTGACCGAATCTTCTTTAACACTGGCTTTTGGATTGTCAGAGTTGCAAACCTCATTGCCACTCCTACTTTTACCCTTTTCTCCAGGACACCCCGTATTACTACGAACGTCCACTTCCATTGGACAAAACCATCGTATGGTTAGATACGAACTCGAAAGAATTTATTCGAGGATGGTTTCAGGTTCTGGAGAAAACAGATAGGATTATTCAGTTGTCTTTTCCTTTTGCCTCCTCTCCGGTTGCGAGTGCTCCTTGGTTTAGGAGTAGTACACCTGTTACGCAAATTGGATAGTCTTCTTCCAAACCTTAGGCTGGTGCCGATCGGTAGGGAATGAAGAAAACCAATTAGCCTAACGATGGTGTACAAAAGGTATTAAGTTCAGACAAAGCAAGGGATTAGTAAGGGGGCAAAGTAAAATGCAACAGATATTCACGACCAAACCAAATTTCGTTACCACTCCCACATCACCTTTGTATTTCTCCAGGACACTCCGTATCACTACGAAGATCCACAGTTTATTTGGATACTCCATCGTATGGTTATATACGAACTCGAAAGGAACTTGTTCCAGTTCGGGGATGGATTCTGGTTCAGGAGAAATAGGAATAAGGTTTATTCGGTTGTCTTTTATCTTCACCTCCTCTCGCATTGCGAGTGTTCCTAGGATTGGGACAGTACACCCATTATGATTATTGGATAGTCTTCTTCCAAACCATAGGCTGGTGCCGAACGGTAGGGAAGGAAGAAAACCATTTGGCCTAAAAGGGTGTGCAGAAGGTAAAGACTAAAGACATATGAAGGGATTTGGAGAGGTGGCAAAGAACTATACGGTTATAGTTGTGAATCTGGATAATGGAAGAGGCATTACTAGGAATACCCAGATACCCCATCGAAACATTTCAATGTTTCAGTTTCACTGTGTAATGTTAAAGGAAAACTGATTTCCCAATTAGTCCTTACTCCAGGGTATGTATTTACAAGGTATGATTCTCACATCTGTATGGTTTTACAGATGATGAGTGGGAGTAAGTTATTGGGAATTAGGTGATCATCCTCATTATATCGAGATTCGTTGTAATCGGTGATATTTGAGGAAATCACCTGGGCTGTTTGCCGGTCGGCAAATATTTGGTTTTGAATATCCGCAGTTATGCACCAATTTCAAATTGATATATCTGTACATCTATTTTCATAGAGTGAGATATACCTTTTTGAAATTATGTCTACGACATTTACCTATATCAGTGGATGGTTAGGTAAGGAGCATTAAACAGCGGTGTAATTCTTCTTAACCATAAGTACAGTTTTCAACCTACGACACACAGTGAATGAGTTATCAGACTCAAGGGACTTATACAGAGTATTGTATGTTGTCCAGGGTCCATCAGGACAGAGGGGTTGGTCCTCGTACTATATTCGGTTTACTTATGACTTCTCTAGTTTTTAGACAGGTGTTTCGTAGGAAACACAGGGTCCGAATTTTGAGAAGTTATAGGTATTTGAATGGAGTAGAGAACCAGGTGTAGCAAGTATCGGGATTCTTCAAAGTGATCGAAGATGTAGATACTTGTATTTGGTATTCAGTTGATAGTAATGATTAAGAGATCTTGCTTCTCTTTCAGGTTACTCATAATTGGAAGCATTCCTAAGTTGAGTAACGCTGATCCGCCTCCTTCCATTTAGTTGACATGCACTGGAGACAGTTGCATGATTTGGATCTGGTTCAATTAAATCAGTGCCTCTGGTCCTATATGGGATATAGAACAGTTCGTATCTTAACGATGTTAAGGTACGGGGAGTTGTCCGGCTTATGATTAAAACCAGACTCTGGATAACTCAAGGCACGTTTCTGGGTTGACCCAGGCTATGACGAGGGTTGACTTTCTACCATCTGGATGAACAATAGCGATATTGTTCTAGACTCGCCACAGTTTTATTAAAAATGGATTTTTTCAGAAAACAGTAGTGGGAGTATGGTAGAACTGGAAGTGATTACAGAACCACAAACGATTACTGAAGATTTGACAAGGAACCTAAAGATTCAATCTGGATTGACATTCCATTGGCCACTCCGCAGATAAGGTGGGTAACTTCAGGCACCCGAGAGGTACTACGGTAGCCTCAAGGACGGTGACAGGGAAGTTCTTGTTTACCCACAATTACCATTGCTGTTGTTCCAGGCTGCGAGACCCGGTGGGAGGATGAGTATAGCGTCGTTCTAAACTAGTTTTAGAAGTGTACGTCTATATGACTCTGCCAGAGGGTTGTCGTAGTCAGTGGGAGCAGCGGAAGCATTGGTGGACAGGTAGCTTATGTCTATTTATAGACTAAAGCAGATGTAGCGGAGATAGATCATCTATTTCTGACGTGACAGTCATAGGTTTGACATCATCAGAATAGGGGATGGATCTGTTGAGAAGGTAGTAGGGTGTGATATCCTGGTATTTGGATGACATACACAAAGTAGGAAAGGAAACTCCTATACTACAATCGGTTATATTTTGGTCGTTACACAGTGGTTTCTCTACAAAGGAAATGGATTTTATATCAGACATACTGGTTACTAGATCTACGGTTTTAGATCTAGATTTGGGTGTTTTCCCAATCTGGGTACTTAGACAGCATTCTAAGGGTATTTAGAATGGACGACTCCATGCACGGTAGTGTACCTGCAGAATATGGAGTCACCATTTCTAAAGGTGTCTTATAGACTAAAGGGGAGAGGGATGTGCATGATTGACAGATCACTTGCTTAGGCAATTGAGTCAATCATGAGATGTCAAGTACCACACCAGATGTTGTTCTTGCACTAGATGCAATAAGTTGACATTGATCCAATCCTGGAGAAACAGTCGGAAGCAGTTTTAGAACATAAGTGGATGTTCTAGGGATATGATAACGACAGCCTCATTCGGGAGACAGTTATCATTCCAGGCTTCCAAGGTGACATGGACGACAAGGAGGTTGTCAGAGTTATAGTTTTTCCTTCTGACGAGGGGCAGTATTTTGGACAGTTGGTCCAAGGCAATACTGAGGGAGGCATGGCGCAGGATACTGATTAAGTTCAGTTGATGATACAGTCTAAGAAGTTTGGATTTGGAGTTCATTTATGAGCTATGTCCCATCAGACATCCAGACACATTCTAAGACAGGTATTGCTCATTTCGGGAGATGGGTTTCTCCGCGAACTTGAGATATAGAGAGACATTGAAAGAGACAACAAAGCGGATCCACTCACTGAGGCTATTCCTCGAACGCAATAGTTTCGCAAACGAGCTTTGTGAGACTGACTAGTAGAGGAGTTGGGTGTTCGGTATCACACGGGCTGTGAGTATGCGACATCGCAATAATTAGCCTTGAGTGCAAGTGGGAGATTGTTGGAGATAGTGCCCTCAGAGTCAATTATTAGGTCACAGGTACGTGATTGTAATGATTGATGGAGGACCTATCCCGGTAGGACAGTCATACTCGAGATGATAGTATGCTATCTGGTTTACCTTTATCATCGTGTACTGCTTTAAGTGACCTGACACGTCGCTATTACACGTTGATAGAGCCCCTAGGATTCTTGCTTGTCCACCAGCAGTATGAGGGCGATCATATAAGTGGGAGCTGGGGGTCTATAAGCATATCCTTAAAAGGTCCCTAGTCGTGAGAGTTTCGAGACAGGGCATCGATTCTCCATAGTAGACTAGTGTATACAGTCGAGACCCCGACGAGGGGCGGTGGCCGGTCTCACAAGCCACTGGTGTCAGTTGGATCACCTAAGATGTATACAGGTGCTCATTGGGTTATGAGTACACCGGACAGGACTCGCCGGGAACATGCTAGTTGGTCATATACCAGACGTCAGATGGCAGTTCCCTGGTGACATGTGTGCAGGTTAGTTCATCGACCTGGGGATCGTCATTTGTCTCGTGTGAGTTCCCACTGTACTTTGATTACTACCCTACCACGGCTCAAAGGAGTCGTGCAAACAGGTTTTAGTTGGGTACAGTCCCGAGCCACATGGAGGCAGTGAGCGTATCTTCAGGGGTTCGTCTCTCCCAGTATTAGGGGTGAGGTCGTGCTGTGTCTAGGAGAGCCATTACACGAAGCCCTCGGCCGAGGCAAGGAGATTTACTGGTAGGTATTCCAGTAGTATCTCAGGGTGTTCTGGGCTACACTCCGACACGACTTGTACCGCTTTTGGGGGTCTGACTTTTACCAACCCCCTAGGCCCGCCATGCGATGCTCATAGAACAACGGACCGGACTGTACGGATATTGTCACTGACAGGCTCAGTAGGGAGTCAGGCTGAGTTCGCTCACAGACGTCCCTTTTGGTCAATACCTGGTAGCCCGTTAAGTATTGGCTTATACCTCTAACGTGCTAGTGGTTAAATCCACAACCAAGGTGTTGATGAGTCTTTAGAGTCCCCCACATTTCAGTCATCATGGTTGTTGATGATGGCATGACTTTTGGAGTGATGATTGTTGCTTTGAGTGTTGGATTTTCCTTACTATCATTTCTTTTGCATGATAGCTTTCCTCTCTCTCTTTTTTGGTATTAGATGAGAATGGCTCCCATTATCTTTTGATACACCACACTTTCACTCTCCCTCTATTCCTCATTGATATGGCCGGCCAATCCCCCTAGTGGGATGTCCAAGATTTTTGGGTGGGTTTTTAGCTCATTTCATGTTGCAAAAATCCCACAAGATCAATCCCAAAAGCTCCAAGCATCATTCCTCCACCAAATGGCAATTCCACAACCCCAAAGTGAGACTTGAGGACTACATATTCTACAGCGAATCTTGGGCACGTCGAGTAGCCGGCTTCGTGCCCGAGTTGCCTCGGCATTGAGGTGGGAGCCCGTAAAAGAAGTAGGCGGTGTGGTGCACTTCCGGCGACGAGGAGGAGACGGGACATTCCGCAGGAGATCGGGACGATGACGAGAAGACCGGAGGATTTGGATCGTCGGTATATCTCTTTCCCCTCTTATTGTTAGCTAGGACTAGTTAGTGGTTCGATCCGGGTATTAGTGCGCGGCGGTTTGCCAGTTCAAGTAAAATTAAAGTTTATCACCGCTTCCGCATTTGGCCGTCGGATTGACGGCCGGGGCGCCGCCGTGCACTTACAATATATATATATATATATATATATGTATGCGATATATGTTAATTGTATTATTTTCTTTTGTTGCAAAAATATATTATATATGTGATATATAATATTGTAACAAGTTATGATTACAAATGCAACATGATTTATGGAGATTAAATATAGTTAGGGTTTGATTAGGGTTAGTTTTTTCATGAAGCTTCTAGAAGCTTTATTTTGTTTTAAGCTTAGATATTTTGTTTAGATATTTTGTGAAGATATTTCTTAACCCAACCCAAACGCTTTACCATGGTTTATTCTCTACAATGGTTAAGTCTTTCATTCTTAACCAAGGATTGCAATTGTAACCATAACACTTTTTCATTATTCATCACAAATACTTTTCTTCTTCTTCTTCCTCTTAAAAAGCTTTCTAGCTTTTTAGTTAGTGATGAATAAGTGTGAGAAATTGAAAGAAAAAGAGAGCTAAATTCCTACTTCATCATCCTCATCTATTCTAGCCACTTAGATTAGGGTGTTCAATTCACTAATACTTGATTAGAGAAGTGAGACCTTGAGTTAAAGATTCTTCAAGGTAGATCATCTTCGAAAAGGAAGACTTCGAGCAAGAATGGATCATTCGACTTGTGGAGCCTCTCTTGAGTCCGGGAGATCAAGGATCGCGGCAAAGGGACTACTACTCGGAGCTTATGAAGCGAAGGAACGGACTACAAAGGTTGTAATCCCTCTCTCTTAGATGTAAAGTTGTTTACTTGCATGGTTAACCCTAATTATCTAGCAAAGATCCTCGCTTTAGGTTGTTCGGCACATGAAAAATTTAAATTCGGCATGGTTAATGCCTTATAGACCCTCGTGATAGTACCTAGTAACCATACAGTGGTATCAGAGACTAGCTAGAGCATTAGGCGACGTGTAGACGAAGTTAAAAGTCCGATCGAACCCCGAAACGTCGTATTTGACCCCCTCTCTGGAAAATTTTTTAAAAAGGTGATTTTTCCATATTAAAAAAACTCAAAAAATTAAGCAGGTAATTGTATGGATTACTGTGAAATACGAGTCACTGTAGCCTTTAAGTCGCCGCAGAACCGCGGCCATACCATGCTTTTGGCGGCGGTTCCGCGGCAGTACTTGGGTGTCAGGGATAGTTATTTCTAGGGTTCATCCGTAAGTATTACTACGTGCTTCTGGGAATTTTTAATATTACTCAAGTGTTGAGTTTTCTGGAGATATTTTTTATTCATTGATTCGATCGAAAAATTTAACATTGTCTATTTATCTGAAATGTGATACAATATGTGGAATTCATATAGTTGGGCATGAAATGCGAAATATGTGATATTTCGGATTTAAGATGTCTAAAGTGATTGTGGATTCCAAATGTTGTAGTTTTACACTTTCTTTTCTGTGACCGTAAGCGTAGTATGTGGTGTATCGCCGGCTTCGTTGCTATACATCAACGACAATCGGGATACGCATACTTGCTTACGTTGATGATATGAGATATTATGTGTTGCTGTGATATGTTATATTGGATCGTCGTGTTCTGAATAGCCGGGGGGTTTATGTGAGATGAGGGTGTTCTTTTTCATTCATGTAAAATTCATTGTATGTAATATTCTTTTATTGGGGCACTTCCGGGTTGAGGTTGATGTCACAATTGTATATTATTTACTTTTCCGTATTAGGTATACCCGAGGAGGGGAGCATAAGTAACCGGGTTCTAGGGTCCAGTGGGAGGCCATCTCGAGGAGTCGAGACCGGGTCTCCTAACCCTAGAATTAGCAGTGTTACTTTCCGCTCTCGTAGGGGTCTAGGGATGTGGGTTTGGCTATTCATCGCGGCCGTGGAATCCATGTTTTATACAGGCTCGAAATAAAACACGGACGTCCTAGTATATCCAATATTTCATATGTAATCTTCTGTTGCAATGTTCTGTGATGAGATCATATTAATGCCTGAGACAAATGCTTATACTATATATATGATGATATATAAATATTACTGCTTTCGTTTCTTCTGTGATGCTTAGGAAGCATAACTGATGGGATTTATTAATGAGATTAATAGAAGAAAAGAAACCTAAAAGATGTTGTAGAATCAAATCTTTATGAAAAGGGTAGCTACAGTTTTTCTTTGCATAGCGGTATATATGATATACCCTGCACCTTATTCGATGAGGAAAGAGCCGAGATCCCTTCACCGGGAGTGACCTCTTTAGCAAAACTGGCAGATACTACAAACTCGTGGTTTAGTTTTTGATTGCTTCTATAGTTCTTGCTTTGCATAGTGGTATATATGATATCCCTGCACCTTATTCGATGAGGAAAGAGCTGAGATCCCTTCACCGGGAGTGACCTCTTTAGCGAAACTAGCCTCAAAATCACTTGTTTCTACAACGATATCAACTTCATTACGCAATAGGTTTTCAGAAAAACCAGTCGTAGCCCTCCGCCATTTCAGATAAGTCCTACTTAGTATTCGTGCTACGTTTGTTGACCTCCGTCAAGGCGTAGTGTGCGGTAGCTAACTAGTATTTATCTGTTTATGCATATGATGCAGAGTGGATTAGGGTAGTCGTACGGCCTTGTTGACCTTCGTCAAGGATTGTTCGGGTGGGTTTGATTCAATCAAGAAATGATGGGTTGAACTTGACTAGAACCCTATGAATTGTTGACCTCCGTCAAGGTCATGGGATGCTTAGGGCAAAATATTATCAGGAATTTCAAGTGTTGAAATTTGCAATGAGATTGCATACCTTCTATGAGATAGTTGGATCCCGATACCCACTGTGAGTAAGAGTTACTCCTAGGAGAATTTTACACAGGACAATTAGCCAATCAAGTAGGTGTCTAGAAAGGTGTTAACGGGGTTATGCCTCTGGGGAAATGAGGTTTATTTTAATTAGGTCCGTGCGAAAGCACGGGGAACCTCCCTCAAAGTACCAACACTGATCCGGCTGAAAGATTGGCGAACTTGTAGGGTGTAATTAATCCCGGCTAATCTTACTTTTTAGGGTTTGAAGGAAGATTTGATTAAAACAGTGGGAGCCATCCTGATTCGATAAGATAAATAACCAATCTAATCTTGCAAGAGCATACGCTAAAGTGTTTTCTTCTCTCTCTCTAGGTAGCGACCATGTTAGGCCTTAATCAAGATAATAATATGGATGTATTGACTGAACCCGCATATTATACTGAGCAGGAGAACGTTGGTCCCGTTCTTTCTTATAAGTGTTATAAGACTGAGTAGGAAATAGGAGAATATCTGGATTCTCATGTCGCCCAAACAAAGAACAAGCATGCTGATGCATCTTCTTCGGGTGTGTTAGTTATCGAGAACTGTTTCTTAGTTCACTCTACGTCCTGGGTATTAGATACCGGATCGGGATCCCACATATGTAATATGTTGCATGGGCTACATAAAGGTAGAGAACTGGGAATGGGTGATCATTCCGTAAGAGTAGGGAATGGTGCAGATGTTGCAGCCAAGGCTGTTGGCAAATATCACCTTGTGTTACCAAATGGTAATACATTGGTTCTAAACGAGTGCTATTACATTCTGACCCTGATATGCAATATTATATCGATTTCCTTATTGAATAAAGAAGTATATAATTTTGTAGTACAGGATAATCTTCTGAACATATTCCTGAATCAAAAGTTGATAGGATCAGGGTCGTTAAATAAAGGCATATACGTTCTCAACCAAACTACAGTACTTAATGTACAAAACACTAACAAGAGGAAGAGTTCAGAAATGAACGAATCCTTCTTGTGGCATTGTAGACTAGGTCATATCAATGCGACACGGCTAGCTAAATTACATAAGGATGGATATTTGAATCCTTTCGAATTTTCATATTATGACACTTGCCAGTCATGTCTCAAAGGCAAGATGACCAAAACTCCGTTTAGTGGATACAGAGAAAGAGTTACAGAACTCTTAGGACTAATACATAGTGATGTATGTGGTCCCATGTCTACACATGCCAGGGATGGTTCTTCGTACTTCATTACATTCACTGACGATCTCTCAAGATTCAGATATGTGTTCCTGATGAAACACAAGTCTGATGCTTTTAAGAAATTCAGGGAATATAAGCACGAAGTAGAGAACCAAATGGGCAGAAGTATTAAGATCCTTCGATCTGATCGAAGAGGAGAATACTTGAGCAATGAGTTCCTAGATTATCTAAAAAAGAATGGGATTCTCTCTCAGCTTACACCTCTATATACACCACATCACAATGGTGTATCGGAGCGGAAGAATCACACCCTATTAGATATGGTGCGCTCTATGATGAGCACAGCTGAGTTGCCTATTTCCTTCTGGGGATATGCACTGGAGACAGCTGCATAACTACTGAATAAAGTTCCTACCAAATCTGTGCCTACTGTAGGGATGTATTGCACGACAACAAGGTCTAGCAAGGCATCACACATGCCATTTTATAAAAATTTGGGGTGCTATGTAAACCTAACCAAGATCTTAACTAGAGAATTAGGATAAACATTATAAGTAAACAACTTTACATCTAAGAGAGAGGGATTACAACCTTTGTAGTCCGTTCCTTCGCTTCATAAGCTCCGAGTAGTAGTCCCTTTACCGCGATCCATGATCTCCCGGACTCAAGAGAGGCTCCACAAGTCGAATGATCTATTCTTTCTTGAAGTCTTCTTTTTCGAAGATGATCTACCTTGAAGAATCTCAAGATCAAGCTTTTACTTCTCTAATCAAGTATTAGTGAAGTGAACACCCTAATCTAAGTGGCTAGAATAGATGAGGATGATGAACTAGGAATTTTTCTCTCTTTTGTTTTCATTTTCTCACTTTAAATCATCACAAGTCAAAAAGCTAGAAAGCTTTTTCAAGGAGGAAGAAGAAGAAGAAAGCTTTTGTGATGAGTAATGAATTATTGTTGTGGTTACAAAACCAACCTTGGGTTAAGAATGAAGGCTTAATCCTTGTAGAGAATTAACTAGGGTAAAGAGTTTGGGTTGGGTTAACAAATATCTACACAAAATATCAATACAAAATATCTAAGCTTAAAACAAAATAAAGCTTCTAGAAGCTTCAAGAAAAAGCTAACCCAAATGCTAACCCAAATCAAACCCTAACTTGTTTAATCTCCACAAATCATGTTGTATTTGTAATCATAACTTGTTACAATATTATATATCACATATATAATATATTTTGCAACAAAAGAAAATAATACAATTAACATATATCGCATATATATCAATGTATTATCCGGTGAGAAAATGAATCAATAAAGCGAGCTTATATTAGTTAACATAATATAATATATCACATATATAATTATACATTAAATTATCGAATCAACACTTATCCGACAATCCGGCTATATTGCATATAACCGACTAATATAACATGTACCAATTCATCGAATCAACACTTGATCCGATGACTCGGCTATATCACATATACCCAGCCGATATCATATATCGCAAGAATAGAATACGGTATCTCATATTGTATTATTCTCGGTCCCGCACACATCACATATGTGCTCCTACTCCGTTTTGCCTGAGTCAGGAAACCTCTGTGTAGGACTCTAAAGAATCGTCAATACGCCGGCAGTAGGTGATGATCATATCAAACACCCACAAGCTGCAAGCGGTTAGCTAAACGTAACAGCCACCCAGGTATTGAGCAATCAGAAGATCAAGAAGCAAGCCTGTACATTCTCCTGCGAATCCAATCAGTAACACTCCCGTACAGTCCGGTCTCTTCGTATGATATGTCGAATATCCAGTCTAGGGGTGGTAAATGTCAGACCCCAGTAACCGATAAGTCGTGTGGATATGAGGTCCATAACAGTTCAAGAAACTACTGATAACACTTACCAGTTAATCTCAGCAACCCTGGCCAAGGATTTCCCGTTATATCCAATCGAACACAGCGCAACATCAACTCCCTATACCGGGAGAGGCGAAACCCCTCCTATCGCTCATTGCCTCCATATGATTCGGGACTGTACCCAAAAGCCACCGTTTTGCACGCCCTCTTGGACGTGGTATGATGGAAATTAAAGCACAGTAGGAATCACACAAGACTCTATGACGATCTCGGTTCTACAGACTAACCTGTACCAGTGTCACCAGAGAACTGCCATCTGACGTGAGGTATAATACCATCTGGGAGTTCTCGGCGAGTCCGTCCAGTGTACCCAGTCTCCACTGAGCACCCGTATACTATCTCTGATGTCAAACATCGATGGATATGGGATCATCCATCTCCCATCTACATGGGTCAAGAAGCATATGCTAGTCTACTCTGGTATATCGATGGCCTGTCTTGATACACCTGCGACTAGGAACATTTGAAGGATATACTTAGCGACTACACTGTCCCCACTAGTATGATCTGCATCATAGTCCTGGTAGTCAAGTACTCATCTTAAGGGCTTTATCAACATGTAACATAGAGACTATCAGAGTACATGTTAAGATAAAAAGCAACCAGATAGCATACTATCATGTCGAGCAAGAAAGTCCTCCATATATATGTCCAAGCATCCACTACAATATACATCGCATGTATAGTAATGGCCTCTAGGGCATACGTATCACTAACAATCTCCCACTTGCACTAGGGCCATCTGTTGTAGTATCTCATACCCAACAATCAGCTGTGGTTGAAGTATCTCATACTCAACCATCCCATAAAATTCTCTACTGGGAAATAGGCCTTTGTGAGTGGATCCGCGCTGTTGTCCTCTGTGTCTACTCTCCTAACCTCGATCTCCCTAGAGATCAACATCTCCATGATCAGGTGATACTACCTAAGAATATGTCTGGATCTCTGATGGGACGTGGTTTCCTTGGCAAAAGCCAAAACTCCATTGTCACACAATGGTAGGAACGAAGTTCATCTCATGAACTAGTGTACATCCAGATTATTTCTTTGGTAGCATCCTTGGTAGTGATTTATCCTGCCTTTATCGTCTAGTATTTCACAGTATCTGGCTTTGAACTCTTCCAACATACCGTCCCTCTACTGAGGGTAAAGACAATGCCTGTGACTGACATTCAGTCGTCCTTATCACCCTGGAACCTTTCCAATGATTCTCCCCAGGATCGATTGATACCATCTCACTACAACTAGTGAGAATCCTAACATCCAATTAGATCTATCTCATAGATCCAAAACCTAGGATATAGGAGGTATCATTTTGATCCTATATGGAGAATCCTTGTGATAAGAGGAGATTGACCAAGTGTAGCATAGGAAACTCCTTCCATATCATGAGTATGTCATCCACGTACTATACGAGGATCACCACCATACTCCCTACTACCTTTTTGTATATACTGGGTTCATCTACCATTTTGATGAAGTCAAACTCTTTGACTACCATATCAAAACAGACGTTCCAACTCCGCGATGCCTGCTTTATCCCATAAAGCAACTTGCACACGTTTTCGCTGCTCCCACTGTCTACGAAGCCCTCTGGCTGTGTACTTATAGATGCTCTCCTCTAAATCACTATTTAAAAAAGCAGTCATGACACCCAACCGCCAGATATCGTAGTTATAGTATGTAGCAATGGTAAGTAGGATCTGGATGGACTTAAGCATAGCTTTGAAAGTCTCAACTTTTCCATGTACACCAAGTAATCTTCTCAAGATATACATGCTTCTGATGGGGATTTAACCCTTCAGATAAAGCAACAAAAGTGTATACTTTGTTGGTGTACATAGATTCCATCTTAGATCACTAAGCATCCAGCCATTCTTACAGAGTCCCCACTCTTGATGGCCTGCTCGAAACAAGTTGGGTCATCATCTCAAGATGCAATCCTCGCTCCTACTGTAATAGAGAAACCGAAGTATCTCTCAGGTGGATGAGGAACCCTACTAGATCGGCGGAGAGGCTGAGGTTCGTTAGAAACTATTGAATCCTTCGGGTTTACCAAATCATCAGCTACAGTTTGTATAGCTGGAACCTTTTCCAGTTCTACCTCATGACCACTAATTTCTTCATAAGAAATTCCCTTTCCAAAAGGTGGCATGCTGAGAAACAAAACACCTTTTGCTCCCCAGTTTGGTAGAAGATATTCCCTTGCGAATGCTTGGGATATCCAACAAACTTCCACAGAACTGACCTTGCCTTGAGTTTGTCCAGATTTTTCTTTGGACAACCCTAAATATTAACATCCTTAAGAGATGGGCTCTTTCCATACCATATCACATATGGAGTGGTAGGCACCAGATTTGGTTAGAACCCTATTCAATAGGTATGCAGTTTCTCAAGTGCATAACCCCCAAAAGGAAATAGGTAACTCAGTAGTACTCATCATAGAGCATACCTTATCACATAGGGTGCGATTGCTTCGCCCCAATATACCAACGTATTGTGGTGTATTCGGAGGATTAATGCTGAGAGAGAATCTCATTCTCCTTTAGAATAGTCCAGGATTTCCGTGCTCAAGTATTCTCCTCCCTGATCATATCAAAGGACATAATACTTATACCCGTTTTGGTTCTCTACTTCTGAAATACAAAGAACCAGTCCTGGCATGTGTAGACAGGGGACCTCATACATCATTATGTATCAATCCCAAGAGTTCACTAACTCTTTTTCTGTTTCCAATAAACAGAGTTATGGTCATCTTATCTTTGTGACATGACTGGTAAGTTTCACAAGATGTAAATTCAAACTAATTTAAATATGCATCTAAATGTAACTTAGCTAGTCGGGTCACATTGATATGACCTAGTCTACAAAACCTCAAGAAGGATTCGTTCATTTCTGAACTCTTCTTCTTGTGTGTGTTCTGTACATTAAGAACTGTGGTTTGATTTAGAACGTCTATGCTTTTAGATAACGTGCCTGAACTGATCAACTCTTGATATAGGAAATGTTCAAAATATTATCCAACAATACAAAATTATATCCTTCTTTATTAAATAAAGATACTGATATGATGTTTTATATCAGATTCGGTATCTAATAACATTCATTCAGAATCAATGTATTTGGTAATACAGGGTGATAACTGCTAACTGCTTGGCTTGCAACAGTTGCACCGTTTCCAACTCTTGAAACTTATCACCCGTTCTCAGTTCTCTGTAATGAACACACCCGAAGATGAGGCATCATCATACACTTTCTTCATTTGGGTGGTACGGGAATTCTGGTAATCCCCTATTTCCTGCTCTGTCTTATAACAATTATAAGTTGGAGCGGGACCGACGTTCCCCAGCACAGTATAACAAGAGGGCTCAGTCAATACATCTGTATTTTTTATCTTGATTAAGGCATGACATAGTCGCAACCAGGAGAGAGAGAGAGAAGAAAACACTCAGCGTGCGGTTTTGCAAGATTAGATTGGTTATTATTATATCTAATCAGGATGTCTCCCACTATTTTAGTCAAATCTTCCTTCAAACTCTAAAAGGAAAGACTAGCCAGGATTAATTACACCCAACAAGTTCACCAATCTTTCAGCCAGGCCGGTGCCGGTACTTTGAGGGAGGTTCCCCGTGCTTTCGCACAGACCTAATTAAAGTAAACCTCATTTTCCCAGAGGCATAACCCCGTTGACACCTTTCTAGACACCTACATGATCGGCTAATTGTAATGTGTAAAACTCTCCCAAGAGTAACTCTTACTCGCAGCGGGTATTGTGATCCAACTATCTCATAGAAGGTATGCAATCTCATTGCATATTTCAACACTTGAAATTCCCAATAATATTTTACCCCCAGCGTCCTATGACCTTGACGGAGGCCAAACTACCCATAGTCCGCTAGTCAAGTTCAACCCGTCATTTCCTGATTGAATTAGACCCACCCGCACGACCCTTGACGGAGGCCAAACTACGCCGTACGAATACCCTAATCCAATCACATCATATGCTTGCAGATAAGCACTAATCAGCTACCGTACACTACGCCTTGACGGAGGCTAAACTACCGCAACACGAATACTAACTATTACTTATCTGAAATGACGGAGAGCTACGACAGGTTTTTAAGAAAACCTTTTGCGTAACGAACTTGATATAGTCGTAGAATCGAGTGATTTTAAATGGAGTGTTTTTGAGGCCTTTACTAGTTTTGATAAAGAGATCACTCCCGGTGAAGGGATCTCGGCTCTTTCCTTATCGAATAAGGTGCAGGATATTTCACAAATACCGCTGTGCAAAGAAAAACTATAGAAGCTAACCAAAGACAAACCGAGTGTGTAGCATCTGCTAGTTTCGCTAAAGAGATCACTCCCGGTGAAAGGATCTCGGCTCTTTCCTTATCGAATAAGGTGTTGGATATTCTGCAAGGAATACCGCTATGCAAAGCAAGAACTAGAGCTACCAGTTTTTAAACAAGTTTCTACAACATCTTTAGGTTTCTTTTATTTCATTAATCTCATTAATGAAGTCCCATTTTATTATGCTTCACAAGTATCACATTTGAAACGAAATCAGCAATATAACATATATCTTATATATATAATATAAACATTCGTCTCAGGCAGTAATATGATCTCATCACAGAACATTGCAGCAGAAGAAACACATATGAAATATTGGATATTGATCAGTCTAAAATACTGCATTTTTAACACGTCAATTTCCCTATCATTTGCACTCATCTAGAAGTGTTCGGTATTCATATTACACATATTAGCAAAACAGTCCTGAAATACCAGATTGCATGTGTTATACTCTAAAACCGACATTTCTAAGGGAATTGTGTGTTTATCATGGCATCGCATCATTCTTGTATAGCGCAACTCTTGTCTCGAGAAATTGTGCAGGAAATTGCAGGAGCAAAGCCAAAATTGGGAAAAGAGCTGATAAAAGATACGCCAACTCCAAGATGTAACATCTGGTAGTGATACAGAAGGCCAAACAAAATTCAACATATCAGAAGCAAGCCCAAATGTCAGCCCAAATCTTTACCAGAAATCTCAAGCCCCAAGGCCCTCAAAAGACCGCGGATCCGCGGCCCAAACCCTCTTGGCGCCGCGGATCTGCGGCGCTATGGTGACTTCAGCGGCTCAGTATTTTTACACGTGTCTCATATAACTACCCAAGCTTCCAGAAGACTCCCGATTCTCCACGTGGCACATCTAGAAGGCTCGGCTTAACAAACTTCATCTAGAAAGCTCTCTTTAACAAACTTTTGGAGGGAAAATTCAAATTTGAAATCCTAGATCTAAGGTTTTGAGGCCTATAAAAAGGAGCTTAGATCTAGGGTTAATGGTTGTTCATTAATCTCCATCTTCTTCCATCCACAAGTTGAGTGACACGACTTGTGTGAAACCCTAACCCTAATCCAAAGCCAAATTCAAGATACCGAGTACCAAATCAAGCGAGAAGCCTTCAACCTTTTAGGAGCGGAGCCGATCTTCAATCGAGCAAGTGATCCAAGCCGATCCACGACTCAAGGAGCCGAGCGAAGCCAAATCGACGATCGAGTTCTTCCTCTTGTAGTTCTTGAGTGATTGTAACGGAATTGTTGATATAAATAAAAGGTGAAATTCTTTAATCTTGCTTTCTTTAAATTCTTGCATCATGATTCGATCTCAATTTGTGATTGTAGTTCTTGTTGTGATGTTTGAGTAAAACTCCGCTAGTAAAGGAGTCGAGACGATCAATAGAATGATGATGTAACAAATCTTAAAACGATTCTTAAGTCCTACGAGTTTTGTAAACCCTAGAAAGTTGAAGAATCGATGACCTAGTTTCGTTGCGATGCTTTCTTGATTGTTATCGCTCGAAATTACGGATCTACGATCGATTCTTGAATTTACTAGAGGCTAGAATGTGAATGATATCGACGAAGGAATAAGGGATAAATGATGAAACCCTAGTTTCACTAGAAATCCCTAATTCTCGTCGATCATCATCGATCTAGTATCAATTCATCGAAGGATAAGAATACGTAATCGCAAGATTTCATCACATCTATAGATCCGATCGATTCCTACGATCCTCAATTCGATTCTTGATATTTGGTTTGGAAAATCAACAAATTCTCAATTCTTGTATCTATCTTTTTCTTGTTATTAGATCTAGATTTTCCAATTCTTGAACTTCAACTATAAATCATGAATTGTTTGTTTTCTTTTCATTAAATTTTCGATTCAAACAAAACAAAATACGAAGGAATCGCGCAATCCCTGTGGACGATCCGCACTTACTAACGCGCTACATCCGACACCGTTATTGATTGCGGTCAAATAATTCTTTGATTGTGAATTCTATTTTCTAAACCGACACACAAAGATAAGATCAATCAAATGGCGCCATTGCCGGGGATCGCACGCTAATTCGTTCTTTATTTGAAATTTGAATTGAAAGATTTATTCCATTATAATTTTTAGATCAAAATTCGCGCAAACATTAATACGAGTTGTTGTGATTTATGCGAGGGAATCTGAAGCTTTCTGTGCAATTGTAACAATTTTCAGAGAATTCCAGAGGACTCAAGAGGTGAAAATTAGCGTTCTGTGAAATTTTTGTGCAGCGAAGCCACTTCCTCACCGCGATTCCGCGGCCCTAGTCCCCTCCTGCGGCGGTTCTGCGGCCTCCTCAAGGCATCCCTGCACCAAAATTCTTCTGTAAATTCCTAACTTTCTTATCTCTCTCCTTATCTGTTCCAATTAACATTTTGTGCAGATTTCTTTGCAAAAATCGCAGCGCCGTGCAAAAAGCAAAAATTAAATTGTGCTTGTTATTATTTTTGTGGTTGTTTGCATAACTAATACGGACATTAAGGGGCAAAGACCAAATCCAGATTAGGTGGGGAGTTCATTACCCTTCCTAAGCCCCAAAAATCACAAACTTGCATCCGCATTTACCCTCATTAACTAAAAAAATATCTAGAGATGACTCTAAGGACAATCGCGCACACTTAGGATAGAAAAAGGCCGTGGGTAATTCATTGCTTATCCGCGTTTCTCTTGTGGTGTCTAAGGCAAGTGTGTCGAAGGCTAGTGGTTATTTAATTAGGCCCACTACTTACGTAGTGGAGAACCTCCCACTTACCTGGCACTTACCTGGCCACAGGAAAGACAAAGAGGCAGTGGAGGATTTATCCTGCGACTTGTCTTTTGGCAGTTAGGAGCGGTCTAGAGATTTGACCTAGGCGACCAATAGAATTAGGGTTTTGTGTGTTGAATTTGTTGTGTTGCATCATTTTTTCAAAAAATCCGTCCACTTTTCAAAACAAACACCGCATTAATCATTCCCCTAATTATAAATTCACGCTGCCACTTGTACTAACCCTTTTTAGTGCAAGATAGGCTGGACACGGGATTCTAGTGCCCGTTAGTCCACGTTTCCTTTTATCGACCCAAAAGTCGGTATTTCTACATTTACCTTTTCTTTACCCACCACCACACCCACATCGATGGATCCGTCTACATCGAACTTCTTTACCACTACTCTGCCGCCATCCGTTGGTGCGCAGAATCCACCCCGCATCTCTTTCCAAGAGAGATGCTATCCTACATGAGGTCCCCTTTCCACCTGTCTTTCCATTCCACCAGCCAACGGGGAAAATTTTGAAATTAAACCCAATACATCAACCTTCTACCAAAATTTCACGGTCTCGAGTCTGAAGACGCATATGCCTTTATCACAAAATTTGAAAATGTATGCGCAATGATGGGTACCTCACAGCTTTCTATGGATGCTATGCGTCTATGTCTTCTCCCATTTACCTTGTGCGATATAGCCGAGAAGTGGCTGTATAACACAACTGCACATTCCATTTCAAATTGGGAAGAATTCGTCAAAACATTCCTTAAGAAATTCTACCAAGATCATAAAACAGCTCGAATCCGTAGCGAAATAAATCAATTCACCCAGCTTCTAAATGAACCATTTTCAAAATGTCTTGAACGCTTCAAGGATCTGTTAGTCCAATGTCCACATCACGGAATCCCTAGATGGGAACTGTGTAGAATCATATATGAGGGCATTAATCCTAACACAAGACAGACCCTTGAATCCATGTGTCAAGGCAACTTCATGATGAAAGATGATGGGGAAGCCTGGAAATTCTTAAAAGATTTCGCTGAAAAATCTTTACAGTGGGAGGGTGTGAGTCAATCGTCTAGGGATGGAAATAATATTTCCATAGGAGTTAGAGCTGACATTTCATCTATGCAAAAGAAACTCGAGACTATGGAAAACAAATTTTTAGCCGCCCTAAGTCAAATATCACTCTCCAAAACTGTATGTGGCTGCTGTTCTAATCCTTCTCATTTGACGGAAGAATGTCCACGAAATTCTCTGTTTCAAGGTCATGAGCATATCAATTATGCTTTCCAACAACGACCTAGGAACGATCCATTTTCTTCCACATATAATCAGGGTTGGAGGAATCATCCAAATTTTTCTTGGAACCAATCACAATCTCAAAACACGGTTCCAACCCAAAACAATTTCCAAAGGGTCCCTCCACCACAACAACAATCACAACTTCAATTGAGTCAGCACCCCTTCCAAGCACATAACTTTCAAAATCCGGTCAACACACCTGCACTGTATAGTCCTTTACAGTTGACCGGGACTGATAAATCCTCTTCATTTGCACAATACATGAATTTGGTCTTAACAAATATCATGCAAGTTTCGGCTGAAATGAAGTCTTCTGTCGATAAAATTGAGAAAAACTCTGCGTCCCAAAGCGAGAGTATTAAATCGATGGAAGAAGAAATTGCACGATTAAAAGCCGAAATGAGTGCAAGAGAGAAAGGGAAACTTCCAGCTCAACCTTTGCCCAATCCTGGCTATTCACATCATGTGAGTGCAATCACGTTGAGATCTGGAAGAGTGCTTGACAACCACGTTGGGGAAGAGATTGATGACACTGAAAAATCTATCAATGATACCCCGGCTGAAACCTTTCCTTCCACTTCTGCTTCTAATTCTGACCCCAGTTCTTCTACCACACCACCTTCTTGCGAGCCTATTCTTCGTTTTCCACAAGGCTAGCCACCTCAGCCCATCTCTTCTAGTCTACCACCGACGATCCCCAACTCTATTCTGGGATCGGGTCCACACACACTTCCTTCTCCTATGATGGACCCAGCGCTTATTGCTAAAGCATCTTATCCTAATCGGTTAAGAGCTAACACATCGAGTCCACATATGGAGAAGATTATGGACATGTTTAAGCAAGTTAACATCAACATCCCTCTCCTAGATGCCATCCAACAAGTTCCGTCCTATGCGAAAACTCTTAAGAACTTGTGCACTAGGAAGAGGAAGACTCAAGTGCCCAAGAAGATATTCATGGCAAAAACTGTAGACACGGATTTCCCCCAACAAGTACCGAGGAAACGTAAGGACCCTGGCTGTCCTACTATTTCCATTTCTATTGGGGAAAAACACATCAACCATGCTCTACTAGACCTTGGCGCTAGTGTTAACTTGCTTCCATACTCGTTTTATGAGCAACTAGGAATCGGAGAGTTGAAACCAGCCCATTGCACTCTCCAAATGGCTGACCGATCAATCACCAAACCTAGGGATGAACTGGAGGATGTGTTAATAAAAATTGGGGAATTCGTATTCCCTGTGGACTTTATTGTAATTGATACACGGCCTGTAGCGAACCCACGGAACCAAATTCCGGTGATTTTAGGTCGCCCCTTTTTGGCCACTTCCAATGCTATCATCAACTGTCGTAATGGTTCTATGACCCTATCCTTCGGGAATAGGTCAATTGAGCTAAATATATACAAGTTGGGAAGTGTACCCTCCGAACCTACTGCTCATGTCTGTTCTGTCGACTTAATGGATGTCGACAGCAGCGAATTTGATGATCCTCCTGATACCGATCTTGACTCTTTTCATATGTTATTGTTTGACCCAACTATGTATCATACACATACGGACTCTTCCACCGAGATGTCCGGGTCAACAATTAACACTGATTATGAACTGTTCTTAGAGTCTGAAGATCACCCAGCACTTTGTGATGACATTATTCATCGGGGTATAGATGGAACTTTTGAGGAAATCTTCGCTAATGAACTCGCATTTTTGAATGACACGGGTGTTGAGATGAATCATGTTCCAATCAATGAAATTGAACCTCCACCCCTTCTTCTGAATTGTAAAAAGAATGCGAGTAATCCATCCCATTCACTGCATCGTCTCTCCAAAATGAGACGCATACACATTCTATTCCACCACTTACCCTTTCCCCACTTCTTCTTCCACCAACCAGAGCACTGCATTGATAAAAATTTTGAATGGTTAGTGTTAACCTTCGGTCTTTGCAAAGCTTGGTATCGACCAATGATTTTTGACCCCCTCATACGATTTTCAAAAGATTAACATTGCATAACTCATGTTTGGGGGGGCAATTTTTTTGGCTCTTGAAAAGAAAATTTTTACAAAATGATGAGCCAAAAATAAGTTTGGGGGAGGATCTTCACTTAAATATTTTGCCCCCTTTAATAAATTTCCTCCCAAACTTACAGGTTTTTCGAGATTTAGCTGATGGCAACAGTGAGGACATTGTTGAAGACAAGTTTGGGGGAGGTTTGTGCTTATTTTTGCATCATTTGCATATCATTTGCATAAGCACAAAACATTTTCAAAACCTATGAAAATTTAAAAAATTTCAAAAAATAAAAATAAAAATAAAAATATTTTTTGTACATAAATAAGATAATAAAAGATTAGATAGTGAAAAATTACATCCATGAGATTAGAAAAATTTAAGAAAACCAAGAAAATTAGAAGTTTTCTTATACGAACTAGTAATAAGTAGTTATGAGCCGTTGTCCTAAGGGTTAGTAAGATGAAGGACGTCACTAATCTGAGGATAAAAATAAGTCTGAAAAATAGTTTCTATTCTGGAAGCCAAACATTTTGAACGTTGATACCCTGCTATTCGCACTTACACACGTCTTGAAACTTGGGATAGTAGAGGATACCTTGAAATGCTCTTGTCTTAAAGCCGATGTATGACGGAAATAAAAAAAATGAAGAAAATATAAAGTGGTGAGAAAAATGGACACTGGTTTTGTTATCGCCAAGACATCAATAAAAAAAAATATAGCGAGGGTGCCTCTTCACCTAGTGCCCTAAGGCCAACTGGTCTAGGAGTCACTGCTAAGCCTTAGGTGGTGCAAGACGAGGAGAAACACCACATAAGCAAGCACATGAGTAATCGGTCGGTTAGTACCTCAAGAAGTATTAACGGTCGCATGAAAGTGTGTGAGCAATATCATCTAAATATTCATTAATTAAAAAGTACTGAGGCTGATGGGCAAGAGTATGATAGCTTGAATTGAATTCTCCGGGTGTAGGGATGTCTTTACACACACGCAGGGTTATATGATCGATGTTTAGATGAAAAATAGGAATGAAGAATAAAGACGATGTTTTATTGAGGGAGGACGTGATTTCTGACATCTTTTCATGACTATTAAGATAGGGCTCATGACAACCGAAAAGCTAGCTTAGTTGGAAACCCTAATTTTCAAAGCTTTTCTTTTACAATTCTTTTCTTTAAATGTAATATTCATGATCTTCCTTTTATTATTGGATTTTGTGGGTGCAATCCGTTAAAAACCCTCAGGAGACAACACTCCTCCTACTAGGGACACCTAGAGGTTTAAAGGCTTGTTGCACGTGCTCAGTGCAATCGTGCTGCCTACGAAAGTGTGCTAGTTAGTTTTTCTCTTTCTTTATTTTCTCCTTCTCTTTTTAATAAAACAGTTCGCTCGAGACGATCGAAAATAATTTTGGGGGAATTTGATCAGTCGAAAATACTGCATTTTTAACACGTCAATTTCCCTATCATTTGCACTCATCTAGAAGTGTTCGGTATTCATATTGCACATATTAGCAAAACAGTCCTGAAATACCAGATTGCATGTGTTATACTCTAAAACCGACATTTCTGAGGGAATTGTTTGTTTATCATGGCATCGCATCATTCTTGTATAGCGCAACTCTTGTCTCGAGAAATTGTGCAGGAAATTGCAGGAGCAAAGCCAAAATTGGGAAAAGAGCTGATAAAAGATACGCCAACTCCAAGATGTAAGATCTGGTAGTGATACAGAAGGCCAAACAAAATTCAACATATCAGAAGCAGGCCCAAATGTCAGCCCAAATCTTTACCAAAAATCTCAAGCCCCAAGGCCCTCAAAGGACCGCGGATCCGCGGCCCAAACCCCCTTGGCGCCGCGGATCCGCGGCGCTATGGTGACTTCAGCGGCTCAGTATTTTTACACGTGTCTCATATAACTACCCAAGCTTCCAGAAGACTCCCGATTCTCCACGTGGCACATCTAGAAGGCTCGGCTTAACAAACTTCATCTAGAAGGCTCTCTTTAACAAACTTTTGGAGGGAAAATTCAAATTTGAAATCCTAGATCTAGGGTTTTGAGGCCTATAAAAAGAAGCCTAGATCTAGGGTTAATGGTTGTTCATTAATCTCCATCTTCTTCCATCCACAAGTTGAGTGACACGACTTGTGCGAAACCCTAACCCTAATCCAAAGCCAAATTCAAGATACCGAATACCAAATCAAGCGAGAAGCCTTCAACGTTTTAGTAGCGGAGCCGATCTTCAATCGAGCAAGTGATCGAAGCCGATCCACGACTCAAGGAGCCGAGCGAAGACAAATCGACGATCGAGTTCTTCCTCTTGTAGTTCTTGAGTGATTGTAACGGAATTGTTGATATAAATAAAAGGTGAAATTCTTTAATCTTGCTTTATTTAAATTCTTGCATAATGATTTGATCTCAATTTGTGATTGTAGTTCGTGTTGTGATGTTTGAGTAAAACTCCGCTCGTAAAAGAGTCGAGACGATCAATAGAATGATGATGTAACAAATCTTAAAACGATTCTTAAGTCCTACGAGTTTTGTAAACCCTAGCAAGTTGAAGAATCGATGACCTAGTTTCGTTGCGATGCTTTCTTGATTGTTATCGCTCGAAATTAGGGATCTACGATCGATTCTTGAATTTACTAGAGGCTAGAATGTGAATGATATCGACGAAGGAATAAGGGATAAATGATGAAACCCTAGTTTCACTAGAAATCCCTAATTCTCGTCGATCATCATCGATCTAGTATCAATTCATCGAAGGATAAGAATACGTAATCGCAAGATTTCATCACATCTATAGATCCGATCGATTCCTACGAGCCTTAATTCGATTCTTGATATTTGGTTTGGAAAATCAACAAATTCTCAATTCTTGATTCTATCGTTTTCTTGTTATTAGATCTAGATTTTCCAATTCTTGAACTTCAACTATAAATCATGAATTGTTTGTTTTCTTTTCATTAAATTTTCGATTCAAACAAAACAAAATACGAACGAATCGCGCAATCCCTGTGGACGATCCGCACTTACTAACGCGCTACATCGGACACCGTTATTGATTGCGGTCAAATAATTCTTTGATTGTGAATTCTATTTTCTAAACCGACACACAAAGATAAGATCAATCAGATATTCTAGGAATTCAGTGTTTTAAGTTAAGCCAGTATAAAACACGGTTCCACGGTCGCGATGAATAGCCAAACCCATACCCATAGACCCCTACGAGAGAGGCAAGCAACCCTACCAATTCTAGAGTTAGGACACCCAGTCTCGACTCCTCGAGATGGTCTCCCATTGGACCCTAGAACCCAGTTACTTGTGCTCCCCGCCTTGGCTCTATCCTAATACAGAAAAGTAAATAATATACAATGGTGACATTATCCTCAACCCGAAAGTGCCCCAATAAAAGAATATTATATATAATTGAATTTTAAATGAATGAAAAAGAAAAACTCTCATCTCACATAAAACCCACGACTATTCAAAATACGATGATCCAATATAACATATCACAGCAACACATAACATCACATATCATCAACGTAAGTAAATATGCGTATCCCAGTTGTCGTTGACATATAGCACCGAAACCGGCGATACACCACATATTACACTTACGGTCGCAGAAAAGAAAGTGAAAAACTACAATATTTGGAATCCACAATCACTTTAGACATCTTAAATCCGAAATATCACATACTTCGCATTTCATGCCTAACTATATGAATTCCACATATTGTATCACATTCCAGATAAATAGACAATGTTAAACTTTCCGATCGAATAAACAAACACTCAAGATTTCCCAAATAGCTCAACACTTGAGCGGAGTTCAAAAAATCCCAGAGCATGTCACAGCCGCTATGAACCAGCCGTAGAAGGGTCAAACCAACGCCTCACATATGGAAACGCTAAACTACCACAAACCATATGGTTTAGTGGTGCTTTTGACGGTCACATAATCGAGTTAAGGTTACGTTCTTCTAGAGGGTCCACAAATTCGCTTGCATGATTTTCTGAAAGTTTTAAACTCAGGAAAAATCCAACACTTGAAAGTTTTCCGACAGGGGAAAAAGTGAGTTATTGATATCCGTTCGAACATTTTAACACGTTCTAAATTACCCGGAAAAACAAAACGATGTTAAACTTTCCGATCGAATCAATGAATTCTTAAGATCTCCAGAAAACTCAACACTTGAGTAATATTAAAAATTCCCAGAAGCATAATGTAATACCTACGGATCACCTCTTGATGTACGATCCCTGAATCTTCATGTTCGGCCGCGGAACCGCCGCCAATGACTTGGTTTAGCCGCGGTTCCGCGGTGGCTTGATAGATTTAGGGAATCGTACTTCACATAAATCCATAGAATCACTTGCTTATTTTTCTGACTATTTTTAATACGGATAAAATCAAATTTTTAGAAAATTTCCATAGAGGGGGTCAAAAATGATGTTTCGGGATTCGATCGGACTTTTAACTTCGTCTAGACAACGCCTAATGCTCTAGCTTGGCTCTGATACCACTGTAGGGTTGTATAGCACGACAACAAGGTTTAGCAAGGCATCATGCATGCCATTTTATAAAAATTTGAGGTGCTATGTAACCCTAAACAAGATCTTAACTAGAGAATTAGGGTAAACATTACAAGTAATCAATTTTAAATCTAAGAGAGAGGGATTACAACCTTTGTAGTTCGTTCTTTCACTTCATAAGCTCCGAGTAGTAGTCCCTTTGCCGCGATCCATGATCTCCCGGACTCAAGAGAGGCTCCACAAGTCGAATGATCCTTTCTTGCTTGAAGTCTTCCTTTTCGAAGATAATCTACCTTGAAGAATCTCAAGATCAAGCTTTTACTTCTCTAATCAAGTATTAGTGAAGTGAACACCCTAATCTAAGTGGCTAGAATAGATGAGGATGATGAAGTAGGAATTTTGCTCTCTTTTGTTTTCATTTTCTCACTTTAAATCATCACAAGTCAAAATGCTAGAAAGCTTTTTCAAGGAGGAAGAAGAAAGAAGAAAGATTTTGTGATGAGTAATGAATTATTGTTGTAGTTACAAAACCAACCTTGGGTTAAGAATGAAGGCTTAACACTTGTAGAGAATTAACTAGGGTAAAGGGTTTGGGTTGGGTTAAGAAATATCTACACAAAATATCAATACAAAATATCTAAGCTTAAAACAAAATAAAGCTTCTGGAAGCTTCAAGAAAAAGCTAACCCAAATCAAACCCTAACTTGTTTAATCTCCACAAATCATGTTGTATTTGTAATCATAACTTGTTACATTATTATATATCACATATATAATATATTTTGCAACAAAAGAAAATAATACAATTAACATATATCGCATATATATCAATGTATTATCCGGTAAGAAAATGAATCAATAAAGCGAGCTTATATTAGTTAACGTAATATAATATATCACATATATAATTATAAATTAAATTATCGAATCAACACATAATCCGACAATCCGGCTATATTGCATATAACCGACTAATATAACATGTACCAATTCATCGAATCAACACTTGATCCGATGACCCGGCTATATCACATATACCCGGCCGATATCATATATCGCGAGAATAGAATACGGTATCTCATATTGTATTATTCTCGGTCCTGCACATATCACATATGTGCTCCTACTCCGTTTTGCCTGAGTCAGGAATCCTCTGTGTAGGACTCTAAAGAATCGTTAATACACCGACAGTAGGTGATGATCATATCAAACACCCACAAGCTGTAAGCGGTTAGCTAAACGTAACAGCCACCCAGGTATTGAGCAATCAGAAGATCAAGAAGCAAGCCTGTACATTCTCCTGCGAATCCAATCAGTAACACTCCCGTACAGTCCGGTCTCTTCGTTTGATATGTCGAATATCCAGTCTAGGGGTGGTAAACGTCAGACCCCAGTAACCGATAAATCGTGTGGATATGAGGTCCATAACAGTTCAAGAAACTACTGATAATACTTACCAGTAAATCTCAGCAACCCTGGCCAGGGATTTCCAGTTATATCCAATCGAACACAGCGCAACATCAACTCCCTATACCGGGAGAGGCGAAACCCCTCCTATCGCTCATTGCCTCCATGTGATTCGGGACTGTACCCAAAAGCCACCATTTTGCTCGCCCTCGTGGACGTGGTATGATGGAAATCAAAGCACGGTAGGAATCACACAAGACTCTATGACGATCTCGGGTCTACAGACTAACCTGTACCAGTGTCACAAGAGAACTGCCATCTGACATGAGGTATAATACTATCTGGGAGTTCTCGACGAGTCCGTCCAGTGTACCCAGTCTCCACTAAGCACCCGTATACTATCTCTGATGTCAAACATCAATGGATATGGGATAATCCATGGGTCAAGAAGTATACGCTAGTCTACTCTGGTATATCGATGCCCTGTCTCGATACACCTGCGACTAGGAACATTTGAAGGATGTACTTAGCGACTACACTATCCCCACTAGTATGATCTGCAACATAGTCCTGGTAGTCAAGTACTCATCCTAATGGCTTTATCAACATGTAACATAGAGACTATCAGAGTACATGTTAAGATAAAGAGCAACCAGATAGCATACTATCATGTCGAACAAGAAAGTCCACCATATATATGTCCAAGCATCCACTACAATATACATCGCATGTATAGTAATGGCCACTAGGGCATACATATCACTAACACCTACCACCCCATATGAGATATTGGAAGGGAAGAGACCATATCTTAATTTTGTTAAGATATGGGTTTGCCCGGCCTATGTCAAAAGACAAAAACCGGACAAACTCGAAGCAAGGTTTGTTTTATATAAGTTTGTTGGATATCCCAAGCATTCGCGAGGGTAAATCTTCTACCACAGTAAGGAACAAAGGGTGTTTGTTGCTCAACACGCCACCTTTTTAGAAAAGGAATTTCTTGCAAGTGAGATTAGTGGCCCTAAGGTTGAACTGGAAGAAGTTCCAGCAGAATAAACTACAACAGAAGATTTGATGGAACCAGAGGATTTGGTAGTTCCTGACGAACCCCAGCCTCTCCGCCGATCTAGTAGGGTTCCTCATCCACCTGAGAGATACTATAGTTTTCTCATTGATGGTGGGAGCGAGGATTGCATCATGGAAGATGATGACCCAACTAGCTTTGAACAGGCCTTCACGAGTGGGGACTCTGTGAAATGGCTGGATGCAATGCGATCTAAGATGGAATCCATGTACACCAACAAAGTATGGACTTTGGAAGTTGCTCCTGAAGGGGTAAAACCCATTGGGAGAAAGTGGATCTTTAAGAAGAAACTTGGTATAGATGGAAAAGTTGAGACTTTCAAAGCTAGACTTGTTGCAAAGGGTTTTCGTCAACGACCAGGTGTGGATTATGACGAAACCATTTTTCCAGTGGCTATGCTTAAGTCCATCCGGATCCTACTTGCCATTGCTTCATACCATGACTACGAAATCTGGCAGATGGATGTTAAGACCGCCTTTCTAAATGGTGATTTAGAAAAATGCGTGTACATGACTCAGCCAGAGGGCTTCGTAGATAGTGGGAGCAGCGGAAAGGTGTGAAAGCTGCTTAAATCCATCTACGGGTTAAAGCAGGCATCGCGGAGTTGGAACATCTGTTTTGATGTTGTAGTCAAAGAGTTTGACTTCATCAAAAACGTAGATGAACCTTATATTTATAAGAAGGTTGCAGAGAGTAAGGTTGTCTTCCTCGTATTGTACGTGGATGACATACTCTTGATAGGAAATGATGTTCCTATGCTGCACTCGGTCAAGCTCTTCTTATCACAAAGATTCTCAATGAAAGATCTTGGTGATGCCTCCTGAATACTGGGAATTATGATCTATAGAGATAGATCTAAACGGATACTGGGATTGTCCCAATCCAGGTACATTGACACCATACTAAAGAGGTTTAGTATGGAAGAATCCAAGCGTGGGAACTTACCCACGATCTCTAGACTCACTCTCTCTAAAGAGATGTCTCCCAAGACTGATTTGGAAAGAGCTCGCATGCAAGGGATACCCTATGCTTCAGCAGTAGGCTCTATCATGTACGCGATGCTATGTACCAGACCCGATGTAGCATACTCACTAAGTGTAGTGAGTAGGTATCAAGCAGATCCTAGAGAATCACTGGACAGCTGTGAAGAACATTCTCAAGTACTTGAGAAGGACTAAAGAGATGTTCTTGGTGTATGGTAACGGAGAACTCCAGGTGGAGTCCTTTACCGATTCGAGCTTCCAAAGTGATAACAACGACTCTAAGTCGCACTCGGGATTTGTCTTTTCCCTAAATGTAGGGGCGGTTTGTTCGAAGAGTTCCAAACAGGAAACCGTGGCAGACTCGACGATGAAGGCTGAATACATCGCTGCCAACGATGCTGCCAAAGAGGCTGTCTGGATAAAGAAGTTCATCACTGAACTTGGTGAGGTTCCGTCCATTGAGTATCCAATACCTCTGTAGGGTGTCTTTCGTCACCCCATTGAGATGGGAATACGCGCGCGCTTGTTAGGCGTACTACAGATTCCCCCTGCTTAGGGTAGGGCGGGGTTTAATGATTATGGGGATTCGAATCTCCGGCAGCCGCGGACTAAGCTGCCGTTAATTACCCCTCGCCTTTGGGGCGACGGAACCTCCGATTAACGGGTTAAACTGGTCATGCGAACTCGATGTGCAGTATACGTGTGTTTTGTTTTGGAGGGGGGTTTAAATATATCGGGAGCCACGCACAGTTTCTAACAGGGACAGTGTCGTGGAGTATGTGTGTATGTAAATATATATACATATGTACAGATATACATGTATATATATAAAAAGGGGAAAAGACATCCAAAGGATGCGTGGGGACAATACCTTGGGCGCTGTGCGCCTAGGTGCTGTGCGCTCAGGCACTAGAGTGCCACATGTCAGCACGTGGGCGCTCTGCGCTAGAGCGCTGGGCGCTTGAGCGCAAGTGCGCCACGTGTCGGCACGGGGGCGACTTGCGCTCGAGCACTTGCGCTTGAGCGCAAGCGCGCCACGTGTCGGCACGGGGGCGACTTGCGCTCGAGCGCTTGCGCTGGAGCGCAAGCGCGCCATGTGTCTGCAGGGGGGCGACTTGCGCTCGAGCACTTGCGCTTGAGCGCAAGCGCGCCACGTGTCGTACGGGGGCGACTTGCGCTCGAGCGCTTGCGCTCGAGCGCTTGCGCTGGAGCGCAAGCGCGCCACGTATCGGCACGGGGGCGACTTGTGCTCGAGCGCTTGCGCTTGAGCGCAAGCGCGCCATGTGTCGGCACGCGGGCGCTCTGCGCTTGAGCGCCGGCGAGAAAAAGAGGCTTTTAGCCTAAAAAAATTTCTCAGAAGAGAAATCAGAGAGGAGTTGGACTCCTGAGTGTGTTTTTTTTTAGCACGATGTTCTTTTTCCTCCTCCTCTATTAGCTGGATCTTGATGTTGGAGATAGTGCCCTCAGAGTCAATTATTGGATCACAGGAACGTGATTGCAATGATTGAGGGAGGTCCTATCCCGGTAGGACAGTCTTACTCGAGATGATAGTATGCTTTCTGGTTTATCTTTATCATTGTGTACTGCTTTAGGTGACCTTACGAGTCGCTATTACACGTTGATAGAGCCCCTAGGATTCTTGCTTGACTACCAGCAGTATGAGGGCGATCATATACGTGAGAGCTGGAGTCTATAAGCACATCCTTAAAAGCGGTACAAGTCGTGTCGGAGTGAAGCCCAGAACACCCTGAGATACTACTGTAATACCTACCAGTAAATCTCCTGCCTCGGCCGAGGGCTTTGTGTAATGGCTCTCCTAGACACAGCGCGACCTCACCCCCAATACCGAGAGAGACGAACCCCTGCAGATTCGCTCACTGCCTCCATGTGGCTCGGGACTGTACCCAACTAAAACCTGTTTGCACGACTCCTTTGAGCCGTGGTAGGGTAGTAATTAAAGCACAGTGGGAACTCACACGAGGCAAATGACGATCTCAGGTCGATGAACTAACCTGTACACATGTCACCTGGGAACTGCTATCTGACGTCTGGTATAATCCCAACTAGCAGGTTCCCGGCGAGTCCTGTCCGGTGTACTCATAACCCAATGAGCACCTTTATACATCTTAGGTGAACCAACTGACACCAGTGGCTTGTGAGATCGGCCACCGCCCCTCGTCGGGGTCTTGACTGTATACACTAGTCTACTAATGGAGCATCGATGCCCAGTCTCGAAACTCCCACGACTAGGGACCTTTTAAGGATGTGCTTATAGACTCCAGCTCTCACGTATATGATCGCCCTCATTCTGCTGGTAGTCAAGCAAGAATCTCAGGGGCTCTATCAACGTGTAATAGCGACTCGTAAGGTCACCTAAAGTAGTACACGATGATAAAGATAAACCAGATAGCATACTATCATCTCGAGTAAGACTGTCCTACCGGGATAGGTCCTCCCTCAATCATTGCAATCACGTGCCTGTGATCCAATAATTGACTCTGAGGGCACTATCTCCAACAATCTCCCACTTGCACTCAAGGCTAATTATTGCGATGTCGCATACTCACAGCCCGTGTGATACCGAACACCCAACTCCCCTACTAGCCAGTCTCACAAAGCCTGTTTGCGAAACTATTGCGTTCGAGGAATTGCCTCAGTGAGTGGATCCGCTGTGATGTTTCTTTCTATGTCTCTCTTTATCTCAAGTTCGCGGAGAAAGCCATCTCCCGAAATGAGCAATACCAGTCTTGGAATGTGTCTGGATGTCTGATGGGACCTAGCTCATAAATGAACTCCAAATCCAAACTTCTTAGACTGTATCGTCAACTGAATTTAATCAGTATCCTGCGCCATGCCTTCCCTCAGTATCTGCTTGGACCAGCTGTCCAAACTACTGCCCCTTGTCAGAGGGAAAACTATAACTCTGACAGCCACTCTGCCATCTAAGTCACCTTGAAAGCCTGGAATGATAACCGTCTCCTAAAGGAGGCTGCCGTTATCAAATCTCTAGAACATCCACTTATGTTCTAAAGCTGCTTCCGATTGTTTATCCAGGATTGGATTAATATCAGCTTATTACATCTCCTGCAAGAACAACATCTGGTGTGGTACTTGACATCTCATGATTGACTCAATCGCCTAAGCAAGTGATCTGCCAATCATGCACATCCCTCTCCCCTTTAGTCTGTAAGACACCTTTAGAGAGGGTGACTCCATCACCTGCAGGTACACTACCGTGCCAGCAGTCGTCCATTCTAAATACTCATAGAATGCTATCAAAGTACCCAGATTAGGAAACCACCCAAATCTAGATCTAAAACCATAGATCCAGTAACCAGAATGTCTGATATAATATCCAAGTCCTATGTGGAGAAACCACTGTGTGACAACCAAAGAATAACCGATCGTAGTATAGGAATATCACTTCCTACTCTGTGTATGTCATCCTAATACCAGGACATCACACCCTACTACCTTCTGTTGGAGTTAGTGCCCTCAGAGTCAATTATTGGATCACAGGCACGTGATTGCAATGATTGAGGGAGGACCTATCCCAGTAGGACAGTCTTACTCGAGATGATAGTATGCTATCTGGTTTATCTTTATCATCGTGTACTGCTTTAGGTGACCTGACATGTCGCTATTACACGTTGATAGAGCCCCTAGGATTCTTGCTTGACTGCCGGCAGTATGATGGCGATCATATACGTGGGAGCTGGTAGTCTATAAGCACATCCTTAAATGGTCCCTAGTCGTAGGAGTTTCGAGACAGGGCATCGATACTCCATTAGTAGACTAGTGTATACAGTCGAGACCCCGACGAGGGGCGGTGGCCGGTCTCACAAGCCACTGGTGTCAGTTGGTTCACCTAAGATGTATACAGGTGCTCATTGGGTTATGAGTACACCGGACAGGACTCGCCGGGAACCTGCTAGTTGGTCATATACCAGATGTCAGATAGCAGTTCCTTGGTGACATGTGTACAGGTTAGTTCATCGACCTGAGATCGTTATTTGTCTCATGTGAGTTCCCACTGTGCTTTGATTACTACCCTACCACGGCTCAAAGGAGTCGTGCAAACAGGTTTTAGTTGGGTACAGTCCCGAGCCACATGGAGGCAGTGAGCGGATCTGCAGGGGTTCGTCTCTCCCGGTATTGGGGGTGAGGTCGCGCTGTGTCTAGGAGAGCCATTACGCAAAGCCCTCGGCCGAAGCAGGAGATTTACTGGTAGGTATTCCAGTAGTATCTCAGGGCGTTCTGGGCTACGCTCCGACACGACTTGTACCGCTTTTGGGGGTCTGACTTTTACCAACCCCCTAGGCCCGCCATGCGATACTCATAGACGAACGCACCGGACTGTACGGCTATTGTCACTGACAGGCTCAGTTGGGTGTCGGGGTGAGCTTCCTCATCGACGTCCCATTTGGTCAATACCTGGTGGCCCGTCACGTATTGGCTTATACCTCTGACGTACTAGTGGTTAAATCCACAGCCAAGGTATTGACGAGTCTTTAGAGTCCACCACACTCAGTTACTCAAGTTTCGGGCGAAACGCTGTAGAGGCCGTATGGAGATATGGCAGGGTTCGATCAGATACGTGCGGTATTGCACGGATCGTGATCGAACGGTTTTTACTAGCCGGCTTTGGCTTAAGCCGGATTCTAGTATTTGATAGTGTAGTTTTGTCTCTTTGCATTTATGTTCAGTGGGAATACAAATGCGGGCATGTATTTGCAGCAGTGGGGTTTTCCTGTAATTTATTACGGGATCGGTTTTCTGAAGTTGCCAGTTTGCATTCCATTCCGGCCGGTTTTCCTTCATTCCTTCTCGGTCGGACTTTCTTGTTGGAAGGGGGTTATTTGCAGTTTGCAAATAACTCTTTTGTGGAGGGTCTTGTTGCATTATGATGAGACTTGTTTCATTATGAGATTCCTTTTTAATCTCATCACTTGCTTTTCATTTGATGGATGGTGGAAAGGATTTGGATTAGAATGAGTATGACTTTTATCTTTATTATTCTTTTCTTTTGAGATATATTTGGGGATGTATTCTTTTTCTCTCTCCAATCTTCTTCATTCTTGAGAGGGGCCGGCCATTCTTGAGGGAGAAAAATGAGAGGATCATTTTTCTAGTGGTATAAAGATATCATCTCATTCTCATGCTTGCTTGCTTGCAAAATTACACAAATCCCTCCATAGCCTTTTATTCCTTTCCTCCAAACATCATGGCAACTTCAAGAACCCCAAGAGACAAGTTCACTACACTATTTCTATAGCAAGCCTTGGACGCGTCGGCTAGCCAACTTCGCGCCCGAGTTGCCTCGGTCAAGAGGCGGGAGCCCGTAAAAGATTCCGGCTACGTGGTGCCCTTTCCGACGAGCGAGGAGGTGACGGAGATTCCGCGGGAGATCGGAGTGGAGACGAAGACCGAAGGACACGGATCGCTTGGTATATCTCTCACCCCATCTCTAGTTAGCTAGTATAGGTTAATGGTTTACGATCCGGGTTTTTCATTGTCCGCGGTAGCGCCGGTTTCCGAGTAAGGAAAATTTTTGATTCCGCATTTTGGCCTCGAGTACGTGGCCGGGGCGCTGCCGTGGCGCAACACCTTCTTAACAGATCCATCCGCTATTTTGATGAAGTCAAACCTATGACTGTCACATCAGAAATAGATGATCTATCTCCGCTATATCTGCTTAAGTCTATAAATAGACATAAGCCTCTTGCCCTCTGTGCTTCCGTTGCTCCCACTGACTACGACAACCCTCTGGCAGAGTCATATAGACGTACACTTCTAAAGCTAGTTTAGAATGACGCTATACTCATCCTCCTGCCGGGTCTCACAGTCTGGAACAACAGCAATAGCAAGTCTGGGTAAACAAGAACCTCCCTGCCACCGTCCCTGAGCATACCGAAGTACCTCTCGGATGCCTGAGGTTACCCACCATATCTGCGGAGTGGCTAATGGAATGTCAAACCAGGTTGAATCTTTAGGTTCTTATCAAATCATCAGTAATCGTTTGCGGTTCTGGAATCACTTCCAGTTCTACCATACTCCCACTACTGTTTTTCTGAAAAAATCCATTTCTTTTAAAATTGTGGCGAGTCAAGAACAATATCACTATTGATCTTCCAGATGGTAGAAAATCAACCCTCGTCATAGCCTGGGTCAACCCACAAACAGCCATTACAGAAACGTGCCTTGAGTTATCCAGAGTCTGGTTTTAAGAATAAGCCGGACAACTCCCCGTACCTTAACAATGTCAAGATATGAACTGTTCTATACCAATATAGAAACAAAGGCACTGATTTAATTGAACCAGATTCAAATCATGCAGCTGTCTCCAGTGCATGTCAACTAAATGGAAAGAGGCCGATCAGTATTACTCAACTTAGGAGAACTTCCGATTATGAGTAACCTGAAAGAGAAGCATGTTCTCTTAACCATTACTATCAACTGAATACCAAACACAAGTATATACATCTTTGATCACCTTGAAGAATCCCGATACTTGCAATACCTGGTTCTCTACTCTATTCTTATACCAGTAACTCCTCAAAACTCAGACCCTGTGTTTCTACGAAACACATGTCTAAGAACTAGAGAAGTTAAAAGTAAACAGAATATAGTACGAGGACCAACCCCTCTGTCCTAATGGACACTGGACAATATACAATACTCTGTATAAGTCCCTGAGTCTAACAACTCATTCACTGTGTGTCGTAGGTTGAAAACTGTACTATGGTTATGAAGAATTACACCGCTGTTCAATACTCCTTACCTAACCATCCACTGATATAGGTAAATGTCATAGACATAATTTCAAAAGGTATATCCCACTCTATAAAAAATAGACGTACAGATATATCAATTTGAAATTGGTGCATAACAACGGATATTCAAAACCAAATATTTGCCGTCTGGCAAACAACCCAGGTGACTTCCTCAAATATCACCGATTACAACGAATCCCAATATAATGAGGATGATCACCTAATTCCCAATAATTTACTCCCACTCATCATCTGTAAAACCATACAGATGTGAGAATCATACCTGGTAAATACATACCCTGGAGTAAATATCTAATCGGGAAATCAGTTTTCCTTTTAACAGTACACAATGAAACTGAAACATTGAAATGTTTCGATGGGGTATCCCGGTATTCCTAGTAATGCCTCTTCCATTATCCAGATTCACAACTGTAACCGTATATCTCTTTGCCATCTCTCCAAATCCCTTTTTATGTCTTTAGTCATTACCTTCTGCACACCCTTTATGCCAAATGGTTTTCTTCCTTCCCTACCGTTCGGCACCAGCCTATGGTTTAGAAGAAGACTATCCAATAAGCATAATGGGTGTACTGTCCTAATCCTAGGAGCACTCGCAATGCGAGAGAAGGTGAAGATAAAAGACAACCGAATAAACCTTATTCCTATTTCTCCTGAACCAGGATCCATCCCTGAACTGGAACAAGTTCCTTTCGAGTTCGTATATAACCATACGATGGATTATCCAATAAACTTGGGATCTTCGTAGTGATACGGAGTGTCCTGGAGAAATACAAAGGTGATTTAGGATTGGCGAAGAAATACTTGGTTCGGTCGTGAATAGCAGCCGCAATTTACTTTGCCCTCTTACTGATCCCTTTCTTTTTCTTAACTTAATACCTTCTGTACACCATTTAGGCTAATTGGTTTTCTTCATTCCCCACCGTTCAGCACCAGCCTAAGGTTTGGAAGAAGACTATTCGATTTGCGTAATAGGTGTACTACTCCTAAACCAAGGAGTACTCGCAATCTGAGAGAGAAGGTAAAAGGAAAAGACAACTGAATAGTCCTATTCGTTTTCTCCAGAACCAGAAACCATCCTCGAATTCCTTCGAGTTCGTATATAACCATACGATGGTTTTGTCCAATGGAAGTGGACGTTCGTAGTAATACGGGGTGTCCTGGAGAAAAGGGTAAAAGTAGGAGTGGCAATGAGGTCTGCAACTCTGACAATCCAAAAGCCAGTGTTAAGAAGGTTCGGTTAACTTGGTCACTGAGTCATAGTGTAGGGTCGGGTCAATGGTCGCTTCCAAAGAGAGAGAGAAAAGAAACACTCAGCGTGCACTCTAACCTAGATCGGAATGGATATCACTTTATCTAATCAGGAAACCTCCCACTGTAACGTCAAATTCTTCCCCAAACCTGAAAGAAGAATTAGTCAGGATCACCCGAGAAGTAAACCAACTCATTAGTGGGAATCGGGATCCAACTATCATCGCATGACAATGTGACGGAATCCACTCACGTCACCACACTCCAGAAGGTATGCGCATGCCTGGCAAATTTCAGTTTCTTTAGAAACTCCCGATGTGATTTTTACCCCTAGGACTCAAATGACCTTGACACAGTCAAAAAATCAAAGAGTCCTAGTCAAGTTCAACCCGTCATTATCCTGGATTGCATTAAACCCACCCGTACGATCCCTTGACACAGTCAACAAGGCCGCACGACTGTCCTAACCAATCCCTTTAATATGCTACAAACAAACACTACTTAGCTACCGCACACTACGCCTTGACACAGTCAACAAACGCAGCACGAATACTAAGTAATACTTGTAAGAAATGACGGAGGGCTACGTCTAGTTTTTGGCGAAAAACTTTTAACGTAATGAACTTGATATCGTTGAAGGAACTGCATAGTTTTTTATAAAAATATAGTGACGAAAACCTTTGCTAAACAGGTCACTCCCGGTGAAGGGATCTCGGCTCTTTCCCCGTAGAATGAGGTGCAGGATATTCCAACTGAATACCTCGATGCAAAGCAAAAGTAATCGGCTATAGTGAAGTTATTGCCCTGACGCAAACTTCTGTCCAAGGGGTCACTCCCGGTGAAGGGATCTCGGCCCTTGCCTCGTCGACTGAGGAGCAGGATATTCCAACTGAATACCACTTTGCAAAAAAAAAAGTGAACGTCCTTGCAATAACAGCTTTTTGAAAAATGTTCCAACAACATCAGAATAGGTTTGTTTATCTTGCATTGATCCGAATCAACGCAGTCCCATCAATTGATCACACCACAAAAGAACGAAAATAATGATATACGTATATGCCATCCGCATTCGCCACTAGGTCCCGTCATCACCCGTTAGGTTACTTAACTAACGACAGAGCGGGGACTGGACTAGCGCGGATGCAAAACATATACAACATCTACTAGTATATATATAATATATAATTTTCGCTCAAGGCGTGATAAAATGCAACATCACAGAAATGTAGAGCATCACAGAACAATACAGATATCTGTGAACCCCGGGTTTCATAGAGCGGCTACTGAAACCCGACGTTCCCCTGGTCGTGTGGATAGCCTGTGCAAGGAAAATCCTAGACCCCTACGGGCGCGGCAAGTTACCCGCCAAAACCTGAAGCGAGGCAGCCCCCTTCAGCAACGTGAATGGACCACCCAATACTTCACGGAATCCGGTAACTTGGGCACCCCTCCTGGGCCAACCTTTACCCCCTACGAGTGCGGCGAATAGCCTGCCAATTCTAGAGTGAAGCCCCCTCCGTCTCAATGCCATGAGATGCGGGCTCGTTGCCCTCTAGAACCCGGCTATCCATGCACCCCTTCGCGGGGTAATCCTAGTACAGAAAGTAAAATATACATACAATGGGTACATCGACCGCAACCTGGTCGTGCCCCAAAAGAATAATACAAACAGGCAGTGACGGCAGTCCACATGTCGGACGCTCGCCCCGCAATATCAAATGTACATATAAAACAAAACTGTACTAATACTGCAACCAGGCTATCCCCCACGACCGATCCGCAACAACACAGCACAATCACAGAACATCAACGTGAATGTCACGTTCGCAAATCCGTCTAACCGGGCTATAGCAGTTAGACAGGATTTACCGATCAAGTGACATTCACGTTCGCAGATATAATGTAAATACTGTGAACTAATGTGTTTAAAATATCCGATCGATCAAAATTTACCAAGTGGGCCCCAAGCATTACTGTAGCAGATAAAGAAAATCTGGGCCCAAAAAGAATATACCAAAACCCCTATTTCCAGCCCAAAAGCCCACTGCAAAAATTTGGTGCGTTGACAAGTCAAAAGCGCGGCGGAACCGCGGCCCAAGCATGGGTTTGGCCGCTGTTCCGCGGCGGTTTGGTGAGATCTCGCGACCAAATTTTTACAGATTGCTTGTATTTCCATGCACAGTATTCTGCAACAACCTGAAAAATTTTTGGAGCCCAAAAAATTTCGACAGAAACTGTGAATTTTGAAAACGCGGGTTTTGGAATTTTGTTCGATCGAAGATGTAAACACACTAGACAAAGCTAGACTAGATTAATGGCATGGCTCTGATACCATGTTGCGCCACGGCAGCGCCACGGCCTACTACTCGAGGCCAAAACTTGAAGATCAAGAGATATGGGATTTCTAAAAATCTCTTCTTTTTGAGATCTAATGGAAGATCTGAGTTCCCCTTTATGGGTTTTGTGGTGAAAAACTAATTTGTTTTATAAAAAGAAGAGTAAAACTCTTGATTTAATTCAAGAGAAAAAGGAAGGTTTTGGAAGCTTGAAGAAGGAGAAAAAATCTCAGATCTGAAGAAAATTTTGAGAGAGAGAAAAGGTTGTGAGATATTTTCATTATCTTTGCCTTTATAGGCTATACACTTTACACATAGCCCCTTGGGCTTCACAAAATGGCATCTTGCCTATCTCATGGCTCATGAGCCATTTCTTTTTGCACATAAGCCATGGGCTTTACAAAAATTTGGTTTTATGCCTATTTTTCTTACATTTATCCATAAAATAAAATAAAAGAAATGCAACAAAATTATTTATTAAAATTTTTTTATCTCGGCATGGGGGGAGGCCGACCGCTTCATGTTCGGGCTCGACCCGGGCATGGGCCCACTGGATCTGGGCTTGGGCCCACTTGGCTTGGGGTTGACTTTGATTTTGACTTGATCAGCCGGGGTGTAAATTTTTACCCCAACAAATTGCCCCCCATCAATAAATGCACACCACATATGTGGGTCGTGTGCATGAAATTGATGGATCTTCTTTCTCGTGGAGGCGACTTGATTCGGTTCCCACCTTTTGGGAAGCTAGCACTGCCCTTTTTACGACATGGACGGTCGATGCGGCCCTTTTTGCGACTTGGACGGTCGGTTCGGCCCTTTTTGCGACTTGGACGGTCGGTGCTGCCCTTTTAGCGACGTGGACGGTCGGTGCTTCCCTTTTAGCGACGTGGACGGTCGGTGCTGCCCTTTTTGCGACGTGGATGGTCGGTTCTGCCCTTTTTATGACGTGGATGGTCGGTGCTGCCCTTTTTGTAGGGTTCCTAGGCACTCTCAAGAGGTCTCACAAGGCATCAACCATGCCAATTTCAAATTTTACGGTGCCGAGAAACCCTAAACTACGGATCGTTAACTAGAATTTTAGGCGACAAAGCACTAGTTAACAAATTAACTGCAAGAACGGAAATACAACCTTTGTAGATCCGGTGCTCCACCTCTATAGCTCCGCAATGATGTCCCTCCGCTGTCCAAATCGGATCCCGGACTCTTGCGTCGGCTTCGTCGGAGAAATGGGCGGGCTAGGTCGTCGATGTCGATGCCGAAGATGATCTACGTCGAGGCATCACTAGATCAAGCTCCCACTTCACCAAGTCATGAAATTTGTGAAGAGAACACCCTATACTACTTGGCAAGAGGTAGAGGATGAAGAAATAGGAAGTGGGTTCACTTTAGAATTGGATTTCTCACTCTTTTTCATCAATCACCATTGATGGTCCAAGGTTTCTTCATGTTGAAGATGAAGAAGAAGAAGAAGAAAATGTTATGATAAGTTAATTCAAAATAGAAAATAAATTGAATACTTATCATGTTGCAACCATGGTCAAGTGTAGAGAATAAATCATGGTTAAATGGAATGGTTAGGGTTAAGCATGAAGACAAAATGGTCACTTAGTCAAAGCTTCATGAACTTTCAATGTAAAACAAAACTAGCAACCATTTTCTTTTCTTTTGCCATTTCTTTTCTAAAAAGAAAAATAAATAAATAAGCAAAGGATAAACAAAACCCTAATCATTAGTTTAACCATGGTTTAATTATTTGCACTTAACCAAGTAAACATGTATCATCAAACATGATACAATCATTTGCATAAAAAGTATATCACATATACAACTGGTACATCCAAGTGAGAAAATCCATTTAAAGTGAACCAATACTAGTTAATGCAAAGTAATATATCAAATATATAATTATACATTAAATCATTAAATCAACACTTGATTTAACGATCCGGTCATATCTCATATAACCGACTAGTATCCTATGTATCGGCTTACCGAATCAATCCTTGAATCGATAATTAGGCTATATCTCATACAACCAATCGATACATTTATCGCGAGAATGGAATACGGTATCACATACACGCATTATTCTCGGTCCCGCACATATCTCATATGCGCTCCTATTTCGTTTCGCTTGAGCCAGGAAACCTCTGTGTAGGACTCTAAAGACTCATCAATACGCCGGCAGCAGGTATGATCATATCAAACACCCACAAGCCGCAAGCGGTCTGCTAAATGTAACGGCCACCCGGGTATTGAGCGATCAGAAGATCGACGAGCAAGCCCGCTCACACTCCTGTGAATCCAACCAGTAACACTACCGTACAGTCCGGTCTGATCGTCTGATATGTCGCATATCTCGCCTAGGGGTGGTAAACGTCAGACCCCAATAGCTCGATAAGTCGTGTCGATATGAGGTCTATAACAATTCGAGAAACTACTGGTAACACTTACCAGTAAATCTCAGCAACCCTGGCCAGGGATTTCCTGTTATAGCCAATCGAACACCGTGCAACATCAACTCCCTATACCGGGAGAGACGAATCCCCTCCTATCGCTCATTGCCTCCATGTGATTCGGGACTGTACCCAAAAACCACCGTTTTGGACGCCCTCTTGGACGTGGTAAGATGGAAATCAAAGCACAGTGGGAACCACACAAGACTCTATGACGATCTCGGGTCAACAGACTACTCTGTACCAGTGTCACCAGAGAACTGCCATCTGACGTAAGGTATAATACCATCTGGGAGTTCTCGGCGAGTCCGTCCAGTGTATCCAGTCTCTACTGAGCACCCGTATATCATCTCTGATGTCAAACACCAATGGATATGGGATCATCCATCGCCCATCTGTATGGGTCGAGAAGGTATACGCTAGTCTACTCTGGTATATCGATGCCCTGTCTCGATATACCCACGACTAGAGACCTTGAAGGATGTACTTATGGACTACCATGTCCCCACTAGTATGATCCGCATCATAGTCCAGGTAGTCAAGTACACATCCTAAGGGCTTTACCAACATGTAACAGAGAGACAATCAGTGTACACGTTAAGGTAAAGAGCAACCAGATAGCATACTATCATGTCGAGCAAGAAAGTCCTCCCTATATATGTCCCAGCATCCACTGCAATATACATCCTATGTATAGCAATGGCCTCTAGGGCATACATATAACTAACACTTTTAGTGACGTGGACGGTCGGTTCTGCCCTTTTTGCGACGTGGACGGTCGGTGCTGCCCTTTTAGCGACGTGGACGGTCGGTTCTGCCCTTTTTGCGACTTGGGCGGTCGATGTTGCCTTTTTAGCGACGTGGACGGTCAATGCTTCCCTTTTAGCGACGTGGATGGTCGGTTCTGCCCTTTTAGCGACGTGGACGGTCGGTCCTGCCCTTTTTGCGACTTGGACGGTCGGTTCTGCCCTTTTTGCGACTTGGACGGTCGGTGCTACCCTTTTAGCGACGTGGACGGTCGGTACTTGATTTGACTTGCTCTGCTTCTTGCAGTGTCAGGGGTAGACTTGACTTGGTCCGCTTCTTGCGGTGTCGAGATTGGATTCTTACTTGCTCCGCTTTCTGCGGTGTCGGAGTGGAAGTTGACTTGTTGATTTTGATTTGGGTTGACATCAGCATCGCTATACTGGAATATGGTACCAGGAGCGAATCATCATCTGTCATTGAGAGGATTTTAGGATTTTGGTTTTTGTTTGGCATCTGCATTGCAGCACTGGAATAATACCAGGAGCAACTCATCATTTGCCCCGGGAGGATTTTGGAATTGGTTTTTTTTTTTTTGGTGGGACTTTGAATTTGGTCTCACCGGTAGGACTTGGGAGAGGTTGGGATTGTTTTACGCCCGTGGATTGTATACGGTTTTGCAGGATGTATGATCTAGACCGTAGGGCCGGAAAAATTTCGGGACTTTGTCGGCGTCTGTATCGCTGCACTGGAATATGGTACCAGGAGCGACTCATCATTCGCTGTTGGGGTATGGGATTTGGAATTTGGTTAGCGTCTGCATCGCTGCACTGGAATATGGTACCAGGAGCGACTCATCATTCGCCATTTGGGGATTGGGGAGCGATGGCTTAGGAGACTGGTTTAGATCCCCATCGCCTAATGCCTTTCAATTTTATGGGCCGTGAGGGTCCCATAAAAGTATTTTCTCCCTACGAGTCGTAAGGATCCCGCAGGTGTATTTTCTCTTTAGGAGTCGTGAGGACTCCTAAGTGTGTTTTTCCTTTATGGGTCGTAAGGATCCCACAAAGGTTTGTTCTCCTCATATATCGTGAGGACACATGAGTGGGTCTTATTAATGGAGCATCATTCCCAAAGCAGAGACCGGCCGCGTAACTGGTGATTACGGTGGGGCATGGGTATGATGAGAATTATTTGAGCCCGTGGATTGTATACGATGGTTAACTTGGGGACCCACCGTAGGGCCGGGAGAATTTTGAGAAATCGGATTTTAGTTGGCGTCTGCATCGCTGCACTGGAATGTGGTACCAGGAGCGACTCATCATTCGCCGTTTGGGACTTGGAATTTGGATCTTGTTTGGCATCAACATTGCTGCACTGGAATAATGCCAGGAGCGACTCATCATTTGCCTTGGGAGGACTTGAGATTTGGGTTTTTGGTCGGCATCAGCACCGCTAACACTGAAGCGAAATGCCAGGAGCGACTCATCATTTGCCGTTGCCCGTTGGGGAACGATGGCTTAGAAGACAGGTTTGGGTCCCTATCACCTAAGGCTTTTCAATTTTATGGGCCGTGAGGGTCCCATAAAAGCATTTTCTCCCTACGAGTCGTAAGGATCTCGCAGGTGTATGTTCTCCTTAGGAATTGGGAGGATTCCTAAGTGTGTTGCTCCTTTGTGAGTCGTAAGGATCTCACGCAGGGGTTTTCTCCTCACAAGGTCGAGAGGACTTTGCTAGTGTATTCATCTCTTTTCACGAGTTTGCGCCCTTTCGGGTTTTCACAAACTCGCCGGTAATCCTGCTGTTTCTACTCACGGAGCCCTTTCGGGTTTTCATCCGTGCCCGTTTTGCTTGTGGACATACCGTTTATTTTATTTATTTTATTTATTTTTCTTTTTTTTCTCTTTTTTTGCCGCTGGTGGGACTTTAAAAGTAGTCTCACCGGCAGGATTTGGGAGAGATAGGGGTCATTTACGCCCGCGGATTGTATACGGTTTTGCAGGATATATGATCCAGACCGTAGGGCTGATGTGCTCAATTCTCCTGTGACTTGGAGCATTCACGTATAGTATTTCTTAAGATATCGGCCATTGATGGGTGGCATGGGCCTTTCTCCCTCGGCACTTATTAGTTGGTAGGATCCTCCGTCGAACACTTTCTCGATGACGTATGGTCCTTCCCAGTTTGGCTCGAATTTTCCCTTGGCATATCGATTGGGTATGATCAGTCTTTTGAGGACCAACACCAATTCACCTTTCTTGAAAGCGCGGAGATGGGTTATCTTGTCATAGGCCCATGATATTTGGGCTCGGTATAGCTCCAGATTTTGCTGTACCGCGAGCCTCTTTTCTTCGAGGGCATCGAGCTCTTCAAGTTGAAGGAGCACGTTTTCCTCCTCCGTCAACTCATGCTGAACGGCCATTCTTAAGCTTGGAACTTCGACTTCGAGGGGGAGGACCGCCTCCACTCCAAAGAGCAATGAGTATGGAGTGGACTGTGTTGGAGTACGGTGCGTGGTACGATATGCCCACAACGCCTCGTGAAGTTTGAGATTCCAGTCTCTCTTGTTGGCTGAAGCATTTTTCCTCAGGAGCTTGCATAGAGTCTTATTGAAGGCTTCGGCTAGCCCATTGGCTCTTGGATTATAGATGGAGGAATATCTCCAGTCTATCTTGTGCTGAGTAGTGAACCTTAAGACATTGAAGCTCTTGAAAGAAGGCCCGTTGTCAGAAATGATTCTTCTTGGTGTACCCAAGCGGTATAGAATATTATGTTGGAAGAATGTCAGAATATCTTTTGTCTTGAATTTTTTTAGCGGGACAGCTTCTGTCCATCTAGAGAAGTAGTCTGTCGCGGCCAGTATGAACCGGTGACCTTTAGATGACGGAGGATCAATTAGGCCAACAATGTCGGTGCCCCAAACTTCGAAGGGCCACGACGCCACCGTAGGATGCAATGGGTTGGGATGCTTGTGAATGAAATCACCATGGATTTGGCAGATCTGACATTTCTTTGCGTGCTCTCCACAATCCCGTATCATGGTAGGCCAGTAATACCCAAGCCGTTTAATTTGAAGTCGTATCTTGGGGCCAGATTGGTGGGCACCGCAAACGCCCGAGTGAACATCTTTCATGACCTTTTGGGCTTCGGCCAATGACAGACACCTGAGCCAGAGTTGGTCATATGACCTGCGGTATAATGTGTCATTTACAAACACGTATCGGAGAGCTCTTTTCTTCAGCTGAATCCTCGCAGATTTTTCTTTGGGCAGCTTGTCGTATCGGAGGTACTCTATGAAGGGTTCTCTCCAATCGGGCTCGTCTTGGATGATCGGAGATTCTTCGGCAGGACTGCTCTTCTGTTCTGCGCTTTCCTATTCTGGTAGAGAGACTGGGGGTAGAATTTGTCGGCTCCTGACTGTTATCAGAATTTCGTCCATGTCAGGATCGGCCAGCTCCTTGGCTAAGCGAGCGAGTACATCAGCCTTTCCATTCAACGCTCTAGGGACTCTCATTAGTTCAATGTGAGTGAACCGTTTCATGAGTTCCACCACTCGGCCTCTGTACCGAGCTAACTCGGGTTTGTATATTTTATAATCGCCGCTTACTTGGTTGACGACGAGCTGGGAGTCGCCGTAAACTCGTAGCCGACGGATTTCCATTTCTATGGCGAGCTCCAAACCAGCTATCAGAGCTTCATACTCAGCTTCATTGTTTGTCCGAGGCTCGGTGAGAGCGAAAGAACGCCGCAGGGTTCCCATTGATGGCGTGGTGAACACCAATCCTATCCCCGCTTTTACCTCCGGGACACTTGATCTGCCGGAGCTCCTTATTGATGAGGCCCCATCAAAGTAGAGCTCCCAATATGGCTCGTCTTCCTCGAGATGCAGCATTTGTTCGTCGGGTAACTCACAATTTAGCGGCGATCCTTCTGGTATGGGATGAGCAGCGAGAAAGTCTGCAAGAGCTTGCCCTTTTACTGCTTTCTGAGGAGTATAAACTATGTCAAACTCGAGTAGCATAACAGCCCATCTTGCCATTCTGCCGGCTTGGCTCGCTCTGGTCATCAAGTGTTTGAGCGGGTCGACCTTGGAGATCAGCATAACCCGATGAGCAAGCAGATAGTGCCTCAGCTTCTTCACAGCAAATATCAGAGCCAGGCATTGCTTCTCGATTGGGGAATAGTTGTGTTCCGCCCCGACTAGAATTCGACTGAGGTAGTAGAGGGCATTTTCTTTTCCCTCCTCGTTATTCCGGGCAAGGAGCACACCGAGTGACTCATCCAGCGCGGCAGTGTAGAGAATCAGCGGTTTATTTGGAATGGGAGCGGCCAGCACTGGAGGGTGCAACAAGTACTGTTTGATGCTTTCGAACACTGCTTAACATTCAGCATCCCAGATAAAAGGAGCTCCTTTCTTCATGTGCTTCGAGAAGGGCCTACATCTCCCCGATAAATTTGAGATAAACCTCCGTATATAAGCAAGCTTGCCTTGAAAAGATCTTAGCTGCGTCAGACTCTTCGGAGGGGGCATCTCCATGATGGCCTTTATCTTTGATGGGTCAACTTCGATCCCTCGATGTCGGACTATGAAGCCCAGGAATTTTCCCGATGACAAGCCAAAAACGCATTTCAGAGGATTCATCTTCAGGTCAAATTCCCTCAGTCTAGTAAGAACGGTCCTAAGATCCTGGATATGATCGGCCTTGGTTTTAGTCTTAACGACCAGATCATCAACATAACATTCGATGACTTTATGAATTAGGTCATCGAAGATATTGGTCATTGCCCTTTGATATGTAGCACCTGCGTTCTTCAATCCGAACGGCATCACCTTGTAGCAATATATTCCGATCGGGGTTCGAAATGCTGTGTGCTTCTCATCCTTAGGCGACATCTTGATCTGATTGTATCCAGACGAGCCATCCATAAAGGTGAACAGCTCATAATTTGAGGTGTCATCGACCATAATTTCCATGACCGGTAGCGGGAAGTCGTCTTTAGGACATGCCTTATTGAGGTCCCTGAAATCGACACAAACTCGGATCTGCCCATTTTTCTTCTTCACTGGGACTATGCATGCGATCCAGTCCGCATATTTCTCTTCCCTGATGAAGCCAGCATCGATGAGCTTCTTGGTTTCCTCGAAGACTTTTTCTTCTAGTTCCCTTGATGACTTTTTCTTCTAGTTCCCTTCTCATTCTTCGAGGAGCTTGTTTGACTGGCTTAGCATCAGGAGATATAGCCAGCTTATGCACAGCCACTTCAGGGGAAAGGCCTGGCATTTCTTTGTATGTCCACTGATTGAAAAGAATTCTTGATGTGTAGTATAAAATGGTAAAGAAATCACAATCAAAAATTATTTGACCGCAATCAACTACGGTGTCGGATGTAGATTGTTAGTGAGTGCGGATCGTCCACAGGGAAAGTGTAATCGTTCGTCTTTCGATTTAGGTGAATTGAAACTTTAAGGAAAAGAAAACAAACAATTCAAGATTTAAAGTTGAAGTTCAAGAATGAGAAAAATCTAGATCTAAGAAAGCATTAAAAGATAGAATCAAGAATTGATCGTTTGTTGATTTTTCCAAACCAAATATCAAGAATCGAAATGAGGCTCGTAGAAATCGATCGGATCTATAGATGTGATGTAATCTTAGAATTACGTATTCTTATCCTTCGATGAATTGATACTAGATCGATGATGATCGATGAGAATTAAGGATTTCTTGTGAAACTAGGGTTTCATCTTATCCCTTGTTCTTTCGTCGATATCATTCACACTCTAGCCTCTAGTAAATTCAAGAAACGATCGTAGATCCTTAATTTCGAGCGATCACAATCAAGAAAGCATCGCTACGAAACTAGGTCATCGATTCTTGAACTTGCTAGGGTTTACAAAACTCGTAGGACTTAAAAATCGTTTTTAGATTTGTTACATCATCATTCTACAATCGTCTCGACTCCTTTACGAGCGGAGTTTCACTCAAACATCACAACAAGAACAACAATTACAAATTGAGATCTAATCATGATGCAAGAATTAAAAGAAAGCAAGATTCAAGAATTTCACCTTTTATTTATATCGACAATTTTATTACATCGCTCAAGAACTACAAGAGGAGGAACTCGATCGTCGACTTGGCTTCGCTCGTCTCCGTGGAACGCGGATCGGCTTGGATCACTTGTCCGATTGAAGATCGGCTCGGCTCCTAAAAGGTTGAAGGCTTCTCACTTGATTTGGTACTCAAGATCTTGGATTTGGAGTGGAATTAGGGTTAGGGTTTCGCACAAGCTTTGTCACGAAACTTGTGGAAGAAGATGATGTAGAATTATTCACTAAAGAGTGATTAGCCTTTAACCCTAGGTTTAGGTTTCTATTTATAGATAACTAACCCTAGATCTAGGATTTCAAATTCTAAGTTTCCCTCCAAAAGTTTGTTGAGAGAATTCAAATTTCCCTCCAAAAGTTAGTTAGAGGAGAAGCTTCTAGAGGTGATTAGTTAGGAGGAACTTCTAGAAGAGGATTAATTAGGAGCTTAATTAGGATTAGCCTTCCTTAATTTTCTTTGCTGATCTGGCAGAAGACTAGAGAGAGTTCTGGAATTTGGAGTATCAGAAAGCACTGTGGGACCAGAGAAAGGAATTGTGCCAAAACATTTCCTGCTGACGTGGCATAACCGCGGCGCTTGCGCGGCTCAATGCTGGCTCCCACCGCGGAAGCGCGGCTCTATTGAGGTATTAGGGCTTGGACTTTCAGGGTTGAACTTGGGCTCACTTTTGGGCTTTTAATTCATATGTTGAATTGTCTAATTCCTTCTGCACTGCTGCCAGATCTGAAATGATTTAGTTGGCGTATTTTTGATCAGCTCTTTGGTTTTTCTTCCGTATTTTCCTGCATAGACTCAAAACAAGTGTTGCGCAAATACAGAAATGATGCGATGCCATGAAATGCGGTTGATTTCCTTTAAAGTGTCGGTTTAAAAGTCTAGTATATGCAATCTCATATTTTGTGACAGATTTGCTAATATGTAGAATATGAATGCCGAACACTTCTAAATGTATGCAAATGTTAAGGAAATTGCCGGCTAAAATATACAATATTTTCGACTGATCAAATACCCCCAAACTTAATTTCGATCGTCTCGAGCGAATGTTTTATTAAAAAGAGAAGGAGAAAATAAAGAAAGAGAAAAACTAACTAGCACACTTTCGTAGGCAACACGATTGCACTGAGCACGTGCAACAAGCCTTTAAACCTCTAGGTGTCCCTAGTAGGAGGAGTGTTGTCTCCTGAGGGTTTTCAGCGGATTGCACCCACAAAATCCAATAATAAAAGAAAGATCATGAATATTACATTTAAAGAAAAGAATTGTAGAAGAAAAGCTTTGAAAATTAGGGTTTCCAACTAAGCTAGCTTTTCGGTTGTCATGAGCCCTATCTTAATGGTCATGAAAAGATGTTAGAAATCACGTCCTCCCTCAATAAAACATCGTCTTATTCTTCATTCCTATCTTTCTTCCAAACATCGATCATATAACCCTGCGTGTGTGTAAAGGACATCCCTACACCCGGAGAATTCAATTCAAGCTATCATACTCTTGCCCATCAGCCTCAGTATATATTTTTTTTCGATGAGCTTACAAACTTTCATGCGACCGTTAATACTTCTTGAGGTACTAACCGACCGATTACTCATGTGCTTGCTTATTTGGTGTATTTTCCTAATCTTGCACCACCTTAGGTATAGCAGTGACTCCCAGACCAGTTGACCTTGGGGCACTAGGTGAAGAAGCACCCTTTTGCTATATATTTTTTTATTCCCTTGGTGATAACAAAACCAGTGTCCATTTTTCTCACCGTATTTTTTTTTTCATACTTTTGGCTTTAAGACAAGAGCATTTCAAGGTATCCTCTACTATCCCAGGCTTCAAGACGTGTGTAAGTGCGAATAGCAGGGTAGCAACGTTCAAAATGTTTGGCTTCCAGAATAGAAACTATTTTTCAGACTTATTTTTATCCTCAGATTAGTGACTTCCTTCATCTTACTAACCCTTGGGACAACGGCTCATAACTACTTATTACTAGTTCGTATAAGAAAACTTCTAATTTTCTTAGTTTTCTTAAATTTTTCTAATCTCATGGATGTAATTTTTCACTATCTAAACTTTCATTATCTTATTTATATACAAAAAATATTTTTATAATTTTGAAATTTTTTAAATTTTTATAGGTTTTTAAAGAAATGTTTTGTGCTTATGCAATGTATGATGCAAATGATGCGTAAATAAGCACAAACCTCCCCCAAACTTATTTTCAACAGTGTCCTCACTGTTGCCTTCTGCTAAATCTCGAAAAACCTGTAAGCTTGGGAGGAATTTATTAGTGGGGGCAAAATATTTAAGTGAAGATCCTCCCCCAAACTTATTTTTGGCTCAAAAGTTTGTAAAAATTTTATTTTCAAGAGCCCGATTATACCCCCCCAAACTTAAGCAATGTTAATCTTTGAAAATCATATGAGGGGGTCAAAAATCATTGGTCGATGCCAAGCTTTGCAAAGACCGAATGTCAACACCAACCATTCAAAAAATTTATCAATGCAGTGCTCTGGTTGGTGGAAGAAGAAGTGTGGAAAGGTTAAGTGGTGGAATAGAATGTGTGTGCGTCTCGTATTGGAGAGACGATGCAGTGTATGTGATGGATTACTCGCATTCTTTTTACAGTTCAAAAGAAGGGGTGGAGGTTCAATTTCATTGATTGGGACATGATTCATCTCAACACCCGTGTCATTTAAAAATGCGAGTTCATCAGCGAAGATTTCCTCAAAAGTTCCATCTATACCCCGATGAATAATGTCATCACAAAGTGCGGGGTGATCTTCAGACTCTAAGAACAGTTTATAATCAGTGTTATTTGTTGACCCGGACATCTCAGTGGAAGAGTCCGTATGTGTATGATACATAGTTGGGTCAAACAATAACATATGAAAAGAGTCTAGATCAATATCAGGAGGATCATCAAATTCGCTGCTGTCGATATCCATTAAGTCGACAGAACATACCTGAGCAGTAGGTTCGGAGGGTACACTTCCCAACTTGTAAATGTTCAGCTCTATTGACCTATTCCCGAAAGATAGGGTCATAGAACCATTACGACAGTTGATAATAGCATTGGAAGTGGCCAAAAAAGGGCGACCTAAAATCACCGGAATTTGATTCCGTGGGTTCGCTACAGGTTGTGTATTAATTACAATAAAATCTACCGGGAATATAAATTCTCCGATTTTTATTAACACATCCTCCAGTTCACCCCTAGGTTTGGTGATTGATCGGTCAGCCATCTGGAGAGTACAATTGGTTGGCTTCAACTCTCCGATCCCTAATTGCTCATAGACTGAGTATGGAAGCAAGTTAACACTAGCGCCAAGATCTAGTAGAGCACGGTTAATGTGTTTTTCCCCGATAGAAACGGAAATAGTAGGATATCCTGGATCCTTACGTTTCCTCGGTAATTGTTGGGGGAAAGCCGTGTCTATTGTCTTTTCCATGAATATCTTCTTGGGCGCTTGAGTCTTCCTCTTCCTAGTGCACAAGTTCTTAAGAGTTTTCGCATAGGACGGAACTTGTTGGATGGCATCTAGGAGAGGGATGTTGGTGTTTACTTGCTTAAAAATGTTCATGATCTTCTCCATATGTGGACTCGGTGTGTTAGCCCTTAACCGATTAGGATAAGGTGCTTTAGCAATAAGTGCTGGGTCCATCATAGGAGAAGAAAGTGTTTGTGGAATCGATCCCATAATAGAAGTGGGGATCGTCCGTGGAGGGGTAAAAGAGGTGGGCTGTAGTGGCGAGCCTTTTGGGAAATGAAGAATAGGCTCGGAAGAAGATGGTGGGGTAGAAGAAGTAGGGTCAGAAGTGTGTGTGTGTGGAAAGGTCTCAGCCGGGGTGTTATTGATTGATTTATCAGTGTCATCAAACTCTTCCCCAACATGAGTGTCAAGCACTCTTCCAGATCTCAACGTGATTGTATCCACATCATGTAAATAGCTAGAATTGGGTAAAGGTTGAGCTGGAAGTTTCCCTTTCTCTCTTGCACTCATTTCAGCTTTTAAACGCGCAATTTCTTCTTCCATCGACTTAATACTCTCGCTTTGGGACGCAGAGTTTTTCTTTATATAATCGACAGAAGACTTCATTTCAGCCGAAACTTGCATGATATTTGTTAAGACCAAATTCATGCATTGTGCAATTGAATAGGATTCATCAGTCCCGGTCAACTGCAAAGGACTAGATGGTGTAAAAGAGTTGACCGGATTTTGAAAATTTTGTGCTTGAAAGGGGTGCTGACTCAATTGTGGTGGCTGTTGTGGTGGAGGAGCCCTTTGGAATTGATTCGGATTTGGAACCGTGTTTTGAAATTGGGATTGGTTCCAAGCAAAGTTAGGGTTATTCCTCCAACCCTGATCATATGTGGAGGAAGATGGATCGTTTCTAGGTCTTTGAAATGCGGCATTTGTATGCTCAGGACCTTGAAATGGACATTCTTCCGTCAAGTGAGACGGATCAGAACAGTATCCACATACAGTTTTGGAGAGTGATATTTGACTTAGGGCAGCTAAAAATTTGTTTTCCATAGTCTCGAGTTTCTTTTGCATAGCTGAAATGTCAGCTCTAACTCCTATGGAAATATCATTGCCATCCCTAGGTGATTGACTCACACCCTCCCACTGTAAAGATTTTTCTGCGAAATTTTCTAAGAATTCCCAGGCTTCCCTATCATCTTTGGTCATAAAATTGCCTTGACACATGGATTCAAGGGACTGTCTTGTGTAAGGAGTAATGCCCTCATAAATGATTCGGCAAAGATCCCATCTCGGGATGCCGTGATGTGGACATTGGATTAACAGATCCTTGAAACGGTCGAGACATTTTGAAAATGTTTCATTTGGAAGCTGGGTGAATTGATAGATTTCGCTACGGACTCGAGCTGTCTTTTGATGTGGGTAGAATTTCTTAAGGAATGCTTTAACGAATTCGTCCCAATTTGAAATGGAATGCGCGGTAGTGTTATATAGCCACTTCTCGGCTAAATCGCACAAGGTAAACGGGAGAAGACGAAGAAGGAAAGCATCCACAGACAACTGTGAGGTACCCATCATTGCGCATACATTTTCAAATTTCGTGATAAACACGTATGCGTCTTCAGACTCGAGACCGTGAAATTTTGGTAGAAGGTTGATGTATTGGGGTTTTATTTGAAAATTTTCCCCGTTGGCTGGTGGAATGGAAAGACAGGTGGAAAGTGGGCCTCGTGTAGGATAACATCTCTCTTGGAGAGAGATGCGAGATGGATTCTGCGCACCAACGGACGGCGGCAGGGTAGTGGAAAAGAAGTTCGATGTAGGTGGATCCATCGATGTGGGTGTGGTGGTGGGTAAAGAAAAGGTAAATGTAGAAATACCGACTTTTGGGTCGATCGGGGGACGCGGACTAAACAGGTACTAGAAACCCGTTGTCCAGCCTATCTTGCACTAAAAAGGGTTAGTACAAGTGGCAGCGTGAATTTATAATTAGGGGAATGATATATGCGGTGTTTGTTTTGAAAAAGAATACGGATTTTTTTAAAAAAATATGATGCAACAAAACAAATGCAACACACAAACCCTAGAATCTAGTGGTCACCTAGGTCAAACTCTAGACCGCTCCTAACTGCCAAAAGACAAGTCGCAGGATAAATCCTCCACTGCCTCTTTGTCCCCCTGTGGCCGGATAAGTGCCAGGTAAGTGGGAAGGAACCACCACTACAGTGGGCCTAATTAATAACCACTAGCCTTAGACACACTCGCCTTAGGCACCACAAGAAAACGCGGATAAGCAATGAATTACCCACGGCCTTCTCTTGTCCTAAATGAGCGCGACGGTCCTTAGAGTCATCTCTAGATTTCTTTTAATTAATGAGGGTCAATGCGGATGCAAGTTTTGCGATTTTCGGGGCCTAGGAAGGGTAATGAAATCCCCACCTAATTTGGATTTGGTCGTGCCCCTTAAATTCCGTATTAATATGCAACAACCACAAGAATCAAAAACACGCACAAATTTATTTTGCTTTTGCGGCGCTGTGATTTATTTGCAAAGAAACCTGCAGTAAAATTGTTATTGGAGCAGATGAGGTAAGAGATAAGAAAGTGAGAAAGTTACAGAGCAAAATTTCTGCAGAGAGGAGCTAGGGTTGCGGCGCTTCCGCCGCGGATTAGGGGTTTGTGCCGCGGAAGGGCGGTGAAATGTTGGGATCAGTGCTTCAAACTTTTTGGTACTGTTCCTCTTGAACTTCTAAGCTCTCTGGTAATTTCAGAAAAAAATTTCCACAGCTCCAAAAATTCCAGAATTCCTCGCAATCAAATCACAACAACACGTATTAGTGTTTGCACGAGTTTTGATCTAAAAATTATAATGGAATAAATTGTTCAACTCAAATTTCAAAATACGAACTATTAGCGCACTATCCCCGGCAACGGCGCCATTTGATTGAAAAGAATTTCTTGATGTGTAGTATAAAATGGTAAAGAAATCACAATCAAAAATTATTTGACCGCAATCAACTACGGTGTCGGATGTAGATTGTTAGTGAGTGCGGATCGTCCACAGGGAAAGTGTAATCGTTCGTCTTTCGATTTAGGTGAATTGAAACTTTAAGGAAAAGAAAACAAACAATTCAAGATTTAAAGTTGAAGTTCAAGAATGAGAAAAATCTAGATCTAAGAAAGCATTAAAAGATAGAATCAAGAATTGATCGTTTGTTGATTTTTCCAAACCAAATATCAAGAATCGAAATGAGGCTCGTAGAAATCGATCGGATCTATAGATGTGATGTAATCTTAGAATTACGTATTCTTATCCTTCGATGAATTGATACTAGATCGATGATGATCGATGAGAATTAAGGATTTCTTGTGAAACTAGGGTTTCATCTTATCCCTTGTTCTTTCGTCGATATCATTCACACTCTAGCCTCTAGTAAATTCAAGAAACGATCGTAGATCCCTAATTTCGAGCGATCACAATCAAGAAAGCATCGCTACGAAACTAGGTCATCGATTCTTGAACTTGCTAGGGTTTACAAAACTCGTAGGACTTAAAAATCGTTTTTAGATTTGTTACATCATCATTCTACAATCGTCTCGACTCCTTTACGAGCGGAGTTTCACTCAAACATCACAACAAGAACAAAAATTACAAATTGAGATCTAATCATGATGCAAGAATTAAAAGAAAGCTAGATTCAAGAATTTCACCTTTTATTTATATCGACAATTTTATTACATTGCTCAAGAACTACAAGAGGAGGAACTCGATCGTCGACTTGGCTTCGCTCGTCTCCGTGGAACGCGGATCGGCTTGGATCACTTGTCCGATTGAAGATCGGCTCGGCTCCTAAAAGGTTGAAGGCTTCTCACTTGATTTGGTACTCAAGATCTTGGATTTGGAGTGGAATTAGGGTTAGGGTTTCGCACAAGCTTTGTCACGAAACTTGTGGAAGAAGATGATGTAGAATTATTCACTAAAGAGTGATTAGCCTTTAACCCTAGGTTTAGGTTCCTATTTATAGATAACTAACCCTAGATCTAGGATTTCAAATTCTAAGTTTCCCTCCAAAAGTTTGTTGAGAGAATTCAAATTTCCCTCCAAAAGTTAGTTAGAGGAGAAGCTTCTAGAGGTGATTAGTTAGGAGGAACTTCTAGAAGAGGATTAATTAGGAGCTTAATTAGGATTAGCCTTCCTTAATTTTCTTTGCTGATCTGGCAGAAGACTAGAGAGAGTTCTGGAATTTGGAGTATCAGAAAGCACTGTGGGACCAGAGAAAGGAATTGTGCCAAAACATTTCCTGCTGACGTGGCATAACCGCGGCGCTTGCGCGGCTCAATGCTGGCTCCCACCGCGGAAGCGCGGCTCTATTGAGGTATTAGGGCTTGGACTTTCAGGGTTGAACTTGGGCTCACTTTTGGGCTTTTAATTCATATGTTGAATTGTCTAATTCCTTCTGCACTGCTGCCAGATCTGAAATGATTTAGTTGGCGTATTTTTGATCAGCTCTTTGGTTTTTCTTCTGTATTTTCCTGCATAGACTCAAAACAAGTGTTGCGCAAATACAGAAATGATGCGATGCCATGAAATGCGGTTAATTTCCTTTAAAGTGTCGGTTTAAAAGTCTAGTATATGCAATCTCATATTTTGTGACAGATTTGCTAATATGTAGAATATGAATGCCGAGCACTTCTAAATGTATGCAAATGTTAAGGAAATTGCCGGCTAAAATATACAATATTTTCGACTGATCATCCACGCGAAGCACTCGACGAACTCATGCAGCAGGGCAATTATCTGCGCTTTCATTTCTTCTGACAAGAGCGAGCTGATGTAGGTCGGCCTTGGATTATCTAGCGTTCCTAAGTCAATCTTGGTTAGCTCGTCAAAGGTTGCTTGTCCACCATCTTCGAGCTCTTGAAGAGCTTCTTCTGGCTCGGCTATCTCGCCATCATCATTTGATCTTTCGCTGGCCTCACCAACATGGATCATGTAGCACGCTTTGGAATCAGGTTGAATGTAGCCTATGCCCCGTCTATCTGGAATTCGTCCATCGATGAGTGCTCGGACCTGGGGCGGATACCATAGCCCTTCGTAAAACTTTGCTTCAGACTCCGTTTAATATAACCGGCATCCACACTTCTTAAAGTATTCCCGCATCTCGGGCGCATAGTATCTAGGATTGAGGACGGCTCTTATGCCTCTCTCATAGGGAAGGCACGCGACAGAAAGATCGTCCGGGTGCACAACGGGGGTTGACCCGTAAAACAGGATGCTATTCTGTCCATTTTTCCTCCCGGGGACGTAGAAAGTTTTCAGTTGGTCCACGGTGAAGACTGACAACGCATCGAGCTCTTTGCACATCTTCTCCAGCACCCTTGTGACGGCTAGGGACCTTTCTGCGACTTCGAAGGTCTCTCGCAGTTTCGCTTGTTGCATAGGGGGCCAATCTGCACAGCTGTTGCACGGCAGGTCCTCTTCTTCTGATTCTTCAGTGTCACTGCCAAGATGAGGGCGGACTTTGCTGCTAGATGGGCCTTCAGTAACAGATTCGTCCGTATCGCTGCCGAAATGAGGGCAAGTTTTACGGTAGGACGGGTTTCCAGCATCGGACTCATCAGTGTCGCTACCAAAATGGGGGCGAACTTGGGCGTTTTTGCTTTTGAAAGTGATAGCCGGCTCAAATTTGCTTTTGAGTCTTGGGGCCGGTCTATCCTCAGTCAGTTGTGGCTTAGCATTTTGGTGGTTCATAAAGTACCGAGAATCTTCATATCGGACTTCATGCACACCGAACGGCTGGATGTCTCCGTCAATGCATCTTTCTTCGCCATTTTTAGTATACTTCATGCATTGATGGAGAGTTGATGGAATGATGCCGTAATCGTAGAGCCACGGATGCCCCAAGAGAATCTTATAAGATGTGTCGGCGTCGATCACATATATCTTAGCTTCAGTTTGCAAATCCCCAAATTTGATTGGCAAAGCTATAGACCCCAGAACTTGCTGGCAATTTTGGTTGAAGCCTTGAATGACAATCCTTTCCCTTGACAGGTGTCGGACGTCCATTGACAAACTCTTCAGAGTTCGCAAGTTCATGATGTTCACTGAGGACCCCGGATCAATCAATATGCGATTAATTCGATCTCCGTCGCTGTACCCGGTCACGTAAAGCGGCCGATTATGCTCAGCCGTTCCCAGTAGCAAGTCTTCATCCTTAAATGTGACTGCGGCGGCATGCAAAGCGTGCTGGGCTTCTTTCATAAAAATTTCCGCAAAGTGAGCCTGATACCGCTCGGGGTTTTGTAGAGCGTGAATGAGAACATCTCTAAGCTCCTTAGATAGGACCAAGGCATCGTAGATGCTCAGGAGAGACGGAAGCTTCCGGAGATGTGCCAAGACATTATAGTCCACCGAGGAAGGACTTATGTTTTCATCAGCCGGTTCTCTGCCATCTTCTTCATTAGCGACTTGTTTTTCCTTCCCTTTTGGGGCGTTGCCCTGATTTGGCGGTAGAGCCCTGCCGCTTCTGAGCTGGATTTGATTGGCCTTTGTGGTAAGCTCCTCGTCCTCTTTCGGAAAACAAAGCTCGTCCTCGGAGTCGCTGCCAAGATGGATGGCGTAGCAGGTCACTACTGGGATCTCTTCATTGGAGTCTTCTTCTAACTCCTCCAGAATTTCAGCCGCTTGTACAGGGAAGAACTCCTTCAATTGAATCAATGTTCTTTCCCTTTGTTCATATTCTTCGAGGGAATCGATATATTTTTGAATGGTCGATCTCCCTGCAGACTCTTTTTCGCGCCGAGCTGCACTTTTCTTCTTCTTAAGCTTCTTGGATTTCGAGCCTGATGGAGCCGTATTGGCAGCTGGACTGGTAGGCTTCTTCTGCCCTTCCCATTCCGTCCTGGGTTCCTTCCGAAGTAGCTTTATCATCTTCTTCGTCTTATTAGATATTTGCGTACTCCACGGAAGCCGCGATGAGTCCGTTTCATTTCTCACGGCAGCGGGTTCGGCTGTCTGCTCCCAGAAGGCTTCAGTTTCTGTCTGTATAAAGTTGGTGGTTGCAACTTGATTGTTCACCAACACACTTTTGGACAGTTCGATCTCTCCAGCCTTATACTGCTTCTCGACCCAATCTTTGAAGATATAGCAATCCTTGATCGCATGGCTCACTACTCGGTGGTATGGGCAATACAGAGGATTGTCGGTCATTTTTTCTTCTTGGGGTCTTTTCGACTCCGGCAATTGGAGGCCGTTGTTCAAGACATCTTTAAATATCTTGCGAACTTTGTCCCTTCTGAAAGAGTAAACCTTGTTCTTTTTCTCCTTTAGGGAAGGCCCATCTCCTCCCAACAATGGTTTTCGAGACCGGTTAGTTTTAGATTCGGCCACCCTTCGCTTTTCTTCATTGTCGGACGCATTGAAGACATTGGTACTGTTGGAACTCCCGCTTCTACGGTTGTCGTCCCGCTTGCTTTTCCAAGTTTTGTCTCTCTGAGAGTCCTGCGGGGACTCTTGCTTTGAGCGTTCCAGCATTTGGACTTTCTTGGTTAGCTCCTGAAATGTCTTGAGGCCCGCCGTACACAAGAATGGGACCATCCAATTGCTGAGGTTCCCAATGAGAAGGCTGACGGACTGGTCCTGCTCCAGCGGCGGTTCTCACTTGACTGTGAGATTACGCCATCGAGCGATAAAGTCGGTGTTGCTTTCATTCTTTCCCTGCTTGGTCCTCACAAGGTCGGCAATGGAGATTTTATCACTGACACTCATGAACCTTTGCCGAAACAGAGATTCCATTTGGGCAAAGGTAATGACGGACCCGTCTGGTATGCTCGCGTACCAGTCGAAAGCGACACCGGTCAGGCTGTTGACAAACTGATGAAGAAGGAGCGCGTCATTGCCCCCTGTATTTCCACACGATGCTTTGAAGTGGGCGACATGCTGATTTGCATTCCCCATTCCATCAAATCTTTCGAACTTAGGAATGACGTAGCCGCTTGGGAACTCAATCAGATCGTACTGCGCGGGATATGGCCGCCCACTACTGCCGATTTCTTTCTGAGCTTCAGCTTCGGCCACAATGTTTTAACCTTGCTGGTGACCAAATCCATTATCCGATCCTGTGTTAGCGGGATAGTGATATCTGGGGCTAAGGCGTCCCCAGAAGCGGAGTGTGGCCGGCTTTCATGTGGCTCGACCAGTCTCGGACCCGAAGGAACAGGCATTGGCTGCCTTGGATTGTCATCACCCGGCTGATTAGTAGCGGCTTGTGCTTGATTGGGAGGCGCTCGAGCAATTTGAGCCGTAAGCTGCATCACAACGTTTGTTAGGTCGTCAATTTTCGAATAGAGCTTGGACATCTCTTTATCCTTGCTCCTGAGCTGTTTTCGAAGCTCTTGAAGCAGCTCTTGCTCTGCGGTCCTGGGGCGGAAAGTCGGCTCTTCCTCACTGTCCGAGCTTGACTTTTCATGGACCGAGAGGTCTTTCTACCCATCTTCCTCCTCGAGAGGGTTTTCTTCATCCAACGGAGGCGACTGTTCTTAGGAAGCGGCAACCACATTCAAGCCAGATTGGACTTGGGATGTGGTGGCCCCATCCTTGCTTTTGCTGCGAAGGTTGTCGCTGGGACGCCCGCCCGCCATATAGACCGTATGGACGACATATCCAGCCGTCTTTTTATTATCGGCAGCTGATTTCACGGATCGCTGTCTTGGCCCTCCTGTTTCGGTAGCGGGTGGTAGATTGAAGGCGGCTGGCCTAATCAGGTTCTTGAATGGTGCTGGCGCTTCTTTTCTGGGTTTACCCCGCTGCTTTCGTGCGGCACAGAGTGCTTGATAGACTCTTGAAGAGACCGTGTCATACGTTTTCTGTTGGGGCCGGGACACGTCTCTTTGTGGCACTGTTCGGACCGCCGTCTTCTTGATTCTGGCGGTCATGGCATTTTTCTGAACCCACTTCAGAGGCTCGAAGGAATTGCTGATTCTTACGTCCGACTCAGCCGTCGTCATGGAGCAACCCTGCACTTGGAACTTCACACAATTCCATTTGGCCGAAGCACTGGCCCTCTTGTTGGCTCGATACCTGAGCCGCTTCTGCCTTAACTTTTCTGTTCTAAGCACTTGGCAGACTTCGGCTCTTTGGGAAGACGCCGCAGACCGGGCGATGGAGGGACTTGGAGATACGCTCGATTGTGCATTTGTTGGAGTCCTCGCCTGAGCTCGTCCGCAACATTTGATGTTGCCCTTTGTACCGAAGTTCTTGCCCCCCACTGGAGCACCAGAGAATCGTTCAGATACCGTCTTAAGTTTCGGTTGTGGTGCCTTGGCGATCACGACATTCGGCCTCTTACCCCTTGAGACCGGCCTGGCCACCTGTTCCGCCGGGATCTCTGCCAGATGAGCGCTACCGGCAGGGTAGATGATGACGGAGCCAAACTGGCGGGGCGGTTCCTCCCACTGTCGACTGAGGCTTGCGGGGAGAACCACACGAGCGTTGATCTTGACCACGTACGGAATCGGGGTCACGTTGGAAGCTGAATTCATCTGGGGAGACATTGTCGTCCAAGGTTGATTGCTGCATGGAAAAAAGAACATTATTTCAGTATCGGCAATCGATATGTATATTGATTGAGTTCGCATGAACGTTTAACCCGAAATATGGGAGGAGAGATTGGTCCCACCGGGCATGCCAGAATCTGTAGGGTGTTTTTCGTCACCCCATTGAGATGGGAATACGCGCGCGCTTGTCATGCGTACTACAGATTCCCCCTGCCTAGAGTAGGCCGGGGTTTAATGATTATGGGGATTCGAATCTCCGGCAGCCGCGGACTAAGCTGCCGTTAATTACCCCTCGCCTTTGGGGCGAGGGAACCTTCGATTAACGGGTTAATCTGGTCATGCGAACTCGATGTGCAGTGTACGTGTGTTTTGTTTTGGAGGGGGGGTTTAAATATATCGGGAGCCACACAGAGTTTTTACGGGGTGCGGGGAAGCGCCCCGTTAGAATTTTTTTTCTAACAGGGACAGTGTCGTGGAGTATGTGTGTATGTAAATATGTATACATATGTACAGATATACATGTATATATATAAAAAGGGGAAAAGACATCCAAAGGAAGCGTGGGGACAGCACCTTGGGCGCTGTGTGCCTAGGTGCTGTGCGCTCAGGCGCTAGAGTGCCACGTGTCGGCACTGGGGCGACTTGCGCTCGAGCGCTAGGCGCTTGAGCGCAAGCGCGCCACGTGTCGGCACGGGGGCGACTTGCGCTGGAACGTAAGCGCGCCACGTGTCGGCACGGGGGCGACTTGCGCTCGAGCGCTTGCGCTGGAGCGCAAGCGCGCCACGTGTCGGCACGGGGGCGACTTGCGCTCGAGCGCTTGCGCTGGAGCGCAAGCGCGCCACATGTCGACACGGGGGCGACTTGCGCTCGAGTGCTTGCGCTGGAACGCAAGCGCGCCACGTGTCGACACGGGGGCGACTTGCGCTCAAGCGCAAGCGCTCGATCGCAAGCGCGCCACGTGTCGGAACGAGGGCGACTTGCGCTCGAGCGCTTGCGCTTGAGCGCAAGTACGCCATGTGTCGGCACGGGGGCGCTCTGCGCTTGAGCGCCGGCGAGAAAAAAGAGGCTTTTAGCCTAAAAAAAATTTCTCAGAAGAGAAATCAGAGAGGAGTTGGACTCCTGAGTGTGTTTTTTTTTTGGTTTAATGAACGATGTTCTTCTTCCTCCTCCTCTGTTAGCTGGATCTTAAAGATCAAAAGATATGGGATTTCAAAAAATCTCTTCTTTTTGAGATCTAATGGAAGATCTGAGTTCCCCTTTATGGGTTTTGTGGTGAAAAATTAATTTGTTTTATAAAAAGAAGAGTAAAACTCTTGATTTAATTCAAGAGAAAAAGGAAGGTTTTGGAACGTTGAAGAAGAAGAAAAGATCTCAGATCTGAAGAAAATTTTGAGAGAGAGAAAAAGTTGTGAGATATTTTCATTATCTTTGCCTTTATAGGCTATACACTTTACACATATCCCCTTGGGCTTCACAAAATGGCATCTTGCCTATCCCATGGCTCATGAGCCATTTCTTTTTGCACATAAGCCATGGGCTTTACAAAAATTTGGCTCTATGCCTATTTTTCTTACATTTATCCATAAAATAAAATAAAAGAAATGCAGCAAAATTATTTATTAAATTTTTTTTATCTCGGCATGGGGGGAGGCCGACCGCTTCATGTTCGGGCTCGACCCGAGCATGGGCCCACTGGATCTGGGCTTGGGCCCACTTGGCTTGGGGTTGACTTTGATTTTGACTTGATCAACCGGGGTGTAAATTTTTACCCCAACAACCACTGTATTGTGATAACAATGGAGCTGTGGCTTTGTCCAAGGAACACAGGTCCCATCAGAAGTCCAGACATATTCTGAGGCGGTATCACCTGATCCGGGAGATAGTTGATCGCCGGGAGATCGAGGTTAGGAGAGTTGATACGAAGGACAACACTGCGGATCCGCTCATAAAGGCCATTCCTCAGATACAATTTGAGAGACTCTTCGGGATGTTGGGTATGAGATACTACAACAGCTGGCTTTAGTGCAAGTGGGAGATTGTTAGTTATATGTATGCCCTAGAGGCCATTGTTGTACATGTGATGTATAATATAATGGATGCTTGGATATATATAGAGATGACTTTCTTGCTCGATATGATAGTATGCTATCTAGTTTCACTTTATCTTAACATGTTAGCGAATACTATTTTGTGATCACGTGTTGATAAAGCCCTTGGGATATGTACTCGACTACTAGGACTATGATGAGATCATACTAGTGGGGCCAGGGTAATAAACAAGTACATCCTATAACTATTCCTAGTCGAGGGTGTATCGAGACAGGGCATCGATACTCCAGAGTAGACTAGTGTACATGCATCTTGACCCATATGATAGGAGATGGATGATCCCATATCCATAGGTGTTGGACATCGAAGATGGTGTACGGGTGCTCAGTGGAGACTGGGTACACTGAACGGACTCGCCGAGAACTCCTGGATGGTATTAAACCTAACGTCAGATAGCAGTTCTCCGGTGACACTGTTACAGGTTAGTCTGTAGACCCGAGATCGTCACAGAGACTTGTGTGATTCCCACTGTGCTTTGATTTCCACCTTACCACGTCTAAGAGGGTGTGCAAAACGGTGGCTTTTGGGTACATTCCCGAATCACATGGAGGCAATGAGCGATAGGAGGGGTTTCGTCTCTCCCGGTATAGGGAGTTGATGTTGTGCTGTGTTTGATTGGCTATAACTGGAAGTCCCTGGCCAGGGCTGATATGGAGATTTACTGGTAAGTGTTATCAGTAGTTTCTCTACCCGTTATGAGCCCATTGACACGACTTATCGGTTACTGGGGTCTGACGTTTACCACCCCTAAACTAGATATGCAACATATCAGACGAAGAGATCGGACTGTACGGGAGTGTTACTGATAGGACTCACAGGAGAATGTATAGGCTTGCTTGTTGATCTTCTGATCGCTCAATACCTGGGTGGCTGTTACGTTTAGCTGACCGCTTGCAGCTTGTGGGTGTTTGATATAATCATCACCTACTGCCGGCGTATTGACGATTCTTTAGAGTCCTACACAGAGGTTTCCTGACTCGGGAAAAACGGAGTAGGAGCATATATGTGATATGTACGGGACCGAGAATAATACGTTATGAGATACCGTATTCTATTCTCATGATATATGATATCGGCCGGGTATATGTGATATAGCCGGGTCATCGGATCAAGTGTTGATTCGATGAATCGGTACATATTATATTAGTCGGTTATATGCGATATAGCCGGATTGTCGAATCAAGTGTTGATTCGATAATTTAATGTATAATTATATATGTGATATATTACATTACATTATCTAATATAAGCTCACTTTATTGATTCATTTTCTCACCGGATAATGCATTGATATATATGCGATATATGTTAATTGTATTATTTTCTTTTGTTATAAAAATATATTATATATGTGATATATAATATTGTAACAAGTTATGATTACAAATGCAACATGATTTGTGGAGATTAAACATAGTTACGGTTTGATTTGGGTTAGCTTTTTCATGAAGCTTCTAGAAGCTTTATTTTGTTTTAAGCTTAGATATTTTGTTTAGATATTTTGTGAAGATATTTCTTAACCCAACCCAAACCCTTTACCATGGTTTATTCTCTACAATGGTTAAGTCTTTCATTCTTAACCAAGGGTTGCAATTGTAACCATAACACTTTTTCATTATTCATCACAAATACTTTTCTTCTTCTTCCTCCTCTTAAAAAGCTTTTTAGCTTTTGAGTTAGTGATGAATAAGTGTGAGAAATTGAAAGAAAAAGAGAGCTAAATTCCTACTTCATCATCCTCATCTATTCTAGACACTTAGATTAGGGTGTTCACTTCACTAATACTTGATTAGAGAAGTGAGAGCTTGAGTTAAAAATTCTTCAAGGTAGATCATCTTCGAAAAGGAAGACTTCGAGCAAGAATGGATCATTCGACTTGTGGAGCCTCTCTTGAGTCCGGAAGATCAAGGATCGCGGCAAAGGGACTACTACTCGGAGCTTATGAAGTGAAGGAACGGACTACAAAGGTTGTAATCCCTCTCTCTTAGATGTAAAGTTGTTTACTTGCATGGTTAACCCTAATTATCTAGCAAAGATGTTCGGCACTTGAAAAATTTAAATTTGGCATGGTTCATGCCTTATAGACCCTTGTGATAGTGCCTAGTAACCTAACAGTTCCCCGTGTTTTTGCACGGACCTAATTAAAATAAACATCGTTTTCCCATAGGCATATCCCCGTTAACACCTTTCTAGACACCTACTTGATCGGCTAATTGTCATGTGTAAAACTCTCCCAAGAGTAAGTCTTACTCGCAGTGGGTATCGGGATCCATCTATCTCATAGAAGGTTTGCAATCTCATTGGAAATCTCAACACTTGAAATTCCCGATAATTCTTTTACCCCTAGCGTGCTATGACCTTGACGCTTGCCAAACAACCCATAGTTCGCTAGTCAAGTTCAACCCGTGCATTTCCTGATTGAATTAAACCCACCCGTACGACCCTTGACGCATGCCAAACAACGTCGTATGAATACCCTAATCCAATCGCATCTCATTCTACAAATAAGTACTAATCAGCTACCGTACACTACGCCTTGACGCATGCCAAACTACCGTAGCACGAATACTAAATAATACTTATTTAAAATGACGGAGGGCTGCGTAGGTTTTTTTGAAAACCATGAGTGTAATGAACTTGATATCGTTGTAGAAATAAGTGATTTTGAAAATGAGTGTTATTGAGGCTTTTTCTAGTTTTGCTAAAGAGGTCACTCCCGGTGAAGGGATCTCGACTCTTTCCTTATCGAATAAGGTGCAGGATATTTCACAAATACCGCTATGTAAAGCAAGAACTATAGAAGCAATCAAAAACAAAACCGAGTGAGTTGTAGCATCTGCTAGTTTCGCTAAAGTGGTCACTCCCGGTGAAGGGATCTCGGCTCTTTCCTTATCGAATAAGGTGTTGGATATTCTACAAGGAATACCGCTATGCAAAGCACGACTAGAGCTACCCTTTTTTAATAAATTTGATTCTACAATATCTTTTAGGTTTCTTTTCTTTCATTAATCTCATTAATGAAGTCCCATCAATTATGCTTCCTAAGCATCATAGAAGAAATGAAAATATAACGTACGTTTATGCTATCCGCATTCGCCACAGTGTCCCGTTATGCACCGTTAGGTTACTTAACTAACGACATACCAGGACGGGACTAGCGCGGGTGTAATACATAAGCAACGTTTATTATATATCATATATACAATAATAAAGTATTCGTATCACGCATATAATATGATCACATCACATAATATCAGCAGCAGAAGATAACATATAAAATATTGGATATACTAGGAGGTCAGTGTTTTATTTTGAGCCTGTATAAAATACGGATTCCACGGTCGCGATGAATAGCCAAACCCACATCCCTAGACCCATACGAGAGCGGCAAGTAACCCTCCTAATTCTAGGGTTAGGAGACGCAGTCTCGACTCCTCGAGATGGCCTCCCACTGGACCCTAGAACCCGGTTACTTGTGCTCCCCTCCTTGGGTCTATCCTAATACGGAAAAGTAAATAATATACAATGGTGACAGCATCCTCAACCCGGAAGTGCCCCAATAAAAGAATATTACATACAATGAATTTTACATGAATGAAAATTAAAACCCTAATCTCACATAAAACCCCCGGCTATTCAAATCACGACGATCCAATATAACATATCACAACAACACATAACATCACATGTCATCAACGTAAGTAAATATGTGTATCCTAATTGTCGTTGATGTATAGCAACGAAACCGGTGATACACAACATACTGCACTTACGGTCGAATAAAAGAAAATGAAAAAATACAACAATTGGAATCGTAACTGACCTTAGACATCATAAACCCGGGATATCACATATCCAAGATTTCATGCCTAACAATGTAAAGCTCACATTTAGGTCTCACCCATGAAAACACTTTTTCAAAATAAGTCGGATAATTCAACAAGATTTCTGATTATACCCGAGACCGAAATGTTAGATTTACATGCAACAAACAAATTTGTAGATTCCAATTATTGTATCACATTACAGAAAGCTAGACGAAGTTAAAAAATTTGATCGAATCAATGAATTCCCAAAATTCCAAGAGAGACAATTAAGCACTATTAAAAATTCCCAGAAGCATGCTCCAGTACTAATGGACCAACCGTTGAAGTGTCGTCCCTTGCCTCCTTAGTGGCGCCGCGGAACCGCCGCCAAAACCATGTTTTGGCCGTGCTTCCGCGGTCACTAAAGCGAGTTAGGGCTCGTTCTTCAAGAGGGACCATAGAATTACCTACATGATTTTCTGAATATTTTTAATATGAAAAATTTTAACTTTTGAAAAATTTTCCAGAAAGTGGGAAAATTTGGTTATTCGGAGTTCGTTCGGACTTTTAATTTCTCCTACGCAACGCCTAATGCTTTGGCAAGGCTCTGATACCACCGTAAGGTTCTTAGGCATTAGAACAAGGTTTTACAAGTCATCAAACATGCCGTATTTTAAATTTTCAAGTGGCAAACAACCTATGCAAGGATCTTTACTAGAGAATTAGGGTTAGACTTAACGAGTAAACTATTTTACTTCTAAGTGATAGGGATTACAACCTTTGTTGTACGTTCCTTCACTTCATAAGCTCCGAGTTGAGGTCCCTTCACTGCGATCATCAAGCTCCTGTACTCTAGAGAGGCTCCATGAGGTGAATGAGACATCCTTGCTTGACGACTTCACAATCCAAAATGATCTACCTTGAGGAATCACAAACCCAAGCTCTGACTTTACTAATGAGGTATTAGTGAAACAAACACCCTAATCTAAGTGGCTAGAATACATGAGGATGATGAAGTAGGAATTTCTCTCTTTAGTTTTCTTTTTCACTTAATCATTCATTACAAAATAAAAAGCTAGAAAGCTTTTGTGAAGAGGAAGAAGAAGATCAAGTGTGATCAATGAAAAATGAATTATTGTTTTTAGGTTAGAAATGCAACCATGGGTTAAGCATGGCATGCTTAACCCTTGTAGAGAATAAACCATGAGTTAGGATTAGGGTTGGGTTAATAAATATCTTAGAAATATCCAAAGGGGTGGACTTAGTCAAAGCATCATGAAGCTTCTTCAAAACTCATTCATGACTTAATCCATACAATTTGAATTACCAAAATAAATATAAATCCAACTATAAACCCAAGCATGGTTTAATTTCACAAACTCTAGTTGCATTTGTAACCTAGCATGTTATAATATTATATATCACATATATAATATTTAATGTAACAAAAGAAAATAAGACAATTAACATATATCACATATATATCAATGTATCTTCAAGGGAGAAAAAGAATCATTTAAGTAAGCTTATATTAGTTAATGTAATGTAATATATCACATATATAATTATACATTAAATTATAAAATCAACACTTGATTTAATAACCCGGCTATATTACATATAACCGACTAATATAATATGTATCTTTTTATCGAATCAACACTTGATCCGATAACCCGGCTATATCACATATACCCGGCCGATATCACATATCGCAATAATAAAATACGGTATCACATATCATATTAATCTCGGTCCCGCACATATCACATATGTGCTCCTACTCCGTTTCACCTGAGCTAGGAAACCTCTGTGTAGGACTCTAAAGACTCGTCAATACGTCGGTAGTAGGTGATGATCATATCAAACACCCACAAGCTGCAAGCGGTCAGCTAAACGTAACAGCCACCCGGGTATTGAGCGATCAGAAGATCAACAAGCAAGCCTGCACACACTCCTGTGAATCCAATCAGTAACACTACCGTACAGTCCGGTCTCTTCGTCTGATATGTCGCATATCCAGTCTAGGGGTGGTAAACGTTAGACCCCAGTAACCGATAAGTCGTGTCGATGTGAGGCACATAACGGGTTGAGAAACTACTGATAACACTTACCAGTAGATCTACATATCAGCCCTTGCCAGGTACTTCCAGTTATAGCCAATCGAACACAGCGCAACATCAACCCCTAATACCGGAAGAGACGAAACCCCTCCTATCACTCATTGCCTCCATGTGATTCAGGACTGTACCTAAAAGCCACCATTTTGCATGTTCTCATGAATGTGGTAAGGTGGAAATCAAAGCACAGAGGGAATCACACAAGACTTTATGACGATCTCGGGTCTACAGACTAACCTGTACCAGTGTCACCAGAGAACTGCTATCCGACGGTAGGTATAATACCATCTAGGAGTTCTCGGCGATTCCGTTCAGTGTACCCAGTCACCACTGAGCACCCGTACACCATCTTTGATGTCAAACACCAATGGATATGCGATCATCCATCGCCCATCAGATGGGTCAAGATGTGTATACGCTAGTCTACTCTGGAGTATCGATGCCCTGTCTCGATACACCCTCAACTAAGAACATTAAAGGATGAACTTATGGACTACCATGGCCCTACTAGTATGATCTGCATCATAATCCTGGTAGTCAAGTACACATCCTAAGGGCTTTACCAACATGTAACCACAGGACAGTATCAAGAGACAAGTATACATGTTAAGATAAAGAGCAACCAGATAACATACTATCATGTCGAGCAAGAAAGTCCTCTCTATATATGTCCAAGCATCCACTATAATATACATCATATGTACAATAATGGCCTCTAAGGCATACATACAACTAACAGTTTGCATACATCATGCTTTATCATTATATGCACTGAGATTTGCTGATTTTATGAGATTCTGGATTTGAGAACCGTGGTTAAATTTCAAAGGAAATTATGTATTGTTTTAAAAACCCGGTTTCTTTTGATATGATATTTCGAGACGTCCGCCATGTGTTTTCTCGGTTCTGAGATTGGCATGTGAAACCCGATTCGAGGAGTAGGAGGCACCGTCTACGGGTACATGGTGGACCCGGTATGGTACCCCGGGGCAAGAAATGATTTTCGTGGTGTGGACGATGAGCCTGGCAGAGGGAGCAATACCTACTGGTGATAGTATTTAGACTCGGCGTTTATCCGGAAGATACCGACCGGAGTCGAGAGATTGATATGGGCCGATCCGGACTGACAGAGCCTAAGATATTGATATGGGTCGATCCGGACTGACGGAGCCCGAGATATGAGGATTTACATGTCAATGTTGGACACGGGTTTCATGACGTTTCGAGTGTCGATGTTGGATACTAAGGTTCCATGATTTTGATATGTCGTTGATGGACACACGTTGATTGATATCCTTATACTTACATGTATATACTTTCATGATATTTACATGCATGATGTTGTTGTGTCATTGATGGACATATAGATGTTAGCCACATGCAGATAGGCATTGATTATATTGTTGGCATATATGCCGATATATGCAGTTACGGTCACCTTAGATATCATAGTATTACCTTTATGATATAGTTGATCTAGGAATCGTTGTTTTATTCGATTTCTATCTGATGATGTTTTCTACTCATGAGTTGGCAACTCACACCCGTTGTGCCACAGCTCTTGCAGGTTGACCGCATAGATCAGTAGCGGCATCCCTGGCACACAGCTTGCATTCGGGGGATTTGCTTTGGCAGGTGGTACATGTTAGATCGTACCACTCTTGTATTTACTATTCCGTTGTATCTAGTTAACTCCATCAATCAGAAACTGGTATTTGTATATGTAGTAAGACTTAGAAGGACTTGGGGTTGCGAGACTTAGAGCGATGGTTGATATGCTCGCTTGGTAGGTTGATGTCTTGCTTTATTCATTATTCTTTGTGTTGATCTTCGCTGTTGGGCATCGTATACTTATATTGTGACTTGCGTGGTTGTGATTTCGCCTATTGGCGAAGAGCTAGCTCCCGTTTGTGGATGCTTTTTATATTATCATGTATATGTGGTTTTGGATCAAAATATACAAAAGAGGTGCTGCCCAAATTTTTAAAAGACGAAACATGTTTTTCAACTACTAAATCCACTTGCATTTTCATGTTACATTATTTATACATTTAAGAAAAACGTTTGATTTCATCATACCTTTATTTTCAAAACTTTACCTCTTTTATTTCCTTATAAAGGTTTAGATTTCTGGGTTTCGGCTTACTTGAGTTACGTTACGCCTTTAGACGTCGCGTGATTAAAGTGCCGGTCACGAGCTAATATTTTTGGGTCATGACAGTTTTCTTGGTTCAGGCGATATGATGTAGATGACGTATGTTGGTGCATACAGGGTGTTCGATTAAATACGTGTACTGGCTATACGGGATTTAATCGGACGGTTGATAATACTAGCGGCTTAGGATTAAGCCGGATTATTAAATCAGGTTTTGATTTAATAATTTATATTTTTTTAATATATATATTCTAGTATTATTATTCACTATTCATTTTCTCTCTCGGATATTCGTATTTTTTATACGAATACACGTATATATATTTCGATACTTATACCGGGTTGTATTCCGTATTTATACGGGATATGTTCTAGAAGATGGACACTTCATTTCTTGATTTTCCTTTAAAATAAAATCAAGAATTGGGTGGAGGATGAGGTGTTAAAAAGTATGGTAGAGAGGGATGGCCTTGATTATTATATTGTATAATCATTCAGATTTACTATTGTGGTATGGTTGCAAAAATTGAAGCCATTCATTCTATACTTGCTAGTTTATTCTTCATATAAAAGACTTAGCCATTTTCCATGGCTTCTTCTTCTTCACCTCCTCCTTCTTCTTCTAGGTAGCTCACTTGAGCTTAGAAAAGAGAGAAAAAGATAGTGAGAATATTCCTGCATATCCACTATCCATTCGTAGCGAGTTTGGAGCGTCGGTCGCTTCACTAAGTGAAGCCGGAGCTTCGATCGGTTTCCCTCAGGTGGATCTTCTTCGGTAAGAGTGGTCACCAATCAAGCACGATCCGGACAGCATACACGGAGCTTGGAAGGGTCTTCCACGATTGGGTGGACACGCGTCGAAGGTTGTATTCTTTAACACCCTAGTTCATTTATAACAGTTCTATTTTGATTATTTCTTTATTTATGGTATTTTTCCTGATTTATTGTGTTGTGGGTACGAATAGTGTATTTGACATCTGTATTTGCATCCGAACCGACCCACATGCTTGAAACCTATCTTGATTCATGTTTAACCTATCTTGATTCATGTTTATGATCTATCCTGACTTGTTACGTAGACTCGTGCACTTTCATTTTAATTTATACATTGCATACTCGCATTATATCTGGCATCTGCATTTTATATAATATTTAAACTCACATAAAATATTTTAAAAATACATTGCATGGCCTGCATGATACCCCTGACCCTGTAGTAGCATCTGCGCATCTTGTTCTCGTCCCGTTCAGTGAAACGGACCTGTTTGGATAGCTACGTGCACGCTGCGTGCATCCGTTTTTGGGGGTATGCTTTTTCGTTACCCGGATATCCTGTTTTGATGTTGGTTGACACGAATATTATCCGTATTTTAAAACTAGATTTGTAGGCCCGAGCTGGGCGTGTTTTGGACTCTTTTTGTTTTAGCCAAAAACTCAAATATAATCAATATTATATTTCAACTATTAATAATAATTTTTAAAGCTAAAATATTTTAACTGTTAATTTATACGTAACTAAAATATATTTTTTAAAATTGTTTTTTTACAAACACATCATTCTCTCTCTCTTTCTTTCATTCTCTCTCTCTCTCTTTCTCTTTCTTTCTCTCTCTCTCTCCCCCTCTTTCTCACTCCACTCGCATACACTATTCCCGGAGAAATCCCATCACCTCTCTTCACACCCTACGCTCACCTCCCTTCTTCGTTCTTTCTTCTTCTTTTCATATTTCTTCTTCCCGCCTCGTTCTTGCTCGAACCCACGCCTGCGCCGCTCGCTCGCCTCCAGTATCGTATACAACACCTCCACTCACCTCATCTCTCCAAAACCCGACCAGCACCCCGAGCACTTCTCCTTACCTCACGAGAAACCTACTGTGACCCAACATGGAACCCTGCACACCTCGCCGCCGGTGATTCCTCGTCGTCACCCTTCACCGCCGCTGACCTCCTCAACCTTTCTAACCTCTGCTGTCACCCCCCTTCATTTCCCGACCATCCATGCAACCCGAGAACACCCTGCACCCAAACCCGACGAGATCCCTGCACACTCGGACGTCGGCACCACTCATCACCGAGACCTCGTCGTCACCTCCTCTTTATCCTCACCTCCCTCTCTCCCGATCTCCTGACACCACCACCACCATCAACCCACAGCCCCGACTTCAAGAAACCCTAGAACCCCCACTGCCTTACCGGAAACCATCGCCTGAACCTTGCTGTCGATGGCCCATCGTTATCGTCGTCTTTTCCCTAGCCTCCACCTCCTCTGTTCCAAACCTAGAACAGCCCTCTTTTCCTCTCTTCTTCTTCTTGCGCTTCTCCTTCTTTCTTTTCTTTTTAGTTCTTGATCCGTATTTTCCTGTCACCGCCGGAGCCGTGACCGTCACCAATGATCCAGGAGACCCAGCGGACATCCACAGCCAGCGTGGTCACCTTCTTGATTTGCTTGGTCCAGTTTTGTACACCCGTGCGTGCGTAGCGGCATTTTACCGACATTGGACGCTGCGTTTACATCTGTCATGAGATCCAATCGAGGCAAGTTCATCTTGCTACATGCTATGTATATTATTATGCATCCATATGAATAAAATGTTACATGTTTATCACATTATACATCCATATTAAAGTTTTATAGTTTTCGGATACCCGTATGTATCCAAACCATTAATTCTGCATACCTAGCTGCATACCATATTACATTAACTCATATTATTATTACATTTGTTCCCCATGCTTGATAATGTGCATCCTACAGTCCTAGAGCTGTAGTTGTAACCCCTGCTAGATAATTGTGCATCTTGTAACCCCTGATAGATAATTGAGCATCCATATTTTATTGTGTACCCATACCATTAATTCTTTATATCTAGTTGCATGCCATGTCGTATTAATTCATATTATTGTTATATTAGCACCCCATACTTGATAATGTGCATCCTACATACTCATAATGTAATCCCTGATAAATATTTGTGCATCCATGCTTTTACCGCGCATCCGTACTTTTGCCCTGATTCGATACTTGCTACATTTTGCAGTTGGACACCCACTTGATACATGTACACTACCTGACATGACCTGATATACCACTACTTGACATGTTACCTGATCCTGTTTCTAATGCCAACAATCCTGACATGTTGTCCCGATCGACATATCCTGTTGTCTGTATAGACAAACATGTTCCTGCTTGATCCTGTGCTGGCATTAGCTCCAGATTTATCAATACCTGACTTGAACACATAACCTGGGGGTCTGGGGAAATCAATGATGAAACCTGACTTGTAACTCGACAGTTCGATGCTTATACTGATCAGTTTTACGGGCTAGGCCAGCCCGGGGATGATGATGCTGACATCATTCATCTGTATATGTTTCTTGTTTAGTGCCTAGCGGCATGACTCGGATTCAGCCCGAGAATCTGGACCGTGGTCCCGGGCACGCACGGGATACTATTGAGTTACATCGACAATTTCATTAAATTGATTTCAAAGACTTGAGAGTAATTAACCCAGTAGTTAGTTCAGATTACTCACCGCACGTCACACGTGCTTATACCCTTCATTATTCCTTATTCGTGTTACTGTTATACCCTTATAACTGTTCATACTCATTCCTGCATATCTTTTTACCTCCTGATTATATTATTGTTGATATTATGACGCACTGACGTCTGGGTTTTGCATGGCCCAGATCCTCTACCTTTGTCACAGGCTGATCAGGAGTACTTCCGCCGTTAGGCCGAGCAGTGAGGATCCAGTTAGTATCCAGTTTAGTTATGTTTTACTTTCCAGATGTTATTGTTACCTGGATTTATTGCTTCCACATATTATCTCTTGACTCGTTTATTCTTGCATATGGACATGTACTAGATAGTTTACTTTATTTTCCTGTTCTTGGTATCTCTAAACAGCCATAATATGACTGTGGAGGGATGTTTCCTAGCCACAGGTAGCATAGTTGGCTCGGTCACGGGCCGATCTTAGCGCACTCTGGGAAGCGGGGCGTGACAGTGTTTGTTTGGTATCAGAGCCATAGGATTTAGGTTAATCGGGTTTGATTCTTTTATAGTTGGGTATTGGACCCAATACACGAATCAGAAAACCCGTAATTAGGAACATGTCCTGCCACATTGTTATCGTGATCCTTGAATCTTATCTCTCTCTTGACCCTTGTCTTGACGATATGCAAATGACTTTGCATCTCGACTTGAAATCCTTTTGTTCCTTATTGTTTCTCCCGTCCTATTCCTTTGATTCTGATACTAGGATTTGGGCGACTTGAACGGAGTTATGTGATTGTAACTATGAACTGCAGCATGGTTACAATGCGGTACTCTATTTAAGTAACTGTCACGACCCGAAAAGTACGGAACATGACCGACACTTAAACTACGAAACGTCTCGAGGCGTACGTAGACTAAGTAAGCCAAAACTAGAAATCCAAACCAAGTAAAGCAGTAGAGTGAAGGAAAAACCAATTTTTAAAGCAAGAAGTTTAACAACATAAGCCGAAGCATGTATTTTAAAATCTCAAGTCTTTTCTGAAAATTTAGGCAGAGTTTCCTTTGTAAATACTGACCCCAAACGGGTACAAAACCTGATAAAGCATAATGAATAAAGGCATTCCCAAGCGGGAGCTAGCTCTTTGTCAATCGACGGACAAAACCACACAATGCAATATAATATACAATGCCAAAGGCGAGGACCAAAGCTCAAAAGGAAACTCAAAAATCATCAAGAAAACCATAATAATACAACGCGCGACTCTAAGGTCGAAATAATATACACTGGCCATCTATCTCTATCAATATACAAGTCCGGTTGATGGAGTTTTACTAGATACAACTGAAATAACAAATATACAATGGTGGTCCTGATGCAAAAGATCCCACCTACCAAAGCAATCACCCGGAAGGAATAGTGTGCCAGCAAAGCCGTAACGAAACCTGTACGGCAAAACCTGTAAGGAACTCTGGCACAACGGGGCTGAGTAGCCAACTCGTGAGTAGAAAACATCTACGAGTAGAAATCGCATGCATGACGCCATCCTAGGTCATATCTAGTGATATCCTCAAACAATATCCTGATCCATCTACAAATAAGTGCAATGTTACGTGCTCGTGTCAGTGCCTCAAATAGCAACATATCATAAACATGAGGTATGATCAATGCAATCATCATGAACTCAGTGTCAACTATATCATGAAGTCTATAAGTATGTGGATATCATCCAACTATGTAATCAATGCCTGTATGCATGTGGATCTCGTCCACGTGTCAACCAATTACATAACAACATAATGCATGTAAAAGTCAGAGAAGCATATGCATGAAAGTATGAGGATATAAATCAAAGTGTGTCCCTCGCGACCATCAAAATCATGGAACATGAGTGTCCAGTATCGACACTCGAAAACATCATGAAACCTATACCCAGTATCGGCACATAAATCCTCATATATCTCAGGCTCCGTATCATCTGCGGGGTCGGCCCACGGGCTCCGGCAGTACGGATCGGCCTATATCCATCTCATGACTCTGTTCGGTATCCTCCGGATAACCGCCAGGTCCAAATACTATCACCGGTAGGCAGTCAGATCCTACCAAGCTCATCATCCTCCATGAAATCACTCTCGCCCCGGGGTACCATACTGAAAGGTTCCGACAGCGCCCCGGCCATCAAAACGCGGCCAAAATGCGGAACAAAAATTTTCTAAACTGGCGCTACCGCTACCTGATTTACGGATCGACCATAAACCCTATTCTAGTGAGTTAACTAAGAGTTGGAAAGGTTATACCGAGATGATCCAAGTCCTTCGGTCTTCATTCCAAGCTCCTAGTGATTCCATGATGATGTTTGGTTGCCGGTCTTCCTCCATCTCCGATGATCCACCAGAGGGAAACGGCGCAAGCTCCAGCTTCGTCGAACGAAGCAACTGATGCTCCAAAGTTGCTAACGATGGAGAGTGGAGGTGTATGAAAGTGTCACTATAGTTATCTCACTTTTCCTGTGCTCAAGGGAGCAACCATAGAAGAAGAATGGAGTGAGAAAACTATGGCATGAACAAAGGAAATTTGTCTAAGTCTTTTGAAGCATGAGAGAGTAAGAGAGAGCAAGTGTGTAAATGTAATGAATCATTGACCAAATGAAAATGAGCTCCTTCATCCTAGTGGCCGGCCCCTCTCCCTCTCTCATTTCCAAAAAAAAATCTTTTTCAATGTTAAATAATAAACAAATGAACCATACTCAAAACCCATACCTTGTTCCATGTTCATGCCACCTCACACCCTCCACCTCATCATTAAACAAATGAATTTCCATAAATGGAAAATCAAATAATGAGGTGGCAAAACTTCTAGAAGCTATCCCGTAGAAAATACGGAATACTTCCCGGTACATGTATCGAAATACATATACGCGTATTCGTACAAAAATACGAATAGCCAAGAGAGAAAATAAATAGCGAACAATAATACTGGAATACATATATATAAATACATATGTAAATTATTAAATAAAAACCTGATTTAATAATCTGGCTTAATCCTAAGCCGCTAGTATTATCAACCGTCCGATTAAAGTCTGCGCAGCTTGTGCACATATTTAATCGGACACCTGTATGTATCAACATACCTCATGTACACCATATCGCCTGAACCGTGAAAAACCCTCTATGTGGGACTCTAAAGACTCGTCAATACGCTGACAGTGGGTTTAACTGCAAGCACGTCAGCGGCACTAGCTATACGTAACGGCTACCAAGGTATTGAGCGAAAGGGAGGCCGACAAGCAAACTCATCCTGAACCCCTACTGAGCCTGTCAGTGAAAATATCCGTACAGTCCGGTCTGTTCGTCTGAGAGTATCGCATATCGAGTCTAGGGGGTGGATAAAGTCAGATCCCTAACAACGCGATATTTAGTGTCGGCATGTAACCCATCACCTTCTGAGAAACTATCGATCCTGGATCGGTAATCCTCGTCTACCATGGCTATGGATTTGTGGTGATGGCCATCCGTACACAATGCGACATCAACCCCCAATACCGGGAGAGACGAATCCCGGACGATCCGATCACTGCCTCCATGTGGCTCGGGACTGTACCCAACTAAAACCTGTTTACACGACTCCTTTGAGCCGTGGTAGGGTAGTAATCAAAGCACAGTGGGAACTCACACGAGACAAATGACGATCTCAGGTCGGCAGACTAACCTGCCCACATGTCACCTAGGAGCTGCTATTTGACAATAGGTATAATACCAACTAGCAGGTTCCCGGTGAGTCCGTCCAGTGTACTCATAACCCAATGAGCACCTGCATACTATCTTAGGTGAACAAACTAACACCAATGGCTTGTGAGACCTGGCCACCGCCCCTCGTCGGGGTCTCGATCAGTATACACTAGTCTACACTGGAGTATCGATGCCCGGACTCGATAATCCTTTGACTAGGGACATTTAAGGATGTGCTTATAGACCCCAGCTCCCACATATATGATCGCCATCATAATGCTGGCAGTCAAGCAAGAATCCTATGGGCTCAATCAACATGTACATGATGATAAAGACAAACCAGATAGCATACTATCATCTTGAGTAAGATTGTTTTATCGGTATAGGTCCTGCCTCAATCATCATAATCACAAGTCCGTGACTATGATAATTGCCTTGAGGGCACTATAGCCAACACATACCGGGTCCACCATGTACCCGAGACGGTTCATACGTCTTTTCGAATCAGGTCTCGAAATCCATCTCATAACCGAGAAAACATCAAGGTGGACGACTCATACATCACGAGAAAACCGCACTTTTCATTTTAAAATGAGAGATAAAGAGAGAAGTTTATATATTCTTGCGGTTTTCCCCCAAATCCCAAAATCTCATGAAAATCCAAAATGCAAAATCAAGAGTAAGTAAACAGAGAATATCAGCATAAATCTCCATAATATTGCATGACCAATGAATATATTAATGCATCCGATAACATGCAATTAAAGCAATAGTTAAACTAGAATATAAAAGTTATAACATATCGCAACTATCAACTAGCAAGCTATGTCAATGAATGGTATTTTCTAAAGTGTACGTGACATGGCAATTACCGATGAAGATGTGTATGAGCCGGCAAAAAAGTGTATGTCGAGCATACGCATCATCGATAATGGTGCTAGTGTCCTAACAGCAGGGTTTCATAATAATGACAGATAACATATGTATAAGCATGCAATGCGATGAAACATCATGAATATACAGAAAGCAATATGATGACAACAACACTGAAGAATAAACCTACCCAATATACGAGTCATACAATTTGGTATCTAAAATACTCACAATCCTCCACTTTGCAAACGAGCATGACTCGAGCCCAGTCAAAAGGGTAAGGGAATCCACCTAAGTCCGAGTCGATCTATATATTTCTAGTAGTCGGTGATCTCGCTTCCATAGTATCACGTACGATACAAAATATATATAAATGACATCCTCGAGTCAAGAGTGCAGATCTAACATCATAAATATATCTCGTACGGTAAATCTATCATAAGTCTTCCCGAAATCTGGGTACGGGTCAAATATCATATTTATCTCATTACTCATTTGATATCCTTATCATCACATATCGTGAACAGGGGGTACTGATCTAAATCAAGTCCACTACTAATATCATCAATAATATCATGATCTGGCTACTGATCTAAAGTCTTATACAATCCGCTGTCATCAACACATATTATCATGTAGAAGTATACATCGCCCAAGCGATCCATTATAAATATCATAACATATCTCATCTCATATCTCAATCATATGTCAATTATCATATATATATCATCATCCACATGGTATCGTCGCCCAACGATCCGCTATAACATCATGACATATCTCGGTCACATATTAAATATCTCACGGCATCATGCCTGATCATATCGACTCATTCCTAAGTATCCTATAACATCCTCATCATCCAATCATATGAATACCAATATATAAATGTGTCCCCGATACGCACAAGGAAGTAAATGTATGCGAGTATGTGTATGTGCGTGTATGCAAATCTTTACTATAGGGTTTCATGACTAAGAAATCCACTAAAGTCTTTTCTTCAATTCTCGCTAACACTAAACCCATGATCACCTAAAGCTTCTCTTGCTAAGTGTTCCTATCTCTCAACAACATATAAATGTATATCTATATCACAACACATCAATTCTAACAACTTTGCGGGGGTGCTATACGCCATCAACCCGACTTCCCCCCGTAGATATAAATCTACTCACCTGATCCTTGCTTGCCGAAGTCGATGTCGTCTTTTTCTTACTCGTCGTCTAAAGTCCACTTGAGGGTACCTACATATATACACATATAGCATCGTAAAACAGAAATCTCGCACAAAACCAAAACAGTGCACGTATCACACATAGGTTTAAACCTATGGTCTACACATGCAAGAAGAACCAATAACCTCCGATATAGACGTACAAACATCAAGTGATCAATACCAAACACAAATATCAAAACTTCACTTCAAAAACATCGCAAAACATAAAGCAGCAACTCATGAAAATGGTCCCAGATTTTACCCTTGGTCAAATTAGCCAATTTTGCATATGCCAAGGGTCTAGTTTACTAGAGATGGAGCTACAAACCAAACACGAACCAGTTCCAACCTACCCTGGCCGCAAATTACGGCCAGAATGATTAAATCTGCGTCCATGGAAGGGGGTTAAGGGCCAGGGTTTCAGTGGGGGGTTCTAGGTTGCCTGCACACTCCTCTGTGTTTGCTAAATAATTTTTCAGGTCCCCGAGTGTTAGCAGATTTCAAAGTCCCTAAAAAATTCCACAAAATACGGATATCGGGGATTTCTAAGTTCGCTAATATGGGTTCTAGTCTCTGGTTTAGGTCTTCAATCAATCACCACAGGCGTTTAAGGTCAATATTAAGCCTCAATTACACTATCTCAATTCAATTCAAACCCTAACCCTAACTTGGAATTTTAAAGTTTCACTAAACTTCGCCAAAACGATTTCAAACTTGAAGAGAGGCTTAAACAAAAGAAATGCTATACTATTTATTAACGGATTACCTCATTTGGCAACTCAAGAATTTTCTTGAGTTGCCCTAGTGTCCAAAATGCAAGCTTTCTTGGTCCAAAGTGTAGCTAGTGAGCTCATGCACATTTTTTGTGAAGTGGGGATAGGGTTTTGATGAAGATTTGATGATGAAGTGGGGGTTGTAGTGGAGGATCGAGTGGGGGTGCTTCCATTGAGAGAGAAGAAGAGAGAAGGATGAAGATGAGAATGAAACAAATGGCTAAGACCAAGGTTTGACCGCTCACCCTCTCTTTCTCTCTCTTCCCCATACTCTCACTATTCTATTCTTTATTGTTTTCTTTTCTTTTCTATTTTTCTTTTATTCTCTCATAATAAAACCCAAACCATGCATGATAAAAGAGAAAGCATGAAAGAAAAATGTAACAAGTGCTAAAAATGACTTAGTGCATGTCATGTGCACAAATCCGGTTTAAAGCATGATTAGCGAATTTTAATCGCGATTAGCACTAAAATAGTGTCAAATAAATCATAAACTTTCATAATTTGCATGAATCACATAAAGCACCCTCTTTTTTGCATTTTCCATAATTTTCATAATTTTTCCAATTTTATCAGTATTTAATTATACCGCCCTATTAAAATATTCATATTTTATTATTTAATTATAAAAATTCCCAAAAATAATATTTTATTTTTCTGAAATGTTACAATCTTCCCCCACTAAAGAAATTCGGTCCCCGAATTTAAATTTAAACCCCTCAATATACTAAAACATTTCAGTATAAAGCCTAAGTCGTCGGGGCTCCGAAATCATCAATACATAAAACGCATCATAGCGCAATGCATGCGCATGAACAATGAGCAGATAACTACAAATCAAAACTCTGTCATGCATACCGCAATAATCGGAGTCATGGCGAAGACATCAATGTCAAAGCCTAAAACGAAACCAATCATGATATACATCAGAACCATACATGTAAACCTCAGAAGGAAATGCATGCCAAACCTTTCATGTTGCTGTGCGATGCGCACAACACTGCACAGTGGCGGATGTCTATTGTAAGAAAATAACCATATATGTATATATCATTTGTTTAATATGCACGTCCCGCCATTTTGAGAACAATTTAGAAGGGTTTCCTTGTTTTAAACGTTTCGTTTCATATCAGACACGTAGGTAAATACTGAGACTATAGCTCTTTTTTTTTTGGAAATCCCTTCGATAACTATCAATGCATGCAAAACATATCCAGGTACTGTCCTCTGACTAGTCCTGCTCAGTACGAAAACAAATAGTGAATATCATAAAAACGTACTACTCCATAAGAATCAATCCCAAAATGTGCATATGAATGCTACGTGCGTCTGGTGCGCACGGAAATCAATATCCATGAATGTGTCATACATGTGCACAGAAACAATATCTAAGAGCATCGGGTGTGCACGAAATATCTGTCAAAAGCAACGGGTGTGCCTGACAGCAATATCAGGTGCATCTGATATGCACAAAGAATCCCGATTTAATGCATCTGGTGTGCACCAAAATCGCATCTTATATCATGCGCCCAACATGTCCGAAAATCCAAATCAGGTGCATCCATCATGCACGAATAAAATCTAAATCATGTGCATCCAACATGCACGAAATTATGAAATCCGATATCAAGCGCCGAACATGCGTAAAATCCAATCTGGTGCACAAGGTGCACAAAACAATTATCGAGTATCACAATCAATATCTCAGATGACATCAAAACGAAGTCAGGTGCAACTGTGGTGCACAAAATACGTATCGATGCACTGCAAGCATATGTGAACTATACCGAGTGCAGAAACCAAATCGAATGTGTACCATATGCACAAGATCAGCCCAACTGTGTGAAATCCATGAAATCATAAACATTTGCAGACAAGGCACAAAACGATATCAAGTGCGATACTGTGCATAAATCATAAATCAACACAACGATGCATAAACATATCTCAAGTGTAATAACTGTGTACAAAATATAAATACTCAATAGGTACAACCATGGTGCACGAAAACAAATATCATGAAACTCATTCATCAAAGCTCAATCATGCGAATAGATCGCCCAAAATACCGAAATCAAGTATGGTGGAATAGTCCCGCTCAAGTACATCCTCTAAAGAATCTCTGGCCAATGGTCGTGGTCACTCATAACATGTCTCATCGACGGTGCCGAACTCTGGCCTGCTGGGTGTGCGTAACTGGACCGCTCCTGGGTCCAAGTCTTCTCGTAAATTATTCCAGAAAGGTCCTGTCAAGGTCTTTCCCAAATCTCGTCTCTGCCGAACTGTCTGGAGGTTACCACCCTTTACTATATCTGTTTCTGGTTCCGGAACGTCTACATACTCATCGCGACTCCTTCCGGAAGATATATCCATATACAACGCCTCTTCATGCGTATCACATCTCGGATGTTGGCGGAGTGGAACGTCATCTCATCAAGATCTCGTACGAACCTCTTACTCCACTTTTCTCTAATATCGACTGCTTCGGACTCGTCTCTTCGTGGCTGTATGGACTGTGCTCCAACGGCGATACTCGTATCTGGAGTCTCCCAAGCAATGTATCCAATCATATGATATCCTAATAAAGTCGAACCTTTCGATCGATTCGTCAAAGTCCCATAATCCCCCAGGAGCTCAACATCTTGGGTATAGTTTAATAGCATCGAATACATGCCACAGCACCTATGGACCAACCGTAGAAGGGCAAACCCAAGCCTCACTAATGGCACCGCGGAACTGCCGCAAACCCTAAGGTTCAAAGGCTTTCACATGGTCATTATGTCGAGTTAGGATTTCATTCTTCTAAAGGGTCCGTAGAATTACTTGCACTGTTTTCCCGAATACTTTAAACTTGGAAAATGGGTTCCTGAAATTCGATCGTCTATATCGACTTTCAACGTATTAGCGTGAAGTCGTCTCTAGCTGGAATCAATCAATCGGATGACCTCGTATCGGGGTAGGCAATTAAACACATGTCATAGTCCTTCATCTTTGGTGACTAGCGATCTTCTATCATATCTCGAAGTATAACTCGCGCGACATTAACTTCAACATCTGGGGCGAAATCTTTTCATTTGCCGAAGTCACTGGCTCATTCGTCCGCACGTTGAACAGTGCCTTAATCATCAAAATAATCTGTGCTTTGACGGTCATCATAATCTGGCTGGCCTCTGGTGGTAGCCTAATCCGCTGGTGCTGATTTGCACGTCCGAGAAATCTCGTAAAGGCGATCTTTCAAACGAACATGGGGCGAAAACACAATAAAACGACGCCTCTGTGCAATCATATGTCGTCGGAATCACGCCCTGGTCAGTCCTCGTCTGTGACGAGATCGTGCTGACTGCAACTATAGCCGTAGCTCTCTCCGCCCGTACCACCGTGATAATAAAACCATAAACTAGTACTGATGAGGCTAGATCATAGGAAGGAATATAATACTGTGCAAGGAAATGTACATCCTAAGGCTTCTTAAGCGGAGTAGCGTATTGTAAGTATGCCGCGGAATATACACACAGTACGTCACTCTACTTGAGTCACCTACTCCATCAATCAAGGGTCATCCTACACTCCGAAGGTAAAACCCAACGCTCTGATACCAATTTTGTCACGACCCGAAAAGTACGGAACATGACCGGCACTTAAACTACGAAACGTCTCGAGGCGTACGTAGTCTAACTAAGCCAAAACCCAGAAATCCAAACCAAGTAAAGCAGTAAAGTGAAGGAAAAACCAATTTTTAAAGAAAGAAGTTTAACAACATAAGCCGAAGTATGTATTTTAAAATCTCAAGTCTTTTCTGAAAATTTCGGCAGAGTTTCCTTTGTAAATGCTGACCCCAAACGGGTACAAAACCTGATAAAGCATAAATAATGAATAAAGGCATCCCCAAGCGGGAGCTAGCTCTTCGTCAATCGACGGACAAAACCATACAATGCAATATAATATACAACGCCAAATGCGGGGATCAAAGCTCAAAAGGAAACTCAAAAATAATCAAGAAAACCATAATAATACAACGCGCGACTCTAAGGTCGAAATAATATACACTGTTCATCTATCACTATCAATATACAAGTCTGGTTGATGGAGTTTTACTAGATACAACTAAAATAACAAATATACAATGGTGGTCCTGATGCAAAAGTTCCCACCTACCAAAGCAATCATCCGGAAGGAATATTGTGCCAGCAAAGCCGCAACGAAACCTGTACGGAAAAACGTGCAAGGAACTGTGGCACAACGGGGTGAGTTGCCAACTCGTGAGTAGAAAACATCTACGAGTAGAAATCGCATGCATGATGCTATCCTAGGTCATATCTAGTGATATCCTCAAACAATATCCTGATCCATCTACAAATAAGTGCAATGCTACGTGCTCGTGTCGGTGCCTCAAATAGCAACATATCATACACATGAGGTATGATCAATGTAATCATCATGAAATCAGTGTAAACTATATCATGAAGTCTATAAGTATGTGGATATCATCCAACTATGTAATCAATGCCTGTATGCATGTGGATCTCGTCCACGTGTCAACCAATAACATAACAACATAATGCATGTAAAAGTCATAGAAGTATATGTATGAAAGTATGAGGATATAAATCAACGTGTGTCCCTCGTGGCCATCAAAATCATGGAACCTGAGTGTCCAGCATCGACACTCGAAAACATCATGAAACCTATGCCCAGCATCGGCACGTAAATACTCATATATCTTAGGCTCCGTATCATCTACGGGATCGGCCCGCGGGCTCCGGCAGTACGGATCGGCCTATATCCATCTCATGACTCTGGTCGGTATCCTCCGGATAACCGCCGGGTATAAATACAATCACCGGTAGGCAGTCTGCCTCTGCCAGGCTCATCATCCTCCATGAAATCACTCTCGCCCCGGGGTACCATACCGGGTCCACCATGTACTGGAGACGGTTCATACGTCTCCTCGAATCGGGTCTCGAAATCCATCTCATAATCGAGAAAAAATCATGGTGGACGACTCATACATCATGAGAAAACCGCACTTTTCATTTTAAAAAGAGAGAGAAAGAGAGAAGTTTATATATTCTTGCGGTTTTCCCCCAAATCCCGAAATCTCATGAAAATCCGAAATCCAAAATCAAGAGTAAGTAAACAGTGAATATCAGCATAAATCTCCATAATATTGCATGACCAATGAATATATGAATGCATCCGATATCATGCAATTAATGTAATAGTTAAACTAGAATATAAAAGTTATAACATATCGCAACTATCAACTAGCAAGCTATGTCAATGAATGGTATTTTCTAAAGTGTACGTAACATGGTAATTACCGCTGAAGATGTGTGTGAACTTGAAGGCAAGTGTATGTGGAGTATACGCATCATCGGTAATGGTGCTGGTGTCCTGACAGCAAGGTTTCATAATAATGACAGATAACATATGTATAAGCATGCAATGCGATGAAACATCATGAATATACAGAAAGCGATATGATAACAGCAACACTGAAGAATAAACCTACCCAATATACGAGTCATACAATTTGGTATCTAAAATACTCACAATCCTCCACTTTGCAAACGAGCATGACTCGAGCCCAATCAAAAGGGTAAGGGAATCCACCTAAGTCCGAGTCGATCTATATATTTCTAGTAGTCGGTGATCTCGTCTCTATAGTATCACGTACGATACAATATATATATAAATGACATCATCGAGTCAAGAGTGCGGATCTAACATCATAAATATATCTCGTACGGTAAATCTATCGTACGGCGTCCCCAAATCTGGGTACGGGTCAAATATCATATTTATCTCGTTACTCATCTGATATCCTTATCATCACATATCGTGAATAAGGGGTACTGATCTAAGTCTAGTACACTACTAATATCATCAACAATATCATGATCTGGCTACTGATCTAAAGTCACATACAATCCGCTGTCATCAACACATATTATCATGTAGAAGTATACATCGCCCAAGCGATCAATTATAAATATCATAACATATCTCATCTCATATCTCGATCATATGTCAATTATCATATATATCATCATCCACATGGTATCGTCGCCCAACGATCCGCTATAACATCATGACATATCTCGATCACATATTAAATATCTCACGGCATCATGCCCGATCATATCGACTCATTCCTAAGTATCATATAACATCCTCATCATCCAAGCATATGAATACCAATATATATATGTATCCCCAATACGCACAAGGAAGTAAATGTATGCGAGTATGTGTATGTGCGTGTATGCAAATCTTTACTCTAGGGTTTCGTGACTAAGAAATCCACTAAAGTCCTTTCTTCAATTCTCACTAACACTAAACCCATGATTACCTAAAGCTTCTCTTGCTAAGTGTTCCTATCTCTCAACAACATATAAATGTATATTTATATCACAACTCATCAATTCTCATAACTTTTCGGGGGTGCTATACGCCATCCACCCGACTTCCCCCCGTAGATATAAATCTACTCACATGATCCTTGCTTGCCGAAGTCGATGTCACCTTGTTTTTACTCGTTTTCTAAAGTACACTTGAGGGTACCTACATATATACACATATAGCATCGTAAAACATAAATCTCGCACAAAATCAAAACAGTGCACTTATCACACATAGGTTTAAACATATGGTCTACACATGCAAGAAGAACCAATAACCCCCGATATAGACGTACAAACGTCAAGTGATCAATACCAAACACAAATATCAAAACTTCATTTCAAAAACATCGCAAAACATAAAGCAGCAACTCATGAAAATGGTCCCAGATTTTACCCTAGGTCAAATTAGCCAATTTTGCATATGCCAAGGGTCTAGTTTACTAGAGATGGAGCTACAGACCAAACACAAACCAGTTCCAACCTACCCTGGCCGCAAATTGCGGCCAGAATGAATAAGTCTGCGGCCATGGAATGGGGTTAGGGGCTAGGGTTTCAGTGTGGGGTTCTAGGTTGCTTGCACACTCCTCTGTGTTTGCTAAATAATTTTTCAGGTCCCCGAGTGTTAGCAGATTTCAAATTCCTAAAAAATTCTATAAAATACGGATATCGGGGATTTCTAAGTTCTCTAATAGGGGTTCTAATCTCTGGTTTAGGTCTCCAATCAATCACCACAGGGGTTTAATGTCAATATTAAGCCTCAATTGCACTATCTCAATTCAATTCAATTCAAACCCTAACCCTAACTTGGAATTTCAAAGTTTCACTAAACTTTGCCAAAACGATTTAAAACTTGAAGAGAGGCTTAAACAAAAGAAATACTATACTATTTATGAACGGATTACCTCATTTGGCAACTTAAGAATTTTCTTGAGTTGCCCTAGTGTCCAAAATGCAAGCTTTCTTGGTCCAAAGTGTAGCTAGTGAGCTCATGCACATTTTTTGTGAAGTGGGGATAGGGTTTTGATGAAGATTTGATGATGAAGTGGGGGTTGTAGTGGAGGAGGGAGAGGGGGTGCTGCCATTGAGAGAGAAGAAGAGAGAAGGATGAAGATGAGAATGAAACAAATAGCTAAGACCAAGGTTTGACCGCTCACCCTCTCTTTCTCTCTCTTGCCCATACTCTCACTATTCTATTCTTTATTGTTTTCTTTTCTTTTCTATTTTTCTTTTATTCTCTCATAATAAAACCCAAACCATGCATGATAAAAGAGAAAGCATGAAAGAAAAATGTAACAAGTGCTAAAAATGACTTAGTGCATGTCATGTGCACAAATCCGGTTTAAAGCATGATTAGCGAATTTTAATCGCGATTAGCACTAAAATAGTGTCAAATAAATCATAAACTTTCATAATTTGCATGAATCACATAAAGCACCCTCTTTTTTTCATTTTCCATAATTTTCAAAATTTTTCCAATTTATCGGTATTTAATTATACCGCCCTATTAAAATATTCATATTTTATTACTTAATTATAAAAATTCCCAAAAATAATATTTTATTTTTCTGAAATTTTACAATAACTTGGAGTCCTAGTCTTAATTCATTTTCTTGTTTCATGGTTGTTATATTACCTTGCTTATCTCAATATCATAATTTACCAGTTCATATTTTATCGCAAGATTGAATCTTGTTTACCGTGCTTATCTTCATCAGTGTCTTGGAATCAGATGAAGTCGTTTTCGGTATCCTACTTGTTCATGTTTTTCCCGCATTGGTATTATTTGATTCTGTTGTATCCCATTGTTTGTTGTTGTCTTGGGAATGGATTTTCTCGGCACTTTCAACACTCACATTGATTGTAGGGCAAGGAAAATGATTTTCCAGATTCCCGGACATCCGGAGGTTGTTTTTGCTGTAGGAAGCTGTTTTTTCGGGCAGGTCGAGTTTAGGGCTAAACCGACAAACAATGTTCTTTCGTCGATGGAAGTTGATAAGGAGGAAGCGCCAGATGTAGTTCGAGAGTTCATGGACGTGTTCGAGGACATCTCGGCTTTACCGCCAAAACGAGATGTGGAGTTCACGATCAATCTTCTTCCTGGTGCAGCGCCAATCTCAAAGGCGTACTATCCAATGACACCAGTGAAGTTGAAAGAAGTCAAGAAGCAGGTTACCAAATTGGTTGAGAAGGGTTGGATTCACAGCAGTAATTCATTTTGGGGAGCTCTAGTTCTTCTAGTAAAGAAGAAAGATGGCACAAGGAGGATGTGCATCGATTATCGAGAATTAAATCGGGTGACTATTAAGAACAAGTACCTGACCTCGCATTGGAGAATTGTTCGAGCAACTTAGTGGCGCGAGGGTATTCTCGAAGCTTGATTTGAGATCCGAATATCATCAAGTCCTAGTTAAATCAGAGGATATTTGCAAAACTGCTTTTCGAACTCGGTATAGACATTACGAGTATTTAGTGATGCCATTCGGAGTCACGAATGCACCGGCGATATTTATGGACTTGATGAACCGAATCTTTTCACCGTTCTTAGACCAGTTTATAGTGGTGTTCATTGATGATATTCTGGTCTACTCAAGGAGCCTTGAAGAGCATGCTGAACACTTGAAGATCGCACTGCAGATATTGAGGCATAAAAGATTGTATGCAAAGATGAGCCAGTGCGAGTTTTGGCTTGAAGAAGTGAAGTTTTTGGGGCAAGTCGTATCCGGAGATGGAATTGCCGTTGACCCTGAGAAGATTGCAGTAGTTCAAGATTGGCCGATTCCGAGGAATGTAGCGGAGATCAGAAGTTTTCTGGGACTTGCAGGATACTACAGAAGATTCGTGGAGAATTTTTCTTGATTGGCTGAGCCTTTGACCAAGCTTACGCGTAAAGAGGTACCGTTCGTATGGACGGATAATTGTGCGTCAGCTTTGAGGCGTTGAAGTAAAGATTGATAACCGCTCCTATTTTGACCGTACCAGACGGTTCCGGAGGATTGGTGATTCACAGCGACGCATCAGGGAAAGGTTTGGAATGTGTTTTGATACAGCATGGGAAGGTTATAGCTTACGCATCGAGACAGTTGAAGACCCATGAGAAGAATTATCTAACTCATGATTTGGAGCTTGCAACAGTGATTTTCTCTTTGAAGATTTGGAGACACTACTTATTAGGCGAAAGGGTCGAAGTATTCACCGATCACAAAAGCCCGAAGTACGTGTTCACACAGAAAGAGCTTCACATGAGGCATCGTAGATGGTTGGAGCTAATGGCTGACTACGACCTTGATCTTAAGTACCATCTTGGAAAAGCTAATGTTGTGTCGGATGCGCTTAGTCGGTTGCTAGCAATTCGGATGTTGACTGCACAGAAGGAGCTTATCGAAGACTTTCGGAGAATTGAGCTGGAGATCGTGCTACCGCATTCTTCGAGGATATTGATGTAGCTGCAAGTATAGTCATCGTTGATCGATAATATTAAAGCAGCACAGTCGCACGATCCAAGGTTGCAGAGGTTTCAAGAATAGGTTGAAGCGGGACTTCGAACGGACTTGTTGATTCATGAAGATGGTTCGTTGCGTTATAGTAGCCGTTTGTGTGTGCCGAAAGGAGACATTCGTGAAGAAGTGATGAAGGAGGCGTACAGTTTCGCATATTCCGTACATCCTGGAGGCACGAAGATGTACCGTGTTCTACGACAGCATTTCTGGTGGGAAGGCATGAAAAGGGAGATCGCCCGTTTTGTAGCGAAGTGCTTAGTGTGTCAGCAAGTTAAGGCTGAACATCAAAGGGTAGCTGATTTATTGCAACCACTTCCGATTCCTCAATGGAAGTGGAAACATATAACCATGGATTTCGTGACAGCTTTACCGCGGAGTCCAAAGGGCAATAATGCAGTTTGGGGATTGTTGATCGATTAACCAAGGAAGCTTATTTCATACCATTTTGAGTTGGTCAATCAACGGAAGCGTTGGCAGAACAGTACATGCAGGAGATTGTGAGATTGCATGGAGTACCCGTGAGCATCGTTTCCGACCATGACACCCGATTCTTATCACATTTCTGGAGGAGATTACAGGAAAGTTTGGGGACGCGATTGAAGTTTAGCATAACTTATCATCTTAAGACAGATGGACAATCAGAGAGAACGATCCAAACTCTTGAAGACATGTTCAGATCTTGCATGTTAGATTTCAAGGATTCAAGGGAGGATCATCTACATTTGGTAGAGTTTTCGTAGAATAACAGCTTTCAGGCGACTATTTAGATGGCTCCATTTGAAGCATTGTATGGTCGCAAGTGTCGCTCACCCGTTTGTTGGGACGAAGTTGGAGAGCGAAGATTGTTGCGACCGATTTGATCGTGCAAACAGTGGAGAAAATTAATACTATCCGGAATCATATGAAGGCAGCACAAGATCGGCAGAAGAGTTGGGCCGACACATCCAGAAGACCTCCAGAGTTCGCTGTTGGTGATCTGGTATTCTTGAAGATATATATCACCGACTAGAGGAGTGATTCGTTTTGGGAGTCGAGGCAAGCTTAGTCCTCGATTTGTAGGGCCTTTCGAGATTATGGAGCGTGTTGGAGAAGTGGCTTATCGATTGTCTTTACCACCATCTTTGGCGAATGTTCATGACGTGCTTCATGTATCTCAACTCCCTAAGTATGTTCGAGATGAGACACACGTGCTAGATCATTCGGAGCTGACTGTAAGGGAGGATTTAACCTTTGAGGAACGACCGATGTCGATTGTTGATCGAAGAGAAAAGGTCCTCAAGAACAAGGTTATCCCTCTCGTACTTGTTTCTTGGGGGAATCGCTTGTTGGATATAGTGCCCTCAAAGTCAATTATTGGATCGCAGGTACGTAATTGCAATGATTGAGGAGGACCTATACCGGTAGGACAGTCTTACTCGAGATGATAGTATGCTATCTGGTTTGTCTTTATCATTCGTGTATAGGTTCAGGTGACTGATCACGATTACACTTTGATAGAGCCCTTAGGATCTTGCTTGACTACCAACAGTATGAGGGCGATCATATAAGTGAGAGTTGGGTGGTCTATAAGCATATCCTTAATAGTGGTCCCTAGTCGTGGGAGTTTCGAGACAGGGCATCGCTACTCCGGAGTAGACTAGTGTATACAGTCGAGACCCTGACGAGGGGCGGTGGCCGGTCTCACAAGCCACTGGTGTTAGTAAGATCACCTAAGATGTATACAGGTGCTCATTGGGTTATGAGTACACCGGACAGGACTCGCCGGGAACCTGCTAGTTGGTATTATACATATCGTCAGATAGCAGTTCCCTGGTGACATTTTTACAGGTTAGTTCATCGACCTGAGGTCGTCATTTGTCTCGTGTGAGTTCCCACTGTGCTTTGATTTCTACCCTACCACGGCTCAAAGGAGTCGTGCAAACAGGTAGTTTTTGGGTACAGTCCCGAGCCACATGGAGGCACGTGAGTGGATCGGCAGGGGATTCGTCTCTCCCGGTATTGGGGGTGGAGGTCGCGCTGTGTCTAGGAAAGCCATTACACCAAGTCCTTGGCCAAGGCAGGTGAGATTTACTGGTAGGTACTCCAGTAGTATCTCAGGGTGTTCAGGGCTTGTCTCCGACACGACTTATACAGCTATTGGGGGTCTGACGTTACTAGCCCCCTAGGCAGGATATGCGATACTCATAAACGAACGGACCGGACTGTATATACATTGTCACTGTTAGGCTCAGTAGGGTTTCCGGATGAGTTCGCTCATCGGCCTCCCTTGAAGTCAGTCCATGGGCAGCCGTTACGCATAGCTAGTGCCGCTGACGGCTTGTGGTTAAACCCACTGCCAGGGTACTGACGAGTCATTAGAGTCCCCCACAGATAGTTTCCCAAGTTCGGGCGAAACGTTGTAGAGGCCGTATGGTTTTATGGCAGGGTTCGGAAAATGCACGTGCATTTACGCACGTGTCATATTTCGGGCAGATAATACTGGTGGGATTTGGTTTAAGCCGGATCCTTGTATTATACAGAGTAGATATAATATCTTTATCTCAGTTGCATTTATATTCGGTCGTAATACAAATGCGGATATATTTATACAATTACGGGGTTATCCTGAAATTCGTTTCGGGATCACTTTTGGAAGTTGCCAGTTTTCAGTTTTCTATCAGCCGTATTTAACATTCGGTTAAATGCGGATTTATCTTTTTTCTTTTGGGTGAGTCATGAGGTGACTCATGAGAGGAAGCTTCTTGGAAGGTGACTTGTTAAGGTGACTCACTTGTTCATTAATGTGTTCATACTTGGTGCATTTATTGTGTTCACATTTTGTGTTCACACTAGATATTTTTTCTTATTGTCACCTCCCCCTCTCCTACACTCACCCCCACCTCTATATATGTGGCCGGCCCCCTCCTCTCTCATTCACTCACTTGGTAGAAAAAAGAAATGGTTGTTGTTTGATAAAGATGATAGTTTTCGGTGTATGGAAGTTTCATAGCTCATTTCATTTCATCACCCGATTCCCATGGCAACTTCATTAACCGTTCGTCCATGGCTTTGGACAAAGCGAGACAAAGTCTTCTACTCATTCTCTACATCAATCTTGGTCATCTCTTCTAGCAAACTTGATGACCGAGTTGCCTCGAGTCAGAGGCGGGAGCCCGTTTAAAGATCTGATGACGTGGTGCCACCTGGACGAGGAGATCGGAGATCGACGAGATCGGAGCAGCCGCAACGGAGCGTGGGATGATGGTTAAAGAACGAAGGACTCGGATCGTTCGGTATAACCTTTCTTCCCTCTTTGTAGATTGTTAGTTTAGCGTTAATGGTAGATCCGGGTTATAGTATGCGATAGCGCCAGTTATAAAAGTTTTTGTTCCGCATTTTGGCGTCTGAAAGACGGCCGGGGCGCTACCGTAGACTTACATCGCTCGCACGGAGAATCGACTTGGGAACGAGAAGACAAGATTCGACAGAAGTTTCCACACCTATTCTTATAGATTCTTGATTGTTTATTTTTTCTTCCCTTGGGAATTTCGCGGACAAAATTCTTTTTATAGTTGGGTATAATGTAACACCCTAGTTCATTTATACCAGTTCTATTTTGAGTATTTCTTTATTTATGGTATTTTTCCTGATTTATTGTGCTGTGGGTGCGAATAGTGTATTTGACATCTGTATTTGCATCCAACCCGACCCGCATGCTTGAAACCTGTCTTGATTCATGTTTATAATCTATCCTGACTTGTTACGTAGACTCGTGCACTTTCATTTTAATTTATACATTGCAAACTTGCATTATATCATGCATCTGCATTTTATATAACATTTAAAATCACATAAAATATTTTAAAAATACATTACATGGCCTGCATGATACCCCTGACCCGTTGGTAGCTTCCGCGTATCTTGTTCTCGTCCCGTTCAGTGAAACGGACCTGTTTGGATGGCTACGTGCACACTGCGTGCATCCGTTTTTGGGGGTATGCTTTTTCTTTACCCGGATATCCTGTTTTGAAGTTAGTTGACACGTATGTTATCCGTATTTTAAAACTAGATTTGTAGGCCCGAGCTGGGCGTGTTTTGGACTCTTTTTGCTTTAGCCAAAATCTCAAATATAATCAATATTATATTTCAACTATTAATAATAATTTTTAAAGCTAAAATTAAATAAAATATATTTTTTTAAATCTTTTTTTTACAAACACATCAGTCTCTCTCTCTTTATTTCATTCTCTCTCTTTCTCTTTCATTCTTTCTCTCTCTCTCTCTCTCCCCTCTTTCTCACTCCTCTCGCATACACTGTTCCCCGAGAAATCCCATCACCTCCCTTCACACGCTACGCTCACATCCCTTCTAAATTCTTTCTTCTTCTTTTCATATTTCTTCTTCCCGCCTCGTTCTCGCTCGAACGCACGCCTGCGTCGCTCGCTCGCCTCCACCATCGTATACAACACCTCCGCTCACCTCATCTCTCCAAACCCCGACCAGCACCCCGAGCTCTTCTCCTTACCTTACGAGAAACCCACTACGACCCAACATGGAACCCTGCACACCTCGCCGTCGGCGATTCCTCATCGTCACCCTTCACCGCCGCCGACCTCCTCAACCTTTCTAACCACTGCTGTCACCCCCCTTCATTTCCCGACCATCCAAGAAACCCGAGAACACCCTGCACCAAAACCCAACGAGAACCCTGCACACCCGGACGCCGCACCCCTCATAGTCGAGACCTCGTCGTCACCTCCTCTTTCTCCTCACCTCCTTCTCTCCCGATCTCCTGACACCACCACCACCATCAACCCACAGCACCGACTTCAAGAAACCCTAGAACCCAAGAAACCCCGCTGCCTTGCCGGAAACCATCGCCTGAACCTTACCGTCGACGGCCCATCGTCGTCGTCTTTTTTCTAGCCTCCACCTCCTCTGTTCCGAACCCAGAACAGCCATCTTTTCCTCTCTTCTTCTTCTTGCCCTTCTCCTTCTTTCTTATTCTTTTCATTTCTTGATCCGTATTTTCCGGTCACCACCGGAGCCGTGACCGTCACCGACGATCCAGGCGACCCAGCGGACATTTCCAGCCAGCGTGGTCACCTTCTTGATTTGCTTGGTCCAGTTTTGTACACCCGTGTGTGCGTAGCGGCATTTTACCGACATCGGACGCAGCTGTAGGGTGTTTTTCGTCACCCCATTGAGATGGGAATACGCGTGTGCTTGTCAGGCGTACTACGGATTCCCCCTGCCTAGGGTAGGCCGGGGTTTAATGATTGTGGGGATCCGAATCTCCGGCAGCCGCGGACTAAGCTACCGTTAATTACCCCCCACCTTTGGGGCGAGGGAACCTCCGATTGACGGGTCAAACTGGTCATGTGAACTCAATGTGCAGTGTACGTGTGTTGTTGTTTTGGAGGGGGGTTTGAATATATCGGGAGCCACGCAGAGTTCTAACAGGGACAGTGTCGTGGAGTATGTGTATGTGTACATTTGTATACATATGTATATATAAAAAAGGGGGAAAAAGACATCCAAAGGATGCGTGGGGCCAGCGCCTGGGCACTTGAGCGCAAGCGCGCCACGTGTCGGCACGTGGGCGCAAAGCGCTTTGCGCTCGAGCGCAGAGCGCTGGAGCGCAACGCGCCACGTGTCGGCACGTGGGCGCTGTGCGCTCGAGCGCAGAGCGCTGGAGTGCAACGCGCCACGTGTCGGCACGAGGGCGCTTTGCGCTCGAGCGCAGAGTGCTGGAGCACAAGCGCGCCATGTGTCGGCACGTGGGCGCTTTGCGCTCGAGCGCAGAGCGCTGGAGCGCAAGCGCGCCATGTGTCGGCACGTGGGCGTTTTGCGCTCGAGCGCAGTGCGCTGGAGCGCAAGCGCGCCACGTGTCGGCACGTGGGCGCTTTGCGCTCGAGGGCTAGCGCACCAGCGAGAAAAAAGGGGGGTTTTAGCCCCGGAAATTCTCTAAAGTGAAAATAGGGTGGAGTTAAACTCCTAAGATGCTTTGGGTTAAGGAAATGGGTCCTTCTTCTTCCTTTGCTGGCCGGATCTTGGAGATAAAGAGATGTGAGATTCAAAAATCTTTCCTTTTTGAGATCTGATGGCAGATCTGAGTTCCCCTTAATAGGTCTTGTGGTGAAAAACTAATTTGTTTTATAAAAAGAAGAGTAAAACTCTTGGTTTAATTCAAAAGAAAGAAGAAGGTTTTGGAACCTTGAAGAAGGACGAAAGATCTCAGATCTCAAACTTTTTTGGAGAGAGAAAAAGTTGTTGGGATATTTCATTATCCTTGCCTTTATAGGCTATACACTTTACACATAGCCCCCTTGGGCTTCACAAAATGGCATTTTGCCTATCCCATGGCTCATGTGCCATTTCTTTTTGCACATAAGCCATGGGCTTTACAAAATTTGGCTTTATGCCTATTTTTCTTACATTTATCCATAAAATAAGATAAAAGAAATACAACAAAATTATTTATTACAAATTTTTATCTTGGTATGGGGGGAGGCCGGCCGCTTCATGTTCTGGCTCGACCCGGGCATGGGCCCACTGGATCTGGGCTTGGGCCCACTTGGCTTGCGGTTGACTTTGATTTTGACTTGGTCAACCGGGGTGTAAATTTTTACCCCAACAAATTGCCCCCCGTCAATAAATGCACACCACATATGTGGGTCGTGTGCATGAAATTGATGGATCTTCTTTCACGTGGAGGCGACTTGATTTGGTTACCGCTTTTTGGAAAGCTAGCACTGCCCTTTTTACGACATGGACGGTCGTTGCTTGACATGTCTCCGAGACGGAGTGTCCGTGATAGACGTTTTCTCTGGCCCGGAGTGATCTGGTTCCCGCTTTGTAGGAATCCTGCGCTGCCCTTTTTGCGACTTGGACGGTCGGTGCTGCCCTTTTTGCGACTTGGACGGTCGGTGCTGCCCTTTTAGCGACTTGGACGGTCGGTACTGCCATTTTTGCGACTTGGAAGGTCGGTGCTGCCATTTTAGCGACTTGGACGGTCGGTACTGCTCTTTTAGTGACGTGGACGGTCGGCGCTGCCATTTTAACGACTTGGACGGTCGATTCTGCCCTTTCTACGACGTGGACGGTCAGTGCTGCCATTTTAGCGACGTGGACGGTCGATGCTGCCCTTTTTGCGACTTGGACGGTCGATGCTGCCATTTTAGCGACTTGGACGGTCGGTTCTGCCCTTTTTGCGACATGGACGGCCGGCGCTGCTATTTTAACGACTTGGACGGTCGATTCTGCCCTTTCTGCGACGTGGACGGTCGGTGCTGCCATTTTAGTGACGTGGACGGTCGATGCTGCCCTTTTTGCGACTTGGACGGTCGATGCTGCCATTTTAGCGACTTGGACGGTCGGTTCTGCCCTTTTTGCGACATGGACGGTCGGTGCTGCCATTTTAGCGACGTGGACGGTCGATTCTGCCCTTTTTGCGACTTGGACGGTCGATTCTTGATTTGACTTGCTCTGCTTCTTGCAGTGTCGGGGGTAAACTTGACTTGCTCCGCTTTCTGCGGTGTCGGAGTGGAAGTTGACTTGTTGATTTTGATTTGGGTTGACATCAGCATCGCTATACTGGAATATGGTACCAGGAGCGAATCATCATCTGTCATTGAGAGGATTTTGGGATTGTTTTATGCCCGTCGATTGTATACGGTTTTGCAGGATGTATGATCCAGACCGTAGGGCCGGAAAAATTTCAGGATTTTGTCGACGTCTGCATCGCTGCACTGGAATATGGTACCAGGAGCGACTCGTCATTCGCCGTTTGGGGATTGGGGAGCGATGGCTTAGGAGACAGGTTTAGATCTCTATCGCCTAAGACTTTTCAATTTTATGGGTTGTGAGGGTCCCATAAAAGCATTTTCTCCCTACGAGTCGTAAGGATCCCACAGGTGTATTTTCTCCTTAGGAGTCGTGAGGACTCCTAAGTGTGTTTTTCCTTTATGAGTCGTAAGGATCCCACAAAGGTTTGTTCTCCTCATGTATCGTGAGGACACATGAGTGGGTCTTATCAATGGAGCATCATTCCCAAAGAGGATACCGGCCGCGTAACTGGTGATTACGGTGGGGCAAGGGTATAATGAGAATTATTTGAGCCCGTGGATTGTATACGATGGTCAACTTGGGGACCCACCGTAGGGCAAGGAGAATTTTGAGAAATCGAATTTTGGTTGGCGTCTGCATCGCTGCACTGGAATGTGGTACCAGGAGCGACTCATCATTCGCCGTTTGGGGACTTGGAATTTGGATCTTGTTTGGCATCAGCATTGCTGCACTGGAATAATGCCAGGAGCAACTCATCATTTGCCTTAGGAGGACTTGGGATTTGGGTTTTTGGTCGGCATCAGCACCGCTAACACTGAAGCGAAATGCCAGGAGCGACTCATCATTCACCATTTGGGGATTGGGGAGCGATGGCTTAGGAGACAGGTTTAGATCCCTATCGCCTAAGGCTTTTCAATTTTATGGGCCGTGAGGGTCCCATAAAAGCATTTTCTCCCTACGAGTCGTAAGGATCCCGTAGGTGTATTTTCTCCTTAGGAATCGTGAGGATTCCTAAGTGTGTTGCTCCTTTGTGAGTCGTAAGGATCTCACGCAGGGGTTTTCTCCTCACAAGGTCGAGAGGACTTTGCGAGTGTATTTCATCTCTTTTCACGAGTTTGCGCCCTTTCGGGTTTTCGCAGACTCGCCGGTAGTCCTGCTGTTTTTACTCACGGGGCCCTTTCGGGTTTTCATCCGTGCCCGTTTTGCTTGTGGACATACCGTTTATTTTTTATTTCTTTTATTTTTTTATTTTTTTATTTTTTTATTTATTTATTTATTTTTATTTTTTTTGCTGGTGTGACTTTAAAAGCAGTCTCACCGGCAGGATTTGGGAGAGATAGGGGTCATTTACGCCCGTGGATTGTATACGGTTTTGCAGGATGTCTGATCCAGACCGTAGGGCTGATTTGCTCAATTCGCCTACGACTCGGAGCATTCACGTGTAGTATTTCTTGAGATATCGGCCATTGATGGGTGGCATAGGCCTTTCTCCCTCGGCACTTATTAGTTGGTAGGATCCTCCGTCAAACACTTTCTCGATGACGTATGGTCCTTCCCAGTTTGGCTCGAATTTTCCCTTGGCATGTCGATTGGGGATAATCGGTCTTTTGAGGACCAACACCAATTCACCTTTTTTGAAAGCGCGGAGACGGGTTATCTTGTCATAGGCCCGTGACATTTGGGCTCGGTATAGCTCCAGACTTTGCTGCACCGCGAGCCTCTTTTCTTCGAGGGCATCGAGCTCTTCAAGTCGAAGGAGCACGTTTTCCTCCTCCGTCAACTCGTGCTGAACGGCCATTCTTAAGCTTGGAACTTCGACTTTGAGGGGGAGGACCGCCTCCACTCCGAAGAGCAATGAGTATGGAGTGGACTGAATTGGAGTACGGTGCGTGGTACGATATGCCCACAACGCCTCGTGAAGTTTGAGATTGGCTGAAGCATTTTTCCTCAGGAGCTTGCATAGAGTCTTATTGAAGGCTTCGGCTAGCCCGTTGGCTCTTGGATTATAGATGGAGGAATATCTCCAGTCTATCTTGTGCTGAGTAGCGAACCTTGAGACATTGAAGCTCTTGAAAGAAGGCCCGTTGTCAGAAATGATTCTTCTTGGTGTACCGAAGCGGTATAGAATATTATGCTGGAAGAATGTCAGAATATCTTTTGTCTTGACTTCTTTTAGCGGGACAGCTTCAGCCCATCTGGAGAAGTAGTCTGTCGCGGCCAGTATGAACCGATGGCCTTTGGATGACGGAGGATCAATTGGGCCAACAATGTCGGTGCCCCAGACTTCGAAGGGCCACGACACCACCGTAGGATGCAATGGATTGGGATGCTTGTGAATAAAATCAACGTGAATTTGGCAGATATAACATTTCTTTGCATGCTCTCCGCAATCCCGTATCATGGTGGGCCAGTAATACCCAAGCCGTTTAATTTGCAGTCGCATCTTGGGGCCAGATTGGTGAGCACCGCAAACGCCTGAGTGAACTTCTTTCATGACTTTTTGGGCTTCGGCCGATGACAGGCACCTGAGCCAGAGTTGGTCATATGACCTGCGGTATAACGTATCATTTACAAACACGTATCGGAGAGCTCTCTTCTTCAGCTGAATCCTCGCAGATTTTTCTTCGGGCAGTATGTCGTATCGGAGGTACTCTATGAAGGGTTCTCTCCAATCGAGCTCGTCTTGGATGATCGAAGCTTCTTCGGCAGGACTGCTCTTCTGTTCCGTGCTTTCCTCTTCTCGTAGAGAGACTGGGGGTAGAATTTGTCGGCTCCTGACTGTGATCAGAATTTCGTCCATGTCAGGATCAGCCAGCTCCTTGGCTAAGCGAGCGAGTACGTGAGCCTTTCCATTCAACGCTCTAGGGACTCTCATTAGTTCAATGTGACTGAACCGTTTCATGAGTTCCACCACTCGGCCTCTGTACCGAGCTAACTCAGATTTGTATATTTTATAATCACCGCTTACTTGGTTGATGACGAGCTGGGAGTCACCGTAAACTCGTAGCCGACGGATTTCCATTTCTATGGCAAGCTCCAAACCAGCTATCAGAGCTTCATACTCAGCTTCATTGTTTGTCCGAGGCTCGGTGAGAGTGAAAGAACGCCGTAGGGTTCCCATTAATGGTGTGATGAACACCAATCCTATCCCTGCTTTTATCTCCGGGACGCTTGATTTACTGGAGGTCCTTATCGATGAGGCCCCATCGAAGTAGAGCTCCCAACATGGCTCATCTTCCTCGAGGTGCAGCACTTGTTCGTCGGGTAACTCACAATTTAGCGGCGACCCTTCTGGTATGGGATGAGCAGCGAGAAAGTCTGCAAGAGCTTGCCCTTTTACTGCTTTCTGAGGGGTATAAACTATGTCAAACTCAAGCAACATGACAGCCCATCTTGCCATTCTTCCGGCTAAGCTCGCTCTGGTCATCAAGTGTTTGAGCGGGTCGACCTTAGAGATCAGCATAACCCGATGAGCAAGCAGATAGTGCCTCAGCTTCTTCACTGCAAATATCAGAGCCAGGCATTGCTTTTCGATTGGGGAATAGTTGTGTTCCGCCCCGACTAGAGTTCGACTAAGGTAGTAGAGGGCATTTTCTTTTCCCTCCTCGTTATTCTGGGCAAGGAGCGCACCGAGTGACTCATCCAGCGCGGCAGTGTAGATAATCAGCGGTTTATTTAGAATGGGAGCGGCCAGCACTGGAGGGTGCAACAAGTATTGTTTGATGCTTTCGAACGCTGCTTGACATTCGGCATCCCAGATAAAAGGAGCTCCTTTCTTCATGAGCTTTGAGAAAGGCCTACATCTCCCCGATAAATTTGAGATAAACCTCCGTATATAAGCAAGCTTGCCTTGAAAAGATCTTAGCTGCGTCAGACTCTTCGGAGGGGGCATCTCCATGATGGCCTTTATCTTTGATGGGTCAACTTCGATCCCTCGATGTCGGACTATGAAGCCCAGGAATTTTCCCGATGACACGCTAAAAGCGCACTTCAGAGGATTCATCTTCAGATCGTATTCCCTCAGTCTGGTGAGAACAATCCTAAGATCTTGGATATGGTCGGCCTTGGCTTTAGTTTTGACGACCAGATCATCAACATAACATTCGACGACTTTATGGATTAGGTCATCAAAGATATTAGTCATTGCCCTTTGATATGTAGCACCTGCGTTCTTCAGTCCGAACGGCATCACCTTGTAGCAATATATTCCGATCGGGGTTCGAAATGATGTGTGTTTCTCATCCTCAGGAGACATCTTGATCTGATTGTATCCAGACGAGCCATCCATAAAGGTGAACAGCTCGTAATTTGAGGTGTCATCGACCATCATTTCCATGACCGGTAGCGGGAAGTCGTCTTTAGGACATGCCTTGTTGAGGTCCCTGAAATCGACACAAACTCGGATCTGCCCATTTTTCTTCTTCACTGGGACTATGCATGCGATCCAGTCCGCATATTTCTCTTCCCTGATGAAGCCGGCGTCGATGAGCTTCTTGGTTTCCTCGATGACTTTTACTTCTAGTTCCCTTCTCATTCTTCGAGGAGCTTGTTTGACTGGCTTAGCATAAGGAGATATAGCCAGCTTATGCACAGCCACTTCAGGGGAAAGGCCTGGCTTTTCTTTGTATGTCCACGCGAAGCAGTCGACGAACTCATGCAGCAGGGCAATTATCTGCGCTTTCATTTTCTCTGACAAGAGCGAGCTGATGTAGGTCGGCCTTGGATTATCGGGCGTTCCTAAGTCAATCTTGGTTAGCTCGTCAAAGGTTGCTTGTCCACCATCTTCGAGCTCTTGAGGAGCTTCTTCTGGCTTGGCTATCTCGTCATCATCATTTGATCTTTCTCTGGCCTCACCAACATGGATCATGTAGCACGCTTTGGAATCAGGTTGAATGTAGCCTATGCCCCGTCTATCTGGAATTCGTCCATCGATGAGTGCTCGGACCTGGGGCGGATACCATAGCCCTTCGTAAAACTTTGCTTCGGACTCCGTTTGATATAACCGGCATCCGCACTTCTTAAAGTATTCCCGCATCTCGGGCGCATAGTATCTGGGATTGAGGATGGCTCTTATGCCTCTCTCATAGGGAAGGCACGCGACAGAAAGATCGTCCGGGTGCACAACGGGGGTTGACCCATAAAACAGGATGCCCTTCTGTCCATTTTTCCTCCCGGGGACGTGGAAAGTTTTCAGCTGGTCCACGGTGGAGACTAACAACGCATCGAGCTCTTTGCACATCTGCTCCGGCACCCTTGTGACGGCTAGGGACCCTTCTGCGACTTCGAAGGTCTATCGTAGTTTCGCTTGCTGCATGGGGGGCCAATCTGCACAGCTGTTGCACGGCAGGTCCTCTTCTTCTGACTCTTCAGTGTCACTGCCAAGATGAGGGCGGACTTTGCTGCTAGATGGGCCTTCAGTAACAGATTCGTCCGTATCGCTGCTGAAATGAGGGCGAGTTTTACGGAAGGACGGGCTTCCAGCATGGGACTCATCAGTGTCGCTACCAAAACGGGGGCGAACTTGGGCGTTTTTGCTTTTGAAAGTGATAGCCGGCTCAGATTTGCTTTTGAGTCTTGGGGCCGGTCTATCCTTAATCAGTTGTGGCTTAGCATTTTGGTGGTTCATAAAGTACCGAGAATCTTCATATCGTACTTCATGCACACCGAACGGCTGGATGTCTCCGTCAATGCGTCTTTCTTCGCCATTTTTAGTATACTTCATGCATTGATGGAGAGTTGACGGAATGATGCCGTAATCGTGGAGCCACGGCCGCCCCAAGAGAATCTTATAAGATGTGTCGGCGTCGATCACATATATCTTAGCTTCAGTTTGCAAATCCCCAAATTTGATTTGCAAAGCTATAGACCCCAGAACTTGCTGCCAATTTTGGTTGAAGCCTTGAATGACAATCCTTTACCTTGACAGGTGTCGGACGTCCATTGACAAACTCTTCAGAGTTCGCAAGTTCATGATGTTCACTGAGGACCCCGGATCAATCAATATGCGATTAATTCGATCTCCGTCGCTATACCCGGTCACGTAAATCAGCCGATTATGCTCAGCCGTTCCCAGTAGCAAGTCTTCATCCTTAAATGTGACTGCGGTGGCATGCAAAGCGTGCTGGGCTTCTTTCATATTAATTTCAGCAAAGTGAGCCTGATACCGCTCGGGGTTTTGTAGAGCGTGAATGAGAACATCTCTAAGCTCCTTAGATAGGACCAAGGCGTCGTAGATGCTCAGGAGAGACGGAAGCTTCCGGAGATGTGCCAAGACATTATAGTCTACCGAGGAAGGACTTATGTTTTCATCAGCCGGTTCTCTGCCATCTTCTTCATTAGCGACTTGTTTTTCCATCCCTTTTGGGGCGTTGCTCTGATTTGGTGGTAGAGCCCTGCCGCTTCTGAGCTGGATTTGATTAGCCTTTATGGTGAGCTCCTCGTCTTCTTCGGGAAAACAGAGCTCATCCTCGGAGTCGCTGCCAAGATGGATGGCGTAGCAGGTCACTACTGGGATCTCTTCATTGGAGTCTTCTTCTAACTCCTCCAGAATTTCAGCCGCTTGTACAGGGAAGAACTCCTTCAATTGAATCAATGTTCTTTCCCTTTGTTCATATTCTTCGAGGGAATCGATATATTTTTGAATGGTCGATCACCCTGCAGACCCTTTTTCGCGCCGAGCTGCACTTTTCTTCTTCTTGAGCTTCTTGGATTTTGAGCCTGATGGAGCCGCATTGGCAGCTGGACTGGTAGGCTTCTTCTGCCCTTCCCATTCCGTCCTGGGTTCTTTCCGAAGTAGCTTTGTCATCTTCTTCGTCTTATTAGATATGTGCGTACTCCACAGAGGCCGCGATGAGTCTGTTTCATTTCTCAGGGCAGTGGGTTCGGCTGTCTGCTCCCAGAAGGCTTCAACTTCTGTCTGTATAAAGTTGGTGGTTGCAACTTGATTGTTCACCAACACGCTTTTGGACAGCTCGATCTCTCCAGCCTTGAACTGCTTCTCGACCCAGTCTTTGAAGATATAGCAATCCTCGATCGCATGGCTCACTACTCGGTGGTACGGGCAATACAGAGGATTGTCGGTCATTTTTGCTTCTTGGGGTCTTTTCGACTCCGGCAATTGTAGGCCGTTGTTCAAGGCATCTTTAAATATCTTGCGGACTTTGTCCTTTCTGAAAGAGTAAACCTTGTTCTTTTTCTCCTCTAGGGAAGGCCCATCTCCTCCCAACAATAGCTTTCGAGACCGGTTAGTTTTGGATTCGGCCGCCCTTCGCTTTTCTTCATTGTCGGACGCATTGAAGACATTGGTACTGCTGGAACTCCCGCTTCTACGGCTGTCGTCCCGCTTGCTTTTCCAAGTTTTGTCTCTCTGAGAGTCCAGCGGGGACTCTTGCTTCGAGCGTTCCAGCATTTGGACTTTCTTGGTTAGCTCTTGAAACGTCTTGAGGCCTGCTGTACACAAGAATGGGATCATCCAATTGCTGAGGTTCCCAATGAGAAGACTGACGGACTGGTCCTGCTCCAGCGGCGGTTCACACTTGACCGTGAGATTACGCCATCGGGCAATAAAGTCGGTGTTGCTTTCATTCTTCCCCGGCTTGGTCCTCACAAGGTCGGCAATAGAGATTTTATCACTGACACTCATGAACCTTTGCCGAAACAGGGACTCCATTTGGGCAAAGGTAATGACGGACCCGTCCGGTATACTCGCATACCAGTCGAAGGCGACGCCGGTCAGGCTATTGACAAACTGACGAAGAAGGAGCGCGTCATTGCCCCCTGTATTTCCGCACGATGCTTTGAAGTGGGCGACGTGCTGATTTGCATTCCCCGTTCCATCAAATCTTCCGAACTTAGGAATAACGTAGCCGCTTGGGAACTCAATCAGATCGTACTGCGCGGGATATGGCCGCCCGCTACTGCCGATTTCTTTCTGAGCTTCAGCTTCGGCCACCAATGTTTTAACCTTGCTGGTGACCAAATCCATTATCCGATCCTGTGTTAGCGGGATAGTGTTATCTGGGGAAAAGGCGTCCCCAGAAGCGGAATGTGGCCGGCTTTCATGTGGCTCGACCAGTCTTGGACCCGAAGGAACATGCATTGGCTGCCTCGGATTGTCATCACCTGGCTGATTAGTAGCGGCTTGTGCTTGATTAGGAGGCGCTCGAGCAATTTGAGCCGTAAGCTGCATCACCACGTTCGTTAAGTCGTCAATCTTCGAATAGAGCTTGGCCATCTCTTTATCTTTGCTCCTGAGTTGTTTTCGAAGCTCTTGAAGCAGCTCTTGCTCCGCAGTCCTCAGGCGGAAAGTCGGCTCTTCCTCGCTGTCCGAGCTTGACTCTGCATGGACCGAGGGGTCTTTCTGCCTATCATCCTCATCGAGAGGGTTTTCTTCATCCAGCAGGGGTGGCTGTTCTTGGGCAGCGGCAACCACATTCAGGCTAGATTGGGCTTGGGATGTGGTGGCCCCATCCTTGCTTTTGCTGCGAAGGTTGTCGCTGGGGCGCCCGCCCGCCATATAGACCGTATGGATGATATATCCAGCCGTCTTTCTATCATTGGCAGCTGATTTCACGGATCGCTGTCTTGACCCACCTATTTCAGTAGCTAGTAGTCGATTGAAGGCGGCTGGCCTAACCAGGTTCTTGAATGGTGCTGGCGCTTCTTTTCTGGGTTTGCCCCACTGCTTTCGTGCGGTACAGAGTGCTTGATAGACTCTTGAAGAGACAGTGTCATACTTCTTCTGTTGGGGCCGGGACACGTCTCTTTGTGGCACTGTTCGGACCGCTGTCTTCTTGATTCTGGTGGTCATGGCATTTTTCTGAACCCACTTCAGAGGCTCGAAGGAATTGCTGATTCTTACGTCCGACTCAGCCGTCATTGCGGGGCAACCCTGCACTTGGAACTTCACATGATTCCATTTGGCCGAAGCCTTGGCCCTCTTGTTGGCTCAATACCTGAGCCGCTTCTGCCTTAACTTTTCTGTTCTAAGCACCTGGCAGACTTCGACTCTTTGGGAAGACGCCGCAGACCGGGCGATGGAAGGCCTTGGAGATACGCTTGATTGTGCATTTGTTGGAGTCATCGCCTGAGCTCGTCCGCAACATTTGATGTTGCCCTATGTACCGGAGTTCTTGCCCCCTGCTGGAGCACCAGAGAATCGTTCAGACACCGTCTTAAGTTTCAGTTGTGGTGCCTTGGCGATCACAACATTCGGCCTCTTGCCCCTTGAGACCGGCTTGGCCACCTGTTCCGCCGGGATCTCCGCCAGGTGAGCGCTTCCGGCAGGGTAGATGATGACGGAGCCAAACTGGCGGGGCGGTTCCTCCCACTGTCGACTGAGGCTCGCGGGGAGAACCACACGAGCGTTGATCTTGACCACGTACGGAATCGGGGTCACGTTGGAAGCTGAATTCGTCTGGGGAGACATTGTCGTCGAAGGTTGATTGCTGCACGGAAAAAAGAACATCATTTCAGTATAGGCAATCGATATGTATATTGATTGAGTTCGCATGAACGTTTAACCCGAAATATGGGAGGAGAGATTAGTCCCACCGGGCGTGCCAGAATCTGTAGGGTGTTTTTCGTCACCCCATTGAGATGGGAATACGCGTGTGCTTGTCAGGCGTACTATAGATTCCCCCTGCCTAGGGTAGGCCGGGGTTTAATGATTGTGGGGATCCGAATCTCCGGCAGCCGCGGACTAAGCTGCCGTTAATTACCCCCCGCCTTTGGGGCGAGGGAACCTCTGATTGACGGGTCAAACTGGTCATGTGAACTCAATGTGCAGTGTACGTGTGATGTTGTTTTGGAGGGGGGTTTGAATATATCGGGAGCCATGCAGAGTTTTTACGGGGGTCCCGCTACCCGGATAGCGGGCAGGGGGTCAAGGGGCTAGCAGCCCCCTTGCGGGGTGCGGGGCAGCGCCCCGTTAGAAATTTTTTTCTAACAGGGACAGTGTCGTGGAGTATGTGTATGTGTACATTTGTATACATATGTATATATAAAAAAGGGGGAAAAAGACATCCAAAGGATGCGTGGGGCCAGCGCCTGGGCGCTTGAGCGCAAGCGCGCCGCGTGTCGGCACGTGGGCGCAAAGCGCTTTGCGCTCGAGCGCAGAGCGCTGGAGCACAATGCGCCACGTGTCGGCACGTGGGCGCTTTGCGCTCGAGCGCAGAGCACTGGAGCGCAACGCGCCACGTGTCGGCACGTGGGCGCTGTGCGCTCGAGCGCAGAGCGCTGGAGCGCAACGCGCCACGTGTCGGCACGAGGGCGCTTTGCGCTCGAGCGCAGAGCGCTGGAGCGCAAGCGCGCCACGTGTCGGCACGTGGGCGCTTTGCGCTCGAGCGCAGAGCGCTGGAGCGCAAGCGCGCCACGTGTCGGCACGTGGGCGTTGTGCGCTCGAGCGCAGTGCGCTGGAGCGCAAGCGCGCCACGTGTCGACACGCGGGCGCTTTGCGCTCGAGAGCTAGCGCACCAGCGAGAAAAAAGGGGGGTTTTAGCCCTGGAAATTCTCTAAAGAGAAAATAGGGTGGAGTTAAACTCCTAAGATGCTTTGGGTTAAGGAAATGGGTCCTTCTTCTTCCTTTGCTGGCCGGATCTTGGAGATAAAGAGATGTGAGATTCAAAAATCTTTCCTTTTTGAGATCTGATGGCAGATCTGAGTTCCCCTTAATGGGTCTTGTGGTGAAAAACTAATTTGTTTTATAAAAAGAAGAGTAAAACTCTTGGTTTAATTCAAAAGAAAGAAGAAGGTTTTGAAACCTTGAAGAAGGACGAAAGATCTCAGATCTCAAACTTTTTTGGAGAGAGAAAAAGTTGTTGGGATATTTCATTATCCTTGCCTTTATAGGCTATACACTTTACACATAGCCCCCTTGGGCTTCACAAAATGGCATTTTGCCTATCCCATGGCTCATGTGCCATTTCTTTTTGCACATAAGCCATGGGCTTTACAAAAATTTGGCTTTATGCCTATTTTTCTTACATTTATCCATAAAATAAGATAAAAGAAATACAAAAAAATTATTTATTACAAATTTTTATCTTGGTATGGGGGGGCCGGCCGCTTCATGTTCTGGCTCGACCCGGGCATGGGCCCACTGGATCTGGGCTTGGGCCCACTTGGCTTGGGGTTGACTTTGATTTTGACTTGGTCAACCGGGGTGTAAATTTTTACCCCAACAGCTGCGTTTACATCCATCATGTGATCCAATCGAGGCAAGTTCATCTTGCTACATGCTATGTATATTATTATGCATCCATATGAATAAAATGTTACATGATTATCACATTATACATCCATATTAAAGTTTTACCATTTTCGGATACCCGTATGTATCCAAACCATTAATTCTGCATACCTAGCTGCATACCATATTACATTAACTCATATTATTATTACATTAGTTCCCCATGCTTGATAATGTGCATCCTACATAGTCCTAGAGCTGTAGTTGTAACCCCTGCAAGATAATTTTGCATCTTATAACCCCTGATAGATAATTGAGCATCCATATTTTATTGTGTACCCATACCATTAATTCTTTATATCTTGTTGCATGCCATGTCGTATTAATTCATATTATTGTTATATTAGCACCCCATACTTGATAATGTGCATCCTGCATAGTCATGATGTAACCCTGATAAATATTTGTGCATCCATGCTTTTACCGCGCATCCGTACTTTTACCCTGATTCGATACTTGCTACATTTTGCTGTTGGACACCCACTTGATATATGTACACTACCTGACATGACCTTATATACCACTACTTAACATGTTACTTAATCCTGTTTCTAATGTCAATAATCCTGACATGTTGTCCCGATGGACATATCCTGTTGTCTGTATAGACAAACCTGTTCATGCTTGATCCTGTGTTGGCATTAGCTCCAGATTTATCAATACCTGACTTGAACACATAACCTGGGGGTATGGGGAAATCAATGATGAAACCTGACTTGTAACTCGATAGTTCGATGCTTATACTGATCAGTTTTACGGGCAAGGCCAGCCCGGGGATGATGATGCTGACATCATTCATCTGTACATGTTTCTTGTTTAGTGCCTAGCGGCATGTCTCGGATTCAGCCTGAGAATCTGAACCGTGGTCCCGGGCACGCACGGGAGACTATTGAGTTATATCGACGATTTCATTAAATTGATTTCAAAGACTTGAGAGTAATTAACCCAGTAATTAGTTCAGATTACTCATCGTACGTCACACGTGATTATACCCTTCACTATTCCTTATTCGTGTTGCTGTTATACCCTTATTACTGTTCATACTCATGCCTGCATATCTTGTTACATCCTGATTATATTATTGTTGATATTATGACGCACTAATGTCTGGGTTTTGTATGGCCCAGATCCTCTACCTTTGTCGCAGGCTGATCAGGAGTACTTCCGCCGTTAGGCCGAGCAGTGAGGATCCAGTTAGTATCCAGTTTAATTATGCTTTACTTTCCAGATGTTATTGTTACTTGGATTTATTGCTTCCGCATATTATCTCTTGACTCGTTTATTCTGGCATATGGACATGTACTAGATAGTTTATTTTATTTTCCTGTTCTTGATATCTCTAGACAGCCGTAATGTGACTGTGGAGGGATGTTTCCTAGCCACAGGTAGCATGGTTGGCTTTGTCACGTGCCGACCTTAGCGCACTCTGCCTAGTTCATTTATACCAGTTCTATTTTGAGTATTTCTGTATATATAGTATTTTTCCTGATTTATTGTGTTGTGGGTGCGAATAGTGTATTTGACATCTGTATTTGCATCCGACCCGACCCGCATGCTTGAAACCTATCTTGATTCATGTTTATGATCTAGCCTGACTTGTTACGTAAACTCGTGCACTTTCATTTTAATTTATACATTCCATACTCGCATTATATCTGGCATCTGCATTTTATATAGCATTTAAAGTCACATAAAATATTTTAAAAATACATTGCATGGCCTGCATGATACCCCTGACCCTATGGTAGCATCCGCGCATCTTGTTCTCGTCCCGTTCAGTGAAACGGACCCGTTTGGATGGCTACGTGCACGCTGCGTTCATCTGTTTTTGGGGGTATGCTTTTTCGTTACCCGGATATCCTGTTTTGATGTTGGTTGACACGTATATTATCCGTATTTTAAAACTAGATTTGTAGGCCCGAGATGGACGTGTTTTGGACTCTTTTTGTTTTTGCCAAAATCTCAAATATAATCAATATTATATTTCAACAATTAATAATAATTTTTAAAGCTAAAATATTTTAACTGTTAATTTATACGTAACTAAAATATATTTTTTTAAATCTGTCTTTTACAAACACATCAGTCTCTCTCTCTCTTTCTTTCATTCTCTCTCTCTCTTTCTCTCTCTTTCGCTTTCTTTCTCTCTCTCTCTCTCTCCCCCCTCTTTCTCACTCCTCTCGCATACATTGTTCCCCGAGAAATCCCATCACCTCCCTTCACACCCTACGCTCACCTCCCTTCTTCGTTCTTTCTTCTTCTTTTCATATTTCTTCTTCCCGCCTCGTTCTCGCTCGAACCCACGCCTGCGCCGCTCGCTCGCCTCCACCATTGTACACAACACCTCCGCTCACCTCACCTCTCCAAAACCCGACCAGCACCCCGAGCTCTTCTCCTTACCTCACGAGAAACCCACTGCGACCCAACATGGAACCCTGCACACCTCGCCGCCGGCGATTCCTCGTCGTCACCCTTCACCTCCGCCGACCTCCTCAACCTTTCTAACCTCTGCTGTCACCCCCTTCATTTCCCGACCATCTATGCAACCCGAGAACACCCAAACCCAAACCTGATGATATCCCTGCACACCCGGACGCCGGCACCCCTCATCGCCGAGACCTCGTCGTCACCTCCTCTTTCTCATCACCTCCCTCTCTCCCGATCTCCTGACACCACCACCACCATCAACCCACAGCCCCGACTTCAAGAAACCCTAGAACCCAAGAAACCCCGCTGCCTTGCCGGAAACCATCGCCTGAACCTTGCCGTCGTCGTCCCGTCGTCGTCGTCTTTTCCCTAGCCTCCACTTCCTCTGTTCCAAATCCAGAACAACCTTCTTTTCCTCTCTTCTTCTCCTTGCCCTTCTCTTGCTTTCTTCTTCTTTTCATTTCTTGATCCGTATTTTCCAGTCACCGTCGGAGTCGTGACCATCACCGACGATCCAGGCGACCCAGCGGACATCCCCAGCCAGCGTGGTCACCTTCTTGATTTGCTTGGTCCAGTTTTGTACACCCGCGTGTGCGTAGCGGCATTTTACCGACATCGGACGCTGCGTTTACATCCGTCATGAGATCCAATAGAGGCAAGTTCATCTTGCTACACGCTATGTATATTATTATGCATCCATATGAATTTTTTTTACATGTTTATCACATTATACATCCATATTAATGTTTTACCATTTTCAGATACCCGTATGTATCCAAACCATTAATTCTGCATACCTAGCTGCATACCAAATTACATAAACTCATATTATTATTACATTAGTTCCCCATGCTTGATAATGTGCATCCTACATAGTCCCAGAGCTGTAGTTGTAAACCCTGCTAGATAATTGTGCATCTTGTAACCCCTAATAGATAATTGAGCATCCATATTGTATTGTGTACCCATACCATTAATTCTTTATATCTAGTTGCATGCCATGTCGTATTAATTCATATTATTGGTATATTAGCACCCCATACTTGATAATGTGCATCCTACATAGTCATATTGTAACCCCTGATAAATATTTGTGCATCCATGCTTTTACCGCGCATTCGTACTGATTCGATACTTGCTACATTTTGCTGTTGGACACCCACTTGATACATGTACACTACCTGACATGACTTGATATACCACTACTTGACATGTTACCTGATCCTGTTTCTAACGCCAACAATCCTGACATGTTGTCCCGATCAACATATCCTGTTGTCTGTATAGACAAACCTGTTCCTGCTTGATCCTGTGTTGGCATTAGCTCCAGATTTATCAATACCTGACTTGAACACATAACCTGGGGGTATAGGGAAATAAGGGTATAACAGTTGTTGATATTATGACGCACTGACGTCTGGGTTTTGCATGGCCCAGATCCTCTACCTTTGTCGCATGCTGATCAGGAGTACTTCCGCCGTTAGGCCGAACAGTGAGGATCCAGTTAGTATCCAGTTTAGTTTTGTTTTACTTTCCAGATGTTATTTTTACTTGGATTTATTTCTTCCGCATATTATCTCTTGACTCGTTTATTCTGGCATATGGACATGTACTAAATAGTTTATTTTATTTTCCTGTTCTTGATATCTCTAGACAGCAGTAATGTGACTGTGGGGGGATGTTTCCTAGCCACAGGTAGCATGGTTGGATCTATCACGTGCCGATCTTAGCGCACTCTGGGATGCGGGGCGTGACATATTTCGTATCTTTGCATGCATGGTTTGCTAGTTTAGGCGTTTGGATCGATTCTAGGTTCGAGGTTCCTTCGTGTTTTCTTGAAATTTTTATTCACCGTTCATGCCTCCGCTGTGCCGCGGGAACTAGGGAACCCTACAGTGGTATCAGAGCCTCCTAAACACCTTAAACTAGCTAGTTACGAAATTAGAAATCGTGTTTTTTCCGGCATCGAAAACTGTCGAAAAAACAGTCCCGAAATTTTGAGTTTTGACAAGTTTGCACACCCCACGGGCTCACGGGTTGAACCGAGAAGCCACGGGATGGAGATTGGGCATCCCTAGGATAACCCCGGCTTGGCCAAAGGGCTAGGCCCACTCCCCAAGACCACCGTGAGGTGGTCTTAGGGGTGGGGACCCGAAACTGTCCTCCATGGGCAGTTTCGGGTCTGCCTCACCCCCTGTCCACCTCATGGTGGCCTCAAGGGTAGGGTACCTATTTAGGCCCCTCCGTCTCGAAGTTAATTTCATGCTCTAACTCCCCATGAAGGTTTGGGCGCATTTCGTTTTGATTCGGACTTCCTAATTAGCTCAAAACTCGACTATTTTGGTTGTTTAGTGCACTTGGTTTTTTTATCCATGGTAAATTTGGGATGTGCGCAAATTGTGTTTTGGAATTCTATTGTCATGAGTTCGTTTGCGTGCGTGGATGTGTTGTTAACGTTGTCTAATTTCTATATTCTCAATTAGACGGGGTTACACACTTATTTCGGTTACTTGTTTCTGTGGATATATATATCTTGATTATGGCTTAGTCGGATTGTCATGTCGGATAGCCCCTCGTGCGTTGTTTGTACAGTTTTCATTTATTATGTTGTATTCATTTGTTCAGGACGAGCTCCAACATATGGTTGCCATTTCCTTATTATGTATATTCTTTTATTAGGGCTCGACTAGGATGCGGTCGATGTCGCCATTGTATATATTTCATTTCTGTATTACGATTAACCCAGGAGAAGTGCTCGAGTAGCCGGGTTCTGGAGTGCAGTGGGTGGCCATCTTATGGAGTTGACACCAGGCCACCTCGCTCTAGAATTGGCAGGTTGCTCGCCGCACTTTTAGGGGTTATAGGATTCGACCCGCGGAGGGGTGCACAAGTTACCGGATTCTAAAAAGCGGTGGGTGATCGACTCATTTCATTGAGGGCGTGTTACCTAATTTCTAGAATTGGTAGGTAGCTTGCCGCACTCATAGGGGTCTAGGATCGACTATGTACAGGCTATCCACACGACCGGGGAACATCGTGTTTCATTTACGGCTCAGATGAAATGCGGGGCTCCAAGTTTATCCGCTATTCCATATTATTGTTCGCATGCCTGTGATGATTCTTATCTTCCTGTGATGACTGTTATCTTCCTGCGATGTTGATATATATATATATATATTAGTAGATACTTCTATATGTTTTTCATCCGTGCTAGCCCTGTCCCCACCCTGCCGTAAGTTAAGTAACCTTACGGTGAAGACCCGAGACCCCGTTGCGAATGCGGATGGCATATAAAAGCATGCTATTTTGGTTGTTTCTTTGTGGCTTACAAACTAAATTTGATGGGACTACATTATATCTTTAATGCAAGGAAAACAAATCTATTTGATGTTGTTGGAACCGATTTTTAAAACTACTCAGTTTTCTTCAAAACAACTATCGTATTCTTATGCTTTGTATAGAGGTATTCGGTTAGGAATATCCTACACCTCATTCTATGAGGAAAGAGCCTTGATCCCTTCACGGGGAGTTTTCTCTTAAGAAAAAGTTTATGTTAATAGTTTTAAAACGCGGAGCCTAAGCCACTCCATTTCAAACCCACTCGAGTTCTTTCAACGATATCAAGTTCATTACGTTAAAGGTTTTTCGCCAAAATCAGTCGTAGCCCTCCTTCGTTTCAGATGAGTATCAACTAGTATTCATGCTATGTGTTTTGACCTTTGCCAAGGCATAGTGTTTGGTAGCTAGGGGATACTTGTCTGTAGCATAGGTAGATGCATTAATGTAGGACAGGCGTACAGCTGTTTAGGCCTTCGTCAAGGACTTGTACGAATGTGATTGATCATCTTCGTGTGTATTTGGAAAAGTTTTAATCACAACCAAAGAAATTTATAACCACAATCAATTAACGGTGTCTATTGAAGTTTCGTTAGCGAATATGGATCGTCCACTGAGATTGTGTGAATTTGTTTGAATTTTTTTTAGTTGAGTTGAAAAGAAAAGATAAAAGAAAATGATTCAATATTTGTGAGATTTAGTTTCAAGAAACGTAAAGAAATAGATCTAGGATCAAGAATTGATAAAGATCAAGAAAATATCCAAATCGATTTAATTATCAAGATTTGAAGAATAGCTTGTAGGAATCGATCAAATAAGTAGTGATCAAGAAAACTAAAGATTACAAAATCTTATCTATTGAGGAATTGTAGCTAGATCGATGGCGATCAATGAAGATTGGGGATCTATTGAAGAAACTAGGGTTTCTCCTTCACTATCTCTTGTCTTTTCACTGATTATCATTCAAATTCTAGCCTCTAGCAAAGAAAATCACTGATCGTTGATATCTAATTTGTAGCGAAAATATTCAAGAAAGTGATCTCGCTCAAAATTAGGTCATCGATGATTCTTTTTCCTAGAGTTAACAAACCTCATAAGACTTAAGAATCGTTCAAGAATTTCGTCATCATCATCTACCTATTCTCTCGATTCCGTTACAAGCGGAGATTTCACTCACACATCATGAAAAATGAAAGAATCAAGAATTGATAAATTTTCATAATGGAAGAATGTAAAGAAAGCAAGATTTAAAATTTTCACCTTTATTAATCGACGATTAGGTACACATTCACTCAATTCGAGGTTACAAGATTTGAGGAGGTAACTAGATCCGTCGAAATTAGCTTAGCATCGATCTCCTTGAGTCGTGGAACGGTTGCGATTACTTGCTCTTGATAAAGACCGACGTCACTATAAAGGATCGTTGATGGCTTACTTGATTCGCTTGTCAATTGATCTTGATTTGGCTTTGAAATTGGATTTGGGCTAGGGTTTTGATTTACAAGTTGTGTTACTCAACTTGTGTGTGGATTTGGTTCAATGTTCAACAACCCATCAACAACCTTTGTAATGAAGCCATAGGTCCCCTTTTATAGTTTTTCCTTTATCTTCTCCTAGAAGCTAGGTTGTTATGAAGCTTGCAGAGTAAGCAAGGTAGTTGTAGGGAAGTTTCTAGATTAAGGTAGTTATCTAGCTTGCATGAGAAGCTTGGCTGTTGGTGTAAGTCCATGTCACGCACCCCACGAACTTGCGGGGAGGCGGAATATATGAAAAACGATTATCAAAGCTTCGTAACACGGACTTGAGCACATGAATCGTGTCTAAACCGTTACTAGAAAACTACGAAAGGTTTAACTACTCTGATTCGAAGTTATACCTCACGTTACTTGTCCTTCGGGTCTTCATCACTGTCCTCCACTCCTTGTAGGCTCTTTGGAATGTCGGCACCTCAACAGCCTCCTCGAGTCAAAGACGATCCACCCGAGAGCTCCTACTCCAAGCTTAACCTCTAACTTGAGGTAACTAGGTTACTCAAAGTGCTAATCTATGCAACCTAGGTGATATAGAGATGGATTATAGATGTATTAGTCTAGCTAACCCTTGATCTCAACACATGAGAGGTTAGGGTTAGGGTTTGAAGAGAGAGAGCTTGAGGAGAAAGAAGGTGAGAATGAGAATCCTTTTGGATGAATGAATCATTTGTGTATATATGAAACATATCATATAATTAAATGAATAACAAATAATGATATATCATCATGTTTCATTAATACACTAAGTGATTCATCACATGACTCATATAGATCATAAATGATTCATTAACTCCATGTATGAATCACACCATGACTCACTTATCCAATTAATGCAAATGCCACCTTAACCCCCAAGTCACCATGCTTCAAGAAGCTTCCCGACAAATTACGAGAACGCCCCTCCTATCCGTAAAAACACGGAAAAACTTTAGACTGTATAAATCCAATAATCCAATACTAGAATCTGGCTTAAACCAAAGACGACTAGTAAAAACTGTCTGAACATCGTACGTGTGTAAAAACACGTATGCGTCCAAACCCTGTCGTAAAACCATACGACCTCAATATCGTTTCGCCCGAAGCAGGGAAACTCTCTGTGTAGGACTTTAAAGACTCGACACTACGCTGGCAGTGGGTTTAACCACATACCGCAAGCGGCACTAGCTGTACGTAACGGTCCCCAGGTAGATGTCGATAAGAAGGCCGATGAGTAAACCCATCCGAACTCCTACTGAGCCTGCTGTGACAATCTCCGTACAGTCCGGTCTGTTCGTCTAGGACTATAGCATATCGGTCCTAGGGGACGGCAAGCGTCAGTCTCCTAAAAGCGGTATAAGTCGTGTCAGAGCGCAGCCAATTACACTTTGAGAAACTACTGGAAAACCTACCAGTAAATCTCGCTTGCCCTGGCCAGGGACTTTGCGTAATGGCTCTCTGACACAGCGCGATATCAACTCCCAATCCCGAGAGAGACGAATCCTGTCTAACCGCCACTGCCTCCAAGTGCTCGGGACTGCACCCAACTGCTACCTGTTTGCATGACTCCTTTGATCCGTGGTAGGGTAGCAATCTAAGAACAGTGGGACACACTTGAGGCGAAGTAGCAGTGTCAAGTCTGCGGACTATGCTGTACTCATGTCACCTGAGAACTGTTAACTGACGACGAGTATAATCCTAACCAACAGTTCCCCGCGAGTCCTGTCCGGTGTACCCGTAACCTAACGCGACCTGTATACTATCTCCAGTACGACGTACTGATGGCTGTGGGACAGACCATCTCCCTAACTGGGATGAGAAGCATACACACTTGTCTACTCCGGAGTATCGATGCCCTGTCTCGATAATCCTACGTCTAGGGACCTGTATAGGATGTTGCTTATAGACTACCCTGCCCCCACTAGTGTGACTGCCATCACAATACTGGTAATCAAGCAAAGATCCTAAGGGCTCTACTAATATGTATAAGCGATACGTTACAAGAAACATATGCACATATTAAAGTAGACACAACCCAAGTAGCATACTACCATTTTTAGTAAGACTGTTAATACAACTGTGAATATCCCAAGCTTCCATTAAGTAATATACAAAGTAGTATGATACAGTAATGGCCTTCTAGGGCATAAACACTAAAAATCTCCCACTTTCACTAGGGCCATCTACTGGAATATCGCAGACCTATCACCTCGAATAGCCTCTCGAACTGCGTCTGAGGAATGGCCTTTGTGAATGGATCAGCAGTGTTATTCTCTGTATCTACTCTCTTTACCTCGATCTCCCGGCGATCGACGATCTCCCTGATCAGATGATACCGCCTTAAGATGTGTCTGGACTTCTGATGGGACCTGGTTTCCTTCGCTAAAGCTATAGCGCCGTTGTTATCGCAATACAGAGGAATTGGACCAACACTGGTAGGAACCACCTGAAGTTCTGTGAGGAACTTGTTCATCCAGACAGCTTCTTTTGCGGCATCGCAAGCAGCTATGTACTCCGCTTCCATCGTTGAGTCAGCAACGGTCTCCTGCTTGGAACTCTTCAAACAGACCTACCCTCCATTGAGGGTAAAGACATAACCCGACATGGACTTGGAGTCATCCTTGTCACTCTAGAAGCTGGAGTCAGCAAAGGCCTCGATCTGGAGGTCTTTTCCTCCATACACCAAGAACATCTCCTTAGTCCTCCTCAGGTACTTGAGAATGTTCTTTACTGCTATCCAGTGCTTCTCCCCTGGGTTTGCCTGATACCGGCTTACAACGCTTAATGCGTATGCTACATCTGGTCTGATACATAGCATCGTATACATTATAGAGCCTACCGCAGAAGCGTAGGGTATAATCGACATGCGATCCCTTTCCAAATAAGTCTTGGGAGACATCTCTTTGGAGTGGGTGATTCCGTGACAAGCCGGTAGGTTACCACGCTTAGAATCATCCATACTGAATCTTTTCAATATGGTGTCTATGTACCTGGACTGCGAAAGTCCCAACATCCTCTTTGATCTATCACGATAGATCTGGATCCCCAGAATGTAGGTGGCATCACCCAGGTCTTTCATAGAGAACTTCTGTGACAAGAATCTTTTGACTGACTGTAGCATAAGAATATCATTTCCTATTAGGAGAATGTCATCCACGTACAAGACGAGGAATACAACAACTCTCCCTACAATCTTACTGTATATGCATGGTTCATCTGGATTTTTGATAAAGTTGAATTCTTTGACAGTATCATCAAAACAGATGTTCCAACTCCGCGATGCCTGCTTTACTCCATAAATGGATTTAAGCAGCTTGCATACTTTACCGCTGCTCCCACTCTGAATGAATCCCTCTGGCTGATCCATATATACGCACTCTTCCAAATTACCATTTAGAAAGGCCGTCTTTACGTCCATCTGCCAGATCTCATAATCGTGGAAGGCAGCAATAGCAAAAAGGATCCGAATGGATTTGAGCATAGCCACTGGAGAAAAGGTTTCGTCATAGTCCAAATCAGGTCTTTGACGGAAACCCTTTGCAACAAGTCTAGCCTTATAGGTTTCAACCTGTCCATCTACACCAATCTTCTTTCTGAAGATCCACTTGCATCCTACGGGTTTTACCCCATCTGGAGCAATGTCCAAAGTCCATACTTTGTTAGTGTACATAGACTCCATTTCGGTCCGCATTGCATCCAGCCATTTTACCGAGTCGCCGCTCTGAATGGCTTGCTGGAAGCTAGTAGGGTCATCATTATCAATGATGCAATCTTCTCGATCCCCATCTATGAGAAAACCGTAGTATCTCTCGGGCGGATGAGACTGCCTACTACTTCTGCGGATAGGCGCTGGTATGTCCCTTTCTTCTGAAACTTCTTGTTCTACCAAACTTTCAGTAACAGATTGTGGTTCTGGAATTTCTTCCATTTCTACTGCGCTCCCACTCTTCTGATTTTCTAAAAATTCAGTTTCTAAGAAGCGGGCATGACGAGAAACAAAAACCTTTTGTTCCTCTGCGTAATAGAAGCAATATCCCATGGAGTTATTTGGATATCCCACAAATTTACACTCTACTGAGCGATCCTCGAGTTTTTCCGGATGCTGCTTTTTTACAAAAGCTGGACATCCCCATGTCTTCAGGTACTGAAGATAGGGTTTCTTCCCACTCCACATCTGATATGGTGTGGTAGGCACAGTCTTGGTAGGAACCTTCTTCAAAAGATATGTAGCTGATTCTAATGCATAACCCCAGAATGATCGCGGTAACTCAGCCTTACTCATCATGGAATGAACCATATCCAATAGGGTTCGATTCCTCCTTTCCGATACACCATTGTGTTGTGGTGTGTATGGAGGAGTAAGCTGAGAGAGAATTCCATTCTCTTTTAAGTAACCCAGGAACTCGGCACTTAAGTATTCACCACCTCGATCAGATCTCGGTGTCTTAATACTTTTGCCTGTTTGTTTTTCCACTTCATTCTTATATTCCTGGAATTTCTCAAAGGCCTCGGATTTATGCTTCATCAAGAAGATATGTCCATACCTAGAGAAATCATCCGTAAAAGTAATGAAGTAGGAATAACCACCTCTCGCATGTGTAGACATTGGACGGCACACGTCACTGTGTATGAGTCCTAAGAGCTCGCTCGCTCTTACTCCGTGTCCAGCAAACGGAGTCTTTGTCATCTTTTCCATGAGACAAGATTCATAAGTGGCATAAGATTGATATTCGAACGGATTCAAATGTCCTTCTCTATGTAACTTCGTTAATCGTGTTTTATCGATGTGACCAAGTCTACAATGCCATAATAAAGCCTGATTTATTTTTGGAGACTTTCTTTTATGTGTGTTCTGGACATTGAAAACCTGGGCTTGACTCAATATGTATATACCGTCATCTAATGTACCGGACCCAATCAAAACTTGATTTAGGTGGATGTGAACTACATCGCTTACGAATGTAAAATCATATCCCTCTTTCGAAAGTAAGAACACTGATATGATATTACAAGTAAAACTAGGTACATACAAACAGTTACGTAGAATCAATATCTGCCCACTTATCAAACCTAGGCGATATTCTCCCACGGATTCAGCGTCCACGCTCATTCCCTTTGCAACTCTTAGAGACAAATCACCTACCCTTATAACTCTACGGTTTCTCAAAGCATGTAATGAATTACAGATATGAGATCCTGCTCCGGTATCTAGTATCCCGGAAGTAGAGTTAGTTGAAAAACAGTTCTCAATTACAAACACACTTGAGGCTAAAGCCACAACATGCTTCGTATCCTGGCTACTGGCTTCCAAAGCCCTGCAATCCTTCTGCCAATGCCCGTTCCCATATCAATAGGAACATCCATCCTTAGCTACACCAAGTCCCGAAACTTTTGCTCTTCCCTTTCCTCCTACTTTATTGACACCGTATATCGGCTTTGTAGAGGTCTTCTTCTTTTCACCCTTTTCTTTCGCCCTGGATGTAGAAGAAGAAGGTCCCCCATTAAGCAGAGCTTGTGTCTCCCTGGTTTCTTTCAGGGTGTAAGTAGAGGGTAGGGACTGTGGAAATAAGTCAGCGTATGACCTGTTTCCCAACGTGGTCTCCAGGTCCTTGAGCTCATCAATATAGCTAGTCATTGTAAGGACGTCGTCCCCTACAGATGACCCGACAGCCAACCTCGCTTGAATTAAATCGTTCAAGGTCTCATATCTTGCGATATGAGATTGCACTCCATATAAATCTTTGTTATGGAGAAAAATAGAAACTAAGTCCATCTTCTCGTGCTGCTTCTGGTATACACCATCAACTGAAGCCAACACGAGGGATTTAGCTTTCGCTTTATCCTTTTCCTTTATATGACGGATATCCATATCCGCGACGGTGGAAACTGGACCTGGGACGGCGGGATCTTGAGTAGTAATAGGGTGGTCCAGCTTGTCATAGGCAATGGACATCTGGATAGACCTTTGCCAGTCATATAAGTTAGATTCAGTCAACTTGTTATCTAGATGTAACCTAGTCATGGTCACAAGGTTGCTGCAATGAGAGAGAGAAAAGAAAACACTTTAGCATGATGCTCTTGCAAGTTTAGATTGGTTTTTAATTTATCTAAACTGGATGGCTCCCACTGTTTCTTGAATCCTTCCTCAAACCATAAAAGAAGAATTAGCCAGGACTATTCTCACTGTACAATACTTACTTAACCATTCAGCCAGGCTAGTGTTGGTACTTCGAGGGAGGTTTTCCAACGCTTTCGCGAAGTTCCTTAATTAAATAACCTCTTTTCTCTGGGGGCGTAGCCCCGCTGACACCTTTCTCGACACCTACTTGGTTTATAGCATTGATCGTTAAGTGACGAATCTCCTGATAAGTAGCATATACTCATAGTAGGATCGGGATCCAAATATCATCGTATGATAATATTGAAGGAATCCTACCAACATTCATCAAATTCCAAATGGTATGCAACACTAGCAAGTTTCAGTTTCTTTAGAAACTCCCGATGTGGATTTTTGCCCCATATTCTTATGACCTTGACGAAAGCCAACAAATCATAAGTCACATGTCAAGTTCTGCCCATCATTATCTTGTTAATTTGAACCCACCCGTACATACCCTTGACAAAAGCCAACAAGATAATAAGACTGTCCCAAACCAACTCATCTATCTATGCAACAAATGAATACCCCAGTAGCTACCAAACACTATGCCTTGACGAAAGCCAACAAACATAGCTTGAATACTACTGACCAACCATAAGAAATGACGGAGGGCTACGACTGGTTTTGGCGAAACCGTGAACGTAGTGAACTTGATATAATCGAAGGAACCTGATAGCTTTTTAAAAGGAGTGGTTAAAGCTCCGAAATTAAAAATTCTGCTCTTTTAAAATAACCCAGTGGTTTCTTTTAAATTTGTTCCAACGATTCAATTTTGGTTTATTTTCTTTGCATTAAAATAATGCGTCCCATCATTTAACCTATCATTGCAGAAAACAACGAAAATACAACGTCCTCTTATGTAAGTCCGTGTTGCCCATCCCGGTGCTTACGGGAGGCGGAAAACATAATAAAAAAACGGATTTTTAATGACTTAGGCAACATGGACTTTGCTTGTGAGGATCTTTGCTAAACGAAAACTTGCTAACCCTAACTACAAAGTAGCTAAGTGATGAAAGGTTATACCTTTGGTCTTTAGTCCTTCTCTCCTTGCTCCTAGGAATGGTAGAAAGAGTTCACCTTGCTTGTCTTCTCCCGTCAAAGAAAGATCCACTTGAAAGCCACCACCTTTAGCTTCAACTCCAAGCTAGGAGTAACTAGAGTGCAAGAAATGCTAAGACTTGAACCCTAGAAGAGAGTAGAGAGGATCAAGTGAAGGTTTTTCTCAAGCTTTTTTGTTTCTCAACACATGAGAGGGAGAGAGCTTGAGGGAGAGGATGAACAAGAGAGAGAAATGATATGAGAGAATGAGAAAATAATAGAGCTCTTCTTACTAATATGTGTGAATTAATTTAATTGAATAATTAGCTAGATAATTATCATGGTAAATCATGACATGACCATTATCATTTCAAATTGCAAAGATCAAAAAGCATCTTCCAAAAGAAATTATGATGGTCAAAGTGTCAACCTTGGTCAACAAGTCAAAAAAGTCAAAAGGTCAATAACCACAACCATGGATAATTATCAAACTAATTACTAATTAACAATAACACACACATAAATATTAGGGTTAATAAAATGACAATAGCCATTAACCCTAATCAAGGTCCTCTCCCTCAATCTCAAGCAACTGTGCATACGCACCCGCATTCGTGATCCGAGGAACACGAACACAATGAGAAAAACCAATCTCTAATCATATACTAGGATCCGGCTTAAACCAAAGCCCGCTAGTATAAACTGTCCGGACAGCAAACGTGCACAAGTGCGCGGATGCGAACGAACCCTGTCGCAAAACCATGCGACCTCTACTCATTTTGCCTAAAGGCGAATAGCTCTCTGTGTGGGACTCTAAAGACTCGACACTACGCTGGCAGTGGGTTTAACCACAGACCGCAAGCGGCACTAGCTGTACGTAACGGTCCCCAGGTAGATGTCGATAAGAAGACTGACGAGGTGAACCCCATCTGCACTCCTACTGAGCCTGTATGTGACAATCTCCGTACAGTCCGGTCTGTTCGTCTGATACATCGCATGGCGGGCCTAGGGGGGCGGTGAACGTCAGTCCCCTAATAGCGGTACAAGTCGTGTCGGAGTGTAGCCCAGAACACCCTGAGATAACACTGGAAACCTACCAGTATATCTCGCTTGCCCTGGCCAGGGACTACTCGTGTAATGGCTCTCCAGGACACAGCGCGATGTCAACCCCCAATACCGGGAGAGACGAATCCTGTCTAACCGTCACTGCCTCCAAGTGCTTCGGGACTGCACCCAAAAACTACCTGTTTGCACAGCTCCTTTGAGCCATGGTAGGGTAGTAATCAAAGTGCAGTGGGAACACACTCGAGGCGAAGTGACAGTGTCAAGTCAGCGGACTAAGCTGTACTCATGTCACCTGGGAACTGATAACTGACGATAGGTATATTACCAACCAACAGTTCCCGACGAGTCCTGTCCAGTGTACTCGTAACCTAACGAGCACCCGCATACTATCCCAAGTACGACGTACTAACGGCTGTGGGACAGACCGTCTCCCACACTGGGATGAGAAGCGCATGCGCTAGTCTACTCCGGAGTATCGATGCCCTGTCTCGATAGTCCAACGACCAGGGACCTGTATAAGGATGTGCTTATAGATTACCCAGCTCCCACGAGTGCGAGCGCCATCACAACGCTGGTAATCAAGCAAAGATCCTAAGGGCTCTACTAATATGTATGCCAGCAATATGCTAAAAGAAACACATGCACATATTAAAGCAGAGACAAACCAAGTAGCATACTACCATTTCGAGCAAGATTGTATATACAACTGTGAATATCCCAAGCTTCCATTAAGTAATATACAAACTAGTATGATACAGTAATGGCCTCTAGGGCATATACACTAACAATCTCCCACTTGCACTAAGGCCATGTACTGGCGTATCGAAGGCCTATCATCTCGATCAGCCGCTCGAACTGAGTCTGGGGTAGGGCCTTCGTGAATGGATCTGCTGTGTTATCCTCTGATGCAACTCTCCGGACCTCGATCTCCTGGCGATCTACGATCTCCCTGATCAGGTGATACCGCCTTAAGATGTGTCTGGATTTCTGATGGGACCTGGGTTCCTTCGCTAAAGCTATAGCCCCGTTGTTGTCGCAATACAGAGGTATTGGGTCAACAATGGACGGAACCACCTGAAGTTCTTTCAAGAACTTCCTCATCCAGACAGCTTCTTTTGCGGCATCAGATGCAGCGATGTATTCCGCTTCCATAGTCGAGTCAGCAACGGTTTCCTGTTTGGAGCTCTTCCAACACACCGCCCCTCCATTGAGGGTAAAGACAAAACCCGATATGGACTTGGAATCATCCTTGTCACTCTGGAAGCTGGAGTCAGCAAAGGCCTCAATCTGCAGGTCTTTTCCGCCATACACCAAGAACATCTCCTTAGTCCTTCTCAGGTACTTGAGAATGTTCTTTACTGCTATCCAATGTTTCTCCCCAGGGTTTGACTGATACCTGCTTACCACACTCAGTGCATAAGCCACATCCGGTCTGGTACACAACATCGCATACATTATAGAGCCTACCGCAGAAGCGTAGGGTATAATAGACATGCGATCCCTCTCCAAATCAGTCTTGGGAGACATCTCTTTGGAGAGGGTGATCCCGTGACAAGCCGGTAGATTACCGCGCTTGGAATCTTCCATACTGAATCTCTTCAGTATGGTGTCGATGTACCTGGACTGCGAGAGTCCTAATATCCTCTTGGATCTGTCACGGTAGATCCGGATACCCAGAATGTAGGAGGCATCACCCAGGTCTTTCATGGAGAACCTGTGTGACAAGAACCCCTTGACAGATTGTAGCATAGGAATGTCATTTCCTATTAAGAGAATGTCATCCACGTATAAAACGAGGAATACTACAGTTCTCGCTACAAATCTACAATAGATGCATGGTTCATCTGGATTTTTGATAAAGCCAAATTCTTTGACCGTCTCATCAAAACAGATGTTCCAACTCCGCGATGCCTGCTTGAGTCCATAAATGGACTTGAGCAACTTGCACACCTTTCCGCTGCTCCCACCCTGAATGAAACCCTCTGGCTGGTCCATATAGACACACTCCTCTAAATGACCATTTAGAAAAGCAGTCTTTACGTCCATCTGCCAAATCTCATAATCGTGGAAAGCAGCGATGGCAAGAAGGATCCGAATGGATTTCAGCATAGCTACTGGAGAAAAGGTTTCGTCATAGTCCAAACCAGGTCGCTGACGAAAACCCTTTGCTACCAGTCTAGCTTTATAGGTCTCAACCTGTCCATCTACACCAATCTTCCTTTTGAAGATCCACTTGCATCCTACGGGTTTTACCCCGTCTGGAGCAATGTCCAACGTCCATACCTTGTTGGTGTACATGGACTCCATCTCGGTCCGCATTGCATCCAGCCATTTTACCGAGTCGACGCTCTGAATGGCTTGCTGGAAGCTAGTAGGCTCATCACAATCCAGGATGCAGTCTTCTCTATCCCCGTCAATGAGAAAACCGTAGTATCTCTCGGGCGGATGAGACTGCCTACTACTCCTGTGGAGTGGCATAGGAATGTCCTGTTCTTTTGAACCTTCTGGTTCCACTAAACTTTCAGTAGTAGTTTGTGGTTCTGGAATTTCTTCCAGTTCTATTGCGCTCCCACTTATTTCTTTTTCTATGAACTGATGTTCTAGAAAGTGGGCATTGCGAGAAACAAGGACTTTTTGTTCCTCTGCGTAATAGAAAAGATACCCCCTGGAGTTCTTTGGGTATCCCACAAACTTGCACAGTACTGAGCGTGCCTCGAGCTTGTCCACATGCTGCTTTTTGACATAAGCTGGACATCCCCAAATCTTCAAGTATTGAAGATAGGGTTTCTTCCCACTCCATAACTCATATGGTGTGGTAGGCACAGTCTTAGTGGGAACACGGTTCAAAAGATATGCAGCTGTTTCTAGCGCATATCCCCAGAATGATCGCGGTAACTCAGCGTTACTCATCATGGACCGTACCATATCTAATAGGGTTCGGTTCCGTCTCTCCGATACACCGTTATGTTGCGGAGTGTATGGAGGAGTATGCTGAGAGAGAATTCCATTCTCTTTTAAGTAATTCAGGAATTCGGCACTTAAGTATTCTCCTCCTCGATCCGATCTTAGGATCTTGATACTTTTGCCTGTTTGTTTTTCTATTTCATTCTTATATTCCTGGAACTTATCAAAAGCTTCGGATTTATGCTTCATTAAGAAGACATGTCCGAATCTTGAGAAATCATCCGTAAAAGTTATGAAGTAAGAAAAAACGCTTCGCGCATGTGTAGACATTGGACCGCACACGTCGCTGTGTACGAGTCCCAAGAGCTCGCTCGCTCTTTCTCCGTGTCCAGAAAACGGAGCCTTTGTCATCTTTCCTTTGAGACAGGATTGACAAGTTGCATACGATTGATATTCGAACGAATCTAAATATCCTTCAGTATGTAACTTAGTCAATCTTCTCTCGTTGATGTGACCCAGTCTACAATGCCATAAGAAAGTTTTATTAATTTCTGGAGACTTTCTTTTGTGTGTATTCTGGATATTGAAAATCTGTGGTTGGTTTAAAACGTATATACCGTTGTTCAATGTACCTGACCCAATCAACACTTGATTAAGGTGAATGTTCACTACATTACTTACAAATGCAAATTCATAACCTTCTTTAGATAATAAAGATACAGAAATGATATTACAGGTTGCATTTGGTACATAATAACAACTACGCAAAACCAAAAAGTGTCCATCTGATAATCCCAGGTGATAGTCCCCCACGGCCTCAGCATCCATGCTAGCACCGTTCGCAACTCTGAGGGTCATGTCACCTGCCTTCAAAACTCTACGCTTTCTCAACGCCTGCAAAGAATTACAGATATGAGATCCTGATCCGGTATCCAATACCCAGGAATTAGAGTTTATTGATAGACAATTTTCAATAACATACACACCTGAAGCTGAAGCTGCAACTCGCTTCAAATCCTGTGTTCTGGCTTTCCAAGCCTTGCAATCTTGTTTCCAGTGACCACTTTTGTGACAATAGAAGCATTCTTCCTTCCCCACCAGCTTCCCCGCTACCTTTGTTGCTTTACCCTTTCCCTTCGTATCCACTTTACCGACACCGCCTCTTGGTTTGGCGGGGGCTTTCTTCTTCTTGCCCTTGGCTTTCGCCCTGGACCTAGAAGAGGAAGATCCTCCTACAAACAAAGTGGATGTCTCCCTACCCTTCTGTAGGGTGCCCTCAGCAGTCCTCAACATGTTCAGAAGTTCGGCAAGTTCAACCTCCTTTCCTTGCATGTTGAAGTTAAGAATGAACTGGGCGTAAGTGGAAGGAAGGGACTGGAGAATCAAATCGGTATAGAGTTCATTCTCCAACGTGGTCCCAAGGTCCGCGAGCTCCTCTATGTAGCCGATCATCTTAAGCACGTGGTCCGCTACCGATGATCCGACGGCCAACCTTGCCGAAAAGAGCTTCTTCGACACTTCGTATCTTGCGATACGAGACTGCTCTCCATACAGTTCTTTTGTATGGAGAAATATGGACTCTAGGTCCATATTCTCGTGCCTCCTCTGATGGTCGTTGTCCATCGAGGCTAGTACGAGGCATCTGGCCCTCGCGCAATCTATCTCCCATGTCTTACGGATTTCAACATCCGCGACGCTGGAGGTGGGACCTGGGACAGGGGGAGCTTTGGTGGTAAGTATATACCCCAGCTTGTCATAAGTGATAGCCATCTTGACATTCCTGAGCCAATCTTTGTAGTTTGGCCCTGTCAATTTGTTTTTATCTAATAGTAACTTAAGTCCGGTCATCTTGAATGGTCGCTGTAATTAGGAGAGAGAAAAGAAACACTTTAGCATGATGCTCTTGCAAGTTTAGAGTGGTTTTTAGTTTGTCTAAACTGGATGGCTCCCACTGTCTCTCGAATCCCTTCTCAAACCGTAAAGAAAAGGATTAGCCGGGATCATTCTCACCGTACAATACTTGCTTAACCGTTCAGCCAGGCCAGTGTCGGTACTTCGAGGGAGGTTTTCCAACGCTTTCGCGAAGTTCCTTAATTAAGTAACCTCTTTTCCCTGTGGGCGTAGCCCCGCTAACACCTTTCTAGGCACCTACTAGGTTTATAGCATTGATCGTTAAGTGAGAGTTTTCCCGAGGAGTAGCATATACTCACAGTAGGATCGGGATCCAAATATCATCGCGTGATAAAGCCGAAGGAATCCTACCAGAATTATCACACTCCAAATGGTATGCAACGCTAGCAAGTTTCAGTACTTATGAAACTCCCGATGTGGATTTTTGCCCCATGCTCTTATGACCTTGGCGTGAGGTCAAAATGTCATAAGTCACATGTCAAGTTCTTCCCATCATTATCCTGGTTAATTTGAACCCACCCGTGCCTACCCTTGACGTAGGCCAAAACGGCAGTACGACTGTCTCAAATCAACGCATTCTATCTATGCAACGGATAAATATCCGGTAGCTACCAATCACTATGCCTTGGCGTGAGGTCAAAATACATAGCTTGAATACTACCGAATATTTAACCGAAATGATGGAGGGCTACGGATGGTTTTGGCGAAACCGTGAACGTAGTGAACTTGATATAATCGATGGAACGAGATAGCTTTTAAAAGGAGTGGTTCAAGCTCCGCGTTTAAAAGTTTAGTTTTGAAAAGAACCGAGTGGTTTTCAAAGTGTTCCAATCGACTTTTACTTGGTTTATTTCTTGCATTAGTTCTTTTAATGCGTCCCATCATTTAATCCTACCATTGCAGAAAACAACCAAAATATGACGTACGCTTATGCCATTCGCATTCGCCACGGGGCCCCGTCATCACCCGTTAGGTTACTTAACTAACGACAGAGCGGGGGCTGGGCTAGCGCGGCTGTAAAACATAAGCAACGCCTAAATAGTTATTATATATAAATATATAGCAATGATAGACATTACAGATCACAGATGAATACATTGGATATACTAGGAATCCGCAATGCGTTCGAGCCTGCAACGCAAAGCGGATTACACGGTCGCGGTGAACAGCCAATACCCCACCCAAGACCCCTACGGGTGCGGCAAACTACCCTCCAAGCACCCGAAGCGAAGCAACCTCCCTCACCACCGTGAGTAGGCCACTCGGCACTTCGAGATACCCGGTAGTTTGTGCACCCCCTCCATGGGTCTATCCTAGGAGCAAAAACAGTAAAAAGAATTATACAATGACGGCTACAACCCCGACCCGGTTGTGCGGCCATACAAAGAATATTATTACATCAATTTACATGTTACAAATGAATGAAAGAAAAACAACGCTCATCTCACATCCACCCCGGCCATTCACCCGCGACAATCCAATCCATTCATATCCACAAACCAATAACAATCACAGATCATGTATAACCCCGACTAATCGTCTTATAGCGATTAGCCGACGTTCAATACATGCAAGCATTACAGATATAACCGATGTAGTTAAAGTGTAGTGAAGTTCCGAAAAAATACGGATTTATAGGCCCCCAAAAGTAAATTTTAGTTCTGGAAAATCTGGGCACATATAATATATCCTAAAAATCCCAAAACCAACACAGAAACATACTGCACCAAAAACGATGCAGAGAGGTGACAAGACGGCCGCGCTTCCGCGGCAAGAGCTTCCTTATGCCGCGGAAGCGCGGTCCTCTAGACTCCTCTCTGGTTCGTCTTTGGTGGTATTTCACACAAAACCCTGAGATAATTTTTGAAGTATAAAGTTTTTTATTTTGACCAGAAAAAAAATTAACAGAAACTAGGGTTTTTCGAGTTTGGTTTTTCAATTTTCCGGTTTCGAAACTTCGTTACACTTAACTACTTAGCTAGTTTAGGTTTAGTTAGGCTCTGATACCACTGTAAGTCCGTGTTGCCCATCCCGGTGCTTACGGGAGGCGGAAAACATAATAAAAAACGGATTTTTAAAGACTTAGGCAACATGGACTTTGCTTGTGAGGATCTTTGCTAAACGAAAACTTGCTAACCCTAACTACAAAGTAGCTAAGTGATGAAAGGTTATACCTTTGGTCTTTAGTCCTTCTCTCCTTGCTCCTAGGAATGGTAGAAAGAGTTCACCTTGCTTGTCTTCTCCCGTCAAAGAAAGATCCACTTGAAAGCCACCACCTTTAGCTTCAACTCCAAGCTAGGAGTAACTAGAGTGCAAGAAATGCTAAGACTTGAACCCTAGAAGAGAGTAGAGAGGATCAAGTGAAGGTTTTTCTCAAGCTTTTTTGTTTCTCAACACATGAGAGGGAGAGAGCTTGAGGGAGAGGATGAACAAGAGAGAGAAATGATATGAGAGAATGAGAAAATAATAGAGCTCTTCTTACTAATATGTGTGAATTAATTTAATTGAATAATTAGCTAGATAATTATCATGGTAAATCATGACATGACCATTATCATTTCAAATTGCAAAGATCAAAAAGCATCTTCCAAAAGAAATTATGATGGTCAAAGTGTCAACCTTGGTCAACAAGTCAAAAAAGTCAAAAGGTCAATAACCACAACCATGGATAATTATCAAACTAATTACTAATTAACAATAACACACACATAAATATTAGGGTTAATAAAATGACAATAGCCATTAACCCTAATCAAGGTCCTCTCCCTCAATCTCAAGCAACTGTGCATACGCACCCGCATTCGTGATCCGAGGAACACGAACACAATGAGAAAAACCAATCTCTAATCATATACTAGGATCCGGCTTAAACCAAAGCCCGCTAGTATAAACTGTCCGGACAGCAAACGTGCACAAGTGCGCGGATGCGAACGAACCCTGTCGCAAAACCATGCGACCTCTACTCATTTTGCCTAAAGGCGAATAGCTCTCTGTGTGGGACTCTAAAGACTCGACACTACGCTGGCAGTGGGTTTAACCACAGACCGCAAGCGGCACTAGCTGTACGTAACGGTCCCCAGGTAGATGTCGATAAGAAGACTGACGAGGTGAACCCCATCTGCACTCCTACTGAGCCTGTATGTGACAATCTCCGTACAGTCCGGTCTGTTCGTCTGATACATCGCATGGCGGGCCTAGGGGGGCGGTGAACGTCAGTCCCCTAATAGCGGTACAAGTCGTGTCGGAGTGTAGCCCAGAACACCCTGAGATAACACTGGAAACCTACCAGTATATCTCGCTTGCCCTGGCCAGGGACTACTCGTGTAATGGCTCTCCAGGACACAGCGCGATGTCAACCCCCAATACCGGGAGAGACGAATCCTGTCTAACCGTCACTGCCTCCAAGTGCTTCGGGACTGCACCCAAAAACTACCTGTTTGCACAGCTCCTTTAAGCCGTGGTAGGGTAGTAATCAAAGTGCAGTGGGAACACACTCGAGGCGAAGTGACAGTGTCAAGTCAGCGGACTAAGCTGTACTCATGTCACCTGGGAACTGATAACTGACGATAGGTATATTACCAACCAACAGTTCCCGACGAGTCCTGTCCAGTGTACTCGTAACCTAACGAGCACCCGCATACTATCCCAAGTACGACGTACTAACGGCTGTGGGACAGACCGTCTCCCACACTGGGATGAGAAGCGCATGCGCTAGTCTACTCCGGAGTATCGATGCCCTGTCTCGATAGTCCAACGACCAGGGACCTGTATAAGGATGTGCTTATAGATTACCCAGCTCCCACGAGTGTGAGCGCCATCACAACGCTGGTAATCAAGCAAAGATCCTAAGGGCTCTACTAATATGTATACCAGCAATATGCTAAAAGAAACACATGCACATATTAAAGCAGAGACAAACCAAGTAGCATACTACCATTTCGAGCAAGATTGTATATACAACTGTGAATATCCCAAGCTTCCATTAAGTAATATACAAACTAGTATGATACAGTAATGGCCTCTAGGGCATATACACTAACATCTTATTCCATCCGCATTCGCCACTTGGTCCCGTCATCACCCGTTAGGTTACTTAACTAACGACAGAGCGGGGGCTGGGCTAGCGCAGATGTAAAACATAAGTGACGTCTAAATAACTATCATATATAGATATTGTACATTCGTCAGATGTAATAATAGGCATTCCATATTACTGATGAACATTATTGGATATACAAGCAATCCGCGTTTGCTTTGAGCCTGCAACAAAAGACGGATTACACAGTTGTGATGAATAGCCATTACCCCACCCTAGACCCCTACGGGTACGGCAAACTACCCGCCAAGTACCCGAAGTGAAGCGGTCTTCGTCAACAACGTGAGTTGGCCACTAAACACTTCAACGTACCGGGTAGTCTGTGTACCCCACCTTGGGTCTATCCTAGGAGCAAAAAACAGTAAATGAAATAATACAATGGTTGCTACAACCGCAACCTGGATGTACCCCGCAAAAGAATATTACATCATATTACAATTTACATCGAATGAATGAATATAAAACGCATCTCAAACCCCGTCTCATCATCACAACAATCCAATCAAGTTCATATACACAAACAGTAAACATTACAGAAATGTGCAACCCCCTGCCAACCGACATACTAGCAGTTAGGGGAGGTTTACGAACACATTAAACATTATAGATAAAAACCCGATTAGCAAATAACTTAGAATATCGATCGACAACCTTGTTCCATGTCTACCCCAAATGCAAGCCAGCACAGAAGTAACCTGGGTAGAAACAGAATATACTGGAAAACAAAATACCAAAATATATGAATAACAGAGCAAATCCTAGTCAACTCGGTGTTGACTCGGCGGCGGATCCGCGACCAAACGCACCTTCTTGCCGCGGATCCACGGCCGTCTTGCCGAGTTAAGGGCTCGTATTTTCCCAGTATTCTTATAATACCCTGCTGTGAATTTTAAGGCATATCAAATCATTTTTGTGACACTTTTAAAATCAACAGAAACTGTTAGGGTGTACGCGGTGTTGTTTTCGTGTTTTCCGTCGATCGAAGTTCTAATTAGTTGCTAACAAGCTAGTAATAGTTTAGTTGGCTCTGATACCACTGTAAGTCTATGTCACGCACCCCACGAACTTGCGGGGAGGCGTAATATATGAAAAACGATTATCAAAGCTTCGTAACACGGACTTGAGCGCATGAATCGTGTCTAAACCGTTACTAGCAAACTACGAAAGGTTTAACTACTCTGATTCGAAGTTATACCTCACGTTACTTGTCCTTCGGGTCTTCATCACTGTTCTCTACTCCTTGTAGGCTCTTTGGAATGTCGGCACCTCAACGGCCTCCTCGAGTCAAAGACGATCCACCCGAGAGCTCCTACTCCAAGCTTAACCTCTAACTTGAGGTAACTAGGTTACTCAAAGTGCTAATCTAAGCAACCTAGATGATATAGAGTCAACACATGAGAGGTTAGGGTTAGGGTTTGAAGAGAGAGAGCTTGAGGAGAGAGAAGGTGAGAATGAGAATCCTTTTAGATGAATGAATCATTTGTGTATATATGAAACATATCATATAATTAAATGAATAACAAATAATGATATATCATCATGTTTCATTAATACACTAAGTGATTCATCACATGAGTCATATAAATCATAAATGATTCATTAACTCCATGTATGAATCACACCATGACTCACTTATCCAATTAATGCAAATGCCACCTTAACCCCCAAGTCACCATGCTTCAAGAAGCTTCCCGACAAATTACGAGAATGCCCCTCCTATCCGTAAAAACACGGAAAAACTTTAGACTGTATAAATCCAATAATCCGATACTAGAATCTGGCTTAAACCAAAGCCGACTAGTAAAAACTGTCCGAACATCGTACGTGCGTAAAAACACGTATGCGTCCGAACCCTGTCGTAAAACCATACGACCTCTATATCGTTTCACCCGAAGCAGGAAAACTCTCTGTGTAGGACTCTAAAGACTCGACACTACGCTGGTAGTGGGTTTAACCACAGACCGCAAGCGGCACTAGCTGTACGTAACGGTCCCCAGGTAGATGTCGATAAGAAGGCCGATGAGTAAACCCATCCGAACTCCTACTGAGCCTGCTATGACAATCTCCGTACAGTCCGGTCTGTTCGTCTAGGACTATCGCATATCGGGCCTAGGGGGAGGCAAGCGTCAGTCCTCTAAAAGCGGTATAAGTCGTGTCGGAGCGTAGCCCATTACACCTTGAGAAACTACTGGAAAACCTACCAGTAAATCTCGCTTGCCCTGGCCAGGGACTTTGCGTAATGGCTCTCTGACACAGCACGATATCAACTCGAATCTTGTCTAACCGCCACTGCCTCCAAGAGCTCGGGACTGCACCCAACTGCTACCTGTTTGCACGACTCCTTTGAGCCGTGGTAGGGTAGCAATCTAAGAACAGTGGGACACACTCGAGGCGAAGTAGCAGGGTCAAGTCTGCGGACTATGCTGTACTCATGTCACCTGGGAACTGTTAACTGACGACGGGTATAATCCCAACCAACAGTTCCCGCGAGTCCTGTCCGGTGTACCCGTAACCTAACGAGCACCTGTATACTATCTCCAGTACGACGTACTGATGGCTGTGGGACAGACCATCTCCCCAACTAGGATGAGAAGCGTACATACTAGTCTACTCCGGAGTATTGATGCCCTGTCTCGATAATCCTACGACTAGGGACCTGTATAGGATGTTTCTTATAAACTACCCAGCCCCCACTAGTGTGACTGCCATCACAACGCTGGTAATCAAGCAAAGATCATAAGGGCTCTACTAATATGTATAAGCGATGCGTTACAAGAAACATATGCACATATTAAAGTAGACACAAACCAAGTAGCATACTACCATTTTTAACAAGACTGTCAATACAACTATGAATATCCCAAGCTTCCATTAAGTAATATACAAACTAGTATGATACAGTAATGGCCTTCTAGGGAATAAACACTAACAGTTAGAGGGAAGCTTCTGGAGATTTCTAGGGACTTTGAAGCGTCTTGAAGAAGTTTTTCAGTTGAGAGGAAGCCTTGGGAAAAGTTTCAGTTTGCCGACGAGTCGCATCAGCCGCAGATCCGCGGCGGATCGGCCTGACTCGGCCGTGGATCCACGGCCATATAGTGGGCTTGATGGCTGAAATCTTCAGGGGTATTTTGTATTATCGGTGGGATACTTTTATGATGCCTGGAATATTATACTTCTTTCTTGATTGCTGCCAGATCTCAAGTATTTGACTTGCTGTATTTTATCGGCACTTTTAGCAATTCCAGTTCTTTGACTTGAAGAATTTCTGCACAAAATCTTGAGACAAGTGTTGATATATACAAAAATCATGCGTGTAGTAATAAACACTCAATTTCCCTCTAGAGTATTGATTATAACTATAACACAGGGTATTTGGTATTTTCCAAATGAATTCGTAATCCGTGTTATATTTACAATAAACACCCTTACATGATTGATAAGAGTAGGGAAATTGACGTGTTGAGAATGCTATATTTTCGACTGATCAAATTCCCCCAAACATAATTTTGGTCGTCTCGAGCAAACATCTTTTATTCAAGAGAAGGAGAAAATATAAGAAAAAGAAAAACTAACTAGCACACTTTCATAGGCAACACGATTGCACTAAGCACATGCAACAAGCCTTTCAACTTCTAGGTGTCCCTAGTAGGAGGAGTGTTGTCTCCTAAGGGTTTTCAACGGATTGCACCCACAAAATCCCATAATAAAAGGAAGACCGTGAAAGTTACATATAATGATAAGAATTGTAAAAGAAAGACTTTGAAAATTAGAGTTCCCAACTACACTAGCTTTTCAGTTGTCATGAGCCCTATCTTAATAGTCATGAAATAATGTTAGAATTCATATCATCCCTCAAAAAACCATCGTCTTTATTCTTCATTCCTATCTTTCTTCGAAACATCGATCATATACCCCTACGTGTGTGTAAAGAACATCCCTACACTCGGAGAATTCAATTCAAGCTATCATACTCTTGTCTATCTACCTCAGTACATTTTAATTAATGAATATTTAGATGGATTTGCTCACACATTTTTCATGCGACCGTTAATACTTCTTGAGATACTAACCGACCGATTACTCATGTGCTTGCTTATTAGGGGTATTAGTATTTTCGTCTCGCAACACCTAAGGCTTAACAGTGACTCCCAAACCAGTTGGTCTAAGGCACTAGGTGATGAAGCACCCTCGCTATATTTTTTTTATTGCTGCCTTGGTATTAACAAAACCAGTGTTCATTTTTCTTCACCATTTTATATTTTATTCTTCATTTTTTTATTTCCTTCATACTTTGGCTTTTAGACAAGAGTATTTCAAGGTATCCTCTACTATCCCGAGTTTCAAGATGTGTGTAAGTGCGTATAGTAGGGTATCAACGTTCAAATGTTTGGCTTCTAGAATAGAAACTATTTTTCAGACTTATTTTTATCCTCAGATTAGTGACTTCTTTCATCTTACTAACCCTTGGGACAACGGCTCATAACAACTTATTACTAGTTCGTTTAAGAAAACTTCTAACTTTCTAGGTTTTCTTAAATTATTCTAATCTTTTAAATGTAATTTTTCACTATCTAATCTTTTATTATCTTATTTATGTACATTTTTTTTGTTTTGTGCTTATGCAAAGTATGATGCAAAGTGATGTGTAAATAAGCACAAAGCTCCCCGAAACTTGTTTTCAACAGTGTCCTCACTGTTGTCGTCTGCTAAATCACAAAAACCTGTAAGCTTGGGAGGAAAAAATTTATTAATGGGGACATGAAATATGATCGTGAAAATCCTCCCCAAACTTATTCTTTGGCTCACCATTTTGAGTAAAAATTTTATTTTCAAGAGACAGATTATACCCCCCCCCCCGAAACTTGATTTAAACAATGTTAATCTTATTAAAATCATAAGAGGGGGTACAGGTTATTGGTAAATTCCAAGATTTGCAAAGACCGAACGTCAACACCAACTATTCGAAGATTTTATCAGTGTAGTGCATCGGTTGGTGGAAGAACATGTTGTATAGAGCCATGAAGAAGTGGGGAAAAGATAAGTGGTGTGATGGAAAGGGTTTGCGTCTCAACTTGGAGAGACGACTCAATGATTGTGATGGATTACTCGCATTCTTGTTAATGATACCAAGAAGGGGTGGAGGTTAAATTTCTTTGTTATGGGTTTGATTCATCTCAACACCCGTGTCTTCTAAAAATACGAGTTCATCAGCGAAAATTTTCTCAAAGCTTTCATCGATACCCCCAAAGAATATTCTCATCGGAAAGAGAGAAATGATCCTTAGACTCCATAAAATGTTCATAACAAGCGTTAAATGTTGACCCGGACAACTCAATGGAAGAGTCCGTATGTGTATAATACATGGTTGGGTCAAACAACAACATATGAAAAGAGTCTAGATCAGTATCGTGAAGCTGATCAAATTCACTGCTGTCGACATCCTGTAACATTTCAAAAAATAAAATATTATTTTTTGGGAATTTTTATAATTTAATATTATTTTATTGAATATTTTAATATTTTGGTATAATTAAATACATAAAAATTTGGAAAAATTATGGAAAATTCTAAAATAGGGTATTTTATGGAATTATGCCATTTTAAGTTTTTATGATTAGTTATATGCTAATTTAGTGCTAATCGCGATTAAAAATCGCTAATCGGTTTTTTAGCAATTTTGTGCAAAACATGCACATACCTTTTTCTACACTTGTGTTACATTTTTCTTGCCATGGTTTTACTTTAGGGTTACTATTCCTGTGAGAAAGGAATTTGAAGAGAAAGAAAAGAAAAGAAAATGGAAAAGGAATAAAATATAAGGTATGGGTGAGAGAGAGAAAGGGGTTTTACTTTGACCAAGCCTTAGCTTTTTCTCCCTCTCATTTCTCCCTCATCTCTTCCTCTCATTCTCAGCTGAAGCATAGCCCTCTTCTTCCTCCCATCTTCAATGCCCCAAATCATCTCAAAAACATCACCAAAACCCTACTTCCATTTCATTAAAAGTGTGCACAAGCTCAAGATCTACACATGGGACCAAGAAAGCAAGGATTTTGGCCGCTAGGGCAACCCAAGAAAATTCTTGAGTTGCCAAATGAGGTAATTACTGAACCATCAGCTTAATTTTAGCATTCCTTATACCCCCATGTTGTGATAGAACCGATATTGTTTGATTTTGTGGACTTAAAGAAAACCTAGTTAGGGTTTGAGGGAATTTTGTGTTGTAATGTGAAATTGAGCTCAGTAGAGGCTACACCAACACCCTAGTGCATGAATTGAGACCCAAACCTGAGAGTTGAAACCCGAAATACGTATTTAGAAACCGATATCGGAAAATTTATGAAATATGTGAAGGTTATATTGAATCTGTTTTCACCCGAGACACCTGAAAATAAAATTGGTTGGACAGTGATATGTGCAGGCACCCACGAAGCTACCACCAAGACCCTAGCCCCTAACTCCATGAACCGGCCGCAGATTTATCCTGTTTGGCCGTAATTTGCGGCCAGACCTGCCCCATTTTGCCTTATTTTGGTTCTGCTGCTCCTACATGTATAGATTAGACCCCTGGTATATATAGATTTGTCTAATTTGACCTAGGGTGAAATCTGGAGCCTATTTCTTTTGTTGCTGTTTTGGATTCGTGTTTCCGTATTCCATATTTCTAATTCTGAATTTGCTTATGGTGTTTTACCTCGACTACTTGGCGTTTATACGACGATATCGAGGGTTGTTGATGGTTTTGGAAGGCGTTGTCCATAGGTTCTAACCTATAGATCATAGCTTATCGTTTTGGAATTCGTATGCCGTTTTAGTTTTGAATTGGTTTTGATACGCATTTGCGATACGTTAATGTGTAGGTACGCCATAAAGACTTCAGGACGACAAGCAAGCACGTGGCGACGTCGACAAATGAAGACGCAAGGTGAGCAGATTATATTTACGGCGGAAGTCGGGTGGATGGCGTATAGCACCCCCGCAGTCCGTAGTTGATATACTGTATATATTTATGATAGTTATAGTGTGTCATGGATATTGTGTTAGGTGTATTATGGATAGTTTTAGGGTTAGAAGCAACTAGTGTAGTTCATAGTCGCGAACCCTAGAATAGACTTACACCCACACGCACACCCTTGCATATTCATTATACGTGTACTGTGTTTGATGATATTGGATGATATTGGAGATGAGTCGATGATTTTAGGCATTGTGCCACAAGATCGGTGATTTGATATGATTCGTATTTGGGATACGACATGTGATCTCTAGCGGGCCTTTGGTGTGTTTACACACGCAGTCAAATTGATGGTATCAGTTGTACTAGAATTAGATCAGTACCCCAGATTATGTGATATGATGATGATGATACCAAATAATTAATGAGAGGAATGTGATATTGACCCGTACCCAACTATTGGGATGCCGTACGACGATTTACCGTACGAGCTTTATATTGATGATAGATCAGCACTCATGACTCGAGGATGTCAGATGATATATTGTATCGTACGTGATACTATTGAGGCGGGATCACCAACTATTATATTATTTATATATATATCGACTCAGATTTAGGTGGTTTCCATACCCCTCCTGATGGACTTGGCTTAGTAGATGTTAGACTAGACCCGAGTCATACCTATTTCAAAGCTAACGAATCGGGAATATCTTAAGGACAAGTAAAGGGATTCTACGGGTATTTTCAAAAGACGTATCTATTCTAAAAAACACCGTAACCCTTATTTTACCAAAACTCCGATTTGTCGTATTTCAAATGGCACCATTGCATGACATATACATATTGGTGTAGATTCTTCACTGTTGCCTTGATTATTCGATTCCGCATCACATTGCATGTGTTTATCTCTATATTGCAATCATGTTGTTAGGACACCAGCACCATTATCGATGATGCATATGTTCCACGTACACTTGCTTGCCGGCTCACACACTTTATCATCGATAATTGCCATGTCACTACACAGTAGTATTATTGCATCAGGATATGACCTTGTATGTGCATACTATTATTCTAGGTCATATACATCATGCTTTCTGATTATACGCATTGAGATATTCATTTTCATGATATTTCTGGATTTGGGAACCGTGGATAATTTCAAAGGAGTGTATGTACTTATTTGAGAAACCCGGTTTCCTTGATATGATATTTGCGCAGCCACCATGAGATTTATCGGTTCTGATTATATACCCCATACGAGGAGTGTGTGCCGTATGAGGGTACATGGTGGGGCCCGGTATGGTTCCCCTCGGCAAGATGATCGAAGGATTATGCCGATTGAGCCTGGAGGTGGGCGAGTACCTACCGGTGATTGTATTTGAGCTCGGCGGATATCTGGAGGATACCGACCGGAGTGGAGAGATGGACATGGGTTGACCCGTGCTGCCGGGGCCGAGGGCCGATACCGCAGACGGAGCCCTATATGGACGAGGATTTACGTGCCGATGCTAGGCACAGGTTTCATGATGTTTCCATGATTTTGATTATATCCTCACATTTACATGCATGATGCTCATTGTCATTGGGGTGGGAGGTGGACGGGATCCACATATATACAGACTTTTATTACATTGATCATACTTCATTTGTATATATAACAGGGTATGAGGGCGCTGTTATATATACCCTTACACCAATATTAGTGGAATGGGACGCTAATATATGTGTATTGATATTTATTTCGATACTTCATCATATTTACTTCATGCAGACATACCTTATATGTATGACATGTTATTACCTGAGGCACTGGCACGGGTACTTGGCACTTTATACACGATTAGATGTTACATTGCCACCTTATCATGCTTCAGGTTTATTCTTTGAGGTTTATATACTGATCGTATTGACCTAGGATTATGTCGTGCATTCGATTTCTTCTTGTAGATATTTTCTATTCACGAGTTGGCAACTCACCCCCGTTGTGCCACAGTTCTTGCAGGTTTGCCGTACAGGTTCCATTGCGGCATTTCTGGCATACTGCTTCTTTTACGGGTGATTTTCTTTGGTAGGTGGGTTCGTTTGTATCCGAACCACCATTGTACTTGTATTATTCAGTTGTATCTAGAAATTCCATCAACCAAAACTTGTATATTGTTTCAGACTTAGACACTAGTGATGTATTATTTCGACCTTAGAGTCGCGTGTAGCAGTATTACGGTTTTCATGTTATTATGAGTGTTTTTTGAGTTTTGATCCTCGCCCTTCGGCGTTGTATATTATATTGCTTGTATGGTTGTGACCGTCGATTGACGAAGAGCTAGCTCCCGCTTGGGGATGCCTTTTATCATTGCATATATATTGTTCTTGTTGTACCCCGTTCGGGGCCAGTATTTACAAAAGAAACTCTGCCGAAATTTTTAGAAAAGGCTTTACATTTTTAAAATGCATATTCAGCTTAGTTATTTAAAAACCTTGACTTCAAACATGTTTTTCTTCACTTCTTTAAACTAGTTTTCTTTATTTACTCCTTAAAATGGTTTTAGATTTCTGGGCTTTTGGCTTACTTGGATCAGATGGAGTCCTATAGACTTCATATGGTTCAAGGGCCAGTCACGTGCTCTTTCAGGTCGTGACAAAGTTGGTATCAGAGCGCTAGGTTAACCTTGGTTCGAGTCTAAGTTTGACTATGTGGAGCCTAGGCCGTCTATATATATATATATATATATATATATATATATATATATATATATATATATATATATATATACGGAACTTAGGCTTGACCTTACAGAACTTAGACTTAGTCGAGGGGGTATTAGGCCTGAACTTTCGTCGCGTAGGATGATCCTTGGTTGATGGAATAGGTGACTAAAGTAGAGTGGCGTACCGTGGGTGTGTTCCGCGGCATACTAACGATACGCTACTCTGCTTAAGAAGCCTTAGGATGTACATTTCCTTGCACAGTATTATATTCATTCTTATGATCTATCCTCATCGATACTGGTTGTGTTTTGCTGCCACGATTAAACGGGCAGAGTGAGCTACGGCTCGAGTTGCGTCAGCATGAGCTCGTCGTGGACGAGGACTGACCAGGGCGTGATTCCAAAGACTTACGATTGCATATAGAGGCGTCGTTCTACTGTGTTTTCGTGCCATAAGCGTTTGTCAGATCGCTTTACGGGATTTCTCGGACGTGCCGATTGGTACCAGAGGATCAGGCTACTGCTAGAGGCCAGCCAGGATGTGATGACCATTGATATGTCGCTTATTCAGGATGATTAAGGCGCTGTTCAGCGTACAGACGAATGAGCCAACTGTTGCTGGAAACGACGAGATATCACCCAGATGAATGGAGCTACTGCAGCATGAGTATATACTTAGAGTGATGATAGTGAGTCTGTAACCCTTCGAAAATCGTTTAGGCAGTTTTTCGGTAATCGGCTAATTTTTCGGCTTTTTCCGTAAAAAGTCAAAATAGGTATTTTTCATTGTAGACCTAATTATACAAAATTTAGATAAGATATTACTATAATTTTGTCACTAAAATGTCACTTATAATTTTCTAGTTAAATAAATTTTTTTTTCGTAATTAATTATTTTTTTTAATTATTTTAAGCCTTTTTAAATACATTAAATTAGTGATAAATACAAATTTAATAAGGTAAATTTCATAATTAGGAGTCTTTATAATCTAAAATAAGGTGTTAATAAAATTATATCATGGCTTGCAAATTTTTGGTTTTAGGGTTGGAAATTTAATGGAAAAATGATGTAAAATAAGGTTTTTTTTGTAAAATGTTGATATGAAAGCATTAAATGACAACATGGGGTGTTTTGGGACCTAGAAACTTCTCCAAATTTCCCCATCTCCTCTCCCTTGCTGCTGGCCGACCCCCTCACCTGCAGATTTCCCTCTCTTCTCACTTCTTTTTGCTTCAATTTTCATGCAAAAATTCATAAAAATCCACAAATTTCATTCACCCATTCAAAGCCAAACCCTAATCCATTCTCTCTTCAACCCAAATTAGTTCAAAAACATGATGAAAGGAGGCTTTCTTGGTGACTTGATCATGCTAGGTTTCCACTTGTGAGGTAAAATCCTAAACTAGTTGCTAACTTGTAGTTTATATATGCTAGAATTTAATTTGAAAGTATTAATTTAGTTGTAAATTCTTGTTCATGAAAATCAAGAAGGGGTTTTGATGTTGAGTTAGGGTTTGAAACATGGTTGTTAGAATTAAGTTAGGGTTTTGGTTATCTAATTGATTAGAGTGGTTAATTGTGTAATGATATGCTCGCTAAATCGATAGATTTCGATGTTTGCATCGAATCGGTATTGAATTTGCTTACTAGATTTTTACAAAAATTAGAATGCGATCAAATTGCGTTATGTTAGCGATATAATTAGCTTCGTATAGGACTATTAGAGTGTGCGAACGCGGGGTTTCGTCTAGTCGGGTTGTAGTTTTGTCGATTTCCCCGAAATGACGATTCTAATTAAAGGTTAGCGAATTTCGTGCGTTTTCCCGCGCACCGAGTGCGTGTTATGTTTAATTCGAGAGCGTCGATATTTGTATATTGTGAATTGCATCGTTTTAGGTTTTGTAATCTTATGCTTGGTATTGTGCAAATATAGGAACGGTCGGGGAAACATCGGACACGGCGCGAAAAGGCAAGGCGGTGGTCGGATCGGATTAGCGGGGATTTCTGGTGAGTAGATGTATTCATCTATGGGGGAATCATCTGAATGGCGCGAGGCGGCCCCCTAGTTAGGATTACCCTACTTTTTGCAAGATTTATATTGTTAGCTAGCTTATCCATTCATGTACACTGCATACCCTTATAGCGAACAGTATATTAGATTGCATGGACATTCATCTATACTTATGCGATATCACTTCGTAGGACACGAACACCATTACCATTGGCATCTGTTGCACGCGCACTATTCATGTGACACACACGCCTTTGGTAATTGCTATGCCACGTGCACTATAGAACCTGTTTATCATAATATCGCCACATGCATTCATACTTGATATATGAAATTGCATAGCATATGTATACCTCGCATCATCATCATATTTATATAGATTTCTAGCAAAATTCACCTCGTATGCATTGATATCATAGACATTTATCATATATAACATGTGGACATCATGATTTTCTTGAGGATTTCAGTATTGCTGCGATTTCTGGATTTTGGGGAAAACCGCAAGAATTTAAAAAAACCTTATATTTATCATTTTCAAAACAAAGTTGCGGTTTTCTCGTGATGTATGTGTCGTCCACCATGAGTTTTCATGTTTTCTGTGGGATTTCAAGACCCGATTCGAGGAGTGGATGAACCGTTTCGGGTACATGGTGGGCCCGGTATGGTACCCCGGGGCAAGAAGATCGAGTTGTAGACGATGAGCCTGGCAGGGGAAGACTACCTACCGGTGATGTCTGGCGCGGCGGATATCCGGAGGATACCGACCGTTGTCGTGAGATTTATGATATGGGCCGATCCGGACTGACGGAGCCCGATATTGAGATAGATATGATTCCTATTTGGTGTCGATGCTTGACACGGGTTTTCAGATGATTTCTTGATGGTATTTAGCTATTATACAGATATTCATTTTCTAAAGTTAAGAATTCAATACCCTTAGCATTTAAAACACTTAAAGACTTAATAATGACATTGCATACCTGTGCATGCATACTAGAGCTATTATATCACATATGGACATGCATGTTGTGGTGCATTGCGTGCATTCTTACGATTGCCTTATTAGATGTTATATTTACTCACGAGCTGGCAACTCACCCCCGTTGTGCCACAGTGTCTTGCAGGTCGGACCCGTCAGTCTTGTAGCGGCGGGCTATCTTATCATCAGTTCCTTTTGCTCAGACTCGCGACATCGCCTGTAGGTGGGTTGCGAGCACACTTTATTTCTTTTTGCTTTATCATTGTATCTAATATACTCCATCTACCACTTTATATTGTATATGCGACCTAGTGATGAGACTGAGAGATTTGTATATTTGTGGTTTCTTTTGGGTCGAGCTCACTTGAGCCGACGTGTGTTTTCTGGTATTTTGCATTTCTTTTATGCTCTTTTTCTTGATATTACTATTATATTGCATGTGGTTGTGATCCGCCTTGGGCGAAGAGCTAGCTCCCGCTTGGGGATGCCATTTTTATGATTACAGGTTTATTACCTTGTTGTACCCATTTTGGGGGATAGAAAATACAGGGGAGACTCTGCCGAAATTTTCGGAAATTTTTGATGTTTTAAAAAGGGATTCTATTCAACTTAAATGATTTTTAAAAAACCATTTTCATTAAAGGTTTTCCTTCACTCTCTTTTGTTTTCGGTTTAGATTCTTCTGGGCTTTGGCTGACTTAGGTTACGGTACGCCTTTAGACGTCTCATAATCTAAGTGCCAGTCGCGTTCCGTACTTTCAGGACGTGACAAAGTTGGTATCAGAGCGTAGGTTTTACCTTTCTGAGTGTAGGACGACCTTGGTAGATGGAGTAGGTGACTTAAGCAGAGTGGCATAGCGTGGGTATGATCCGCGGCATACTTACGATACGGTACTCCGCCTAAGTGACCTTAGGACATAATTGCTTGTATTTCTTTTCTTGATTCCTTGCATTCCTTGATTCAATTGCAATGTCCTTATCAGTCCTGTTTCTTATTCCAGCTTCGATGCCGCCAAAGACTACGAGAGCTCAGCGGGCTGCCGCTAGGGATGAGATTCGAGCGGGCTCGTCTGAGGCGAGGATCGAGCGGGATGATACGCCTGTCCCCCAGGGTCATACTGATCCGCCTTATCTAGACCGTATTGCCAGATTAGAGGCCGGCATGCAAGAGTTGCGGCAAATGATGGGATCTTTAGTTGAGTCCAGCCGGGCATAGAGATCCGAGGACGTTCCTTCCACCGCACAGACCACGATCGTACCTGCTGCACAGATGGTCACTCCTGCTGCTACTACGGAGACTATCCCTGTTTCACTACAGGAGTTCATGAGATTGAGACTTCCAGCTTTTACCGGTACAGATGCGACAGAGGACCCACAGGCATTTCTTGATAGGATGGCTCGGATTTGCCGTTCGTTGAGGTGTTCTGATGATAGATTGGTGGAGTTTGCGAGTTTTCGTCTGGAGGGTCTTGCCCAGACATGGTACGACTCAGTAGAGAGAGGCCGAGCTGCAGGTCTGCCTTCTATGACCTAGGATGAGTTTACATCTGCATTTCATGCCCATTTTCTTCCGGAGAGTGTCCGAGATGCTCGAGCCCGTAGTTTTGAGTCTTTGCGCAAGACTCCTGGGATGACAGTGTCGGAGTATGATATACAGTTTACCCAGTTGTCTCGATATGCTCCGTACCTAGTCGACACAGAAGAGAAGAGAATAAAGAGGTTTGTATGAGGGCTTGATACACAGCTATTCCTTGCCATCGGCACCCAGCACTTTGATACATACGCAGCCGCGATGGATGCAGCCTTACTTTTGGAAGAGCGTATTTCTGAGACTCCGGTCGTTTCTGGGCCGAAGAGGATCCGTACTGATACGCTAGCTCAGCGACAGATGGGCAGACATCGTGATAGATTATTTCCGGGAGATGGTGGAGGCAGAGGATTGAGACGAGGTCAGTTATTTGGTTCATATCTACAGACCCAGCAGTCGTCTCCAGGATGTTTTCGGTGTGGGAGTCAATGCCACCGTGTCAGAGACTGTACCATGGGACGCCAGGGCGCGGCGACAGTCCCGCATGTGACTTTACCACCCTCACCACCTTCTCAGAGAGCTTTACTTCCTACTCCTGATGATGCTTCACGCCAGCCAGATGCTTCTAGAGGCCGTCGGCGTGGCGGTCCGGTTCAGAAAGGACGAGGCGACAGAGGCAGAGGCAGAGGCCGAGGTAGAGGCAGAGCACAGCCAGCTATTAGTGGTGGACAGGCCCGAGTGTTCGTGTTGACTCCTCAGGATGCACAGGCATCCAATGCCGTCGTGACAGGTACTCTGCCAGAATGTTCTTTTGATGCACGGGTATTATTTGATCCAGGCTCGACACATTCCTATGTTTCCACGTATTTTGTGTTGGATATATATGCCCTAGATGCCTACATTGTATAGGATGCTTGGGATATGTATGTACATGACAGTCTTGCTTGATATGATAGTACGCTATTTGGTTTGACTTTGTCTTAACGTATGATATATTTTACTTGGTATTTATATATATATGTTGATAAAGCCCATAGGGTGTTTGTCTGACTACCGTCGTTGTGATGGCAGTCATACTAGTGGGAGTTGGATAGTCAATAGGCACACCCTTAGATGTCCCTGGTCGCAGGAGTATCGAGATTGGGCATCAATACTCCGGAGTAGACTAGTGTATACATATCTAGACCCTGACGAGGGGCAATGGATTGGTCCCGCAACCATTGGTGGTGTTCACCTAAGATTGTATACAGATGCTCACTAGGTGTGAGTACATCGGACAGGACTCGCCGAGAACTGACTGGATGGTATTATACCTAACGTCAGATAGCAGTTCTCAGGTGACATGTGTGCAGATAGTCCGTTGACTTAAGGTCATCATTTGTCTCGTGTGAGTTCCCACTGTGCTTTGATTATTACCCTACCACGGCTCAAAGGAGTCGTGCAAACAGGTTTCAGTTGGGCACAGTCCCGAGCCACATGGAGGCAGTGAGCGACTGTTAGGGATTCGTCTCTCCCGGTATAGGGAGTTGATATCGCACTGTGGTCGTTTGGTCATTACCATAAGTCCCTGGCCAGGGCTGATTGAGAATTACTGATAGGTTGATTAGTAGATTCTCGGATGGTGATAGAGCCATACCGACACGACTTGTACGGTTATTAGGGGTCTGACGTCCACTACCTCCCTAGACCATACATGCGATACTCTTAGACGAACAGACCGGACTGCGCGGATATTGTCACAGACAGGCTCAGTAGGATTTCAGATGGGTTACCTCATCAGCTTTCTTATCGACAACTACCTGGGGACCGTTACGTACAGCTAGTGCCGCTTGCGTTCTGTGGTTAAACCCACTGCCAGCGTAGTAGTCGAGTCTTTAGAGTCCCACACAGAGATTTCCCAAACCCAGGCGAAAATATATAGAGGTCGTATGGTTTTACGACAAAGGTTCGGACGCATACGTGTTTGAACGCACGTACGACATTCGGACAGTTTTTACTAGCCGGCTTTGGTTTAAGCCAGATTCTAGTATCAGGTTATTGGATTTATACAGTCTAAAGTTTTTCCGTGTTTTCACGGATGAGAGGGCGTTCTCGTAATTTTCCGAGAAGCTTCTAGAAGGATGTGACATGGAGGGAGAGGTGGCATTTTCATTTAATGATTAAGTGACTCATTGTGAGTGATTCATCATGTCATTAATGCATTATTAAATGCTTAATGACTCACATAATGAATCACCCACTTGCATTAATGAAACATGATGAATAATCTCATATTATTCTTTTCTTTCTTATTCATTATGTTTCATATATCAAGTGAGAAGCTTTTTTATTATCATATAATTTTCATTATCATCTTCTCACTCTCTCTCTTCAAGTTCTCTCTCCTTCACCAAGCCTAATCCTACCCCTCATGAGTTGAGAACAAGGATTAGGAAAGACTAATTACTCCATAACCTATCTCTACATCACCTTAGCTACTCTATTTAGCAACTAGAGAAACTAAGTAACCTCAAGTTTAGAGGTTATAGCTTGGATTAGGGTTCTCGGGTGGATCGTCTATCACGGAAGAAAGCCGAAGAGGACGTGGAGATCCAAAGAGGCCGTAGATAACATTAAGATGAAGGACTAGAACCGTTTGGTATAATCTCTTAACATAGTAGTTTAGAACTCTATAGCTTTTGTTAAAACTTGTTTAGCAAACGATTCATACGGTTAATCGATGTTTGATCATAGAACAAGATTGTTATTCATATTTCCGCCTCCCCACAAGTATTGGGGTGTTGAACATCGACTTACAGTGGTATCAGAGCCTAGCTAAACAATATTTAACTTACTTGCAAATTTGTATGAATTTCGAACGGAAAAAACGAAAACGGAAAAGCCCGAAAATATCAGTTTCTGTCGATTTTTAAATGAAGTCCAAAAATTTTTCAGGGATGTTCAGAAAGCTTGTAATGACACCAGAAGAACACCCAAGAAAATTGGGGTCATGATTCGACCAAAGAGCCGTGGAACCGCGGCGGATCCCACACGATCCGCCGCGATTCCGCCGCCGAGTTGGTGAGTCATGAACCCAAATTTCTTGGGTGGGTTCTCTGTAATATTTGGGATTTTCTGGAATATTTAATTTTTTGCTCAGGTTTCAGATTTGCAGAGAAGTATTGGAGCAAGATTAAAAGTGTTTAATCGATCGAAATTGTACAGTATTTGCTTGTTGGATTATATCTGTGATTGTATAATGTGTTCGTAAACCTCCCCTAACTGCTAGTATGTCAGTTGGCAGGGGGTTGCACATTTCTGAAATGGATTTTAACTGTTTGTGTATATAAACTGTATTGGACTGTTGTGGTGATTAGCCGGGGTTATGTGATGGGTTATTATTTAATTCATTTGATGTAAATGTAATTTGTTGTAATATTATTTTGCGGGGCACTTCCAGGTTACGGTTGTAGCCACCGTTGTATTATTATTTCATTTTACTGTTTTTGCTCCTAGGACAGACCCAAGGTGGGGTGCACAAACTGCCGGACGGGTAGTTTGCCGCACCCGTAGGGGTCGTGGGTGGGGTAATGGCTATTCATCACAACTGTGTAATCCGTCTTTCATTGCAGGCTCAAATGAAATGCGGATTGCTTGCAAATCCAATATTGTTTATCTGTGATATGGAATGCCTATTATTGCGTCTGACGAATGTACAATATCTATATATGATAGCTATTTAGACGTCGCTTATGTTTTACACCCGCGCTAGCCCAGCCCCCGCTCTGTCGTTAGTTAAGTAACCTAACGGGTGATGACGGGACCCCGTGGCGAATGCGGATGGCATAAGAGGACGTCGTATTTTCGTTGTTATCTGTAATGATAGGTTAAAGATGGGACGCATTATCATTAATGCAAAGAAAATAAAACCTAAACTGAATCGTTGGAACAATTTCTAAAAACCACTCGGTTTTCTTGAAAAAGCAAATTTTAAATGCGGAGCTTAAACCACTCCTTTTAATAAAAGCTATCTTAGTTCCTTCGATCAAATCAAGTTCATTACGTTAACGGTTTTTTGCCAAAAAAAAAACCAGCCGTAACCCTCCGTCGTTTCAGACAGACAGCACATCGTATTCATGCTATGCTTGTTGGCCTACGTCAAGGCATAGTGAATGGTAGCAGTGTGTATGCCTATTTGTTGCATAGATAGATGCATTAGTTTAATACAGACGTACACCTTGTTGGCCTACGTCAAGGGCTTGTACGATGTATTTAAATTGATCAGGACAACGACGGGTAGAACTTGACTTGCGTCTTATGACTTGTTGGCCTACGTCAAGGTCTATAAGAGCTTGGGGTAAAAAAAAAATTACATCGGGAATTTCAAACATAAAGGAAACTTGCAGATTTAGCTTACCTTCTGGAGTGTGGTGACTAGAGTGGCTTCCATCTAGGGCATCATGCAATGATAGTTGGATCCCGATCTCACTGATGAGTAGGATTACTCTCGGGAATTTCTCTCACTTAACAATCAATGCTATAAACCAAGTAGGTGCCTAGAAAGGTGTTAGAGGGGCTACGCCTCCAGGGAAAAGAGGTTCTTTAATTAAGGAACTTCGCGAAAGCGTTGGAAAACCTCCCTCGAAGTACCAACACCAGCCTGGCTGAAAGGTTAAGCAAGTATTGTGACGTGTGATTAAATCCTGACTAGTTCTTCTTTTAGGTTTTGAAGAAGGATTTGAGGAAACAGTGGGAGCCATCCTGTTTAGATAAAATATTAACCAATCTAAACTTGCAAGAGCATATGCTGAGTGTTTTCTTTTCTCTCTCTCTGGCAGCTACCATGACTGGACTAAAACTATTACTTGAAAAGAATATACTGACCGGGCAGAACTATAAAGATTGGCTAAGAAACGTCAATATTGCGCTGACTTATGACAAAGTTGCATATGTTACCACCGCTGTTCCTCCCCTTATCCCAGGACCTGATTCCTCAGTTGCGGACAAGGAAGTTCGTAAAACCTGGGATCTAGACTGTGAGCGAGCTAAGTGTATCGTGCTGGCGTCCATGAATAATGAACTCCAGAAACAACACGAGAGTATGGATATCGTATCCATATTCCTCCATTGCAAGGAATTGTATGGTGAACACTCCCGTATCGCGAGGTACGAAACCTCAAGGAAACTCTTCCAGATGAGGTTAGCTCCAGGATCGCCTGTTGGAGAGCACGTCCTCAAAATGATCACCCTCATTGAGGAACTCGCAAACCTGGGATGCGTGCTACAGAATGATTTGTATATCGACTTGATTTTGCAGTCCCTTCCCCACACCTTCTTTCAGTTCGTGCTGAACTTCAACATGCACGAAATGGAAGCGGATCTTCCAAAGCTCCTCAATATGTTGAGGGTAGCAGAGACCTCCTTGAAAAAGGAGAAGACCCCCGTTCTGTATGTTGGCCAATCATCTTCTTCTAAATCTAAAGAGAAAGCTAAATGGAAGAAGAAGATGAAAGCCACCAAACCGAAGGGTGGGGTCAAGAAGGTGCAGGGAACGAACAAGGCAGGAAGGGTGAAGGCAGAAAAGAACGAGTGCTTCTATTGTCACAAGCAAGGGCACTGGAAGAAGGACTGTTTGGCCTTTAAAGCCAAGGACATGAAGCAAGCTGTTGCTTCTGCTTCAGGTGTGTTCGTAATCGAAAATTGTCTTTCAGTTAACTCTACTTCATGGGTACTTGATACCGGTTCTGGTTCTCACATCTGTAATTCTTTGCAGGATCTGAGAAATAGTAGAGTACTGGGGGCAGGTGATATGACTCTCCGGATGGGCAATGGAATGCATGTAGATGCAGTTGCAATAGGGGAATATCACCTAGGGTTGAATAGTGGACACATTTTGGTATTGTATAGCTGTTTTTGTATTCCCAGTATGTTGTGTAATATTATATCAGTATCTTTGTTGTCTAATAAAGGATATAATTTTGTGCTTGAAAGAAATGTCATGAACATTCTCCTAAATCAAGAACTGATTGGGTTTGGCACACTGGAAAACGGCATATACATACTTAATCAACCACAAATTTTCAATATTCAAAACACGCGTAAAAGAAAGGCTCCAGATTCGAATCAAGCCTTCCTATGGCATTGTAGACTTGGTCATATAAATGAAACAAGGTTGACTAAGTTACATAAAGATGGATATCTAGATCCGTTTGAATATTCATCATATGCAACTTGTCAATCATGTATCAAAGGAAAAATGACCAAATCTCCGTTCACCGGACACGGAGAAAGAGCCACTGAACTCTTGGGACTAGTACACAGTGATGTATGTGGTCCGATGTCTATACATGCACGAAGTGGTCACTCCTACTTCATCACTTTTACTGATGACTTCTCTAGGTATGGACATGTGTTCTTAATAAAGCATAAATCCGAGGCTTTTGAGAAGTTTAAGGAGTATAAAAATGAAGTAGAGAAACAAACTAGTAAAAGCATCAAGACACTTCGATCTGATCGAGGTGGAGAATACTTAAGTACCAGTTTCCTTGAATACTTGAAAGCAAATGGAATTCTCTCTCAGCTTACTCCACCTTATACACCTCAGCATAATGGTGTATCAGAAAGAAGGAATCGCACGCTATTAGATATGGTGCGTTCAATGATGAGTAGTGCTGAGTTGCCACTTTCCTTCTGGGGATTTGCTCTAGAATCAGCCGCATATCTATTAAATAGAGTTCCAATTAAGTCTGTACCTACCACTCCATATGAAATGTGGTGTGGGAAGAGACCATATCTCAAGTATATCAAGATATGGGGGTGTCCGGTATATGTTAAAAAGCATAATCCGGACAAGCTCGAAGCACGATCGGTTTTATGCAAGTTTGTAGGATACCCCAAGCATTCAAGGGGGTACATGGTCTACCACACTGAAGAACAAAAGGTGTTTGTCGCTCGTCATATTGTCTTCTTAGAAAGCGAATTTCTTGCAAAAGAAATTAGTGGGAGCGCGGTAGAACTGGAAGAAATTCCAGAACCTCAAACTGCAACCGAAGACTTAGAAGAATCTCAGATTTCAATAGAACATGACGAACCAACGCCACTCCGCAGATCTAGTAGGCTTTCTCATCCTCCTGAAAGATACTATGGTTTTCTTCTTGATGGGGATCGAGAGGATTGCATCATCGATGATGATGAGCCTACTAGTTTTCAGCAGGCTATCACAAGTAGCGACTCAGTAAAGTGGCTGGATGCAATGAGATCCGAAATGGAATCCATGTATACCAATAAAGTATGGACTTTAGAAGTTGCTCCTCCTGGGGTAAAACCAGTTGGGTGCAAATGGATCTTGAAAAAGAAGATTGGTACATTTGGACAAGTGGAAACCTACAAAGCTAGACTAGTAGCAAAAGGTTTTCGTCAAAGACCAGGATTGGACTATGATGAAACCTTTTCACCAGTAGCTATGCTTAAATCCATTCGGATCATGCTTTCCATTGCTGCCTTCCATGACTATGAAATCTGGCAAATGGATGTAAAAACAGCTTTTCTAAATGGACATCTAGAAGAGAGTGTTTACATGGATCAACCAGAAGGTTTCTTAGACAGTGGGAGCAGCGGAAGAGTGTGCAAATTGCATAAATCCATTTATGGGTTAAAGCAAGCATCGCGGAGTTGGAACATCTATTTTGATGAAACAGTCAAGGAATTTGACTTTATCAAAAATATAGATGAACCATGTATTTATAGGAAGATTGTAGAAGGAGCAGTAGTCTTCCTCGTTTTATACGTCGACGACATACTACTGATAGGGAATGATATCCCTATACTACAATCAGTAAAGCTCTTCTTGTCACAGAAATTCTCTATGAAAGACTTGGGAGATGCATCATACATTCTGGGCATTAAGATCTATCGAGATAGATCTAATAGAATATTGGGACTTTCACAGTCCAGGTATATAGACACTATACTAAAGAGATTTAGTATGGAAGATTCCAAGCGCGGCAATATGCCCGCTTGTCACGGAATCACCCTCTCCAAAGAGATGTCTCCAAAGACTGATGAAGAGAGGGCTCGCATGGGCATTATACCCTACGCTTCGGCGGTAGGATCAATAATGTATGCGATGTTATGTACCAGACCAGATGTAGCTTACGCACTTAGTATGGTAAGCAGGTATCAATCGGACCCAGGTGAGAAACATTGGATAGCGGTGAAGAACATTCTCAAGTACCTGAGAAGGACTAAGGAGATGTTCTTGATTTACGGCAATAAGGACCTCCAGGTAGAGGCTTTTACCGACTCCGGCTTCCAAAGTGACAAGGATGATTCTAAATCTATTTCGGGTTTTGTGTTTACCCTCAATGGAGGAGCGGTATGTTGGAAGAGTTCCAAACAAGATACCGTCGCAGACTCAACTATGGAGGCTGAGTATATAGATGCTAGTGAAGCCGCAAAAGAGGCTGTCTGGATAAGGAAGTTCATTTCTGAACTTCAGGTGGTTCCGTCCATTGCCAATCCAATACCTTTGTATTGCGATAACAATGGCGCTGTAGCTTTAGCGAAGGAACCAAGGTCCCATCAGAAATCCAGGCATATCTTAAGGCGGTTTCACCTGATCAGGGAAATCGTGGATCGTCGGGAGATCGAGATACGGAGAGTAGACACAAAAGACAACACGACAGATCCATTCACGAAGGCCATTCCTCAAGTACAGTTCGAGAGGATTTTTGAGATGTTGGGCATGCGGTACGCAAGCAACTGGATCTGGTAGAGACAGTGGGTACTCATTGCGCCAATTATAGGCCTTAGTGCAAGTGGGAGATTGTTGGATATATATGCCCTAGAGGCCTACATTGTATAGGATGCTTGGGATATGTATGTACATGACAGTCTTGCTTGATATGATAGTACGCTATTTGGTTTGACTTTGTCTTAACGTATGATATATTTTACTTGGTATTTATATATATATGTTGATAAAGCCCATAGGGTGTTTGTCTGACTACCGGCGTTGTGATGGCAGTCATACTAGTGGGAGCTGGATAGTCAATAGGCACACCCTTAGATGTCCCTGGTCGCAGGAGTATCGAGATTGGGCATCAATACTCCGGAGTAGACTAGTGTATACATATCTAGACCCTGACGAGGGGCAATGGATTGGTCCCGCAACCATTGGTGGTGTTCACCTAAGATTGTATACAGATGCTCACTGGGTGTGAGTACACCGGACAGGACTCGCCGAGAACTGACTGGATGGTATTATACCTAACGTCAGATAGCAGTTCTCAGGTGACATGTGTGCAGATAGTCCGTTGACTCAAGGTCATCATTTGTCTCGTGTGAGTTCCCACTGTGCTTTGATTATTACCCTACCACGGCTCAAAGGAGTCGTGCAAACAGGTTTCAGTTGGGCACAGTCCCGAACCACATGGAGGCAGTGAGCGACTGTTAGGGATTCGTCTCTCCCGGTATAGGGAGTTGATATCGCACTGTGGTCGTTTGGTCATTACCATAAGTCCCTGGCCAGGGCTGATTGAGAATTACTGATAGGTTGATTAGTAGATTCTCGGATGGTGATAGAGCCATACCGACACGACTTGTACGGTTATTAGGGGTCTGACGTCCACCACCTCCCTAGACCATACATGCGATACTCTTAGACGAACAGACCGGACTGCGCGGATATTGTCACAGACAGGCTCAGTAGGATTTCAGATGGGTTACCTCATCAGCTTTCTTATCGACAACTACCTGGGGACCGTTACGTACAGCTAGTGCCGCTTGCGGTGTGTTGTTAAACCCACTGCCAGCGTAGTAGTCGAGTCTTTAGTCCCACACAGAGATTTCCTAAACCCAGGCGAAAAGATATAGAGGTCGTATGGTTTTACGACAAAGGTTCGGACGCATACGTGTTTGAACGCACGTACGACATTCGGACAGTTTTTACTAGCCGGCTTTGGTTTAAGCCAGATTCTAGTATCAGGTTATTGGATTTATACAGTCTAAAGTTTTTCCGTGTTTTCACGGATGAGAGGGGCGTTCTCGTAATTTTCCGAGAAGCTTCTAGAAGGATGTGACATGGAGGGAGAGGTGGCATTTTCATTTAATGATTAAGTGACTCATTGTGAGTGATTCATCATGTCATTAATGCATTATTAAATGCTTAATGACTCACATAATGAATCACCCACTTGCATTAATGAAACATGATGAATAATCTCATATTATTCTTTTCTTTCTTATTCATTATGTTTCATATATCAAGTGAGAAGCTTTTTTATTATCATATAATTTTCATTATCATCTTCTCACTCTCTCTCTTCAAGTTCTCTCTCCTTCACCAAGCCTAATCCTACCCCTCATGAGTTGAGAACAAGGATTAGGAAAGACTAATTACTCCATAACCTATCTCTACATCACCTTAGCTACTCTATTTAGCAACTAGAGAAACTAAGTAACCTCAAGTTTAGAGGTTATAGCTTGGATTAGGGTTCTCGGGTGGATCGTCTATCACGGAAGAAAGCCGAAGAGGACGTGGAGATCCAAAGAGGCCGTAGATAACATTAAGACGAAGGACTAGAACCGTTTGGTATAATCTCTTAACATAGTAGTTTAGAACTCTATAGCTTTTGTTAAAACTTGTTTAGCAAACGATTCATACGGTTAATCGATGTTTGATCATAGAACAAGATTGTTATTCATATTTCCGCCTCCCCACAAGTATTGGGGTGTTGAACATCGACTTACATTTTGCACCGAGGTTGGGCCGAGAGTCTTCTCCGTTAGATCAGCCGCTTGTCGTTATTACACCGGTAGGCGAGTCTTTTGTTGCCCATTTTGTGTACCGATCGTGTTCCGTTCGTATCGGGGAGAAAGATTCTTCAGTTGATTTGATTCTCCTCGATATGCTAGACTTTGACGTTCTTCTTGGTATGGACTGGCTAGCCACCTGTTATGCATCCGTGGACTGCCGTGAGAAAGCAGTCAGATTCAGTTTTCCTGGTGAGCCGGTTCTTATTATTCAGGGAGATCGTAGCGCTACCCTTCCCAGCTTGATTTCTTCTCTTCGCACTGGTCAGCTCTTAAGGAAAGGGTGTCAGGGATTCTTAGCCTATATTTGTGATACTAGCTCCACAGAGGTTCCGTTGGACCAGGTCCCTGTTGTGAGAGAGTTTCCTGATGTATTTCCTGACGAGCTGCCTGGTCTGCCACCAGAGCGCGAGATTGAGTTCTGTATTGACTTGATCCCTGGCACGGGGCCTATCTCTATACCGCCTTATCGGATGGCCCCGGCGGAGCTGAGAGAGCTAAAGGATCAGTTACAGGACTTGCTGGACAAAGGGCTTATCCGACCGAGTGTGTCACCTTGGGGTGCTCCCGTCCTGTTTGTTAAGAAGAAGGACGGAAGTATGCGTTTATGCATTGATTATCGTCAGCTGAACTGGGTTACTGTGCGGAACAGGTATCCCCTACCCCGCATTGATGACTTATTCGATCAGCTCCAGGGTGCAGGGTTCTTCTCGAAGGTTGATTTACGGTCAGGTTATCACCAGTTGCGGGTTCGGAAGGAGGATATTCCGAAGACCGCTTTTCGTACTCGATATGGTCATTATGAGTTCTTGGTGATGTCGTTCGTGCTCACTAATGCCCCGGCAGCATTTATGGATTTGATGAACCGTGTATTCAGGCCGTATCTCGATCAGTTCATTATTGTGTTCATTGACGAAATCTTGGTTTATTCTCGGAGCCGGGAGGAACATGAGCAGCACTTACGTATCACATTGCAGACTTTGAGGGAGCATCAGCTGTTCGCCAAATTTTCCAAGTGCGCATTCTGGCTAGACAGTGTCGATTTCTTGGGTCATGTGGTGACGAGAGATGGTATTTGTGTGGACCCGAAGAAGTTCGAGGCAGTTCAGCATTGGCCTAGACTAGTATCAGTTACAGAGGTTCGCAGTTTTCTAGGTCTGGCCGGCTACTATCGACGTTTTGTCCAGGATTTCTCCCGCATTGCTGCACCTTTGACCGGGTTGACCCGGAAGGGGGTTCCTTTTGATTGGACCCAGGCATGTGAGGATAGCTTCCAGCAGTTGAAGACTCGTCTGACAACTGCACCAGTGTTAGCATTGCCTTCAGGATCAGGCGGGTTCGTGGTATATTGTGATGCTTCTAGAGTGGGGCTGGGATGTGTGTTGATGCAGCACGACAGAGTTATCGCGTATGCTTCTCGGCAGCTGAGGAAACACGAACAGAACTACCCCACCCATGATTTAGAGATGGCTGCAGTGGTATTTGCACTTAAGATCTGGAGACATTACCTATACGGTGAGTCGTGCCAGATATTCACTGACCACAAGAGTTTGAAGTATATTTTCCAGCAGCGAGATCTGAACCTGAGACAGCGCCGATGGATGGAGTTGGTGAAGGATTATGACTGCGAGATTTTATACCATCCGGGCAAGGCGAATGTGGTGGCAGATGCTTTGAGTAGGAGGCCCGTAGGTAGTTTATCTTGTTTGAGCGCAGTACAGATGCAGTCGACGGCGGATTGGCAGGTGTTATGTGACAGCAGAGTGCAGTTCGAGTTTACTCCTACAGGGGGACAGCTGGCCCATTTCAGAGCACGCCCACAGTTACTTGACCGTATCCGCGAGGCACAGTCCGGCGATGCCCGTATCTTAGAGATTATTGAGCAGATTCGACAGGGCAGAGTTTCTGAGTTCGTGATTGATGATCAGGGGATACTTCGATTTGGGACTAGACTGTGCGTGCCAGATTCAGACGGACTGAGGCGTGATATTCTCGAGGAGGCACATAGATCAGTGTACAGCGTGCATCCAGGTTCTACCAAGATGTACCGTGATTTGAGAGAGGTTTACTGGTGGGACGGGATGAAGAAGGATATTACAGATTTTGTGTCGAGATGCCTGACTTGTCAGCAAGTCAAAGCCGAGCACCAAAGGCCAGCCGGCGAGTTACAGCCTTTGCCCATCCCTGAGTGGAAGTGGGAGCAGGTATCCATGGACTTCATTGTGGGTCTACCCAGGACCAGTCGAGGGTACGACTCTATTTGGGTGATTGTTGATCGACTGACGAAAGCGGCTCACTTTCTGCCAGTGAAGACCACTTTTGGATTTTCTCAGTACGCCCAGGTTTATATTGATGAGATAGTGCGACTGCATGGCGTTCCGACTTGCATCGTGTCCGACCGTGGCACCCAGTTTACCAGCCGATTGTGGCAGAAACTCCAGGAAGCTTTGGGCACCCGATTGAGTTTTAGCACAGCCTTTCATCCGCAGACTGATGGTCAGTCGGAGCGTACTATTCAGACTCTTGAGGACATGCTCAGAGCTTGTGTTTTAGATTTCGGTGGTAGCTGGGATCGTCATTTGCCTTTGATCGAGTTTTCCTACAATAATAGCTTCCAGGAGACGATTCAGATGGCACCTTTTGAGGCTTTATACGGGAGGAGATGTCGATCGCCTGTATGTTGGACAGAGCTCAAGGAGAGCAGTATTTTGGGGCCGCAGATCGTACAGGAGACGACCGAGAAGATACAGCTGATTCGGGACAAGATGAGAGCGGCACAGAGTAGGCAGAAATCATATGCTGACAAGCGTCGTCGCCGACTCGAGTTCGCTGTTGGCGATCATGTTTTCCTGAAGGTCTCTCCGATGAAGGGTGTGATGAGATTTGGGCAGAAAGGGAAACTGAGTCCTAGATATGTTGGTCCTTTCGAGATCCTAGAGCGTGTTGGTCCAGTCGCTTATCGGTTAGCTCTTCCGCCCAGCTTCCCCGATGTTCACCCCGTATTCCATGTCTCGATGCTCCGCAAGTACCTTCATGATCCTTCCCAGGCGATTCAGCACCAAACGATCCAGCTAGAGTGTGATCTTTCTTTCACCGAGCAGCCGGTGGTCATTTTGGATCGGCAGATGAAGAAATTGAGGTCGAAGGTCATACCGTCTGTCAAGGTCCTTTGGCGTGGCCCGAACAGCGAGGAGGTCACCTGGAAGACCGAGGTCGAGATAAGGAAGAGATATCCCCATCTTTTTGAAGGTACGCGTAGTTAAATTCTAAATTCGGGGACCGAATTTCTTTAAGGGGGAAGATGGTAACCCTTCGAAAATCGTTTAGGCAGTTTTTCGGTAATCGGCTAATTTTTCGGCTTTTTCCGTAAAAAGTCAAAATAGGTATTTTTCATTGTAGACCTAATTATACAAAATTTAGATAAGATATTACTATAATTTTGTCACTAAAATGTCACTTATAATTTTCTAGTTAAATAAAAAAAAAATTCGTAATTAATTATTTTTTTTATTATTTTAAGCCTTTTTAAATACATTAAATTAGTGATAAATACAAATTTAATTAGGTAAATTTCATAATTAGGAGTCTTTATAAGCTAAAATAAGGTGATAATAAAATTATATCATGGCTTGCAAATTTTTGGTTTTAGGGTTGGAAATTTAATGGAAAAATGATGTAAAATAAGGTTTTTTTTGTAAAATGTTGATATGAAAGCATTAAATGACAACATGGGGTGTTTTGGGACCTAGAAACTTCTCCAAATTTCCCCATCTCCTCTCCCTTGCTGCTGGCCGACCCCCTCACCTGCAGATTTCCCTCTCTTCTCACTCCTTTTTGCTTCAATTTTCATGCAAAAATTCATAAAAATCCACAAATTTCATTCACCCATTCAAAGCCAAACCCTAATCCATTCTCTCTTCAACCCAAATTAGTTCAAAAACTTGATGAAAGGAGGCTTTCTTGGTGACTTGATCATGCTAGGTTTCCACTTGTGAGGTAAAATCCTAAACTAGTTGCTAACTTGTAGTTTATATATGCTAGAATTTAATTTGAAAGTATTAATTTAGTTGTAAATTTTTGTTCATGAAAATCAAGAAGTGGTTTTGATGTTGAGTTAGGGTTTGAAACATGGTTGTTAGAATTAAGTTAGGGTTTTGGTTATCTAATTGATTAGAGTGGTTAATTGTATAATGATATGCTCGCTAAATCGATAGATTTCGATGTTTGCATCGAATCGGTATTGAATTTGCTTACTAGATTTTTACAAAAATTAGAATGCGATCAAATTGCGTTATGTTAGCGATATAATTAGCTTCGTATAGGACTATTAGAGTGTGCGAACGCGGGGTTTCGTCTAGTCGGGTTATAGTTTTGTCGATTTCCCCGAAATGACGATTCTAGTTAAAGGTTAGCGATTTTCGTGCGTTTTCCCGCGCACCGAGTGCGTGTTATGTTTAATTCGAGAGCGTCGATATTTATATATTGTGACTTGCATCGTTTTAGGTTTTGTAATCTTATGCTTGGTATTGTGCAAATATAGGATCGGTCGGGGAAACATCGGACACGGCGCGAAAAGGCAAGGCGGTGGTCGGATGGATTAGCGAGGATTTCTGGTGAGTAGATGTATTCATTTATGGGGGAATCGTCTGAATGGCGCGAGGCGCCCCCCTAGTTAGGATTACCCTACTTTTTGCAAGATTTATATTGTTAGCTAGCTTATCCATTCATGTACACTGCATACCCTTATAGCGAACAGTATATTAGATTGCATGGACATTCATCTATACTTATGCGATATCACTTCGTAGGACACGAACACCATTACCATTGGCATCTGTTGCACGTGCACTATTCATGTGACACACACGCCTTTGGTAATTGCTATGCCACGTGCACTATAGAACCTGTTTATCATAATATCGCCACTTGCATTCATACTTGATATATGAAATTGCATAGCATACGTATACCTCGCATCATCATCATATTTATATATATTTCTAGCAAAATTCACCTCGTATGCATTGATATCATAGACATTTATCATATATAACATGTGGACATCATGATTTTCTTGAGGATTTCAGTATTGCTGCGATTTCTGGATTTTGGGGAAAACCGCAAGAATTTAACAAAACCTTATATTTATCATTTTCAAAACAAAGTTGCGGTTTTCTCGTGATGTATGTGTCGTCCACCATGAGTTTTCATGTTTTCTGTGGGATTTCAAGACCCGATTCGAGGAGTGGATGAACCGTTTCGGGTACATGGTGGGCCCGGTATGGTACCCCGGGACAAGAAGATCGAGTTGTAGACGATGAGCCTGGCAGGGGAAGACTAACTACCGGTGATGTCTGGCGCGGCGGATATCCGGAGGATACCGACCGTTGTCGTGAGATTTATGATATGGGCCGATCCGGACTGACGGAGCCCAATATTGAGACAGATATGATTCCTGTTTGGTGTCGATGCTTGACACGGGTTTTCAGATGATTTCTTGATGGTATTTAGCTATTATACAGATATTCATTTTCTAAAGTTAAGAATTCAATACCCTTAGCATTTAAAACACTTAAAGACTTAATAATGACATTGCATACCTGTGCATGCATACTAGAGCTATTATATCACATATGGACATGCATGTTGTGGTGCATTGCGTGCATTCTTACGATTGCCTTATTAGATGTTATATTTACTCACGAGCTGGCAACTCACCCCCGTTGTGCCACAGTGTCTTGCAGGTCGGACCCGTCAGTCTTGTAGCGGCGGGCTATCTTATCATCAGTTCCTTTTGCTCAGACTCGCGACATCGCCTGTAGGTGGGTTGCGAGCACACTTTATTTCTTTTTGCGTTATCATTGTATCTAGTATACTCCATCTACCACTTTATATTGTATATGCGACCTAGTGATGAGACTGAGAGATTTGTATATTTATGGTTTCTTTTGGGTCGAGCTCACTTGAGCCGACGTGTGTTTTCTGGTATTTTGCATTTCTTTTATGCTCTTTTTCTTGATATTACTATTATATTGCATGTGGTTGTGATCCGCCTTGGGCGAAGAGCTATCTCCCGCTTGGGGATGCCATTTTTATGATTACAGGTTTATTAACTTGTTGTACCCATTTTGGGGGATAGAAAATACAGGGGAGACTCTGCCGAAATTTTCGGAAATTTTTGATGTTTTAAAAAGGGATTCTATGCAACTTAAATGATTTTTAAAAAACCATTTTCATTAAAGGTTTCCTTCACTCTCTTTTGTTTTCGGTTTAGATTCTTCTGGGCTTTGGCTGACTTAGGTTACGGTACGCCTTTAGACGTCTCGTAATCTAAGTGCCAGTCGCGTTCCGTACTTTCGGGACGTGACAGAGTCGCTGGTCACCCGAGGATGAATGACTAGGACATGTGGTTCGTCTGCTTACCCCGATGCGAGGTCTTCAGATAGATTGATTCCAGCTAGAGGCGACTTCACGCAGGTTCGTTGAGAGTTGATAGAGACGATCGAATGTCAGGAGCCCATTTTCCAAGTTTAAAGTATACGGAAAGACATGCAGGCGATTCCATGGACCCTCTAGAAGTATGAAACCCTAACTCGAATTAATGACCGTGTGATAGCCTTTGAACCTTAGGGTTTGCGGCAGTTCCGCGGCGCCATTAGTGAGGCTTGGGTTTGCCCTTCTACGGCTGGACCACCGGCGCTGTGGCATGTACTCGATACTATTAAACTGTACTCAAGATGTTGTTCTCTTGGGGGATTATAATGTTCAGACGAGTCGATCGAATGATTCGACATCATTCGGATATCATGTGATGGGATGCATTGCTTGGGAGACTCCAGATACGAGTATAGCTGTTGGAGCACAGTCCATGCAGCCACGATGAGACGAGTCTGAATCGGTCGACATTGAAGCAGAGTGAAGTAAAGAGTTCGCTAGAGATTTCGACGAGATGATGTTCCCCTCCGCTGACATCAGAGATGTGATACGCACGCAGAGGCATTGTTATGGATATATCTTCCAGAAAAAGGCGCGATGAGTATGCAGCCATTCCGGAACAAGAATAAGCTTCGGCAATGGACGATGACTTCCGGGCAATTCGGCAGAAAAAAGATATGCGAGAGACTTCGGATGGACCGTAGCCGAGAACATTGCAGTGCGCCGATAGAGACGTGACGTCGAAGTGGACGGTAATACAGACAAGCGGACAAGAGGTTCGTGCGAGACGCTGACGAGCTGTCATTACTTTCCGTCGAGACCGGAGACCTGATATTCATACAGAGGCGTTGGGATGCGACCAATTTCCGAGGGAATGCTGTGCTGAGGACGCAGATGTCCATCGAGCGAGAAGAGATTATGCAAGAGTACCAACCGCCGTACAGACCGGCATAGGCAAGATCGGAAGAGACCCTGAGCAGGATTCCTTCCAGGATACTGCTGCAATGATATTTGCACCCAGGATCAGATGTGATATGCATTCAACGAATCAGAGGCCGACGCCAGTGACATGCTGCTTTACGAGTGGTCGTAAGGATTGACCGAGAGATGACAAGAGAAGTGCCAGAACGGAATCGTTCCCGTTAGCACACCTGACAGAGCCGATGAGCCGATTGATTGTGAGATGGTAATCCACAGAGAAGATAAGGACCCAGAGACAGAGGACGCCAGACCATGAGCAAGAGGCAAGTAGATATCTTGCGCTGCTAGCATTGGATGCACCGACACCTTCTCGACTTTGAAGGAGGGGCTACCGGCGACGGTATTTATGATTTGTGATTTTGTGATTCGGTTATCACGTATCCATCATCTTGGATTTCGGTATTTTGGGCATTCTGTTTCCATGATTTAGTCTTGATGACAGAGTTTCATGATATTTGTTTTCTTGCACCTACTGGGTATTTATGTTTTGCGCATAGTTATTACGTTGAGGTATTGATTGTGATTTCATGCCTATTTTATGCCAGTGATTTGATTTACGCTTCCAGCATAGTTTTCGTGCACCTTTAGTGTTTCGATTTGATTTGTGCATGCTGATGCACATGGTTGTGAGTTTATACACCGTAGTATACCTGATTTTGAGTGAGCCGTATTGTATACCGTCGATTTTGGATTTTCGCGCATGTTGGGCGCATGTTTTGAGATACGATTTTGGTGCATACCAGATGCACTAAATCGGGATTCTTTGTGCATGTCAGATACACCTGATTTTGCTGTCAGGCACATACGTTGCCTATGACAGATGTTTCGTGCACACCAGTTGCACCTAGATGTTGTTTTGTGCACATGTATGGCACATATATGGATTTTGATTTCCGTGCGCACCAGACGCACCGGATATTCATATATACATTGTGAGATTTATTCCTTATAGAGCATTACGTTTTATGATATTTTCTATGTGTTTTCATACTGAGCGGGACTAGTCAGAGGACAGTACCCGCATACTTTTGCATGTAATTACTTAGTTATTTACACATATAGCTTTCATATATACATGTATAATTTTGATGTACATCATACTGGTTCTGTTTTGGATTTGACATTTGTGTCTTTACCATGACTCCGATGATTGCAGGATGCTTGACGGAGTTTCGATTTTGAGTTATCTGCTCATTACTTATGTGCATGTATTGCGCTATGATGTGTTTTATGTATTGATGTTTTCGGAGCCCCGACAATTTGGATTTTTACTGAAATGTTTTAGTATTTGGGGGTTTAAATTTAAATTTGGGGACCGAATTTATTTAAGAGGGGAAGATTGTAACATTTCAAAAAATAAAATATTATTTTTTGGGAATTTTTATAATTTAATATTATTTTATTGAATATTTTAATATTTTGGTATAATTAAATACATAAAAATTTGGAAAAATTATGGAAAATTCTAAAATAGGGTATTTTATGGAATTATGCCATTTTAAGTTTTTATGATTAGTTATATGCTAATTTAGTGCTAATCGCGATTAAAAATCGCTAATCGGTTTTTTAGCAATTTTGTGCAAAACATGCACATACCTTTTTCTACACTTGTGTTACATTTTTCTTGCCATGGTTTTACTTTAGGGTTACTATTCTTGTGAGAAAGGAATTTGAAGAGAAAGAAAAGAAAAGAAAATGGAAAAGGAATAAAATATAAGGTATGGGTGAGAGAGAGAAAGGGGTTTTACTTTGACCAAGCCTTAGCATTTCCTCCCTCTCAGTTCTCCCTCATCTCTTCCTCTCATTCTCGGCTGAAGCTTATCCTTCTTCTTCCTCCCCTCTTCAATGCCCCAAATCATCTCAAAAACATCACCAAAACCCTACTTCCATTTCATTAAAAGTGTGCACAAGCTCAAGATCTACACATGGGACCAAGAAAGCAAGGATTTTGACTACTAGGGGAAACTCAAGAAAATTCTTGAGTTGCCAAATGAGGTAATTACTGAACCATTAGCTTAATTTTAGCATTCTTTATACCCCCATGTTGTGATAGAACCGATATTGTTTGATTTTGTGGACTTAAAGAAAACCTAGTTAGGGTTTGATGGAATTTTGTGTTGTAATGTGAAATTGAGCTCAGTAGAGGCTACACCAACACCCTAGTGCATGAATTGAGACCCAAACCTGAGAGTTCAAACCCGAAATACGGATTTAGAAACCGATATCGGAAAAGTTATGAAATCTGTGAAGGTTATATTGAATCTGCTTTCACCCGAGACACCTGAAAGTAAAATTGGTTGGACAATGATATGTGCAGGCATCCAGGAAGAAACCACCAAGACCCAAGCCCCTAACTCCATGACCCGGCCACAGATTTATCCTGTTTGGCCGCAATTTGCATCTAGACCTGCCCCATTTTGCATCGTTTTGGTTCTGCTGCTCCTACATGTATAGATTAGACCCCTGGTATATATAGATTTGTCTAATTTGACCTATGGTGAAATCTGTTGCCTATTTCCTTTGTTGCTGTTTTGGATTTGTGTTTCCGTATTCTGTATTTCTAATTCTGAATTTTCTTATGGTGTTTTACCTCGACTACTTGGCGTTTATACGACGATATCGAGGGTTGTTGATAGTTTTGGAAGGCGTTGTCCATAGGTTCTAACCTATAGATCATAGCGTATCGTTTTGGGATTCATATGACGTTTTAGTTTTGAATTGGTTTTGATACGCATTTGCGATACGTTAATGTGTAGGTACCCCATGAAGACTTCGGGACGACAAGCAAGCGCGTGGCGACGTCCACAAATGAAGATGCAAGGTGAGTAGATTATATCTACGGGGGAAGTCGGGTGGATGGCGTATAGCACCTCCGCAGTCCGTAGTTGATATACTGTATATATTTATGATAGTTATAGTGTTTCGTGGATATTGTGTTAGGTGTATTATGGATAGTTTTAGGGTTAGAAGTAACTAGTGTAGTTCATAGTCGCGAACTCTAGAATAGACTTACACCCACACGCACACCCTTGCATATTCATTATACGTGTACTGTGTTTGATGATATTGGATGATATTGGAGATGAGTCGATGATTTTGGGCATTGTGCCGCGGGATCAGTGATTTGATATGATTCGTATTTGGGATACGACATGTGATCTCTAGCGGGCCTTTGGACGTGTGTTTACACACGCAGTCATATTGATGGTATCAGTTGTACTAGAATTAGATCAGTACCCCAGATTATGTGATATGATGATGATGATACCAAATAATTGATGAGAGGAATGTGATATTGACCCGTACCCAGCTATTGGGATGCCGTACGACGATTTACCGTACGAGCTTTATATTGATGATAGATCCGCACTCATGACTCGAGGATGTCAGATGATATACTATATCGTACGCGATACTATTGAGGCGGGATCACCGACTATTATATTATTTATATATATCGACTCAGATTTAGGTGGTTTCCATACCCCTCCTGATGGACTTGGCTTAGTAGATGTTAGACTAGACCCGAGTCATACCTATTTCAAAGCTAACGAATCGGGAATATCCTAAGGACAAGTAAAGGGATTCTACGGGTATTTTCAAAAGACGTATCTATTCTAAAAAACACCGTAACCCTTATTTTACCAAAACCCCGATTCGTCGTATTTCAAATGGCACCACTGCATGACATATACATATTAGTGTAGATTCTTCACTGTTGCCTTGATTATTCGATTCCGCATCGCATTGCATGTGTTTATCTCTATATTGCAATCATGTTGTTAGGACACCAGCACCATTATCGATGATGCATATGTTCCACGTACACTTGCTTGCCGGCTCACACACTTCATCATCGATAATTGTCATGTCACTACACAGTAGTATTATTGCATCAGGATATGACCTTGTATGTGCATACTATTATTCTAGGTCATATACATCATGCTTTCTGATTATACGCATTGAGATATTCGTTTTCATGATATTTCTGGATTTGGGAACCGTGGATAATTTCAAAGGAGAATATGTACTTATTTGAGAAACCCGGTTTCCTTGATATGATATTTGCGCAGCCACCATGAGATTTATCGGTTCTGATTATATACCCCATACGATGAGTGTGTGCCGTATGAGGGTACATGGTGGGGCCCGATATGGTTCCCCTCGGCAAGATGATCGATGGATTATGCCGATTGAGCCTGGAGGTGGGCGAGTACCTACCGGTGATTCTATTTGAGCTCGGCGGATATCCGGGGGATACCGTCCGGAGTTGAGAGATGGACATGGGTTGACCCGTGCTGCCGGGGCCGAGGGCCGATACCGCAGATGGAGCCCCATATGGACGAGGATTTACGTGCCGATGCTAGGCACAGGTTTCATGATGTTTCCATGATTTTGATTATATCCTCACATTTACATGCATGATGCTCATTGTCATTGGGGTGACAGGTGGACGGGATCCACATATATACAGACTTTTATTACATTGATCATACTTCATTTGTATATATAACAGGGTATGAGGGCGCTGTTATATATACCCTTACACCAATATTAGTGGAATGGGATGCTAATATATGTGTATTGATATTTATTTCGATACTTCATCATATTTACTTCATGCAGACATACCTTATATGTATGACATGTTATTACCTGAGGCACTGGCATGGGTACTTGGCACTTCATACACGATTAGATGTTACATTGCCAACTTATCATGCTTCAGGTTTATTCTTTGAGGTTTATATATTGATCGTATTAACCTAGGATTATGTCGTGCATTCAATTTCTTCTTGTAGATATTTTCTATTCACGAGTTGGCAACTCACCCTCGTTGTGCCACAGTTCTTGCGGGTTTGCCGTATAGGTTCCATTGCGGCATTTCTGGCACACTGCTTCTTTTGCGGGTGATTTGCTTTGGTAGGTGGGTTCGTTTGTATCCGAACCACCATTGTACTTGTATTATTCAGTTGTATCTAGAAATTCCATCAACCAAAACTTGTATATTGTTTCAGACTTAGACACTAGTGATGTATTATTTCGACCTCAGAGTCGCGTGTAGCAGTATTACGATTTTCATGTTATTATGAGTTTTTTTTTGAGTTTTGATCCTCGCCCTTCGGCGTTGTATATTATATTGCTTGTGTGGTTGTGACCGTCGATTGACGAAGAGCCAGCTCCCGCTTGGGGATTCCTTTTATCATTGCATATATATTGTTCTTGTTGTACCCCGTTCGGGGCCAGTATTTACAAAAGAAATTCTGCCGAAATTTTTAGAAAAGACTTTACATTTTTAAAATGCATATTCGGCTTAGTTATTTAAAAACCTTGACTTCAAACATGTTTTTCTTCACTTCTTTAAACTAGTTTTCTTTATTTACTCCTTAAAATGGTTTTAGATTTTTGGGCTTTTGGCTTACTTGGATCAGATGGAGTCCTATAGACTTCATATGGTTCAAGGGCCAGTCACGTGCTCTTTCGCGTCGTGACACATCCATTAATTCGACAGAACATGCATGAGCAGAAGGTTCGGAGGGTACACTTCCCAACTTGTAAATGTTAAGCTCTATTGACATCTTCCCGAAGGATAGGGTCATAGAGCCATTACGGCGGTTGATTACAGCATTGGAAGTGGCCAAAAAGGGTCGACCGAGAATCACCGGAATTTGATTCCGTAGGTTTGCTACAGGCTGTGTATCGAGAACAATAAATTCCATAGGGAATACAAATTCTTCGACTTTTATTAACACATCCTCAAGCTCCCCCTAGGTTTGGTGATTGATCGGTCGGCCATCTGGAGAGTTATGTGTGAAGGCTTTAACTCTCCGATCCCTAACTGCTCATAAACTGAGTAAGGAAGCAGGTTAACACTTGCGCCAAGGTCAAGTAGAGCACGATTAATATGTTTATCCCCAATAGAAATAGAAATAGTGGGACAGCCAGGGTCCTTACGTTTCCTTGGTAATTGTTGGGGGAAAGCCGTGTCTACAGTACTTGACATGAACACCTTTTTTGGCACTTGAGTCTTCCTCTTCCTAGTGTACAAGTCCTTGAGAATTTTCGCATAAGCCGGGACTTGTTGTATAGCATCTAGGAGAGGGATATTGATGTTAACCTGCTTAAAGATTTCAGTGATCTTCTCCATTTGCGGACTTAGTCTGTTTCACCTTAACCTATTAGGAAAAGGAGCTTTAGCAATAATAGCGGGGTCCAACATTGGAGAAGATCGTGTGGGTAGGAAAGATCCCAGAATAGGAGTGGGGATCGTCTTTGGTGGACTAAAAGAAGTGTGCTGAGGGGTCGAGCCTTGGGGAAAACGGAGAATAGGCTCGGAAGAAAATGGTGGGGTAGACGAACTGGGGTCAGAAGTAGAAGTAGAAGTGGAAGGAAAAGTCTCAGCCGGGGTATCATCGATTGATTCTTCGCTATCGATCTCTTCACCGACATGGTTGTCTAGCACTCTTCCAGATCTTAACGTGGTAATAGCATTCACATGATATGAATAGCCAGGATTCGGTACAGGTTGAGCTAGAAGTTTCCCTTTCACTCTCGCACTCATTTCGGCTTTTAATTATGCAATTTGTGCTTCGATCGATTTAATACTCTCACCATGGAAGGCAAGGTTCTTCTTTATGTCATCGACAGAAGACTTCATCTCAGCCGAAACTTTCATGAAATTTGTCAGAAGAAAATTCATGGTTTGTTCGAGTGAAGTGGAGTTATCAGTACCGACCGTTTGGAAATAATTATTCCCAGGTGCAGAATTTGTGGCCGGATTTTGAAAATTTTGTGTTTTGTAGGGGTGCTAACTCAGTAGTAGTGGTTGCTGTTGTTGTGGAGGGACCCTTTGAAAGCTGTTTTGGTTTGGAACCGTGTTTTGAGTTTGTTGTTGGTTCCAAGCAAAGTTAGGGTGATTCCTCCAACCCTGATTATAAGTGGAAGAATAAGGATCGTTTCTAGGTCTTTGCTGAAAAGCAGCATTTGTGTGCTCTTGACCTTGAAACGGAGAATTTAAAGGACATTCTTCCATAAGATGAGATGGATCAGAACAGCATCCACAGACAGTTTTGGAGAGTGACATTTGATTTAGGGAGGCAGCTAAAAATTTTTATTCCATAGCTTCGAGTTTCTTTTCCATTGCTGCCATTTCAGCTCTAACTCCTATGGAAACATCAAGTTGATGAATACCACCCCTAGACGATGACTGGTTTACACTCTCCCACTATAAAGTTTTCTCAGCTAAATCGTCTAAAAATCTCCAGGCTTCACCATCATCTTTAGTCATTAAGGTGCCTTGACACATGGATTCAAGACTCTGTTTTGTTGTAGGATGAATGCCCTCATATACAATTCTGCACAGCACCCATCTAGGGATTCCGTGATGAGGACATTGAACTAACAGATCCTTGAGGCGTTCAAAACACTTCGAAAATGGTTCATTGGGAAGCTGGGTAAATTGATTTATTTCGCTACGGACTCGAGCTGTCTTATGATTGTGGTAGAATTTCTTTCGGAAAGCTGTGACGAATTCATCCCAATTTGAAATAGAATGTGCGGCTGTGTTATATAGCCACTTCTCGGCTATATCACACAAAGTGAATGGGAGAAGACGTAATCTCATAGCATCCACAGAAAGCTGTTGTAACGTTTTAAAAATAATTAAATAAATAATTAAATGAATAAAATTGTTTAAGTGAATTTTGTGATTTTCGGTAAAGTAAAATGTATTTTTCATAAAACTAAACCGTGATTGTTTTTCATTATAATTTCAAAAATACCTATTTTAATTATGTAATTATTAATAAATGGTGTTTATTTAGCCACTTATAAATTTTTAGTTTAATTAAATATTTTTCCTAAATTAATTATTTTAAATATTAACATAAGCTTTATTTTTACACTAAATTAGTGTAAATTACAAATTTGAATGGTTTTAATTTGTAAAAATGAACCATGGCATGTTAGAATTTAGTGTGTATCATGCAAAATTTATTTGCAAATTTTTCCTATTTTCTAGAGTTTTCTTGAGTTGCTATAGTAAAGAAATAAAAGAAAAATAAATAAATGCAGAAAAGACATAATGAAGTGATATTTTGGTGGAGATTTCTACACATTTTCTCACCCTCTTCTTTCTCTCCCTCACCTCCAAAAAAATGGCCGGCCTCACCCCCCATGGTAGCCCCTATTTTCCTCATTTTATTTTGCTCCAAAATTCATCAAAAATCCTTTAAAAATTCAATTAAAAATCCACAAAATCCTATTTATTTCCTACCCTTTATTCCTTCTCATTTTTATATGGAATTTGGAGATGGAAAGCATGAATTTTGGAGGCTCATTTTCTTATTTGGATTTCATATTTTGGAGGTATAAATTTCCTTCTTTTGTTTATTTGTTATTAGATGTTTTTTTTAAGCATGTTTAGATTTAATGAATTAATTCTATGTTCAATTTTTAAAATTCAAGTTAGGGTTTGTAAATAAAAGTTATGATTTTTATTAATTAATTAGGGTTATAATAGTTAGTTTAACACTTTTATAATTGGAAAATCTTGCATGGTTGTTGAATTGTAAATTTTTCATTTAAAATTGTTTAAATTAGGAATTTTGCTAACTAGGTTTCTATAAAACATAATTTTAGGTGAAATAAAATTCCAATTGATGTTTATAACACTAGAGTGTGGTTTTAAAGAGGATATTAACTTGTTGATGGGATGAAAAACTCAAATTTGTTACTAGTTTTATTGATGATTGATAAATTGTGAAAAAAATGAAAATTTGTTTCCTAGATTTTTGGAAATTCCTAAATAAATGAAATTAAAAATATAATCATGGTTTCATTATATCATTATCATCATGAATTATAGTTTAATACATTAATTCATGCAAAATCATGTTTTGTGTGGAATTGTGGTATTTTGCTTGAAAAATGTTGAAAATTGTTAATGGTTGCAAACTAGAAATTTCAAATTCATACAAATTTGTGTAATAAAAATATAGTAATGGTTTGTATAGTCTAGTTATGCTATTTAATGAGTTTTATGACCATTGGTTTCTTTTAAATGTCAAGTTTTGAAGAAAAACGGTAAATTGGCATTTTCGGGTTTTACGAAATCGGGTGATTTGATGGATTTTAGGGTTTCGATGGATTTAATCATGTTTTATAATATAAGTAATGAGTTTTAAAACTACGAGTTATTTGTTGATGTTTATCTCGATCCATCGGAGTTTGTACGCCGATATCGAGCGATATTTGGTGCTTTTGCGTGGACGGGACATAGGTTTTAACCTATGCTTGTTCCTTGCGTCGTTTTGACTTTTGTATGTGATTCGGTTTACGATACTATTTATATGTTTGCGTTTAGGTACCCCTCACGTGGACTGCGGGCGATGAAGAGGAGGATGGCGACACCGTCTTCGGCAGACATGGACCAGGTGAGTAGATGCATATCTACGGGGGGAAGTCGGGTGGATGGCGTTTAGCACCCCCGCAACGTAGAATAGGGATAGTATGTATTGTCATTAGGAAACCAGATGTGACCCTAAATTCTTAATGCGTAGGACCCTAGTAATAATCCTAGGCTGGACTAGACTGATTTAGGGAGACCATATCAGAGGGTGAGTACCTTGGAAGAGGTTCGTAGGTTTCAGGTAGAAACACACACACGCACACACTGAAACTCGACATGGTGTATACGTGCATGTATATATATAGGACTAGGTATAGGTATATTTATATATACAACACGTGTATGGGATGCATTGATGTGATATGATATCTGAGGTATGATGAAACAGTATAACTGGGCTTGATGCCGTGATTCTTGGCTATGCAGTCGTATTAAGTGTTAGCGGATCATTAGAGAATGAGATAATGAACTTGTGTACATAAATTATAATGGGTGGTGATGATATTGAGGTACATGGGACTCTAAAATAGTACCCGGACTGTAACTTGTGATTGATCACGATATGGGATATGTATGACTTGATTACGACATCATATAGGTGTGCCCTGATGTCGATATCACATAGGTGTGACTTGATGACGATATGATATCAGTATGACTTAATCACAATATGATACATATGACATGATATTTCTGAGGATAAACTAATGATGCATATTATGAGGGCAATGATATATGATTGATGTAGGCGATTACAGTTTAGCACCTTGATCATGAGATGTGTTGGTGATGACATTATACGAATGATGAGACACCTAGGAGATACTTCACCCGTACCCCGATATTGGGATGCCGAACGATGGATTTTACCGTACGAGGTATAAATATGATGATTGATCCGCACTCTTGATTCGAGGAAGCCGTACTACGTACGTGACGCTATTGAGGCCGGATCGCCGACTATTAGAGATATTGATTCAGACCTTAGGTAGACTCTTGTTTCTTATTGACTAGTTTCTTAGGTTTTGTTCCTTAGGAGGTTAGATGGACACTAGGTTAGGTTCGAGTCATATAGTGGTAGTGGTAATGGTATATCAAATGAGTGGATAACACACATCCGTCTTTACTTTCACACTGGAATCATAATGATGCATGTTCTTACATATGCTGCTATAATCAGTATAAACCTTACCTGTTAGGACACCAGCACCATTACCGATGATGCGCATATTCCACGCACACTTATTTGCCGGCTCACACACATCATTATCGGTAATTGGTATGTCACGTACACTTTAGATTACATTGTCTTTTATTGATAGAATCAGTTAACAACTTGACCGATATAATATTGTGATTACTCTCTGATGTTAGTATAGACATGATATTTATTACTTAGACATTCATGCATTCATATTTTCATGTTATCATGCAGTATTATGGGCATATGCCGACACTTATCATATACTTACTCATGATTTTGAGATTTGGGTTTCTATGAGATTTCTGGATTTTTTTGGGAAAACCGCAAGAATATATAAAAACTTCTCTCTCTCTCCTCCTCTCTTTTTAAAACATAAGATGCGGTTTTCTCGTGATGTATGTGTCGTCCCCCATGAGATTTCATGTTTTCTGATGGATTTTGAGACCCGATTCGAGGAGTGGATGAACCGTCTCGGGTACATGGTGGGCCCGGTATGGTACCCCGGGGCAAGAAGATCGAGTTGTAGACGATGAGCCTGGCAGGGGAAGGCTACCTACCGGTGATGTCTGGCGCGGCGGATATCCGGAGGATACCGACCGTTGTCGTGAGATTTGATGATATAGGCCGATCCGGACTGACGGAGCCCGAGGTATTGAGACTATGAGGCTTGAGATTTACATGTTTGTGTCGATACTTGACACGGATTTCCATGGATTTCATTGTTGAGATTTCAGATTCCTATACACATTTTACTATGATAACAGCTAAAGATTTCTTATACAGATATATCTGGATTTCAGGATTGATTATTTTATATTCATGGTGCATGCATATCCATTCATATGACATAGTATTATATGAGGCACTGACACGAGCACGGAGCATCTGTATTTACACGTAGTTGTTACCCTGCTATTATTAGATGATTAGGATATAGTAGTGTATTATTTTATGACCTAGGATAGCGTCGTGCATTCGATTTCTTTTCGTAGATGTCTTCTACTCACGAGTTGGCAACTCACCCCTGTTGTGCCAAATTTTATTACAGGTTCGATGTACAGGTTTCCCTTGGCAGTTGCTGGCACATCATTTTCATTTCGGGTGATTTGCACGGTAGGTTGGTTCATTTGTATCTGAACCACCATTGTATTTTTATTCTTTCATTTGTATCTAGTAAGCTCCATCAACCATACTTGTATTACTTGATAAGTTTATTGGACCAGTCTTTTATTTTGACCTTAGAGTCGCGCATGTATTATTCTGGTCTGGTGGTTTTATTTTATTTTGAGTTTTGAGCCTCGCCCTTTGGCGCTGTATATTATTGTGCTTGTTGTGGTTGTTTCCGCCTGTTGGCGTTGATGCTAGCTCCCGTTGGGGATGCTTTTTTTGTTTATGTATATTATACTTGTTGTACCCGTTTGGGGGCCAGTTTTTATAGAGGAGACTCTGCCGAAATTTTTGAGAAAATTTGCTGATGTTTTAAACTTGTTCCTTCATGTTTTCTTTTACTGCTTCTTCTTCTTTTTCATGGTTTAGATTTCTGGGCTTCGGCTTACTTAGGTTACGTTGCGCCTCTAGACGTTTCGTAATCTAAGTACCGGTCACGTTCCGTACTTTCGGGTCGTGACAGCTGTGAGGTACCCATCATAGCGCAAACGTTTTCAAATTTGGTAATAAATACGTATGCGTCCTCAGACTCGAGACCGTGATATTTCGGTAAAAGATTGATGTATTGAGGTTTGATTTCCAAATTGTCCTCATTGGCTGATGGAATGGAAAGATAGGTAGAAAGAGGACCTCGAATAGGGTAGCATCTCTCTTGGAGAGAGATGCGGGGCGGATTCTGCGCACCTGCGGACGGTGGCAGAGTGGTGTTAAAGAATTTCGATGGAGATCAATCCATCGAAGTGGATGTGGTAGTGGGTGAAGAAAAAGTAGATGTAGAATTACCAACTTCGGAGTCGATAGGAGGAACGCGGACAAGACGGGCACTAGAATCCCGTGTCCAGCCGAGCATGCACTAAATGGTTTAGCACAAGTTACAGCGTTGTGATAATTAGAAAAAAGTTTGGATTGGTGTTTGGTTTTTTTGAAAAAGACGGATTTCTGAAAAATCACACAAACAATGCACAAGAAACCCTAAATCTAGTGGTCACCTAGGTCAAGGCTCTAGACCACTCCTAGACTTCCAAAAGACAAGTCGCAAGATATATCCTCTACTGCCTCTTTACCCCTTCTATGGCCAGGTAAGTGCCAGGTAAGAGGGAGGTTCTTCGCTACGTAAGTAGCGGGCCTAATTAAGTAACCACTTTTCTTAGACACACTTGTCTAGACACCACAAAAGAAACACGGATAAATAGTAGATTACCCACGACCTTCGTCTGTCCTTAATGAGCGCGACGGTCCTTAAAGTCTTGTCTAGATCTTTTTTAATTAATGAGGGTGATGCGGATGCAAGTTTATGATTTTCGTGGCTTAGGAAGGGTAATAAAATCCCCACCTAATCTGAATTTGGTCTTTTGCCCCTTAATTTCCGTGTTAAAATATGCAAACAACCAAGATCAAACACGCAACAATTTCTTTTTGTGGCGCTGCGAATTTTTGCAAAGAATCCTGCAGAAATTGGTTAATGGACAAGAGCAGGGAGGAGATAAGAAAGTAAGAAGTAGACCTGAGAAAAATGGAGCTCTGAATCACACCGCGGTTCCGCCGCGAAATTACAGCTATAGCCGCGGATCCGCGGTCCGATGAACAGTTCCTTGCACAAAACTTTCTCCAGCTGCTCCCTTCAGTTCTCTGGCCTTCTTGAATGCTCCAGAATATTTTTCCCCTTGCTGCAGAGATTCCAGATTCCCTCGCAAAAATCACAACAAATCATTAAGCACTTGATGCGATTTTGATCTAAAAATTCTGATGTAATAATAAAATTTTCAACTCAAATTGCAAAAACGAACAAATTAGCACACGCTCCCCGGCAACGACGCCATTTTATTGATCATCTTCATGTGTATTTGGAAAAGTTTTAATCACAACCAAAGAAATTTATAACCGCAATCAATTAACTGTGTCTATTGAAGTTTCGTTAGCGAATACGGATCGTGCACTGAGATTGTGTGAATTTGTTCGAATTTGTTTTAGTTGAGTTGAAAAGAAAAGATAAAAGAAAATGATTCAATATTTTTGAGATTTAGTTTCAAGAAACATAAAGAAATAGATCTAGGATCTAGAATTGATAAAGATCAAGAAAATGTCCAAATTGATTTAATTATCAAGATTTGAAGAATAGCTTGTAGGAATCGATCAAATAAGTAGTGATCATGAAAAGTATAGATTACGAAATCTTATCTATTGAGGAATTGTACCTAGATCGATGACGATCAATGAAGATTAGGGATCTATTGAAGAAACTAGGATTTCTCCTTCACTATCCCTTGTCTTTTCATTGATTATCATTCAAATTCTAGCCTCTAGCAAAGAAAATCACCGATCGTTGATATCTAATTTGGAGCGAAAATATTCAAGAAAGTGATCTCGCTCAAAATTAGGTCATCGATGATTATTTTTCCTAGAGTTAACAAACCTCCTAAGATTTAAGAATCGTATAAGAATTTCATCATCATCATCTACCTATTCTCTCGATTCCGTTACAAGCGGAGATTTCACTCACACATCATGAAAAATGAAAGAATCAAGAATCGATAAATTTTCATAATGCAAGAATGTAAAGAAAGCAAGATTTACAATTTTCACCTTTATTAATCGACGATTAAGTACACATTCACTCAATTCGAGGTTACAAGATTTGAGGAGGTAACTAGATCTGTCGAAATTAGCTTAGCATCGATCTCCTTGAGTCGTAGAACGGTTGCGATCACTTGCTCTTGATGAAGACCGGCGCCACTACAAAGGAACATTGATAGCTTGCTTGATTCGCTTCTCAATTGATCTTGATTTGGATTTGAAATTGGATTTGGGCTTGGGTTTTGATTTACAAGTTGTGTCACTCAACTTGTGTGTGGATTTGGTTCAATGCTCAACAACCCATCAACAACCTTTGTAATGAATCCATAGGTCCTCTTTTATAGTTTTTCCTTTATCTTCTCCTAGAAGCTAGGTTGTTATGAGGCTTGCATAGGAATCTAGGTAGTTGTAGGGAAGTTTCTAGATTAAGGTAGTTATCTAGCTTGCATGAGAAGCTTAGCTGTTGGAGGGAAGCTTCTGGAGATTTCTAGGGACTTTGAAGCGTCTTGAAGAAGTTTGTCAGTTGAGAGGAAGCCTCGGGAAAAATTTCAGTTCCTCGACGAGTCGAATCGGCCGCGGATCCGCGGCGAATCGGCCGCGGATCCGCGGCGGATCGGCCTGATTCGGCCGCGGATCCGCGGCCATATAGTGGGCTTTGTTAGTTATGTATATGCCCTAGAGGCCATTGTTGTACATATGATGTATATTATGATGGATGCTTGGATATATACAGAGAGGACTTTTTTGCTCGTCATGATAGTATGCTATTTGGTTTCACTTTATCTTAACAAGTTGACTTGTATTGGTTTACTGTCTTTCTCTTACATGTTGATAAAGCCCTTAGGATCTGTACTCGACTACTGGGATTATGATGAGATCATACTAGTGGGGCCACGGTAGTCGATGAGTACATCCTATAAATGTTCCTAGTCGAGGATATATCGAGACGGGGCATCGATACACCAGAGTAGACTAGCGTATACGCATCTTGACCCATTTGATGGGCGATGGATGATCCCATATCCATCGGTGTTTGACATCAAGGATGGTGTATGGGTGCTCAGTGGAGACTGGGTACACTGGACGGACTCGCCGAGAACTCCCAGATGGTGATATACCACACGTCAGATGGCAGTTCTCTGGTGACACTGGTACAGGGTAGTCTGTAGACCCGAGATCGTCATAGAGTCTTGTGTGATTCCCACTGTGCTTTGATTTCCATCTTACCACGTCCAAGAGGGCGTGTAAAACGGTGGCTTTTGGGTACAGTCCCTAATCACATGGGGGCAATGAGCGATAGGAGGGGATTCGTCTCTCCCGGTATAGGGAGTTGATGTTGTGCTGTGTTCGATTGGCTATAACTGGAAGTCCCTGGCCAGGGCTGATATAGAGATATACTGGTAAGTGTTACCAGTAGTTTCTTGACCTGTTATGAGCCTCACATCGACACGACTTATCGGTTACTAGGGTCTGACGTATACCACCCCTAGACTTGATATGTGACATATCAGACGAACATACCGGACTGTACGGGAGTGTTACTGATTGGATTCACAGGAGAACGGACAGGCTAGCTTGTTGATCTTCTAATCGCTCAATACCTGGGTGGCTGTTACGTTTAGCTGACCACTTACAGCTTGTGGGTGTTTGATATGATCATCACCTGCTACCGGCATATTGACGATTCTTTAGAGTCCTACACAGAGGTTTCTTGGCTCAGGCAAAATGGAGTAGAGGCACATATGTGATATGTGCAGGACCGAGGATAATACGATATGTGATACCGTATTATATTCTCGCGATATTTAGATATGAACCGGGACATCGGATCAAGTGTTGATTCGATGAATCGGTACATGATATATTAGTCGGTTATATTCGATATAGCCGGATCTTCGGATCAAGTGTTGATTCGATGATTTAATGTATAATGATATATATGATATATTTTATTACATTATCTAATATTGGCTCTCTTTATTATTTTATTTTTCTCACCGGATTAATACATTGATATATATGCGATATATGTTAATTGTATTATTTTCTTTTGTTGCAAATATATATAATATATGTGATATATATTATTGTGACATGATATGATTTATTATGAAACTTGTTTAAGGATGATAAAAAAGGATTAGGGTTTGATTAGGGTTAGCTCCTTCTTGTTCATTCTAGAAGGATTATCTTTTGTCTTGGTTAAGATATTATGGTTGATACTTATCCTTGACTCATACTTAACCTAACCAAACCCTAGCTCTAGTTTATTCTCTACAAAGGTTTAGCCTCTCATCCTTGACCATGGTTCCATAATCAATCATATACTCTTATCTACTATTCATCACAAAAGGATTATCTCATTATTCTTCATCTTCTTCTCTCTTGAGTTTGAGAGAAAGCTCACTTGTGATTTCTTTTGTGATGAGTTCTTGTGAGAAAATGATATAAAAAGAAAGCATAAATACTACTCCATCATCCTCATCTAATCTAGCCCTTTAGATTAGGGTGTTCACCTCATTAGAGTGAGAAAGCTTGGGTTATAGCAACTTCGACGTAGATCATCGGAGAAGCGGAACACTTCAAGCTAGCATGAATCGTTCGAGTCGTGGAGCCTCTCTTGAGTCCGGGAGATCGTGGATCGCGGCGAAGGGACTTCTACTCGGAGCTTGTGAAGCGAAGGAGCGGACTACAAAGGTTGTAATCCCTCACACTTAGGTTTAAAGATGTTATCTTGCATATTAAACCCTAATAATCTAGCAAAGATCCCGTCTTTGGGTTGTTCGGCACATCTAAAATTTTATTTGGGCATGATTGATGCTTTATGAACCTTCACAAGAGTGCCTAGGAACCCTACAGTGGTATCAGAGCCTAGCTAGAGCATTAGGCGACGTGTTTACGAAGTTAAAACTCCGATCGAACCCGAACCGACAAAGTTAACCCCTCTCTGGATATCTAATCTAATCTTAATAGAGTGCACGCTAAATGTTTCTTTTCTCTTTCTGGTACAGCGACACATGACTTACCTGAAACTCAATAACCAAGTTAACCGAAACTTCTTACACACGTTGGTTTTAGATTGACATGATTCACGACAAAGTCGCAAATATACCTGCTACTCCTACTTTCCCTTTGCATTTCTCCAGAACACTCCGTATCACTACGATGATCCATATTGGTTGGCAATGGCCATCGTATCATTACATACGAACTCGAAGAAATTATTTCAGTCGAGAATAGTAACTAGTTCTGGAGAATTTAGATTGTATTATTCGGTTGTCTCTTCTTTTTACCTTCTCTCAGGTTGCGAGAGCTCCTTATATTACGAGAGTACACATATTACGCTTATTGGATAGTCTTCTTCCAAACCTTAGTCTGGTGCCGAAAGATAGGGAAAGAAGAAAACCAGTTAGCGTAAGTGTGGTGTAAAGAAGGTAAGATGTAGAGACATATAAAAGGATTGAAGCGAGGGGAAATGAAATTGCTACTACTGTCATGAATCTAGATTGGGAAAAGGCATTACTAGGAATCCTCGGCCACCCACTTGAAACATTTATGTTTCAGATTTTCTGTGTACATGTAAATGAAAATTGTTTTCCTAATTAATTCTCACTCCAGGGTATGTATTTACCGGATTTGGATCTCAAATCTGTACGGTGCTACAGATGCTGAGAAGGAGTAGAATATTGGGAAATGGGCGATCTGATCCTCAATATCGGAATTCGTTGTAATCGGTGATATTGGATTGAATCGCCTGGCTTTGCCTGACGGCAAAATATTTGGTTTCGAATAACCATTGTTATGCACCAAATTTTAAAATGAAATATCTCTATCTTTATTTTATAAAGCGAGATATAAATTTTGAAAATTGTGTTCCAAACATTTACATTTATCAGTTGAGAATAAGGTAATGTGCATTGAATAATGTTGTAAAACATTCTCCACCAAAATATATAGTTTTCAACTTACAAAACACAGAATTTGAGTTAGTATACTCATGGGATTTATACATGAAAATGTATGTTGTCCAGTGTTCTTTTGGACAAGGGGTTGGTACTCTTACTTCATTCAGGTTTACCTATGAGTTCTCTGGTTTTTGACACACATTCGTTGTAATACAAGGTCCAAAGATTTTGAGAAGTTTACAAGTATAAGAATAAAGTAGAGAACCATACGTTGGAAGTATCAGAATTCTTCGAAGTGATCAAAGATATAGATACTTGTGCTAGGTATACCATTACAGTAATATTGAGAACTTGATTCTTTCTCAGGTTACACACCTGCGGGTTCACTCCTTGATGAGTAATGTTGTATTGGCTTTATTCCATTTAGGTGATATGCACTGGGCTGCATGATATTTGAATCCGGTTCCATCTAAATTAGTGCCCTTGATTCTATATGGACATAGATTGGTTACATATCTTGAGGTTATAAAGATATGGAATTATCTGATTCCTGTTTAAATATAGAATTTGGACAAACTCAAGGCACGCTTCGGTAATGATTGTTTGTGGATTATCCTAAGCGTTTGTCAGGGTTTTGCTTCTACCATTTTCAAGATTAATAGTTACATTTTTCTTGACTCGCCACCTTTTTTATAAAAGGAATCTTTTTGCAAAAGAAACTAGTGGGAGTATGGTAGAACTGGAAGTGATTCCAGAACCACAAACGGTTACCGAAAAATTTAGCAGAAACTAAGGATTCGATTGGACTTGACAATCCATTAGCCACTCAGCAGATCTTAGTAGGTGACCTCAGCCACCCGACAGATACTTCGGTTTTCTTGGAGACGGTGACAGGGAGGTCGGCATCATGGTTATGATGGCCCTATTAGTTATCTATAGGTCATAGGAAGTGGTAACTTGTAGGTGACCAGATTCTTTATATCTAAAATGGACTCCACGCACTTCAGCAAATTATGGATTTTGGATTTTGCTGGGTGCTCCTGAAGGGGTAAAACCTATTAGGAGCAAGTAAAAATTTCTAGATCTGTGCAAGTGGAAATGTATTAACCTAATAAGTCTAGACTTATTATAATTTTCTCATCAAATACCCGTTGTGGATTGTGATAAGACTTTTACTTCAGAGTCTACGCTAAAGTCTATACGGATATGACTTGGCACTGCTGCTGCTCTAGACTATGATATCTGGCAAGAGGATGACAATAACGTCTTTCCAAATGGGAATTTGGAAGTGCACATGTATATGACTCTACCAGAGGGTTATCGTAGTCAGTAGGAGCAGCGGAAGGTGTGCAAGTTAAATATGTCTATTCGTAGACTAAAGCATGTATAGCGGAGACGGATCATCTGTTTTGATGTGAAAGTCAAGGTGATTGACTTCATCAAACTAACAGATGAATCTAGTAAGAAGGGTGTAGGGAGTACTATCCTGGGATTTGGATTGTAAGTCCATGCCACGCACCCCACGGCTCATAGGAAGGCGGAATATGTGAAAAATGATCATCAAAGAATCGCAACACGGACTCGAGCTCACGGATCGTGACTAAACCATAACTAGCAAACAAAAAGAGGTTTAACTACTCGGATTCGAAGTTATACCTCATGATACAAGTCCTTCGGGTCTTCATCGCTGTCCTCCACTCGTCGTTAGCTCCAAGGATCGTATCGGATCGCGGCTACCTCGACGGCCTCCTGGAATCAAAAACGATCCACCCGAGAGTCTATAGTCCGAGCTCCTATCTCGAATCTGAGATAACTACGGATTCTAGTTTGCCAAACTAGAAGTCCTAGAGAGTGTAGAGTATGAAGATGGAGTGCTTTGTCTCTTTAAACCCTAGGATTCTCAACACATGAGAGCTATTAGGGTTTTGATGAAGAAGAAGAAGACTTGAGAGAATGAGAGTGTTTGTGATAATCCTATGAATAATCACTCATGATTGAATAATATGAAGCATACAAATATCTATCAAAAAATATCTAGTAAATATCTTAGCATGCTTCATTTAATTCAAGTAGTGAATCACCTCATGAGTCATGGTTCATTTAATGTAAACATACACCTCATTTCCCCCACCTCATTTAAGCTTTAATCAAATGATAAAAACCTTAATGAGTCATCTCCTTCTAGAAGCTTTCCCGACAAATTACGAGAATGCCCCTCATCCGTATATACATACCCGTATCCGTATTTCATAGAATACGAATACAAAGAGACGAAATAAATTCATCAGTATAATACTAGGATCCGGCTTAAACCAAAGCCCACTAGTATTATCCGTCCGATCATCGTACGTGCACAAGTGTACGTAACTGATCGAAGCCCTGCCGTAAAACCATACGGCCTCTACACCTTTTGCCCGGGGCAGGGAAACCCTCTGTGTGGGACTCTAAAGACTCTACACTACGCTGGCAGTGGGTTTAACCACAGGCCGCAAGTACTACTAGCTGTACGTAACGGTCCCCAGGTAGATGTCGATAAGAAGGCCGATGAGCTAACTCATCCGAACTCCTACTGAGCCTGAATGTGACAATCTCCATACAGTCCAGTCTGTTCGTCTAAGAGTATCGCATATCGGGCCTAGGGTGATGGTAAACGTCAGACCCCTAAAAGAGGTATAAGTCGTATCGGAGTCTAGCCCAGAACACCCTGAGAAACTACAGGAACACCTACCAGTAAATATCATTTGCCGTGGCACAGACTTTGTGTAATGGCTCTCCAACAGAACGCGATATCAACCCCTAATACCGAGAGAGACGAATCCTATCTAACCGCCACTGCCTCCAAGTGCTTCGGGACTGCACCCAACCACTACCTGTTTGTACGACTCCTTTGAGTCGTAGTAGGGTAGTGATTAAAGTACAGTGGGAACACACTCGAGGCGAAGTAGCAGTGTCAAGTCGATGGACTAAGTTGTACTCATGTCACCTGGGAACTGCTATCCGACGAAAGGTATAATAACCATCAGCAATTCCCGACGAGTCATGTCCAGTGTACTCGTAACCTAACGAGCACCTGTATACTATCTCCAGTACTACGTACTAATGGCTGTGGGACAGACCATCTCCCCTGCTGGGATGAGAAGCGTATACACTAGTCTACTTCGGAGTATCGATGCCCCATCTCGATATTCCTACGACTAGGGACCTGTATAAGGATGTGCTTGTAGAATACCCAGCCCCCACTAGTGTGACTGCCATCACAACGCTGGTAATCAAGCAAAGATCCTAAGGGCTCTACCAATATGTATAAGTGATATGCTAAAAGAAACACATGCACATATTGAGGTAGAAACAAACCAAGTAGCATACTACCATTTTGAGCAAGACTGTTACTATATCCGTGTAAATCCCAAGCTCTTATTAAGTAATATACAATCCAGTATGATACAATAATGGCCTCTATGGCATATATCACTAACAATCTCCTACTTGCACTAAGGCCATATACTGGCATATCGCAGACCGAAGGTCTCGAATAGCCTCTCGAACACTATCTGAAGGATTGCCTCTGTAAGTGGATCTGCAGTGTTGTTCTCCGTATCTACTTTCTTCACCTCTATCCCTTGGGAATTAACCATCCCCCTGATCAGTTGGTACCGCCTCAAGATATGTCTGGATCTCTGATAGGACCTGGGTTCCTTCACTAAAGCTATAGCGTCGTATGTTGTCACAATACTAAAGTATTGGACCAACAAATGGAAGGAACTTCCTGAAGTTCAATTAAGAACTTCCATATCCAGACTGCCTCTTTTGCGGTATCTCATGCAGCGAACTACTCTGTTTCCATCGTCGAGTCTGCAACGGTGTTCTGATTGGAGCTCTTCCAACAGACCGCCCCTCTACTGAGGGTAAAGCCATAACCTAACATGAACTTGGAGTCATTCTTATCACTCTGGAAGCTGGAGTTTAGCAAAGGCCTCGATCTGGAGGTCCTTCTCTTCCATACACACAAAACATATCCTTAGTCCTACTCAGGTACATGAGAATGTTCTTTACTGCTTCCCAGTGCTTCTCCCCTGGGTTTGACTGATACCGGTTTACCATGCTTAGTACGTAAGCTACATTTGGTCCAGTACACAACATCACATACATTATAGAGTCTACCACTGAAGCGTAGCGTATAATCGACATGCGAGCCCTTTCCAAATCAGTCTTGGAAGACATCTCTTTGGAGAGGGTGATTCCGTGACAAGCCGGTAGACTACCGCGCTTAGAATCTTTCATACTAAATTTTTTTCAGTATGATGTTGTTGTACCTTGACTGTGAAAGTCCCACCATCCTCTTTGATCTATCCCGATAGATCTGGATCCCCAGAATGTAGTTGGTATCACCCAGGTTTTTCATGGAGAACCTCTGTGACAAGAATCCTTTGACTGATTGTAGCATAGGAATATCATTTCCTATCAAGAGAATGTCATCCATGTACTTAATGAGGAATTCCACTGTTCTTGCTACAATCTTACTATAAATGCATGGTTCATCTGGATTTTTGATAAAGTCGTATTCTTTGATTGTTTCAATAAAAACAGATGTTCCAACTTCGCGATACCTGCTTTAGTCCATAAATGGACTTAAGCAACTTGCACATTGTCCCGCTGCTCCCACTATGATTGAAACCCTCTGGTTGATCCATATAGACGCACTCTTCCAAATTACCATTTAGAAAAGCCGTCTCTACGTCTATCTGCCGGATCTCAAAATCATGGAAGACAACAATGGAAAGAAGGATCCGAATGGATTTGAGCATAGAAACTGGAGAAAAGGTTTCATCATGGTCCAAACTAGGTCTTTGACGAAAACCTTTTGCAACAAGTCTAGCCTTATAGGTTTCAACCTATCCATCTACACCAATCTTCTTTCTGAAGATCCATTTGCAGCCTACGGGTTTTACCCCTTCTAAAGTAATGTTCAAAGTGCATACTTTGTGGGTGTACATGGACTCCATTTCGGTCCGTATTGCATCTAGCCATTTTACCGAGTCACCGCTCTGAATGGCTTACTGGAAGCTAGTTGGCTCATCAATGTCAATGATACAATCCTCTCGATCTCTATCTATGAGAAAAACCGTAGTAACTCTCGGGCGGATGAGACTGCCTTCTAGTCCTGCGGATTGGCGTAGGGATGTCCGGTTCTTTTGAAATCTCTAGTTCTACCATACTTTCAGTAATAGTTTGTGGTTCTGGAATTTCTTCCAGTTCTATTGCGCTCCCGCTACTTTGATTTTCTAAAAATTAAGCTTCCAAGAAGTGGGGATGCAGAGAAACAAAAACCTTTTGTTCCTCTGCGTAATACGAAAGATACCCCCTGGAGTTCTTTGGGTATCCCACAAACTTACACAGTACTGAGTGTGCCTCGAGCATGTCTGCAAGCTTCTCCTTTACAAAAGCTGGACATCCCTATATCTTAAGGTACTTAAGACAGGGTTTCTTCCCACTTCACATCTAATATGGTGTGGTAGGTACAGTCTTGGTTGGAACCTTGTTCAAAAGATATGCAGCTGATTCTAGTGCATAACCTCAGAAAGATCGCGGTAACTCAGCCTTACTCATCATGGAACGAACTATATCCAATAGGGTTCGATTCCTCCTTTCCGATACACCGTTGTGTGTGGCGTGTATGGAGGAGTAAGCCGGGAGAGAATTCCATTCTCTTTTAAGTATCCCAGGAACTCGGCACTTAAGTATTCACCAACTCGATCAGATCTTAGTGTCTTGATACTTTTGCCTGTTTATTTTTCTACTTCATTCATATATTCCAGGAATTTTTCAAAGGGTCTCGGATTTATGCATCATTAGAAGACATGTCCTAACCTAGAGAAATTATCCATAAAAGTAATGAAATAGGAATAACCACTTCGTGCATTTGTAGATATTGGACTATACACGTCCCTGTGTATGGGTCCTAAGAGCTCGCTTGCTCTTACTCCGTGTCCAGTGAACGGAGACTTTATAATCTTTCCTATGAGACAAGATTGACAAGTTGCATAAGACTGATATTCGAACAAATCCAAATATCCATCTCTATGTAACTTCGAAAATCGTGTTTCATTGATGTGACCCTGTCTACAATGCCATAAGAAAGTTTTATTTAATTCTAGAGACTTTCTTTTAAGTGTGTTTTAGACGTTTGAAAACCTGAGCTTGATTCAAAAGATACCGTCCTCTAGTGTACCTGACCCAATCAAACTTTGATTTAGATGGATGTGAACCACATCGCTTACATACTAGACTCGGTACACACAAACAGTTACGTAGAATCAATATCTGCCCACTTATCAATTCTAGATGATATACCCTATGGATACATCGTCCACGCTCATTCTGTTAGCATCCCTTAGAGTCATATCATCTGCCCTGATAACTCTGCGGTTTCTCAAAGCTTGTAATGAATTACAGATATGAGATCCTGATCCGGTATCTTGTACCCAGGAAGTAGAGCTAATTGACAGACTGTTTTCAATTACAAACACACCCGAAGTTGAAGCCACAACATGCTTCGGATCCTGGATTCTGGCTTTCCAAGCCCTGCAATCCCTCTACCAATGCCCTTTGCCATAACAATAGGAACATCCCTCCTTCCCTATTGTTAACCCCGAAACTTTTGCCCTTCCTTGTCCTCTACTTTATTGACACCATATATCAGCTTTGTGGAGGTCTTCTTCTTCTCACCCTTGGCTTCCATCTTGGATCCAGAAGAGAAAGATTCTCCAATAAGTAGAGCGGGTGTCACCCTGGTTTCCTTCAGGGTGCTCTCAACTGGAAGTATAACTTTCTTCCCCTGGGCGTAAGTAGGAGGTAGGGACTGTAGAACCAAGTCAGCATATGACCCGTTTCTCAACATGGTCTCCAGGTCCGTGAGCTCATCAATAGAGCTAGTCATCGTAAGGACGTTGTCCCCTACAGATGACCCGACAGCCAAACTCGCTTGAAGCAATTCCTTCGAGGTATTATATCTTGTGATATGAGATTGCTCTCCATATAAAACTTTGTTATGGAGGAAGATAGAAACTAAGTCCATCTTCTCGTGCTGCCTCTGGTATACACCATCAACTGAGGCCAACACGAGGCACTTGGCATTCGCACAGTCTTTTTCCCTTGTCTTACGGATATCCTTATCCGTGACGGTGAAAACTGGACCTGGGATGGCGGGGGCTTGAGTAGTAATGAGGTGGTCCAGCTTGTCATAGGTAGTGGACATCTGGACAAACCTTTGCCAGTCAAAATAGTATAACTCAGTCATTTTATTATCTATTCGTAACCTAATCTGGTCACCTGGTTATTGCAATTAGGAGAGAGAGAAGAATACACTTAGCATGATGCTCTTGCAAGTTTAGATTGGTTTTTAATTTATCTAAACAGGATGGCTCCCACTGTTTCTCGAATCCTTCCTCAAACCATAAAAGAAGAATTAGTCAGGATTGATCTTACCGTACAATACTTGCTTAACCGTTCAGCCAGGTCAGTATCGGTACTTCGAGGGAGGTTTTACGAAGATTTCGCGAAGTTCCTTAATTAAATAACCTCTTTTCCCTGGGGGCATAGTCCCACTAACACTTTTCTAGAAACCTACTTAGTTTATAGCATTGATCGTTAAGTGAAGAATCTCCCGAGGAGTAGAGGATACTCACAATAGGATCGGGACCCAAATATCATTGTGTGATAATGCTGAAGGTATCTTACAAACATTATCAAACTCCAAATGGTATGCAGCACTAGCAAGTTTCAGTTTCTTTAGAAACTCCCGATGTGGATTTTTACCCCATGCTCTTATGACCTTGACGAAGGCCAACATATCATAAGTCACATGTCAAGTTCAACCCGTCATTGTCCAGGTTAATTTGAACCCACCCGCACATACCCTTGACGAAGGCCAAAATAGTAGTACGACTGTCCCAAACCAACACATCTATCTATGCTACAGATGAATATCCAGCAGCTACCAATCACTATGTCTTGACGAAGGCCAACATACATAGCTTGAATACTACTGACTATTCATATGAAAAGACGTAGGGCTACGAATGGTTTTGGCGAAACCGTGAACGCAGTGAACTTGATATAATCGAAGGAATCCGATAGCTTTTAAAAGGAGTGGTTTAAGCTCCGCATTTTAAAAGTTTTACTGTTTTGAAAAACTGAGTGTTTTTAAGATTTGTTCCAACGATTCATCTTTGGTTTGTTTGCTTTGCATTAATTTAATGCAGTCCCATCGAAAACCTATCATTCCAGAAAACAACGAAAATACAACGTACGCTTATGCCATCCGCATTCTCCTCTGGGCCCCGTCATCACCCGTTAGGTTACTTAACTAACGACAGAGTGGGGGCTGAACTAGCGCGGATGCAAAACATAAGCAACGCCTAATAGATATCATATATAGATATGTAAATTCGTCTGACGCAATAATAGGCATTCCAGATCACAGATGAACATATTAGATATTTTAGGAAGTCCGCATTTCGTTTGAGCCTGCAACAAAAGACGGTTTCCACGGTCGTGATGAATAGCCAAACCCCACCCTAGACCCCTATGGGTGCGGCAAACTGCCCACCAAATACCCGAAGTGAAGCAACCTCCCTTAACAAAGTGAGTAGGTCACTCGGCACTTCAAAGTACCCGGTAGTTTGTGCACCCCACCTTGGGTCTATCCTAGGAGCAATAAACAGTAAATGAAATAATACAATGGTGGCTACAACCTCAACCCGGATGTGCCCCGCGAAATAATATTAGAACAAATTACAATTTATATCGAATGAAAGATAAAAACCCTCATCTCACATCCCCGGCTATTCATCCACGACAATCCAACAAGTTCATATACACAATCCAATATCACAGATCACAGATATGTGCAACCCCCACTAATCGACGTATAGCGATTAGCAGACGTTCAGCACATATAACAACACAGATGAAATCCGATTAGCAAATAACATAGAATTTCGATCGAAAACTATTTTCCGTGTTTACCCCAAATGCAAACCAGCACTCAAAATATTCTGGGTAGATACCAAATATGCAAGAAGACAGAACACCGAAAATAAGACAATGCTGTGGAAAAACGAGATAACTCGGCATCGACTCGGCCGCGGATCCGCGGCGAATCGCATAGATTCGCCGCGCTTCCATGGTGGTCTAACCGAGTTAGGGACTCATTTTTCTCCAGTGTTCTTATAATTCCATGCAGCGAATTTTCATGCCTCTGAAATAATTTTTTGACAGTTTTAAAATCGATAGAAACTGCAGGGATTCAGTGTTTTGTTTTCGTGTTTTTCCAAAAATCGAAGTTCTAATAAGTTTCTAACAAGCTAGTAATGGTTTAGTAGTCTCTGATACCACTGTAAGTCCATGTCACGCACCCCATGGTTCATGGGGAGGAGGAATATGTGAAAAACGATCATCAAAGCATCGCAACACGGACTCGAGCTCACGGATCGTGACTAAACAATAACTAGCAAACAACAAGAGGTTTAACTACTCGGATTCGAAGTTATACCTCACGATACAAGTCCTTCGGGTCTTCATCGCTGTCCTCCACTCATCGTCCGCTTCAAGGATTGTATCGGATCGCGGCTACCTCGACGGCCTCCTGGAATCAAAGACGATCCACCCGAGAGTCTATAGTCCGAGCTCCTATCTCGAATCTGAGATAACTACGGCTTCTAGTTTGCCAAAATAGAAGTCCTAGAGAGTGTAGAGTATGAAGATGGAGTGCTTTGTCTCTTTAAACCCTAGGATTCTTAACACATAAGAGCTATTAGGGTTTTGATGAAGAAGACGAAGACTTGAGAGAATGAGAGTGTTTGTGATAGTCCTATGAATAATCACTCATGATTGAATAATATGAAGCATACAAATATCTATCAAAAAATATCTAGTAAATATCTTAGCATGCTTCATTTAATTCAAGTAATGAATCACCTCATGAGTCATGGTTCATTTAATGTAAACATACACCTCATTTCCTCCACCTCATTTAAGCTTTAATCAAATGATAAAAACCTTATTGAGTCATTTCCTTCTAGAATCTTTCCCGACAAATTACGAGAATGCCCATCATCCGTATATACATACCCGTATCCGTATTCCATAGAATACGAATCCAAAGAGACGAAATAAATCCATCAGTATAATACTAGGATCCGGCTTAAGACAAAGCCTACTAGTATTATCCGCCCGATCATCGTACGTGCACAAGTGCACATAAGTGATCGAAACCCTGCCGTAAAACCATATGACCTCTACACCTTTTGCCCGGTGCAGGGAAACCCTCTGTGTGGGACTCTAAAGACTCGACACTACGCTGGCAGTGGGTTTAACCATAGGCCGCAAGCAGTTCTATCTGTACGTAACGGTCCCCAGGTAGATGTCGATAAGAAGGCCGATGAGCTAACTCATCCGAACTCCTACTGAGCCTGAATGTGACAATCTCCATACAGTCCGGTCTGTTCGTCTAAGAGTATCGCATATAGGGCCTAGGGGGATGGTAAACGTCAGACCCCTAAGAACGGTATAATTCGTGTCGGAGTGTAGCCCAGAACACCGTGAGAAACTACTGGAAAACCTACCAGTAAATCTCACTTGCTGTGGCCACGGACTTTGTGTAATGGCTCTCCAACACAGCGCGATATCAACCCCTAATACCGGAAGAGACGAATCCTATCTAACCGCTACTGCCTCCAAGTGCTTCGGGACTGCACCCAACTACTACCTGTTTGCACGACTCCTTTGAGCCGTGGTAGGGTAGTGATCAAAGTACAGTGGGAACACACTCGAGGCGAAGTAGCAGTGTCAAGTCGACGGACTAAGTTGTACTAATGTCACCTGGGAACTGCTACCCAACGACAGGTATAATAACCATCAGCAGTTCCCGACGAGTCATGTCCAGTGTACTCGTAACCTAACGAGAACCTGCATACTATCTCCATTACTACATACTAATGGCTGTGGGACAGACCATTTCCCCGCTGGGATGAGAAGCGTATACACTTGTCTACTCCGGAGTATCGATGCCCCATCTCGATAATCCTACGACTAGGGACCTGTATAAGGATGTGCTTGTAGATTACCCAGCCCACACTAGTGTGACTGCCATCACAACGCTGGTAATCAAGCAAAGATCCTAAGGGCTCTACCAACATGTATAAGCGATATGCTAAAAGAAACACATGCACATATTAAGGTAGAAACAAACCAAGTAGCATACTACCATTTTGAGCAAGACTATTACTATATCCGTGTATATCCCAAGCTCCCATTAAGTAATATACAATCCAGTATGATACAATAATGGCCTCTAGGGCATATATCACTAACATGGGTGACATACTCCAGAAAGGAAGTGATATTCCTATAGTACAATCGGTCAAACTTTGGTTGTCACATAGTGATTTCTCCACGCTGGATATGGATAAAATATCAGGGATTCTGGTGACTAGATCTATGGTTTTAGATCTAGATTTGGGAAGTTTTCCAATCGGGTACTTAGACAGCATTCTAAAAGTATTTTAGAATGGACGACTCCTGCCGTGGTGGTGTACCCGCAGGTGATGGAGTATTGAGACTGGGCATCGATATTCCGGAGTAGACTAGTGTATACGTTTTGAGACCCCGATGAAGTGCGGTGGCCGGTCTCACAAGCCATTGGTGTTATGTCACCTAAGATAGTATACAGGTGCTCACGGTAGGTGAGTACACTGGATGGACTCACCGAGAACTTCTAGATGGTATTATATCTATCATCAGATGGATGTTCTCAAGTGGCATTAGTACATGTTACTCTTTTGACCTGAGATCGTCATTTGTCTCATGTGAGTTCCCACTTTACTTTGATTACTACTCTACCAGGGCTCAAAGGAGTCGTACAAATAGGTTTTAGTTGGGTACAATCCCGAGCCACATGGATGCAGTGAGCGATTGTTGGGGATTCGTCTCTCCTGATGTTAGGAGCCGATGTCGTGCTGTGTTCGGTTGGATATCACCCTAAATCCGTGGCCACGGTAGATGAGATTTACTTATATGAGTTCAGTAGTTTCTCGGTTGGTGATGAGCTTGACTCCGACACGACTTATCGGGTTATTAGAGGTCTGACGTTTCCACCCCTAGACCCGGTATGCGATACTCTCAGATGAAGAGACCGGACTGTACGGAGATTGTCACATTCAGGCTCAGTAGGGTACGGACAGACTTGATTGTCGACCTCCTTTTCGACGGATACCTAGGCAGCTGTTACGTACAGCTAGTGCCGATGACACGCTTGTGGTTTTTGGACTTATCCAGTAAATCACTACCGGCGTATTGTCGAGTTTTTAGAGTCCCACACAGAGGGTTTTCCCGGTTCAGGCGATATGATGTAGATGACGTATGTTGGTGCATACAGGGTGTCCGATTAAATACGTGTACAGGCTATAAGGACTTTAATCGGACGGTTGATAATACTAGCAGCTTAGGATTAAGCCGGATTATTAAATCAGGTTTTGATTTAATAATTTATATATATTTTTAATATGTATATTCTAGTATTATTGTTCACTATTCATTTTCTCTCTTGGCTATTTTTATTTTTTGTATGAATACAGGTATATGTATTTCAATACTTATACCGGATTGTATTCCGTATTTATACGAGATATGTTCTAGAAGATGGACACTTCATTTCTTGATTTTCCTTTAAAAGAAAATCAAGAATGAGGTGGAGGATAAGGTGTTAAAAAGCATGGTAGAGGAGGATGGCCTTGATTATTATATTGTATGATCATTTGGATTTACTATTATGGCATGGTTGCAAAAAATGAAGCCATTCATTCTATGCTTGCTAGTTTTTTCTTCACACAAAAGACTTAGCCATTTTCCATGGCTTCTTCTTCTTCACCTCCTCCTACTTCTAGGTGGCTCACTTGAGCATAGAAAAGAGAGAAAAAGATAGTGAGAATATTCCAACATCCCCACTCTCCATTCGTAGCGAATTTGGAGCATCGGTCTCTTCACTAGGTGAAACCAAAGCTTCATTCGGTTTCCCTCGGGTGGATCTTCTTCGGCAAGGGCGGTCGCCACTCAAGCATGATCCGGACAGCATACACAGAGCTTGGAGGGGTCTTTCATGACTGGGTGGACACGCATCGAAGGTAGTATTCCGTATCTTTGCATTCTTGGTTTGCTAGTTTTGGCGTTTGGATCGATTCTAGGTTCGGGGTTCCTTCGTGTTTGCTTGAAATTTTTGTTCGCCGTTCGCGCCTCCTCTACGCCACGGGCACTAAGGAACCCTACAGTTTGCATGAGCATTATACCCTATGTTTCGGCGGTAAGATCTATAATGTATGCGATGCTATGTACCATACCAGATATAACTTACGTGCTTAGCATGGCGAACCGGTATCAGTCGAACCCAGGAGAGAACCACTGGACAATAGTGAAGAACATTCTTAAGTACCTGAGAAGGACTAAGGAACTGTTCTTAGTGTACGGTAAAGGGGACCTCCAGGTAAAGTTCTGTAACATTTCAGGAAAATAAAATATTATTTTTGGGAATTTTTTTATAATTAAATAATATTATATTGAATATTTTAATATTTCGGTATAATTAAATACCGATAAATTGGGGGAAATTTGGAAAATTATGGAAATTACTAAAATGAGGGTGTTTTATTGGATTTATGCAAATTATGTAGTTTTACGATTTATTTGACACTAATTTAGTGCTAATCGCGATTAAAAATCGCTAATCAGGTTTTAAGCGTGTTTTGTGCAAAACATGCACAAGTCTTTTTTTCATTTGTTACATTTTTCTTATCATGGCATTCTTCATGATTCTTGGATGGTTGTAAATTAAAGAGAATGAGAAAAAGAAACTAGAAAAGAAAAAGAAAACATTAGAATAATGGGTATGGGTGAGAGAGAGAAAGGTGAGGATTACTTTGACTTGGCCATTCCCTCTTCATTGTTCACTCATTTCCTCTCCCCTCCGTCTCTTGCTGCTGCTGCTGTCTCACTCCCTCCCCCTCTTCAACCCTCTCAAACTCCATGAAAAACACCCCAAAACCCTATCTCCTTTTCACAAAAATTGTGCATGAGCTCACTAGCAACACATTGGACCAAGAAAGCTTGCATTTTGGACACTTGGGGCAACTCAAGAATTTTCTTGAGTTGCCAAAGGAGGTAATTTCTGCACCATTAGTGTAGTGTTTTAATTCCTTATGCATCCATACATGTTTCATGTCGATATTGAGTGGTTTTGTGAACTTGGGAAATTCTAGTTAGGGTTAATGGAATTGAGAGTTGTGACGTGTAATTGAGCTCAGTTGAGGCCACACAAACCCCCTAGTGCTAGAATTCAGACCTAAACAGAGACTAGAACCCCGGAATACGGATTTAGAAACCCGATATCGGAAGAATTATGATTCTATGGATGTAAAATGAAATCTTCCAACATCCGGAGCCTCTGAAATTTTTTTTGCAAGGACAGTGATACATGCAGGTGATTTAGAACATACCCTAAAAACCCCAGCCCCTACACCCTCTACTTGGCCGCAGATTTAATCATTCTGGCCGCAATTTGCGGCCAGATCAGCTTGGAATTGATTCGTGTTGGTTCTGTAGCTTTATCTCATGTAAACTAGACCCTTGGCATATGCAAAATTGACCAATTTGACCTAGGGTGAAATCTGGGACCATTTCCAATAGTTGCTATTTTGATTCGGGGTTTTGTTTCTCATATTTTGAATTCTGGATTTGCGTATTTGAGTTTTACCTCGATCATTTGACGTTTGTACGACGATATCGAGGGTTGTTGATGGTTTTGGAAGCGTAGTCCATAGGTTCTAACCTATAGGCCTTTAGCGTGTCGTTTTGGTTTTCCGATGTGATTTTAATACACATTTCCAATTGTGTTATCAATGTAGGTACCTTCACGTGGGTTTCATACGATGAAGAAGATGAAGGTGACTCGACACCGACAGGCAAGATACAAGGTGAGTAGATTATATCTATGGGGGAAGTCGGGTGGATGGCGCATAGCACCCCCGCAGTTCGATATTTAGTATACTATATATATATAGCGTTATGTATGACATGGATATTCAAGATGTGATTAGGTGTGCTATGGTTAGATAAAGGTTTTTAGAAGTAAACGAGCATAGCTTCTTAGTTGTGAACCCTAGAATAGGTTTACACCCACACGCGCATGATTGTTCTCAAAAATATCTAGTAACCGCAATCAAGAACGGCGTCACTTGGTAGCTAGCCGGTGAGTACGGGTCGGTCCATAGGGATGTTGTGAATTTCCTAATCGCTCTTACGAGTTAATTCCGATGGGCGTCGGATTGATTTAATCTAAAATCTGAATTAATCTAGATCTAAATCTTGCTAGGGTTAGGTCTAGATTAAGTTTGGAAAGTCTATAAATCTCACCGCTTTCTATACCCATATTAAGATATTATTAGGAGTTATGGTAATTATTAATAAAAAGGATTAGAATCATTTGGAAAGATGTTTCTTCCTCTAGGTTCTTGTCCTTCCTTTATCAATCCTTACCCTAACCTCCATGGAAAACAATCACAACCGGGCCTTTATACTACGGTATCACCGCTACCTCGAGGGATAGGGTGCCGTAGGGAGCGGTATGTGCATGAATTCATAGAGTCCTATTAATTATATATGATGGGCAAGAAAGGGGTGAGAGATCTTCATCTCTCAAACCTTCCCCAAATCTAACCCTAACAAGCGAGGAGATTACTCGCTCATTAGGGAATTGAAGAACATTTATCTAGGGCAGAGAATAAAAGATCTAACTAGGGCAAGGAACTAAATTTAACTAGGGCAAGAATAGAAATTTAACCTAGGGCAGAAAATAAAGAACTTACAAATTGATGCTCTCCAAAAGAAATCTGAATTTTATTAATGAAGGGAGGCATACCTCAAAAGAGGTATTAGGGTCTCTATTTATAGGACATAGAAACCCTAGGGTTATAATTGACTCGCACATATGCTATTACAAAAATACCCTCTAAGAAAAGATCTAGTCAAAGTTCCGCACACATTTTGGTAAAAAATTATTCAGCTCCGGGCTCTAGATGGCCGCAGAACCGCGGCCGCAGCATGGGTTGGGCCGCGGTTCCACGGTCCAATTGTGGTCTAGGCTTCCGAGCTTTTGTGTGCTGGTTCTGGGCCTTTTTTGCTTCCTGTATCTTTAGTACTTTTCTCAAATGGGCTTCTAGGTTTCTTCCAGATTTCCCAGTGAATAATGTAGTGGATTTTAACCGTTGCTTCGAGACGAAATCTTGGACCTTGCGCTGGTTTGTATTTTGTGAACTGATCTTTATGTTGGCTTGATCAAGATCCTTCTGTTTGTTGGTCAAAGTCTCACTTTTACATCGTCTTTTATCTTTTTCACTTTTTTTTCTCCCAAGAACCTGTAACCTGTACTATGTAGCAGACATGGGTCAAAAGCACCTGTTTATTTGTAAAATACATAAGAATGGGGAATATGATAATGCAATATTATGGTATGAACAAATACCCCCAAACTTATCTTTTGCTCGTCCTCGAGCAAACTTAGTTTTATTCTCGACAAAATCCTAACCTCACTTTCGCAGGGAAACGCGATTGCACTGAGCTCGTGCAACAAGCCGTTAAATCTCTAGGTGTCCTTAGTAGGAGGAGTGTTGTCTCCTGAGGGTTTCAGCGGATACTACTCACAAAATCCTATCAATTCAGCCCATTGACTTTAATTCTCCAATTAGGTTTTCTAAAAAGGAATTCTATTATCTTCGACTCGTAAATTATCTACCCGTATTTTTCACGCTTCCTTATCATTTAACTTAAGATTATATATATTTTATAGACTTACTTAGCTTTCGGCATTTCCTAAGTTTTCCTTCTAGGGTTCCATCTCTACTTAGAAATTTTTATCAACTCTATTAAAGATACAAGTTCTATTATTCACTCCTTTCTCTCATCTAAACTCCAATCATATATCCCTACGTGTGTGTGTATATCATCCCTACACTTGGAAATTCAAATCAAGCAATCATACTCTTATCCGTTGTCCAAAGCACTTCTTAATAGGTGAATTTAAATGAATTTTGCTTACACATCCTTCATGCGACCGTTAATACTTCTTGAGGTACCAACAACCGTTTACAAGATGTGCTTGCACATTAAAGCGTAATTCCTAGTCTTGCAACACCCAAGGCTTTAGCAGTGACTCCCAAACCTGTTGGTCTAAGGCACTAGGTGATGAAGCACCCTCGCTAAATATTTTTTCCTATTTTTGCAGCCTTAAGTAATCACAAAAACCAGTGTTCATTTTTTTCTTTATTCACACTTGTATTTTTTATTTTCTTCGTACTAAGGACTTTAGACAAGTGCATTTCAAGGTCTCTTATACTATTCCAAGTTTCAAGGTGCGTGATTGTGCAATTTATAGGGTATACATTTTCAGAATCTAGACTTAAGCTAGGAATTATTTTTCAAACTTATATTCTAATAAAAATATCAATACTTTTCCTTTGTTTTGACTTATCCCAAGAAGTGAACTCAAAATTTGCCTATTTCTAAATAAACTAGGAAGACATATACTTTCTACCTTAAACTTTAAGGAATTCAATTTTTAGGGTTTTTAATTTACTAAGTCTAAGATCTTGTTGTTCCTAGCCGGTTAACGTATTTGTCAAACTCAAGTCAAATATGGCCAAAATTGAATACATTAATTTTTTATAATTTTTAAAATTTTTCAATTTTTATGGGTTTTAAAATAAGTATGCAAATGCAAAATGTACATATGAATGCGAAGGAAGAAGGCTTACCGAGCATACCCCCAAACTTAAACTTGACAGTGTCCTCACTGTCATGCCACACCAAGAGGGTCAAAATGTCGGCACTCCCCTGTTTATTTATTTATAAAAAATTTTATTGTTAAAAGAAAAAAAACAAAATAATATACAACAAGGTTCTCCCCACACTATGCAAGGCCTTACACAGGTCAAAAGTTAGCACCAACCATTCAAAAATTCTATCGTGATAATGGTGGGGTTGGTGAAAGAATGGAGTGTAAAGAAAAGAAATGAGACGCACACGAGACCGTGTGGAGATAGAAACGGTATACGGTCTCGGTGGAGTAGAAGAATGGTGGAAAAGAGAAAGAAGTGTAGTACGATCTTGAGGGTGTAAATCGAGTGAATAAATTAGCACAATTTGTGATGACCGATGTGTTAAAAACGATTGTGCTAATCTACCAACCCGTCGAGAAATGGGGTCAAATTCCTCAAGATTCGCAAGAAAACATGGGTACTTCGAACTTGGTAAACCCTTCATTGAAGATGGAAACACGACGGAGTCTTGTGTGGTCGAAATGATAGGAAGGAGAAAGAGAGTGATTTAGGGATAGTCTTATTCTCACCTAAGTAATTTGTCTCGAACTTGAAGGATTCCATCAATGGTTCGAAATGACTGTAAGCAACCGAGTCTGATGGTTCAACTAACTCATCTAAAAATGTAAAGGACTCAAACTCGGGAGGTGAGTTGTCAACATCGTCCGAAAAAGTGAAACACTCGTAATCATTATCGTCTGTGAGAACTGTGTTAGATTCAAAGAGAAATTTTTCAAGCTCACAGTCTTCAAGCGTGATCTTTTGCGTGGTCGGAACGATGGAAAGGAGGGAGGGTGATTTAGGAAGTATAACAGTTAAAGATTCAGGAGGATGAATTGGAAAATCCGACACATCAAACAAAAATGGTTCAACCTCAATATTATCCTCGATACTCTCCTCAATACTATCCTCATAATTCTCCTCAAAATTTAACTTATCCATGCCATTATCATCAAAATCAAGACGCATATGAGATTCGGGAGAAACATTTAATGACTTGGGATGATGAATTGGAGATAAAATTTCAGTCAAATGTATGGGTTCATCATCCAAAATATTCCCGGCGTCAATATCCTCAATCAAGTGAAAATCAATTTTTTTAGACACCTCATCAAAAGCATGGATATCAATTAATTTAGGCTCTAAACTGGAGGTGTAGAGATCGAAAGGATTGGGTGTGGTTTCACTCGAAAGAGACTCTTCACAATCTGGCAAATCAAGCACTACAAAGTCACACAACTCATCAAATGTTTTATCATGTGGAGCACTTAATAAATATTCAAAACCGGAGTTGTGGGATTCAATTGGGTATGGGTAGGTTTGTTTTGGAAATCCTCTCAAATTCTCACTCTGTCCAACCGCCTCCTCATACATTGGAATTTTTGGAGCTAGTTGGAAACTAGCTACCGGTTCACTAGGTTGCATAAGGGCGGCCATGGACGCATCCACATTTCTCATCATTTTGTTTGTTGCTAAAATATAAGCTTCCAAAGACTGTTCCAAACTAGACATGGGTTGTGAAGGGGTTTCGGTAAAAGATTCAAAACTGTTTGGATACGTGAAACTCCCAAATGGTTGTGTAGAAACAGTGTCTAGTGAAGGTGGGAAAGTCGGGTAGGACTGGTAGGAATTGGATGATTGGACAGGAGTATGATCAACATTTGGATAAAAAGGTGAATGGACTTGTTGACACCTAGAACTGGATGTGTGGAGAGGAGTGAAAGATCGGCTACGAGATTGTTCAATATGCTCAGCAATAGACATGGGTCTAGGAGTTACAACAGGACTTGAAAAAGGAGTATCAACATAAGAAGGTGGTGAAGGTTGAAATGGTTGATACAAAGTGGATTGCAAAGTCGAACTGTTTCTCCTAGACGCTTCTATTCGATCTTTCAAAGAAATTTTGGGCATGGAGGGGTCATTCTTAAATCGACTGAAACAATTCGCGTAAGAGGCAAAGTTAGGTTCAGGATACCAAAGTTCAGCAAGAGATTTGTGAGGTGGGGTACCCATGATGTAAGAAAGGAGAAGAAAAAGAATGTGGGGGAAGTGGGGTGCAAGGATATCTTGGCGACAAAATTTTGCAAGTCTTTGTAAAAAAAAATTTCCTCTTTTTTTTGTGTAACTTTTTTGCAAAAAAAAGATTTTCGATAAAGGGCTTTGACACATATACAATCAACCAAAAATGCACAATCAGGCCTAGATCTAGGGTCACCTAGGTCAGCTAGACAGCTCCTAAATATTCCAAAGGGCTAGAAATAGGACCTCAAACCGCCTCTTCACCGCCAATTGCGGCCAGGTAAGTGCCAGGTGAGTGGGAGGCTCTCCGCTACAAGTAGCGGTCCTAATTAAGTAACCACTTGACTTAGACACACTTGCCTAGACACCGCAAAGTCAGGTTAGGATTAACGGCCGATGCCTATAACTAGTCTTCTGTCCTTTTGAGCTCGAAGTCCTTAGGGCTGAGTCTAGTATTTTTTAATTAAAAATTGGTCAATGCAAATACTTTATGTGATTTCTGGGGTCCTGGGAAGGGTGATGAAATCCCCACCCAATCTGAATTGGTCAAAAGTCCCTTAAAGTCCGATTAAAGATATGCAAAACAGTAAATCACTTGCAATCAAATCTTTTTATTTTATGTGCGGCGCAAAGAATCATGCACAAGATTTGTTATTGAGAAGGGGGAAGATTTTTAAGCGCAAAGAATCCTGCAGGAGATTTGACAAAAGATATACTTTAGGTTGCAGAGGGGGGAAAAAGGAAACAAACAGTGAAAATTTCGCGCGATGAAGAGCCAGAAGGACCGCGGATTAGCGGCGGAAGGCGGCTTGCGCGGCGGAAAGGTGGCGGAGTTGAGGCTTTAGGTCTCTGAAAATTTCTGGTGTTCTGTTGGTCCAATTCCCTTCTTTTCTGATCTACCTTTTTCTCTTTCGCACTCTGGATTTTTCCAGATCCGTCGATCCTGCAAAGATTCACAAAAAAACCCTTCCAAAAATAACAGATGATATATTTTTATATTTTTGTGATTTTTCAGTTTTTATGGTTTTTTAATTTTATATTAACCCAAAATTACAAAAAGGAAATTTTTACGACATCCCCGGCAACGGCGCCATTTGATTGATCTCAAAAATATCTAGTAACCGCAATCAAGAACGACGTCGCTTGGTAGCTAGCCGGTGAGTACGGGTCGGTCCACAGGGATGTTGTGAATTTCCTAATCGCTCTTACGAGTTAATTCCGATGGGCGTCGGATTGATTTAATCTAAAAACTGAATTAATCTAGATCTAAATCTTGCTAGGGTTAGGTCTAAGTTAAGTTTGAAAAGTCTATAAATCTCACCGCTTTCTATACCCATATTAAGATCTTATTAGGAGTTATGGTAATTATTAATAAAGGGGATTAGAATCATTTGGAAAGATGTTTCTTCCTCTAGGTTCTTGTCCTTCCTTTATCAATCCTTACCCTAACCTCCATGGAAAACAATCACAACCGGGCCTTTATACTACGGTATCACCGCTACCTCGAGGGATAGGGTGCCGTAGGGAGCGGTATGTGCATGTATGCATAGAGTCCTATTAATTATATATGATTGACAAGAAAGGGGTGAGAGATCTTCATCTCTCAAACCTTCCCCAAATCTAACCCTAACAAGCGAGGAGACTACTCGCTCATTAGGAAATTGAAGAACATTTATCTAGGGCAGAGAATAAAAGATCTAACTAGGGCAAGAAATTAAATATAACTAGGGCAAGAATAGAAATTTAACCTAGGGCAGAAAATAAAGAACTTACAAATTGATGCACTCCAAAAGAAATCTGAATTTTATTAATGAAGAGAGGCATACCTCAAAAGAGGTATTAGGGTCTCTATTTATAGGACATAGAAACCCTAGGGTTACAATTGACTCACACATCTGCTATTACAAAAATACCCTCTAAGAAAAGACCTAGTCAAAGATCCGCACACATTTTGGTAAAAAATTATTCATCTCCGGGCTCTAGATGACCGCAGAACCGCCGGCGCAGCATGGGTTGGGCCGCGGTTCCACGGCCCAATTGTGGTCTTGGCTTCTGAGCTTTTGTGTACTGGTTCTGAGCCTTTTTTGCTTCCTGTATCTGTAACGTTTTGAAAATCGTTTCGGTGAAATTTCGAAAAATCGGTAAAATAAGGGGGTTTTCTGTAAAAAGTCAAAATACAAATATCTTATTATAAAAATTAAATATACATATTCTAGCTATGTAATTACTAGTATTTGGTGTTTATTGAGCCACTGGTGAAACTTCAAATTTTCTGGAAAAAAAATAAAATTTATTATTTTATTATTATTTTAAGCCGTCACTAATACATTTAATTAGGAAAAATTACAAACTGGAATGGGTTGAAACAAATTTTTTACATCATAACACATTAAACAAAATTTTAACATGTTGTTTTTCAAATAAAATGAAACTGTCAAACGGTGTTAGAAAATATTGAAGAAAAATTGCTTATTTTGTGAAAATAAATTAGATATTTGAGGTATGGGGGTATTTTCTGCACTTGGAACTTGCTACACACACACCCACACTCATACCCCCCATTTCCCCCCCCCCTTTAGTGGCTGAAATTCAGCAGCCCCTCCGCACTCCCCCCTCCAATTAAACAAAACAAATGAAAGAAAAATGATGAAATGGAAAATGAAAACATTAAAGAAATAAAGTATGGAACTAGATAATTAGAGTATGGTTTTGTGTTGACTTTGAGACCCACATCTCTCTCTCCCCCTCACCAAATTATGGCCGAGCCCCCCCTTTGTGCAGCCCCCCAATTTTCCCCCTCTCATTTCTGTAAGTCCATGCTACCTCTCCCGGTACTTACGGGCTTGCGGAATTTGGTGAAAAACGATTTTCTAGAGGCGGTAACATGGACTCAAAACCGGATCTTTGTTAAACTCCTAACTAACAACCTAACAAGAGTTTACCTACTCGGTTAGGGGGCTATACCTTTCTTGAACTCCTTCGTCTTTGACTCCTTCCGGTGTATGGATCGGCTTCTCCCCGTCGTCTCCTTGCGCCGAAGATAGATCCACCTGAAAGCTTCTACCTTTGGCTCCTTCTTCGAACTTTGAAGAAACTAGTTCACTCGGTTTGCTAAACCTTATGAACTAGAGTGAGTAGAGAAGAGTTTGTTTGGGATATTATCTATGGTTCTTGGTTCTCAACTCATGAGACAAGTGAACCATAGACTCAAGAAAGGGAGAGCAAGAGGAGAAAGATGAGAGCTCAAGAACAAGAGAGAGAATGAAAATGATAGAATGAGAAAGACTTTTCTCTCTTGGCTCTCATAATCCAAAACCATCATCACAAAATAGTAATCAAGTATTGTGTAAAATGGTTTAATTCAAAATGGCTAAATCATTTCATGCACTCATATTGCATAAGAGAACAAGCAAGTGAAAAGTCTTTGCCATGGAATGATAGCCATTGTCATCATGATGGTCAACTAGTCCAACCTAGTCAACCGGTCAACAAAGTCAACAAGTAAACAAAGTCAACCCCTCAACAACCATGTCACCACAATACTTAATTAATATTATTGTTAATCATATATCATATTCTCATTAGGGTTGAGCAAAAAGTCAATAGTCAACAGTCAACGGTCAACAACCCTAATGAGAATCCTCTGCCTCTGTCTCTCCGCCAACTGTGCATACACACCCGCATCCGCGTTCCGAGGAACACGAATGAAAACTGGATAAAACCAATCCCAATATGTGCACTAGGATCTGGCTTAAACCAAAGCCCGCTAGTGTAAACTGTCCGGACACTAAACGTGCACAAGTGCACGGATGTGACTGAACCCTGTCGCAAAACCATGCGACCTGTCGCAAAACCATGCGACCTCTACTCTTTTGCCTAAAGGCGAATAGCTTTCTGTGTGGGACTCTAAAGACTCGACACTACGCTGGCAGTGGGTTTAACCACAGACCGCAAGCGGCACTAGCTGTGCGTAACGGTCCCCAGGTAGATGCCGACAAGAAGACTGACGAGGTGAAACCCATCTGAACTCCTACTGAGCCTGAATGTGACAATCTCCATACAGTCCGGTCTGTTCGTCTGATACATCGCATGGCGGGCCTAGGGGGGCGGTAAAACGTCAGTCCCCTAATAGCGGTACAAGTCGTGTCGGAGTGAAGCCCAATACACCCTGAGATAACACTAGAAGCCTACCAGTATATCCCGCTTGCCCTGGCCAGGGACTACTCGTGTAATGGCTTTCCTAGACACAGCGCGATGTCAACCCCCAATACCGGGAGAGACGAATCCTGTCTAACCGTCACTGCCTTCAAGTGCTTCGGGACTGCACCCAACTACTACCTGTTTGCATGACTCCTTTGAGCCGTGGTAGGGTAGTAATCAAAGTACAGTGGGAACACACTCGAGGCGAAGTGACAGTGTCAAGTCAGCGGACTAAGCTGTACTCATGTCACCTGGGAACTGATAACTGACGATAGGTATAATACCAACCGGTCAGTTCCCGACGAGTCCTGTCCAGTGTACTCGTAACCCAACGAGCACCCGCATACCATCTCCAGTACGACGTACTGATGGCTGTGGGACAGACCATCTCCCACTCTGTGATGAGAAGCGCATGCGCTAGTCTACTCCGGAGTATCGATGCCCTGTCTCGATAGTCTTGGGACTAGGGACCTGCATAAGGATGTGCTTATAGATTACCCAGCCCCACTAGTGTGACTGCCATCACAACGCTGGTAATCAAGCAAAGATCCTAAGGGCTCCACTAATGCGTATAGGTGATATAATAAAATAAACACATGTACACATTGAAGTAGAAACAAACCAAGTAGCATACTACTATTTTGAGCAAGATTGTATATACAAGGTGAATATCCCAAGCTTCCATTAAGTAATATACAAACTAGTATGATACAGTAATGGCCTCTAGGGCATATACACTAACAATCTCCCACTTGCACTAAGGCCATGTACTGGCGTATCGAAGACCTATCATCTCGATCAGCCGCTCGAACTGAGTCTGGGGCAAGGCCTTGGTGAATGGATCTGCAGTGTTATCTTCTGAAGCAACCCTCCGAACCTTGATCTCCTGGCGATCCACGATCTCCCTGATCAGGTGATACCGCCTCAAGATGTGTCTGGATCTCTGATGGGACCTGGGTTCCTTCGCTAAAGCTATAGCCCCGTTGTTGTCGCAATACAGAGGTATTGGATCAACAATGGACGGAACCACCTGAAGTTCTTTCAAGAACTTCCTCATCCAGAAAGCTTCCTTTGCGGCATCAGATGCAGCGATGTATTCCGCTTCCATAGTCGAGTTAGCAACGGTTTCCTGTTTGGAACTCTTCCAACACGCCGCCCCTCCATTGAGGGTAAAGACAAAACCCGACATGGACTTGAAATCATCCTTGTCACTCTGGAAGGTGGAGTCAGCAAAGGCCTCGATCTGGAGGTCTTTTCCGCCATACACCAAGAACATCTCCTTAGTCCTTCTCCGGTACTTGAGAATGTTCTTTACCGCTATCCAGTGTTTCTCCCCAGGGTTTGACTGATACCGGCTTACCACACTCAGTGCATAAGCTACATCCGGTCTGGTACACAACATCGCATACATTATAGAGCCTACCGCAGAAGCGTAGGGTATAATAGACATGCGATCCCTCTCCAAATCAGTCTTGGGAGACATCTCTTTAGAGAGGGTGATCCCGTGACAAGCCGGTAGGTTACCGCGCTTGGAATCTTCCATACTGAATCTCTTCAGTATGGTGTCGATGTACCTGGACTGTGAAAGTCCTAATATCCTCTTGGATCTATCACGATGGATCCGGATCCCCAGGATGTATGTGGCTTCACCCAGGTCTTTCATGGAGAACCTGTGTGACAAGAACCCCTTGACAGATTGTAGCATAGGAATGTCATTTCCTATTAAGAGAATGTCATCCACGTACAAAACGAGGAATACTACAGTTCTCGCTACAAATCTACTATAGATGCATGGTTCATCTGGATTTTTGATAAAGCCAAATTTCTTGACCGTCTCATCAAAACAGATGTCCAACTCCGCGATGCCTGCTTTAGTCCATAGATGGACTTAAGCAACTTGCACACCTTTCCGCTGCTCCCACTCTGAATGAAACCTTCTGGTTGTTCCATATAGACACACTCCTCTAAATTTCCATTTAGAAAAGCAGTCTTTACGTCCATCTGCTAGATCTCATAATCGTGGAAGGCAGCAATGGCAAGAAGGATCCGAATGGATTTCAGCATAGCCACTGGAGAAAAGGTTTCGTCATAGTCCAAGCCAGGTCTTTGACGGAAACCCTTTGCAACAAGTCTAGCTTTATAGGTCTCAACCTGTCCATCTACACCAATCTTCCTTTTGAAGATCCACTTGCATCCTACGGGTTTTACCCCATCTGGAGCAATGTCCAACGTCCATACTTTGTTAGTGTACATGGACTCCATTTCGGTCCGCATTGCATCCAGCCATTTTACTGAGTCAACGCTCTGAACGGCCTGCTGGAAGCTAGTAGGCTCATCATAATCTATGATGCAATCCTCTCTATCCCCGTCTATGAGAAAACGGCAGTATCTCTTGGGCGGATGAGACTGCCTACTACTTCTGCGGAGCGGCGCAGGAATGTCCTGTTCTTTTGAACCCTCTGGTTCCACTAAGCTTTTAGTAATAGTCTGTGGTTCTGGAATTTCTTCCAGTTCTACTGCGCTCCCACTAATTTCCTTTTCCAAGAACCGGTGTTCTAGAAAGTGGGCATTACGAGAAACAAGGACTTTTTTGTTCCTCTGCGTGATAGAAAAGATACCCCCTGGTGTTCTTTGGGTATCCCACAAACTTGCACAGTACTGAGCGTGCCTCGAGTTTGTCCGCATGCTGCTTTTTGACAAAAGCTGGACATCCCTAGATCTTCAGATATTGAAGATAGGGTTTCTTCCCACTCCATAACTCATATGGTGTGGTAGGCACAGTCTTAGTGGGAACTCGGTTCAAAAGGTATGCAGCTGATTCTAGCGCATACCCCCAGAATGATCGCGGTAACTCAGCGTTACTCATCATGGACCGTACCATATCCAATAGGGTTCGGTTCCGTCTCTCCGATACACCGTTATGTTGCAGAGTGTATGGAGGAGTAAGCTGAGAGAGAATTCCGTTCTCTTCTAAATAGTCCAGGAACTCGGCACTCAAGTATTCACCACCTCGATCCGATCTTAGGATCTTGATACTTTTGCCGGTTTGTTTTTCTACTTCATTCTTATATTCCTGGAATTTTCCAAAGGCTTCGGACTTATATTTCATTAAGAAGACATAACCGTACCTTGAAAAGTCATCCGTAAAAGTAATGAAGTAAGAATAACCGCTTCGTGCATGTGTAGACATTGGACCGCACACGTCGCTGTGTACGAGTCCCAAGAGCTCGCTCGCTCTTACTCCGTGTCCAGTGAACGGAGTCTTTGTCATCTTTCCTTTGAGACAGGATTGACAAGTGGCATACGATTGATATTCGAATGCATTCAAATATCCTTCTGTATGTAACTTCGTCTACCTTCTCACATTGATGTGACCTAGTCTACAATATAAGAAAGTCTGATTTATTTCCGGAGACTTTCTTTTGTGTGTATTCTGGACATTGAAAATCTGTGGTTGGTTTAATACGTATATACCATTGCTCAATGTACCTGACCCAATCAGAACTTGATTAAGGTGAATGTTTACAATATTGCATACAAACGCAAATTCATAACCTTCTTTAGAAACCAAAGATACAGAAATGATATTACAAGTTGCGTTGGGTACAAAAAAGCAATTACGCAAAACCAAAACATGTCCATCTGACATTCCCAGGTGATAGTCCCCCACGGCCTTAGCATCCATGCTAGCTCCGTTTGCAACTTTGAGGGTCATGTCACCTGCCTTCAAAACCCTACGGTTTCTCAACGCCTGCAAAGAATTACAGATATGAGATCCTGATCCGGTATCCAATACCCAGGAAGTAGAGTTTATTGAAAGACAGTTTTCAATAACATACACACCTGAAGCTGAAGCTGCAACCTGCTTCAATTCCTGTGTCCTGGCTTTCCAAGCCCTGCAATCATTCTTCCAGTGTCCTTTCTTATGACAATAGAAGCATTCTTCCTTATCCACAAGCTTTTCCACTTTCTTTGTTGCTTTTGCCTTTCCCTTCGTATCCACTTTACTAACACCGCCCCTTGGTTTGGCGGGGGTTTTCTTCTTCTTTCCCTTGGCTTTCGCCTTGGACCTAGAAGAAGAAGATCCTCCTACAAACAAAGTGGATGTTTCCCTACCTTTCTGTAGGGTGCCCTCTGCGCTCCTCAGCATGTTGAGGAGTTCTGAAAGTTCAACTTCCTTTTCTTGTAAGTTGAAGTTCAGTATGAACTGGGTGTAAGTGGAAGGAAGGGACTGGAGAATCCAGTCCGTATAGAGCTCATTCTCCAACGTGGTCCCAAGGTCCGCGAGCTCCTCGATGTAGCCAATCATCTTAAGCACGTGTTCCGCTACCGATGATCCGACGACCAATCTTGCCGAAAATAACTTCTTCGACACTTCGTATCTTGCGATACGAGATTGCTCTCCATACAGTTCTTTTGTATGAAGAAATATGGATTCCAGGTCCATATTCTCGTGCCTCCTCTGATGTTCATTGTCCATAGAGGCAAGCACGAGGCACTTGGCCTTCGCGCAGCCTAGTTCCCAGGTCTTACGAATTTCCTTATCCGCGACGCTGGTTTTGGGACCTGGGACAGGGGGAGCTTTGGTGGTAAGAAGATACCCCAGCTTGTCGTAAGTGATTGCCATCTTGACATTCCTGAGCCAATCTTTGTAGTTTGGCCCTGTCAGTATGTTTTTATCTAGGAGTAACTTAAGTCCAGTCATGTCGATTGGTCGCTGCAATTAGGAGAGAGAAGAAAACACTCAGCATGATGCTCTTGCAAGTTTAGAATGGTTTTTAATTTGTCTAAACAAGATGGCTCCCACTGTTTCTCGAATCCCTCCTCAAACCAAAAAGGAAGAATTAGTCAGGATCAATCTCACCGTACAATACTTGCTTAACCGTTCAGCCAGGCCAGTGTTGGTACTTCGAGGGAGGTTTTCCAACGCTTTCGCGAAGTTCCTTAATTAAATAACCTCTTTTCCCTGGGGGCGTAGCCCTGCTAACACCTTTCTAGACACCTACTTGGTTTATAGCATTGATCGTTAAGAGAGAAATTTCCCGAGGAGTAGCATATACTCACAGTAGGATCGGGATCCAAATATCATCGCGTGACGAAACTGAAGGAATCCTACCAGAATCATCACACTCCAAATGGTATGCAACTCTAGCAAGTTTCAGTACTTATGAAACTCCCGATGTGGATTTTTGCCCCATGCTCTTATGACCTTGGCGTGAGGTCAAAATGTCATAAGTCACATGTCAAGTTCTTCCCATCATTATCCAGGTTAATTTGAACCTACCCGTACCTACCCTTGACGTAGGCCAAAATGGCAGTACGGCTGTCCCAAACCAACGCATTCTATCTATGCAACAGATAAATATCCGGCAGCTACCAATCACTATGCCTTGGCGTGAGGTCAAAATACATAGCTTGAATACTACCGAATATTTAACTGAAATGATGGAGGGCTACGAATGGTTTTGGCTAAACCGTGAACGTAGTGAACTTGATATAATCGATGGAACGAGATAGCTTTTAAAAGAGTGGCTCAAGCTCCGCATTTAAAAGTTAGTTTTGAAAAGAACAGAGTGGTTTTTCGAAAGTGTTCCAACGACTTTAACTTGGTTTATTTTCTTGCATTAGTTCTTTTAATGCGTGATATTCTTGCATTAGTTCTTTTAATGCGTCCCATCATTTAATCCTACCATTGCAGAAAACAACCAAAATATGACGTACGCTTATGCCATTCGCATTCGCCACGGGGCCCCGTCATTACCCGTTAGGTTACTTAACTAACGACAGAGCGGGGGCTGGGCTAGCGCGGCTGTAAAACATAAGCAACGCCTAAATAATATCATATATAGATATAATGCAATGATAGCTATTTCAGATCACAGATGAACACATTGGATATACTAGGAACCCGCAATTCGTACGAGCCTGTAACGAAAAGCAGATTACACGGTCGCGGTGAATAGCCAATACCCTACCCAAGACCCCTACGGGTGCGGCAAACTACCCGCCAAGTACCCGAAGCGAAGCAACCTCCCTCAACTCCGTGAGTAGGCCACTCGGCACTTCGGCATACCCGGTAGTTTGTGCACCCCCTCTATGGGTCTATCCTAGGAGCAAAAACAGTAAAAAGAAATTATATAATGACGGCTACAACCCCGACCCGGTTGTGCGGCCATACAAATAATTATTACATCAATTTACAAATTTACATGAATTGAAAGAAAAGAAAACTCTCGTCTCACAACCCCCGGCTATTCACCCGCGACAATCCAATGAATTCATATACACATTCCAATAACATTACAGATCACAGATTTGTATAACCCCCACTAATCGACATATAGCGATTAGCAGACGTTCAATACAAATAACACATCACAGAAAAACCCGTCAGCTTAAGTCTTTAGAAGTTCGATCAAAAATACGGATTTTTAGGCCCCAAACACAAAATTTTCGTTCTGGAAAATCTGGACTGAAAAGACATATTCCAAAATTCCTAAAATACCCCACTGAACAAACTGCAACCAAAATTTCCCACTGCCGAGTCGCGGGAGCACGCTCTTGCCGCGTTTCCGCGGCGCTTTGATCGGTTCAGTGGATGAAATTTTTGTAGTTTCTTCTAAAAACCCTGAGTCGATTTTTGGTATATCTCAAATAATTTTTGCAGCACTTTGAAAATCGACAAAAAGTTTGAAAACGGGGTTCATTTCGGGACTTTTTCTTTGATCGATCTTCTAGCTACTTTGCTAACATGTTAGATAGAGTTTAACTAGGCTCTGATACCACTGTAAGTCCATGCTACCTCTCCCGGTACTTACGGGCTTGCGGAATTTAGTGAAAAACGATTTTCTAGAGGCGGTAACATGGACTCAAAACCGGATCTTTGTTAAACTCCTAACTAACAACCTAACAAGAGTTTACCTACTCGGTTAGGGGGCTATACCTTTCTTGAACTCCTTCGTCTTTGACTCCTTCCGGTGTATGGATCGGCTTCTCCCCGTCGTCTCCTTGCGCCGAAGATAGATCCACCTGAAAGCTTCTACCTTTGGCTCCTTCTTCGAACTTTGAAGAAACTAGTTCACTCGGTTTGCTAAACCTTATGAACTAGAGTGAGTAGAGAAGAGTTTGTTTGGGATTTTATCTATGGTTCTTGGTTCTCAACTCATGAGACAAGTGAACCATAGACTCAAGAGAGGGAGAGCAAGAGGAGGAAGATGAGAGCTCAAGAACAAGAGAGAGAATGAAAATGATAGAATGAGAAAGACTTTTCTCTCTTGGCTCTCATAATCCAAAACCATCATCACAAAATAGTAATCAAGTATTGTGTAAAATGGTTTATGTCAAAATGGCTAAATCATTTCATGCACTCATATTGCATAAGAGAACAAGCAAGTGAAAAGTCTTTGCCATGAAATGATAGCCATTGTCATCATGATGGTCAACTAGTCCAACCTAGTCAACCGGTCAACAAAGTCAACAAGTCAACAAAGTCAACCCCTCAACAACCATGTCACCACAATACTTAATTAATATTATTGTTAATCATATATCATATTCTCATTAGGGTTGAGCAAAAAGTCAATAGTCAACAGTCAACGGTCAACAACCCTAATGAGAATCCTCTGCCTCTGTCTCTCCGCCAACTGTGCATACACACCCGCATCCGCGTTCCGAGGAACACGAATGCAAACTGGATAAAACCAATCCCAATATGTGCACTAGGATCTGGCTTAAACCAAAGCCCGCTAGTGTAAACTGTCCGGAAACTAAACGTGCACAAGTGCACGGATGTGACTGAACTCTGTCGCAAAACCATGCGACCTCTACTCTTTTGCCTAAAGGCGAATAGCTTTCTGTGTGGGACTCTAAAGACTCGACACTATGCTGGCAGTGGGTTTAAGCACAGACCGCAAGCGGCACTAGCTGTGCGTAACGGTCCCCAGGTAGATGCCGACAAGAAGACTGACGAGGTGAAACCCATCTGAACTCCTACTGAGCCTGAATGTGACAATCTCCGTACAGTCCGGTCTGTTCGTCTGATACATCGCATGGCGGGCCTAGGGGGACGGTAAAACGTCAGTCCCCTAATAGCGGTACAAGTCGTGTCGGAGTGAAGCCCAATACACCCTGAGATAACACTGGAAGCCTACCAGTATATCCCGCTTGCCCTGGCCAGGGACTACTCGTGTAATGGCTCTCCTAGACACAGCGCGATGTCAACCCCCAATACCGGGAGAGACGAATCCTATCTAACCATCACTGCCTCCAAGTGCTTCGGGACTGCACCCAACTACTACCTGTTTGCACGACTCCTTTGAGCCGTGGTAGGGCAGTAATCAAAGTACAGTGGGAACACACTCGAGGCGAAGTGACAGTGTCAAGTCAGCGGACTAAGCTGTACTCATGTCACCTGGGAACTGATAACTGACGATAGGTATATACCAACCGGTCAGTTCCCGATGAGTCCTGTCCAGTGTACTCGTAACCCAACGAGCACCCGTATACTATCTCCAGTACGACGTACTGATGGCTGTGGGACAGACCATCTCCCACTCTGGGATGAGTAGCGCATGCGCTAGTCTACTCCGGAGTATCGATGCCCTGTCTCGATAGTCCTACGACTAGGGACCTGCATAAGGATGTGCTTATAGATTACCCAGCCCCACTAGTGTGACTGCCATCACAACGCTGGTAATCAAGCAAAGATCCTAAGGGCTCCACTAATGCGTATAGGTGATATAATAAAATAAACACATGTACACATTGAAGTAGAAACAAACCAAGTAGCATACTACTATTTTGAGCAAGATTGTATATACAAGGTGAATATCCTAAGCTTCCATTAAGTAATATACAAACTAGTATGATACAGTAATGGCCTCTAGGGCATATACACTAACAATTTCATCACAAAATTCCATCAAAAATCCACAAATTTACTCACAAATTCAAAGCAAACTCCAAATCCAAGCTTTACCCATTATTCTTTAGTCAATTTAGTATGGATCTTGGGGGATGGAAGCAAGTTTGGGAGGCTAAGCTTCATGTTTGATCTCTTGATCATGAGGTATAAAGTTTCATCCAAATTTGTTAATTGTTAATTGTATGTTTGAATCTAGTTGTAATTAGATGTTTAATTATGGAATTAATTAAAATTTAACTTTCAAGAGAAGGGTTTGAAATTCAAGTTAGGTTTTTGTTTTGGAGTTGGGTTGTGATCAATTGTGCATGGTTGTGTGATATGGGCTAGCATCTTAAAACTTGTTAAAACTAATCTAATTGCTAGTTTGCAAATTGTTAGTTTGCAAATTGTTAGTTTAAAATTGTAATAATTGTACAAATATTGCAAACTAGGTTTTTTAGAATTGATGGAAATGAGTGATTTTAAAATCTAATTAACATTGGTATGACATAATTAAGATGTTTAATGAACATTATAGCCACTAGAATTGTTAAAATATTTAGATTGGTTAAAACACCAAGTTTTGAACTAAAAAGGTAACTTTTGCTAACTAGATTTTGGTTTAATGTAATTTAGCAAGATTAAAAATCTAGTAAATGTTTATGTGGCCTAATTAAGATAATTAGTGAGTATTGTGACCACTAGTTTGCTAAAACATCAAGACTTGTAATAAAATGGTTAACGACCCCTTTACTAGGCTTTTTGGAAATAAACCGATTTGATCAATTTATTGGTTTTGATGATTTGCATCCTATTTCATATATTTTTAGTGACTTATAAAACAAAGATTGGTACGTTTGGTGTTTTTCTCGATCAATCGGCGTGTGTACACCGATGTCGAGGGTTTTGGGGTTGATTTGAGAAAGCAAACCATAGGTTTTGACCTATGTGGGATTCGTGAGTAGTTTTGGTCATGAGTCGGATTTTAATGCGATACGGTGCGTTATGATATGTAGGTACCCCATGTGGACTTCGAGACGACAAGCAAGCGCGTGGCGACGTCGGCACCGGCGAGCGAGGACCAGGTGAGTAGATTTATATCTACGGGGAGAAGTCGGGTGGATGGCGTATAGCACCCCCGCAGTTCGTGGTGATGTATACGAATACGTATACACACATATATATATTGTTTATATATTGTTTGAGTGCATTGATGATAATATGGATATTTGGTGTTCTTGGATATTTAGTGTCGCGAAACCCTATAGTAGTGGTCGCACCACGTATGCACACACACACCCATACTTGCATACTTTCTTCTTTCATTTGTGCTTATTCAAGAATACATAGTTATGTGTTCATATGGGTATGGGACTATGTGTTCACATACGGATTTGAGGATGATACTTGGGTTTGAGATGAGTCGATGAGATTTGTATTGAGGTTGTGAATTCGGTGATATGGCAGGATTCGTATTTGAGATACGACATGACGTTGTAGCGGGTCCTTTGACGTAGTGTTTCACACACGTGCATGCATACGTAGGTGGTATCAGTATTTTACTAGACATAGATCGATACCCGGATTATGATCTTTGATAAAGGGGATACCAGGTGAATAGTGTGATGAATGTGATATTGACCCGTACCCAGACGTGGGGATGCCGTACGACGGATTTACGTACGAGCTATATATTGATGATACATCCGCACTCTTGACTTGGGAATATCTGATTATAGATATGGTATCGGATGTGATATTATCGAGGCAGGATCATCGACTAATATATATATATATATATATATATGTTTATATATATATCGACTCAGATGTTAGGCGGTTTCCTTACCTGTAGTTCAGCTTGTTAGTTCAGCCGTATAGTTTAGTGTAGTTGTTAGACTATATTAGACTTCTACCTATTTCAAAACTAATGAATCGTGGGTATTTTAAAAGACAGGTCAAGGGATTCTACGGATATTTCAAAAGACGTGCCTTTTCTTAAAAACATCGTAGCCCTTATTTTCAAAACACCGCGATTCGTGTTATTTCAAAAGGCGCTATTGTAGGACTTATATTAGGGTAATGCAGTTTAGTTACCTTTGTGTCTAGTATTCAGCTCCTGTATATTATTGATGTTGCTCCGCATCGCATACTTATTGTAATTCATATTTCATTATTGATATCATGCTGTTAGGACACCATCACCATTACCGATGATGCGTATGTACCACGTACACTTACTTGCCGGCTCACACACATCTTCATCGGTAATTGCCATGTCACGTACACATAGAAAATACTATTACATTGACATAACCTGTTAGCTAATAGTTTAGACATGATATTAGTGTACTTGCCTTATATGCTAGTTTAGACATTGTAGTTATTACCTGCTACTTCATGCAAACTGTTATTCATTATATGCCGCATTCATGGATGCTCATGCTTATATTCATGGTTTTACATGCTATTGATGATTCGGATTTCCATGATATTTTCTGGATTTGGAGAAAAACCGCAAAACATATATAAACTGCTTTCTCTCTTTTTAAATAAAAATGCGGTTTTCCCATGATGTATGAGTCGTCCACCATGAGTTTGCTGATGGATTTCGAGACCCGATTCGAGGAGATGGATGAACCGTTTCGGATACATGGTGGGCCCGGTAAGGTACCCCGGGGCAAGAAGTGCGTGGTGATGACGATGTGAGCCTGGCAGAGGGAGACTACCTACCGGTGATATTACCCGACGCGTCGGATATCCGGAGGATACCGTCGTGGTCTTGAGATGGATGGTAGGGGCCGGTCTGGACTGACGGCGCCTTAGATATTGAGATTTCGAGATATTGAGGTACTGAGATTTGATGATACAGGCCAGTCCGGATAGCCGGAGCCTGAGGTTTTGAGACATTGAGATTTATGTTTTATGTCGATGCTAGACACTGTTGATACTGCTTTCATTTATGATACCTCATTTTAAAAATACAAAGGAAATCTCACTAATTTATGAAAACAGTTTCTTCATTTACATGTATTCTGTTTTCATGCATTCATACCTCATTCATATGATACATTGCTACCTGAGGCACTGACACGGGCACATGAGATTACACTCGGGTTAGATATTACCCTAGCCATTGTTATAGGCTGCATGTTATACATATATTTGAGGATATATTATGATCTTTGACCTAGGTTGCGTTATTTATGCGATTTCTTTCCGTAGATGTTTTTCTATTCACGAGTTGGCAACTCACCCCCGTTGTGCCCCAGTTTCTTGCAGGTTTGCCGTACAGGTTTCATTACGGCTTGCGGGCATAGTTTCCTCCGGGTGATTTGCTAGTAGGTTGGTTTACTTGTATCGTACCCCCCATTATATAACTTGTATATTATTACTCTGTTGTATCTAGAAGTTCCATCAACCAAAAATGTATTTTTTTTAGATAGAGACCAGAGATGCTATTCTTTCGACCTTAGAGTCGCGCGTTTTATTTCTGTGGTTTTCTTGTGGTTTTGGGTTTTTGATCCTCGCCGTTGGCGTTGTATATTATATTACTTGTGTGGTTGTGACCGTCGATTGACGAAGAGCTAGCTCCCTCTTGGGGATGCCCTTTTATTGATTTCGTATACTATTCATGTTGTATCCCGTTTGGGGGCCAGTATTTACAAAGGAGACTCTGCCGAAATTTTCAGGAAATATTTGATGTTTTAAAAAAAAACGCATAATTCGGCTTATGCTATTAAAACTACTTGATTTAAATTGGTTTTCCTTCACTCTACTACTTTTCTTGGTTTGGATTTCTGGGTTTTCGGCTTTCTTAGATTACGAACGCCTCGAGACGTTTCGTAGTTTAAGTGCCGGTCATGTTCCGTATTTTCGGGTCATGACAAAGTTGGTATCAGAGCGTTAGGTTTTACCTTCGGAGCGTAGGATGGCCCTTGGTTGATGGAATAGGTGACTAAAGTAGAGTGACGTACCGTAGGTATGTTCCGCGGCATATTTACGATACGCTACTCCACTTAAGAAGCCTTAGGATGTACATTTCTTTGCTCAGTATTATATTCATTCTGATCTAGCCTCATCAGTACCAGTTATGGTTTTGCTGCCACGATTACGGGCAGGAAGAGCTACAGCTAGAGTTGCGGTCAGCACGAGCTCGTCACGAACGAGGACCGACCAGGGCGAAATTCCGGCGACACACGATTGCAGAGATGTGTCTTTTTACTGTGTTTCCGCGCCACGAGCGTTTGGCGGATTGCCTTTATGAGGTTACTCGGATGTGTTGATCGACACTAGAGGATTGAGCCAATGATAGAGGCCAGCCAGATTTTGATGACCGTTGGTGTGTTGCTTATTCATGATGGTTGAGACACTATTCAGCGTGCAGACGAGTGAGCCAGTTGTTGCTGCGAACGACGAGATATTGCCCCAGATGCTGGCGTTAGTGCAGAACGAGTTGTACTAAGAGATGATAGAAGGTCGCTAGTCATCGAGGATGAATGAATAGGACATGTGGATCGTTCGCCTACCCCGATGCGAGGTCATCAGATAGATTGATTCCAGCTAGAGACGACTTCACGCGGAGACGTTGGGAGTCGACAGAGACAATCGAATGTCAGAAACCTATTATTCCAAGTTTAAAGTAGTCGGAAAGACATGCAGGCAATTCTATGGTCCCTCTAGAAGAATGAAACCCTAACTCGACTTAATGACCGTGTGAAAGCCTTTGAACCTTCGGGTTTGCGGCAGTTCTACGGCGCCATTAGTGAGGCTTGGGTTTGCCCTTCTATGGCTGGACCACCGATGCTGTGGTATGTACTCGATACTATTAAACTGTGCCCAAGAGGTTGAGCTCTTGGGGGATTATGAGGTTTTGACGACTCGATCGGATGGCTCGACTTAATTCGGATGCTAGGTGGTGAGATGCATTCCTTGGGAGACTCCCGATACGAGGATAGCCGTTGGAGCTCAGTCCATGTAGCCACGATGAGACGAGTCCGAAGCAGTCGACATTTGAGAAAGTGGAGTAAAGAGGTCCGTACAATATCTGGATAAGACGACGTTCCACTCCGCCTACATCAGAGATGCGATACGCATGACGAGGCATTGTGCTTGGATATACCTTCCCGAGGAGTCGCGATGAGAATGCAGTCGTTCTAGAGCAAGACGCAGATATAGTAAAGGACGATGACTTCCGGACAGTTGGCAGAGACGAGACATGGAAGAGACCGTGAGCAGGATTCCTTCCAGGACACTGCTGCAATGATACTTGCACCCAGGATCAGATGTGTCATGTACATTCAGAGAGCCAGAGGCCGACGCCAGCGATATGCTGTCTTACGAGTGGTCACGATGATTGACCGGGAGATGACAAGAGATGTGCCAGAACGGGATCATCCCCGTTAGCACACCTGACAAGGCCGATGAGCCGATGAACCAAGAGATTGGTAATTCACAGTGAAGACCTTGACCCAGGAGTGGTCATTGTTATGCACACCAGCAGGCCAGAGTTCATGATCATCGACGAGACGTCCCACTAGTGACCGCGACAGTTGGCCAGAGATTCTTGAGTATGTGCTTGAGCGGGACTATTCCGCCATACTAGATTTCGATGTTTTGGGGTGAATTATTCGCATGATTTTGTTGTGATGATTGAGGATTTACGATTTTCGCACAGTCGTTGCACTTGATATCGTTTTCGTGCTTGGTTTCACATGTTTGTGATTTTACGGTTTTAGACATTTGAGTTGATTTTGTGCGTATATACGCACACGATTTGGTTTTTGCACGCGGTATAGTTCATATATGCTTGCAGTGCAGTGTTACGCATGTTGTGCATTTAGATGCACTGGACTCTGATTTCGATGGTGATGTTCGATATTTGTTTTGTGCACCTGATTTGATTTTGCGCATGTTCGGCACTTGATATTGGATTTCGTGCACGATGGATGCACCTGATTTGGATTTTCGCGTATGTTGGGCGCATGTTTTGAAGTGTAATTTTGGTGCACACCAGAAGCACTAAATCGAGATTTTTCGTGCATGTCAGATGCACCTGATTTTGCTGTCAGGCACACATGTTGCCTACGACAGATGTTCCGTGCACACCCGATGCACTTAGATCTTGTTTCTGTGCACTTGTTGGCACGTATATGGATTTTGATTTCCGTGCGCACCAGACGCACGTAGTATTCATACGCGTATTTGGGATTGATTTTTCCTATAGAGCAGTACGTTTTTATGATATTTGCAATGTGTTTTCGTACTGGGCAGGACTAGTCAGAGGACAGTACCTGAATATATTTGGCATTCATTTCCTTCAGATATTTACATATATAGATTTGATATTTACATGTATAGTTTCGAGTTATATCATATTGGTTTGTATTGGATTTGACATTTGTGTCTTTACCGTGACTTCGATGATTGCGGGATTCTTGACGGAGTTTTGATTTTGAGTTATCTGCTCATTACTCATGCGCATGTATTGCGCTATGATGCGTTTTATGTACTTATGATTTCGGAGCCCCGACGACTTGATGGTTTTGCTTGGATGTTTTTGTATTTGGGGGGAGTTTGAATTTAAATTCGAGGACCGAATTTCTTTAAGGGGGTAAGATTGTAACGTTTTGAAAATCGTTTCGGTGAAATTTCGAAAAATCGGTAAAATAAGGGGGTTTTCTGTAAAAAGTCAAAATACAAATATCTTATTATAAAAATTAAATATACATATTCTAGCTATGTAATTACTAGTATTTGGTGTTTATTGAGCCACTGGTGAAATTTCAAATTTTCTGAAAAAAAAATAAAAATTATTATTTTATTATTATTTTAAGCCGTCACTAATACATTTAATTAGGAAAAATTACAAACTGGAATGGGTTGAAACAAATTTTGTACATCATAACACATTAAACAAAATTTTAACATGTTATTTTTGAAATAAAATGAAATTGTCAAACGGTGTTAGAAAATATTGAAGAAAAATTGCTTATTTTGTGAAAATAAATTAGGTATTTGAGGTATGGGGGTATTTTCTTCACTTGGAACTTGCTACACACACACCCACACTCACACACCCCATTTCCCCCCCTTTAGTGGCTGAAATTCAGCAGCCCCTCCCCACTCTCCCCTCCAATTAAACAAAACAAATGAAAGAAAAATGATGAAATGGAAAATGAAAACATTAAAGAAATAAAGTATGGAACTAGATAATTAGAGTATGGTTTTGTGTTGACTTTGAGACCCACATCTCTCTCTCTCCCTCACCAAATTCTGGCCGAGCCCCCCCTTTGTCCAGCCCCCCAATTTCCCCCCTCTCATTTCATCACAAAATTCCATCAAAAATCCAAAAATTTACTCACAAATTCAAAGCAAACTCCAAATCCAAGCTTTACCCATTATTCTTTAGCCAATTTAGTATGGATCTTGGGGGATGGAAGCAAGTTTGGGAGGCTAAGCTTCATGTTTGATCTCTTGATCATGAGGTATAAAGTTTCATCCAAATTTGTTAATTGTTAATTGTATGTTTGAATCTAGTTGTAATTAGATGTTTAATTATGGAATTAATTAAAATTTAACTTTCAAGAGAAGGGTTTGAAATTCAAGTTAGGTTTTTGTTTTGGAGTTGGGTTGTGATCAATTGTGCATGGTTGTGTGATATGATCTAGCATCTTAAAACTTGTTAAAACTAATCTAATTGCTAGTTTGCAAATTGTTAGTTTAAAATTGTAATAATTGTACAAATATTGCAAACTAGGTTTTTTAGAATTGATGGAAATGAGTGATTTTAAAATCTAATTAACATTGGTATGACATAATTAAGATGTTTAATGAACATTATAGCCACTAGAATTGTTAAAATATTTAGATTGGTTAAAACACCAAGTTTTGAACTAAAAAGGTAACTTTTGCTAACTAGATTTTGGTTTAATTTAATTTAGCAAGATTAAAAATCTAGTAAATGTTTATGTGGCCTAATTAAGATAATTAGTGAGTATTGTGACCACTAGTTTGCTAAAACATCAAGACTTGTAGTAAAACGGTTAACGACCCCTTTACTAGGCTTTTTGGAAATAAACTGATTTGATCATTTTATTGGTTTTGATGATTTGCATCCTATTTCATATATTTTTAGTGACTTATAAAACAACGATTGGTATGTTTGGTTTTTTTCTCGATCAATCGGCGTGTGTACACCGATGTCGAGGGTTTTGGGGTTGATTTGAGAAAGCAAACCATAGGTTTTGACCTATGTGGGATTCGTGAGTAGTTTTGGTCATGAGTCGGATTTTAATGCGATACGGTGCGTTATGATATGTAGGTACCCCATGTTGACTTCGAGACGACAAGCAAGATCGTGGCGACGTCGGCACCGGCGAGCGAGGACCAGGTGAGTAGATTTTTATCTATGGGAAGAAGTCGGGTGGATGGCGTATAGCACCCCCGCAGTTCGTAGTGATGTATACGAATACGTATACATACATATATATATTGTTTATATATTGTTTGAGTGCATTGATGATAATATGGATATTTGGTTTTCTTGGATATTTAGTGTCGCGAAACCCTAGAGTAGTGGTCGCACCACGTATGCACACACCCACCCATACTTGCATACTTTCTTCTTTCATTTGTGCTTATTCAGGAATACATAGTTATGTGTTCACATGGGTATGGGACTATGTGTTCACATACGGATTTGAGGATGATACTTAGGTTTGAGATGAGTCGATGAGATTTGTATTGAGGTTGTGAATTCGGTGATATGGCAGGATTCGTATTTGAGATACGACATGACGTTGTAGCGGGTCCTTTGACGTAGTGTTTCACACACGTGCATGCATACGTAGGTGGTATCAGTATTGTACTAGACATAGATCCGTACCCGGATTATGATCTTTGATAAAGGGGATACCAGATGAATAGTGTGATGAATGTGATATTGACCCGTACCCAGATGTGGGGATGCCGTACGACGGATTTACGTACGAGCTATATATTGATGATAAATCCGCACTCTTGACTTGGGAATATCTGATTATAGATATGGTATCGGATGTGATATTATCGAGGCGGGATCACCGACTAATATATATATATATATATGTTTATATATATATCGACTCAGATGTTAGACGGTTTCCTTACCTGTAGTTCAGCTTGTTAGTTCAGCCGTATAGTTTAGTGTAGTTGTTAGACTAGATTAGACTCCTACCTATTTCAAAACTAACGAATCATGGGAATTTTAAAAGACAGGTCAAGGGATTCTACGGATATTTCAAAAGACGTGTCTTTTCTTAAAAACACCGTAGCCCTTATTTTCAAAACACCGCGATTCGTGTTATTTCAAAAGGCGCTATTGTAGGACTTATATTAGGGTAATGCAGTTTAGTTACCGTTGTGTCTAGTATTCAGCTCCTGCATATTATTGCTGTTGCTCCGCATCGCATACTTATTGTAATTCATATTTCATTATTGATATCATGCTGTTAGGACACCATCACCATTACCGATGATGCGTATGTACCACGTACACTTACTTGCCGGCTCACACACATCTTCATCGGTAATTGCCATGTCACGTACACATAGAAAATACTATTACATTGACTTAGCCTGTTAGCTAATAGTTTAGACATGATATTAGTGTACTTGCCTTATATGCTAGTTTAGACATTGTAGTTATTACCTGCTACTTCATGCAAACTGTTATTCATTATATGCCGCATTCATGGATGCTCATGCTTATATTCATGGTTTTACATGCTATTGATGATTCGAATTTCCATGATATTTTCTGGATTTGGAGAAAAACCGCAAAATATATATAAACTGCTTTCTCTCTTTTTAAATAAAAATGCGGTTTTCCCATGATGTATGAGTCGTCCACCATGAGTTTGCTGATGGATTTCGAGACCCGATTCGAGGAGATGGATGAACCGTTTCGGGTACATGGTGGGCCCGGTAAGGTACCCCGGGGCAAGAAGCGCGTGGTGATGACGATGTGAGCCTGGCAGGGGGAGACTACCTACCGGTGATATTACCCGACGCGTCGGATATCCGGAGGATACCGTCGTAGTTTTGAGATGGATGGTAGGGGCCGGTCTGGACTGACGGCGCCCTAGATATTGAGATTTCGAGATATTGAGGTACTGAGATTTGATGATACAGGCCAGTCCGGATAGCCGGAGCCTGAGGTTTTGAGACATTGAGATTTATGTTTTATGTCGATGCTAGACACTGTTGATGCTGCTTTCATTTATGATACCTCATTTTAAAAATACAAAGGAAATCTCACTAATTTATGAAAACAGTTTCTTCATTTACATGTATTCTGTTTTCATGCATTCATACCTCATTCATATGATACATTGTTACCTGAGGCAGTGACACGGGCATATGAGATTACACTCGGGTTAGATATTACCCTAGCCATTGTTATAGGCTGCATGTTATACATATATTTGAGGATATATTATGATATTTGACCTAGGTTACATTATTTATGCGATTTCTTTCCGTAGATGTTTTTCTATTCACGAGTTGGCAACTCACTCCCGTTGTGCCCCAGTTTCTTGCAGGTTTGCCGTACAGGTTTCATTACGGCTTGCGGGCATAGTTTCTTCCGGGTGATTTGCTAGTAGGTGGGTTTACTTGTATCGTACCCCCCATTATATAACTTGTATATTATTACTCTGTTGTATCTAGAAGTTCCATCAACCAAAAATGTATTTTTTTTGAGATAGAGACCAGAGATGCTATTCTTTCGACCTTAGAGTCGCGCGTTTTATTTCTGTGGTTTTCTTGTGGTTTTGGGTTTTTGATCCTCGCCGTTGGCATTGTATATTATATTACTTGTGTGGTTGTGACCGTCGATTGACGAAGAGCTAGCTCCCGCTTGGGGATGCCCTTTTATTGATTTCGTATACTATTCATGTTGTATCCCGTTTGGGGGCCAGTATTTACAAAGGAGACTCTGCCGAAAATTTCAGGAAATATTTGATGTTTTAAAAAAAACGCATATTTCGGCTTATGCTATTAAAACTACTTGATTTAAATTGGTTTTCCTTCACTCTACTAGTTTTCTTGGTTTGGATTTCTGGGTTTTCGGCTTTCTTAGATTACGAACGCCTCGTGACGTTTCGTAGTTTAAGTGCCGGTCATGTTCCGTACTTTCGGGTCGTGACAGTATCTTTAGTACTTTTCTTAAATGGGCTTCTAGGTTTCTTCCAGATCTCCCAGTGAATAATGTAGTGGATTTTAACCGTTGCTTCGAGACGAAATCTTGGACCTTGTGCTGCTTTGTATTTTGTGAACTGATCTTTATGTTGGCTTGATCAAGATCCTTCTGTTTGTTGGCCAAAGTCTCACTTTTACATCGTCTTTTATCTTTTTCACTGTTTTTCTCCCAAGAACCTGTAACCTGTACTATGTAGCAGACATGGGTCAAAAGCACCTGTTTATTTGTAAAATAAATAAGAATGGGGAATATGATAATGCAATATTATGGTATGAACAGCACACACATGCATACTTGCTATACTTATGCTTGGATGATAAGGATAGTGGATGATATTTGGAGATGAGTCGATGATATTAGGCATAGTGCCATGATATCGGTGATATGATGTGGTTCGTATTTGGGATACGACATGAGATTTTTAGCGGGCTTTTAGGCGTGTGATTTCATACAAGCACACACACACATATATATATATATATATCGATGGTATCAGTTTGTACTAGACTTAGATCTGTATCCCAGTTCATGAGATATGATGATAAGGATACCAGATAATTGTTGAGATAAATGTGAGATTCGACCCGTACCCAGATTTGGGATGCCGTACGACGGATTTACGTACGAGCTATTTATATTGACGATAGATCCGCACTCTTGACTCGAGGATGTCATATTGTATATTGTATCGTATGTGATACTATTGAGGCGGGATTACCGACTATTATATTTATATTTATCGACTCAGATTTACGTGGTTTCCATACCCTTTCGATTAGTTTGTTATTTAGATTTGTAGTTTACTTAGTTGATGCTAGACTAGACCCGAGTCATACATTTTTCAAAAACTAACGAATCGTGGGTATTTAAAGACAGGCCAAGGAATACTACGAATATTTTCAAGGATATACTTTTTCATAAAAACCTGTAGCCCTATTTTCTAAAACACCATGATTCGTGCAACTTTCAAATACCAAAAACCTGCATGACTCGTATATAAGAAGGTATATTTCTTTATTGCTGCATTATTATCCATTTACCATTTATTCTACTTCTCGCATTGCATTGCATGCTTATATGATATTGATTCATATTCCTTTGTGCATATGACTTATAGCATACCTGTATACTTATATGCTTACGCATATGTCTTTACATAGTTACATGCTCATATTACTGTTTCACGTTGCACATACTATAATTCACGGATTTCGCATTGCGATATGGTTTCATATGATGTTTTTCTGGATTATTTTACCCCTGCGTATATATATCAGTGGTATGGGACGCTGAAATATATATATGTATACCCATCGTATATACATATTAATGGTATGGGACGCTGATATATATATATATATACCTACATAATATATCATTATGATGATCTATGTAAATTTACTTATTCATTATATATGAGTGGGGCCTATATGGTCGATATGAGGGGCCTTTATGGTCGATGTGAGGGGCCTATGTGCCTGATGTATGGATGACATGTTATATCCCATACCCCACATTTATTTTATATGCATTGCTTCATGTATTAGTAGTACCTGATAGAGTACCTTTCATGACTATTGCATATGCACAATACCATTTATTGCTTCATGTATTAGTAGTACCCGATAGAGTACCTTCATGAATGTTGCATACATATTGGATACATGATATATGAGATTTACTTGATATTGGGATATTGAGATATATATTTTGTGTCGATACTTGACACTGATTTTCTGATGATTTCATTGATGATATTTGAATGTTTATTCAAAAATCTCACTATATTAAGAAAACGGTTTTCTCATTCATGATGTCTTCTGTTTTCATTTTACCGCATTCATACCTCATATTTACGATATTTTGCTACCTAAGGCACTGACATGAGCACATGCATTCAGTTATGTTTAGATGTTTACCCTTGCCTTTTTATTATGCTTTAGACTTTATCATTTTGAGGATATATATATTACTGATCGTTTGACCTAGGATTTAGTCATACATACGATTTCTGCTCTGTGATGTTTTCTACTCACGAGTTGGCAACTCACCCCCGTTGTGCCACAGTTTCTTGCAGGTTTTGCCGTACAGGTTCCATTGCGGCTTTCTGGCACACTGCTTCCTTTCTGGGTGATTGCTTTGGTAGGCGGGTTCACTTGCATCGTGACCACCATTGTACTTATTTATTTTTCAGTTGTATCTAGTAAAATTCCATCAACCAGACTTGTATATTTATTCAGACTTAGAGACCAGTTGTTTATTATTTCGACCTTAGAGTCGCTCATTGTATTATTATGGATTTCATGCTATTTGAGTTTCCTTTTGAGTTTTGATTCTCGCCCTTCGGCGTTGTATATTATTATTGCTTGCGTGGTTATGACCATCGATTGACGAAGAGCTAGCTCCCGCTTGGGGATGCCTTTTATCATTGTGCATATATTATTCTTGTTGTACCCCGTTCGGGGACAGTATTTACAAAGGAAACTCTGCCGAAATTTTCAGAAAAGACTAGAGATTTTAAAAATGCATATTCGGCTTATTATTTTAAAAACCTTGTTTTTAAAACATGTTTTCTTCACCTCTTTAAAACTAGTTTTCATTCATTTATTATTTAAAATGGTTTTAGATTTCTGGGCTTTTGGCTTACTTGGATAAGATAGGGTCCTATAGACTTCATATGATTCAAGGGCCAGTCACGTGCTATTTCGGGTCGTGACAAAGTTGGTATCAGAGCGCTAGGTTAACCTTGGTTCGAGTCTAAGTTTGACTATGCGGAGCCTAGAGCGTTTATATATATATATATATATATATATATATATATATATATATATATATATATATATATATATACGGAACTTAGGCTTGACCTTACAGAATTTAGACTTAGTCGAGGGGGTATTAGACCCGAACTTTCGTCGCGTAGGTTGACCTTGATTGATGGAGTAGGTGACTTGAGGAGTGTGACGTACCGTGTGTATGTTCCGCGGCAAACTTACGATACGCCACTCCGCTTAAGGAGCCTTAGGATGTACATTTCCTTGCACAGTACTATATTCATTCCTATGATCTATCCTCATCGATGTGGTTATGATTTTGCTGCCATGATTACATGGGCAGAGAGAGCTACAGCTAGAGTTGCGTCAGCGTGAGCTCGTCACTGTAACGTTTTGAAAATCGTTTCGGTGAAATTTCGGAAAATCGGTAAAATAAGGGGGTTTTCTGTAAAAAGTCAAAATACAGATATCTTTATTATAAAATTAAATATATATATTCTAGCTATGAAATTGCTAGTATTTGATGTTTATTGAGCCACTGGTGAAATTTCAAATTTTCTGAAAAATTTTCCGAAATTAATTATTTTAATATTATTTTAAGGCGTCCCTAATACATTTAATTAGGGAAAATTACAAATTGGAATGAGTTGAAACAAATTTTGTGCATCATAACACATTAAACAAAATTTTAACATGTCGTTTTTGAAACAAAATGAATTTTTCAAGATGGGTTTAGAAAATATAAAAGAAAATGCTTAATTTGTGAAAATAAGTTATAAGATGAGTTGATGGGGGGGTTTCTTGTGAATGGAAATTCTACCCAACACACACACCCACATGACAGGCCGAGCCCTCTTATGGCAGCCCCTATTTTGCCCCCACTCCCCACTCATTTCTTTCCACTTCAATTAATAAAAGAAATTTAAAAAGGGGATTAAAATATAAGATGATGGGAATGCTTCTACATATGTCCACATAAATTCACCCACTCCATTTTCTCTCTCCCTGTCCCAAATTCCTGCAGGCCGAGCCCTCCCCAATCAGCCCCCAATTCTCCCCACTTCTTTTCTAACACAAAATTTCACACAATTTCAAAAAAAATCAAGAGAAAAACCTTACAAACTCCAAATCCATGCTTTACCCATTTTCCTTTAGCCAATTTAGCATAGATCTTGGGGGATGGAAGAAAGTTTGGGAGGCTAAGATTCATGTTTGATCTTCAATCAATGAGGTATAAATTCTAAACCTTTAGTTAAATTGTTGTATTAATACTTTAAATCAAGACATAATTAGTTAGTATTATGGGCTAGATTTCAAGTTTAAGATTTCTAGAGGGGGTTTTGGAATTCAAGTGAATGTTGTATCACTTATTTTTTTTGTTGTAATGGGTAGTTTAACATCTTATGTTTTGGAGAATGTAAGCTAGTAGTTAGTTTACTAATTGTTGCTTCAAAATTTGTCCAATTTCATAAATTTTGTTAACTAGGTTTTTATAATTAATATAATTAGAAGAGAGATGAAATTAGAAATGGTTTGTGTGAATTAGTTGAGTTAATTAGTGACCATTATGGCCACTAAAATTTGTTAAAATGTTTTTATTGGTTAAAACATCAAGTTTTGAACAAAAAGGGTAATTGTGCTAACTAGATTTTGGTTTAAGGAAATTTAGCAAGATTAAAAATCTAGTAAATGTTTATGTGGCCTATTTAAGCTATTTAGTTAATATTGTGACCGCTAGTTTTGCTAAAACATAAAGATTTGTATTAAAACGGTTAGTTTTGCTTACTAGGTTTCGGAAAAATAGCTTTTAAAGTGAATTTGAAGTTTTGATGATTTAAACCCTATTTTATATATATAATTAGGTGTTGTGAAACCGCGAATGGTGCGTTTGAGTTTTTCTCGATGGTTGACGTTTGTACATCGACATCGAGGGTTCGTTTGGCTATCTTGCATGCGTAGACGATAGGTTTTGACCTATGCGTGATACGCGTGCCGAATTGGTTTTTGTATACCGTTTCGATTTCGGATTTGGTTTTTATGCTTTACGATACGTGGCGACATGTAGGTACCCCAGGTGGACTTTGAGACGACAAGCAAGCGCTTGACGACGTCGGCACCGGCGAGCTCAGATCAGGTGAGTAGATTTATATCTACGGGGAGAAGTCGGGTGGATGGCGTATAGCACCCCCGCAGTCTGTGGTGGTGTATACATATGCGTATACACACCAACAATTATTATATGATTTTTGGGATTAATAACGATGTTCAGGATGGATATTGGTGTGTTGGATTATTTTAGCGTTGCGAACCCTAGGGTAGTGTTGCACTACACATACACACCTACATACTTGCATACATTCTTATTTATATGTGCTCATGGGATTCTTTATAGTTATGTGATCACATGGGTATGGGACTATGTGTTCACATACGGATCTGAGGATGATACTTGGGATTGAGCTGAGTCGATGAGATTTGTTTTGTGGTTGTGATATCGGTGATATGGCAGGATTCGTACTTGAGGTACGTCATGGTGTTATAGCGGATCTTGGGGCGGCGATACGGGTGAATAGTGTTATAAATAAAATGGTCGATATGTGATCGTGATATGAAGCATGATATGCTAGGATATTGATATTAGGCCGTATCGGGCGATGTATACCCTTGATGATGCTATGTGCTGACGGTATCGGTTTGTACGGGATTGTCGATCTGTAGTCAGATCATGAGTATATTGAGGATATTAGTATTGTACTAGACATAGGTCAGTACCCTAGACTATGATCTTGAATAAAGAGGATACCAGAGGAATGGTGTGAGGAATATGATATTGACCCGTAGCTAGATTTGGGGATGCCGTACGACGGATTTACGTACGAGCTATATCTTGATGATTGATCCGCACTCTTGACTTGGGATGTCTGATTGTAGATATGGTATCAGATATGATATTATTGAGGCGGGATCACCGACTAATATATATACAGGTATGTATATGGATCGACTCAGATGTTAGGCGGTTTCCTTACCTGTAGTCCAGCTTGTTAGCTTAGCCCTTTAGTTTAGTTTAGTTGTTATATTAGATTCGATTCTTACCTATTTCAAAAACTAACGAATCATGAGTATTTTAAAAGACAGCCCAAGGGATCCTACGGATATTTCAAAAGACGTATCTTTTCATAAAAACACCGTAGCCCCTATTTTCAAAACCCCATGATTCGTGTTATTTCAAAAGGCACCATTTGTAGGACTTATATTAGATTAATGCAGGTTAGTTACAGTTGCGTCTAGTATTCAGCTCCCGCTTATTATTGTGGTTCGCTTCGCATCGCATACTTATGTTATAATTTCTTATTGCAATGTTGATATCATATTGTTAGGACACCAGCACCATTACCGATGATGCGTATGTACCACGTACACTTACTTGCCGGCTCACACACATCTTCATCGGTAATTGCCATGTCACGTACACCTTAGAAAATATTGTTGCCTGACTTATCGTGTTAGTTAGTAATTTGACATGATATTAGTGTACCTGCCTTATATGCCAGCTTAACATTGTAGTTATTACTTGTCACTTCATGCATACTGTTATTCATTGTTATGCCTATATTCATGGTTTTACATGCTATTGATGATTTGGATTCGGATTTCCATGAAATTTTCTAGATTTGGGGGGGGGGGAGAAACCGCAAAACTTATATAAACTGATTTCTCTCTTTTTTAATAAAAAGTGTGGTTTTTCCCATGATGTATGAGTCGTCCACCATGAGTTTGCTGATGGATTTCGAGACCCGATTCGAGGAGACGGATGAACCGTTTCGGGTACATGGTGGACCCGGTAAGGTACCTCGGGGCAAGAAGCGCGTGATGATGACGATGTGAGCCTGGCAGGGAAGCACTACCTACCGGTGATTTTACCCGACGCGTCGGATATCCGGAGGATACCGTCGTGGTCTTGAGATGGATGGTAGGGGCCGGTCTGGACTGACGGCGCCCTAGATATTGTGATTGAGACAATGAGATTTCGAGATATTGAGGTACAGAGACTGTGATACAGAGATATCGAGATATTGGGATTACGTTTTGTGCCGATGCTAGGCACTGTTTTATGCTGATTTCATTATGATGCCTCATTTTAAAAATACAAAGGAAATCTCACCAAATTATGAAAACAGTTCTTCATTTACATGTATTCTGTTTTCATGCATTCATACCTCGTTCATATGATATATTGCTACCTGAGGCACTGATACGGGCACATGAGATTACACTCGGGTTAGATATTTACCCTAGCCTTGTTATAGCTTGCATGTTATATATATATATATATATATATATATATATATATATATATATAATTGAGGATATATTATGATCATTGACCTAGGTTGCGTTATTTATGAGATTTCTTTCCGTAGATGTTTTTCTATTCACGAGTTGGCAACTCACCCCCGTTGTGCCCCAGTTTCTTGCAGGTTTGCCGTACAGGTTTCATTACGGCTTTGCGGGCATAGTTTCCTTCGGGTGATTTGCTAGTAGGTGGGTTTACTTGTATCGTACCCCCATTATATATCTTGTATATCTTTATTCTGTTGTATCTAGAAGTTCCATCAACCAAAACATGTATTTATTTGAGATAGAGACCAGGGATGTTTATTCTTTCGACCGTAGAGTCGCGCGTTATATTCTATGGATTTCATGCTGGTTGGAGTTCTTTTTATTTGTTGTGATCCTCGCCTTTAGGCGTTGTATATTATGTTGCTTACAGGTTGAGTCACATATGGTTTTTCCTATACTCTACTACTTCTCTTGGTTTGGATTTCTGGGTTTCGGCTTACTTAGAATACGTACACCTTGAGACGTTCGTAGTCTAAGTGCCGGTCATGTTCCGTAATTTTGGGTCGTGACAGTCACGGACAAGGACCGACCAGGGCATGATTCCAGAGACGTACGATTGCATAGAGAAGCGTCATTTTAGTGTGTTTTCGCGCCATGAGCGTTTGACGGATCGCTTTTACGAGATTACTCAGACGTGCAGATCAGCACCAGAGGGTTGAGCCACTGATAGGGGTCAGCCAGAATGTAATGACCATTTTTGTATCGCTTATTCATGATGATTGAGGCGTTGTTCAGCGTACGGACGAATGAGCCAGTTGTTGCTGCAAATGATGAGATATCGCCCAGATGTTGGAGATACTGCAGCATGAGTATATACTTAGAGATATGATGGATGGTCGCTAGTCACCCGAGGATGAAAGACTAGGACATATGGTTCGTTCGCTTACCCCGATGCGAGGTCATCAGATTGATTGATTCCAGCTAGAGACGACTTCACACAGGTTCATTGGTAGTCGATGGAGGCGATCGAATGTCAGAAACCCATATTCCAAGTTTAAAGTATTCGGAAAGACATGCAAGCGATTCTATAGACCCTCTAGAAGAATGAAATCCTAACTCGACATAATGACCGTGTGAAAACCTTTGAACCTTAGGGTTTGCGGAAGTTCCACGGTACCATTAGTGAGGCTTGGGTTTTCCCTTCTACGGCTGGTCCACCGATGCTGTGGTATGTACTCGATACTATTAAACTGTACCCAAGATGTTGAGCTCTTGGGGATTATGAGGTTTTGACAAATCGATCGAATGGTTCGACTTCATTCGGATGCTATGTGATGGGATGCGTTGCTTAGGAGACTCCAGATACGATTATAGCCATTAGAGCACAGCCCATGCAGCCACGATGAGACGAGTCCGAAGCGGTCGACAGCAGAGAAAAGTGGAGTAAGAGATTCGTACGAGATCTTGATGAGATGACGTTCTACTTCGCCGACATCAGAGATGCGATACACATGCTGAGGCGTTGATTAATGATATATCTTCCAGAAGGATTCGCGATGAGTATGTAGCCGTTCTAGATTAAGAAACAGAATGAGAAAAGGGTGATAACCTCCGGACAGTTCGGCAGAAATGAGATTTGAGAGAGACCTCGACAGGACCTTTCTGGAATACTATAAGAGAAGACTTGGACCCAGGAGCGGTTATATTGCGCACACCCAGCAGGCCAGAGTTCAGCATCGTCGACGAGATAGTTGGCCAGAGATCTGTAGAGGATGTGCCAGAGCGGGACTGTTTCCGTCGTCATTCCATATTGGGCCGTTGAGACGAGGAGCTATATATCTAACAATGCACAGTGAGAGACAAGAGCCTAAAAGCACCAGGCGCCAGACCATGAACAGGAGGCAAGTAGATATCTTACTCTGCTTGCATTGGATGCATCGACACCTTCTCGACTTTGAAGGAGGAACTATCGACGACGGTATTTATGATTTGTGATTTGGCGATTCGATTATCACGATCTGTCACCTTGGATTTCGGTATTTTGGGCAATCTATTCGCATGATTTAGTCTTGATGACTGAGTTTCATGATAATTGTTTTCGTGCACCATGGTTGCACCTACTGAAGGAGTTTCTACAGCACCACTACAAGGGTTTAGTAGCATCACACATGCCATTCTTTAAATTTTTAGGGTGCTAGAGAAACTAACCTAAGGATCATACTAGAAAAGCTAGGGTAACAAAACTTTAAACACTTTCACAAGAAGTAAAAGCTAGGTTTAAGGAATACAACCTTTGTAGCTTCCTATGCTAGACTCCTTGGCCACTTGGGGTTTGAAAGAAGCTTGCTTGAGGTCCTCTAAATCCACGACGATCCACCCGGAGTCCTCTTTGTCCAAGCTAGAAGCTATACTAGATCAAGAGAAATAGTTGAAGCCAACACTCTAAACTAGTTGGCTAGAGTAGTGTAGAATGTTGATGTGGTTTCTTTTCTCACTTAAAGACCCTAGCTTGAACACTCTTTCACTCACTAATGGAAGCTAGAGAGCAAGAGAGAGGAAGAAGAAGATGAAGGCAATATGAGAGCTCAAGATAATGATAAGCTTAGGTTAAAAGATGAGAAAAGAAAATATATATATTTTCTTCTTCTCACCTTTAACCCTAGTTAAAAAATATCTAGATATTTTCTTTTGGATGAAAAATGGCCAAGGAAATATAACTCATGGTTAAGGCAAGGGTGACTAGAAGAATAAAATAATTAACCATGAATTAATTTCACTTTCATTTTCTTTTCCAAAAGGAAATATCATTATATTAAATAACAAGGTTTGAGTCTTATAATGCCACCATCTCATATATCAACAACCATGATAGAATAAGTGTATGCATGTATGTGTGCATGCACATCTATATGTGCAACATGTGCATACATGCATGCATACTACAAAAGACAAAAGGGTCTAAAGTGAAAAGCTAATGGTCAATGATAAATCAACACTTGATTTAGCAAACCGGTCATATCACATATGACCCGACCAATAACAAACCGCCCGATTAATATACGGTATCATATACGCGCATTTAATCGGGTCCCCGCGCTTATCTCATATGCACACCACATCGTTTCGCCTGGACTAGGTAACTCCATTGTGGGACTCTAAGACTCGTCAATACGCCGGCAGTGGGTGATGATCATATCAAGCACCTCCAAGCCGCAAGAGGTCAGCTAAATGTAACGGCCACCCGGGTATTGAGCGATCAGAAGAAAACAAGCGAACCTGTCAAAACTCCCATCGAGCCAACCGGCAACACTACCGAACAGTCCAGTCTCTTCGTCAGATATGCTGCATATCGAGCCTAGGGATGGTAACGTCGACCCCAATAACTCAATAAGTCATGCCGATGAATGGTCTATAACAGATCGAGAAACTACTGATAACATTTATCAGTAAATCTCAACAGCCCTCGCCAGGGACTTACTAATATATCCAATCGAGTACTGCACAGCATCAACCCCCAATACCGGGAGAGACGAAACCCCTCCTATCGCTCATCGTCTTCGTGTGTCTCGAGACTATACCCAACAGCCACATGTTTGCACGACTCAGTAGAGCCGTGGTAGGGTGGTAATCAAAGTATAGTGGGAGAACACACAAGACTCTATGACGATCTCGGGTCTACAGACTAACCTGTACCAGTGTCACCTGAGAACTGCTATCCGACGATAGATATAATTCCATATAGGAGTTCTCGGCGAGTCCGTCCAGTGTACCCAATCACCACTGAGCACCCGTATACGATCTCGATGTCAAACATCGATGAATGTGGGAACATCCATCGCCCATCATATGGGTCTAGTATCATATACGCTAGTCTACTCTGGTATATTGATGCCTCGTCTTGATACACCTACGACTAGGGACTTTTCAGGATATGCTTATAAACTACATATGTCCCACTAGTATGATCTCCATCATAATCACAGTAGTCAAGCAAATATCCTCTGGACTTTATCAACATGTGTGAATGAATAAAAGCATGATCAAATCAACATGTCAGATAAAGAAGAACCAGATAGCATACTATCATGTCGAGCAAGAATGTACACTGAATATATATATACATGTATAAATACATCCACTGTCATATAATAGCCTCTAGGGCATACATATATCCAACAATCTCCCACTTGCACTAAGGTCAGCTATTGGCGTATCTCATACCCAACAGCTCAAAAAATCGCTCATGCTGCGGCTGAGGGAGGGCCTTGGTGAGTGGATCCGCAGTGTTATTCTTTGTGTCTAGTCTCCTAATCTCGATCTCGCGGCGATCTACAATCTCCCGGATCAAATGAAAACGCTTCAGGATGTGTCAGGATCGCTGATGGGACCTGGGCTCCTTGGATAACGCCATAGCCCCATTATTATCACAGTACAATGGTATTGGATCGATAATGGTTGGAACTACTCCTAGCTCCGAGATGAACTTCCTCATCCAGACGGTTTCCTTGGTGTCATCATTCGCAGCAATGTACTCAGCCTCCATCGTAGAGTCTGCAACAGTATCTTGTTTGGAACTCTTCCAACTTACCGCCCCTTCATTGAGGGTAAATACAAACCCAAAGATAGATTTGTTGTCGTCCTTATCACTCTGGAAGCTCGAATCGGTAAAGGCCTCCATTTGGAGATCTCCATTACCATACACCAAGAACAATTATTTAGTCCTTCTCAACTACTTTAGAATGTTCTTCACAGCTATCCAGTGATTCTCCCCTGGGTTGGATTGATACCTGCTTACTACACTAAGTGCATAAGCTACATCTGGGCGCGTACATAACATCGCATACATTATAGATCCTACTGCTGAAGCATAGGGTATAATGCTCATGCGAGCTCTCTCTTCATCGGTCTTTGGGCAAGAGTCCATAGAGAGAGTGACCCCATGGCAGGCGGGTAAGGCACCCCGCTTGGAGTCTTCCATACTAAACCTTTTTAGGATGGTGTTGATGTACCTGGTTTGGGACAATCCTAATAACCTTTTGGATCTATCCCTATATATCCGTATGCCCAGAATGTATGTAGCATCACCTAGGTCCTTCATGGAGAACCTTAGTGATAAGAAATATTTGACCGATTGTAGCATAGGAATATCATTTCCTATCAGAAGAATGTCATCCACGTATAATACGAGGAATGTGACAGCTCTCCCTACAGCCTTCTTATAAACACAAGGTTCATCTGGATTTTTTGATGAAATCAAACTCTTTGATAACATCATCGAAACAGATGTTCCAACTCTGTGATGCCTGCTTTAATCTATAAATGGATTTAAGCAATCTACATGCTTTCCCGCTGCTCCCACTGTCAATGAAGCCCTCTGGCTGATCCATATAAACGCATTCTTCTAAATGCCGTTTTAACGTCCATCTGCCAGATTTCATAGTCGTAGTGAGCAGCAATAGCAAGTAGGATCCGAATGGATTTAAGCATGGCTACGGGAGAAAAAGTTTCGTCATAGTCCAAACCTGGTCTTTGACGAAAACCCTTCGCCACAAGTCTTGCTTTATAGGTCTCTACCTGCCCATTTACACCAATCTTTCTTCTAAAGATCCATTTGCACCCCACAGGTTTTACCCCAGGGGGTACAACGTCCAAAGTCCAAACTTTGTTGGTGTACATAGACTCCATTTCGGATCTCATGGCATCCAGCCACTTCACAGAGTCTCCACTCGTGATAGCTTGCTGAAAGCTGGTAGGATCATCATCCTCCATGATGCAGTCTTCTCTATCACTATCAATGAGGAAACCGTAGTACCTCTCCGGTAGGAGAGTAGTCCTACCAGACCTACAGAGTGGCCGAGGTTCTTCAGTTTTTGTTGCAACAGCCGGTTCAACCAAGTCGTCATTCGTAATCTATGTTTCTAGAACTTCTTCTAGGTCTACCATTCTGCCATCTGTATCATTTGTGAAAAACTCTTTTTCAAAGAATGCGGCATACTGAGAAACAAACACCTTTTGTTCCTCCTTGTGGTAGAAAAGATATCCATAAGAATTCATTGGATATCCCACAAAGTTACACATGACTGACCATGTCTCGAGTTTGTCTGGATTCTGCTTTTTAACACAGGCCGGGCAACCCCAAATCTTAATTCTCGTAAGAGATGGTCTCTTCCCATGCCATATCTCATATGGCGTGATAGACACGGTTTTGGTTGGGACCCTGTTCAATAGAAACTTTGCAGTCTCTAATGCATGCCCCCAAAATGAGACGGGTAACTCAGCATCACTCATCATGGAACAGACCATATCTAATAGGGTCCGATTCCGTCGTTCTGACACACCGTTGTGCTATGGTGTGTAAGGAGGAGTGAGCTGAGAGAAAATCCCATTCTCTTTTAGGAAGTTTGCAAACTCTGTACTGAGATACTTTCTACCTCGATCTGATCGAAGCATTTTGATGCTCAAGCCGGCTTGTTTTTCTACTTCGAGTTTATATTCAGTGAATTTCTCGAAGGTTTCGGACTTGTGCTTTAATAAAAATACATGACCGAATCTTGAGAAATCATCAGTGAAGGTAATGAAGTATGAAAAACCGCCTCTAGCTTGTGTAGACATTGGCCCGTATACATCACTATGTATGAGGCCTAAGAGCTCAGTAGCTCTTTCTCCGTGTCCTGTAAATGGAGTTTTGGTCATTTTACCCTTGATAGAAAACTGGCAAGTCGCATAAGATTTATATTCAAAAGGGTTTAAATATCCATCTTTGTGTAACTTGTTTAGTCTTGTTTCGTTAATATGACCAAGTCTACAGTGCCAAAGAAAAGCTTCATTTATTTCTGAAAGTTTTCTTTTATTAGTGTATTGTATGCTGAAAACTGTGTGTTGATTTAGGATTATATCCCGTTATTAAGCGTACCATACCCAACCAACATTTGATTCAGGTGAATATTCATAACATTGTTCTGCAATACAAAATTATGTCCTTCATTGTCTAACAAAGAAACGGATATTATATTACAAAGCATACTAGGTACATAATAACATGGGTCCAAAACCAATATACACCTAAACGGCAACCCCAAGTGATACTCTCCCACTGCAACAGTATGTACATTGGAACCATTTCCAACGCGGAGAGTATGGTCACCTGTCTTCAAAACCTTGCTATTTCTCAGCCCCTGCATAGAATTGCAAATGTGAGAATCTGAACCGGTATCTAATACCCAGGAAGCAGAATTTATTGAAAAACAGTTTTCTATCACAAACACACCCTAAGCGGAAGCATCCCCATGCTTCTTCTTGAGATTCAAGTAATCTGTGTAGTTGCGCTTCCAGTGTCCTGTTTTGTGGCAGTGATAACATTCCCCTTTCCCCGATTCCCCAGCTTTGGACTTGTCTTTCCCCTTAACCTTTTTAACTCCACCCCTAGGTTTGGTGGGTTTCTTCTTTATCTTTCCCTTGGCCTTAGCCTTCGGGCGAGAAGAGGAAGATTGCCCAACACTCAAAACGGGAGTTTTCACTGATTTAAGTGTGCTCTCTGCACTCCTTAACATATTAAGGAGTTCAGGTAGTTCCTTCTCCATGTTATGCATGTTGAACTTAACTGTAAATTGAGCAAAGGTGGAGGGGAGAGACTGTAGAATAATATCCGTATATTGTTCATTATCCATTGTCCATCCAAGGTCCTATTCATTTTATTTTTATCTAGTAGAAGCTTGAGTCCTGTCATTGGTATCTTCCATTAAGAGAGAGAAAAGAATACACTCAGCGAAAGCTCTTGCAAAGATCAGATTGGTTATTATCTTATCTAATCGATGTCTCCCACTGCTTTTATCAAGTTTTTCTTTCAAACCTTAAAAAGAAAACTAGCCAGGATTAATTACAGTCTACAACTTCTCTAACCGTTCAGCCAGGCCAGTTTCGGTACTTGAGGGAGGTTCCCCATGCTTTCGCACAGACCTAATTAATATAAACCTCGTCTTCCCAGAGACATAGCCCCGTTTAACACCTTTCTAGACACCTAATGAGTTAGCTAATTGTAAACTGCAAAACTCTCCTGGGAACAACTATTTCCCACAGTGGGATCGGGATCCAACCATCATATGGAAGGTATGCAATCTCATTGCAAATTTCAACTCTTGAAACTCCCGATGTGGTTTTTACCCCTAGTACCCATGACCTTAACTATGGTTAACAAGTCATAAGCACTAGTCAAGTTCTACCCGTCATTTCTTGATTAATTAGACCCACTCACATGACCCTTAACTATGGTCAACAAAGTCACATGAATGTCCTAACTAATCTGCATCGTATGCATCGTAGGAAGACATCACTTAGCTACCGTACACTATGCCTTAACTATAGTCAACAAACGTAGCACGAATACTAAGTACTCTACTTCTTAAAATGACGGAGGGTTGGGATGATTTTTAAGAAAATCTTTAACACTTTGAACTTGATATTGTTGTAGAATCAAATGGTTTTCAAAATGAGTGGTTTAAGCTCCGCAGTTTTGAAATGTACCTTTTTCGTAAAAAGCCGAGTGGTTTTTCAAATCCGATTCTACAGCATCTTTTTAGGTTTATTTTCTTTACATTAATCATATTAATATAGTCCCATCATTTAAGTACTTAAGCCAATCACAGAAAAGAAACGAAAATACAACGTACGCTTATGCCATCCGCATTCACCGCAATGTTCCGTTATGCACCGTTAGGTCACTTAACTAACGGCATACCGGGACGGGACTAGCGCGGGTGTACAACATAAGCAACGCCTATTATATATCTCATATATAATTTAGCATTCGTCTCAAATATATTAAGCGATCACATCACAGAATATAGGCAGCAGAAACACAAATATGATAATATAGGATATTGTCACGACCCGAAAGTACGGAACATGACCGGCACATAGACTACGAAATGTCTCGAGGCGTACGTAATCTAAGTAAGCCGAAAACCCATAAATCCAAATTAAGAAAAGTAGTGGAGTGAAGGAAAAAACATTTTAAATCAAGTAATTTTAATAGAATAAGCCGAATTATGCGTTTTTTTAAAACATCAAATATTTCCTGAAAATTTCGGCAGAGTCTCCTTTGTAAATACTGGCCCCCAAACAGGATACAACATGAATAGTATACGAAATGAATAAAAGGCATCCCCAAGCGGGGGCTAGCTCTTCGTCAATCGACGGTCACAACCACGCAAGCAATATAATATACAACGCCAAGGGCGAGGATCAAAACTCAGAAGGAACTCAAAACAGCAAGAAATCCATAGAAATACAACACGTGACTCTAAGGTCGAAAGAATAACATCACTGGTCTCTATCTCTGAAATAAATACATGTTTGGTTGATGGAACTTCTAGATACAACAGAATAATAATATACAAAGTATAATGATGGGTACGATACAAATAAACCCACCTACTAGCAAGTTACCCGAAAAGAAACAGTGCCAGCAAAGCCGTAGTGAAACCTGTACGGCAAAACCTGCAAGAAACTGTGGCACAACGGGGGTGAGTTTCCAACTCGTGAGTAGAAAAACATCTACGAACAGAAATCGCATGAACAACGCAATCCTAGGTCAACGATCATAATATATCCTCAAATATATAACCAGCAGCCTATAACAATGGCTAAGGTAAATATCTAACCCAAGTGTACTCCCATGTGCCCGTGTCAGTGACTCAGGTAGTAATATATCATATGGATGATGTATGAATGCATGAAAACAGAATACATGTACTAAAGAAACTACTTTCATAATTTAGTGAGATTTCCTTTGTATTTTTAAAACGAGGTATCATAATGAAATCAGCATAAACAGTGTCTGTCTAGTATCGACACAAAACATAAATCTCAATGTCTCAAAATCTCAGGCTCCGGCTATCCGGACTGGCCTGTATCATCAAATCTCAGTACCTCAATATCTCGAAATCTCAATGTCTCAATCTCAATATCTAGGGCGCCGTCAGTCCAGACCGGCCCCTACCATCCATCTCAAGACCACGACGGTATCCTCCGGATATCCGACGCGTCGGGTAATATCACCGGTCGGTAGTGCTCCCCTGCCAGGCTCAACGCCATCATCTGGGATCCTCTTGCCCGGGGTACCGCACCGGGTCCACCATGTACCCGAAACGGTTCCTCCACTCCTCGAACTCGGGTCTCAAAATCCATCAGCAAACTCATGGTGGACGACTCATACATCATGGGAAAACCGCACTTTTTATTTTAAAGAGAGAAAAGAAGTTTATATAAGTTTTGCGGTTTTCCTCCAAATCCAGAAAATCTCATGGAAATCCGAATCCAAATCCTCAATAGCATCTAAACAGTGAATATAGGCATAAAAATCCATGAATGCGGCATAACAATGAATAATAACATGCAGTAAGTAACAAGTAATAACTACAATGTCTAATCTAGCATATAAAGAAGTACACTAATATCATGTCTAAATTATTAGCTAAAAACCTATGTCAATGCAATAGTATTTCTAAAGTGTACGTGGCATGGCAATTACCGATGAAGATGTGTGTGAGCCGGCAAGTAAGTGTACGTGGTACATACGCATCATCGGTAATGGTGCTGGTGTCCTAACAGCATGATATCAACAATGCAAATAGGAATCAAAATATAAGTATGCGGTGCAGAGCGAACAACAATAATGAGCAGGAGCTAAATACCAGACACAAGATAACAAATCTATATTTAATATAAATATGAGTTCTACGGTGGTTCCATTTGAATATAACCCGAATCGCGATGTTTTGAAAATAAGAGCTACGGTGTTTTTAAGAAAAGATAAGTCCTTTGAAATATCCATAGAATCCCTTGAACTGTCTTTAAAATTACCCGTGATCCGTTAGTTTTGAAATAGGTAGGAATCTAATCTAGTCTGACAACTACACTAAACTATACGGCTGAACTAACAAGCTGAATTAAGGGTAAGGAAACCGCCTAACATCTGAGTCGATATATATATAAACATATATATTAGTCGGTGATCCCGTCTCGATAATATCACATCCGATACCATATCCATAATCAGATATTCCCAAGTCAAGAGTGCGGATCTATCATCAATATATAGCTCGTATGTAAATACGTCGTACGGCATCCCCAAATCTGGGTACGGGTCAATATCATGTTCATCACCTTATTCATCTGGTATCTTCTTTATCAAAAATCCTAATCCGGGTACTGATCTCTGTCTAGTACAATACTGATGCCAGCTAAGTATGCATGCACGTGTGTTAAAACTACGTCAAAGGACCCGTAAAACATCAGGTCGTATATCAAATACGAACCCTATCATATCACCGATCTCACGGCCTCAAATCGAATCTCATCGACTCATCTCAAATCCCAAGTACTATTCTCAAATCTAATATATGAACACATAGTCCCATACCCATGTGAACACATAACAATATAACCCCATATAAACACATATGAAAGAAGAATGTATGCAAGTATGGGTGTGTGTGTGTAAATGTGGTGCAACCTCTACTCTAGGCTCTCGCAACACTAAACCTATCCAATCACACCTAAAATCTATCTTTATCATCAATAAACTCAACAATATATAATCAATATATATGTGTGTATACGTATTCGTATACATCACCACGAACTGCGGGGGTGCTATACACCTTCCACCCGACTTCTCCCCGTAGATATAAATCTACTCACCTGGTCCTCGTTCGCCGGTGCCGATGTCGCCACGTGCTTGCTTGTCGTCTCGAAGTCCACATGGGGTACCTACATATCATAACGCACTGTATCGCATTAAAATCCGACTCATGACCAAAACGACACACGAATCCCACATAGGTTAAAACCTATGGTTGCTTTCACAAATTAACCCAAAAACCCTCGACGTCGGCGTACAAACACCAAACCATTGATAAAAACCCAAACACATCCATTTTCACATTCACAAACACTAAACATATATATGGAATAGGTTAAAATCATCAAAACCGATAAAAGTAAACAAATCGTTTTATTTCCCAAAAATCTAGTTAGCGGTCGTTAACCGTTTTAATACAAATCTTGATGTTTAAACAAAACTAATGGCCATAATATTTACTAAATAACTTAAATAAGCCATACAAACCATTTCCACAATTTAATTTCACCAAACTATATATGTTCAAAAAAAACTAGTTTGCAATTTTACCCAAATTTCAACCATTTTAGTAAAAATGCAAAAACAACAATTTAGCTTGGATTTGCATGATCTAAAATATTAAAATACAATTTAAAATGTTAATAAGACCATGAATACCCTAATTAGATTTTTATCCCAATTGATTAATTAAATTTCCAAAACCGAGTTAACAAAATTAACACAATTAGCAAAATTTTAAACTAACAAATAACAACTAGTAACTAGCTTTTCCTTACATGACTTGAGATCTCAAATTACAACACACAAATCATGATCCAAATACCCAAAACTCTAATTTTATCACAACCCCTTCACTTGAATTTTCAATCATGCAATTTGAACCCATATAAAACCTAATTAACACTTAATTAAGCTAACATAAGCATTAATCAACAATTTAACTACAAGGTTAAAATTATACCTCCACAATTTTGTAGATCTCACTTGAAATCTAGCCATCCAAAATGCTATCTTTTCCCCCACAATCCATGCATTATAGGCTAAACTAAAATGGGTAAGAGTTGGATTTGGATTTTGGGATTTTTTTGATGGATTTTGAGGCAATTTTTGATGAAATTTTTTTTTCAAGAGAAATGAGGGGAGAAAAGAGAGGGGCTGCTATTGAGGGAGAGGGAGGGTCGGCCAAGACATGGGGAGAGAGTGGGGAGAGAGAATGAGATGAGGAAAGTAGTAGGTCAACCCCAAAAGTCAAAGCTCATACTTAATTAACTATTTTCTTTCATTTCCTTTCTTTACTTATTTTTTTTTTTAGCAAATTCAAGTGGGGAAATGAGGGCCAACATGGGGCTGCTGCTGATTTGGGGAGAGGAGAGAGGGTGTGGGTGAGTGTGGGTGAGGGAAAAATGATAAATGTTATACCCCAATATCTATTTACACTAATTTCACTATTTAAGCATTTTTCTTCGATATTTTCTAAAAGCGTTTGGCAGCTTCATTTCATTTCAAAAATAACATGTTAAAATTTTGTTTAATTTGTTATGATGCACAGAATTTGTTTCAACCCATTCCAATTTGTAATTTTCCCTAATTAAATGTATTAGTGATGGCTTAAAATAATATTAAAATAATTAATTTCGGAAAATTTTTCAGAAAATTAGAAATTTTACCAGTGGCTCAATAAACACCAAATACTAGCAATTACATAGCTAGAATATGAATATTTAATTTTATAATAATGATATTTGTATTTTGACTTTTTACAGAAAACCCCCTTATTTTACCGATTTTTCTAAAATTTCACCGAAACGATTTTCAAAACGTTACAGATATACTAGGACGTCCGTATTTAGTATTTAGCCAACAATAGAAAATACGGATTCCACGGTCGTGATGAATAGCCAATCCACACCCTAGACCCCTACGAGAGCGGCAAGTGACCCTGCCAATTCTGGAGTTAGGAAACCCGGTCTCGACGCCTCGAGATGGTCTCCCACTGGACTCCAGAACCCGGTCACTTGTGCTCTCCTCCTTGGGTCTATCCTAATGCAGAAAAGTAAATAATATACAACAATGATAATATCATCCTCAACCCGGAAGTGCCCCGAATGAAAGAATATTACATTACATATGAATTTTACATGAATGAAAAATAAAACTCTCATCTCACATAAAACCCCGGCTATTCGATCACGACAATCCAATACATCACAACACAGCAACACATAACATCACATGTCATCAACGTAAGCAAGTATGCATACCCCAATTGCCGTTGACAAATAGCAACGAAACCGGCGATACGCATACGACGCTTACGGTCGCAGAAACAAGTATCACATACTACTAGGCGATGTTAAACCCTTCGATCGAATTAACGAACACCCACATTCCCTAGAAAGCTCAACACTTGAGCACCGCTAAACAATACCCAAAGTCTATGCCGCAGTATTTAATGGACCAACCGTAGAAGGGCAGACCCAAGCCTCATTTGTGGCGCCACTAACCACGACAAACCCTAAGGTTCAGTAGTAGTTTGGTGGTCACATCTCGAGTTAGGGTTACTTTCTTCTAGAGGGTCCATAGGAATACCTGCATTAGTTATCGAGTATGTTCAACCTAGAAAACACGAGTGTTTGATAATTCGTTCGACCTGCTTAACGTCGCCAAAGTTACCAATACGATGCTATAAAATACAAATACGAACTATTCCGCAAAGAGCCCAATACCAAACTTACATCACATGCAATTCTGGACTACTTAAACAAAACCAGAAACCCCAGAACATAATATACAGAACACTGGAGCAAAACGAGAAGAAGAGGAGCACAGTGGGTCGGCGACGCTGGAAAAATTGGCTCTGTCGCCGGCCCAATCCGAACCCCCCTTTCGTACTTCACCAGTGTTCTTGTATCATTCTAAATAACACTCTGCAGTTGTTTAAATAATTTTCAGATCACTTTTAAAAAAATTTACAGAGCATTTTTCAAGGGTCTATAATTTCGTATTTTGCGGAAGTTTTCGTTTTCGTATTCTTGTAACATCGCCTAGGCTTCTAGTTAGGCTCTAATACCATGAAGGAGTTGCTACAGCACCACTACAAGGGTTTAGTACCATCACACATGCCATTCTTTAAATTTTTAGGGTGCTAGAGAAACTAACCTAAGGATCATACTAGAAAAGCTAGGGTAATAAAACTTTAAACACTTTCACAAGAAGTAAAAGCTAGGTTTAGGGAATACAACCTTTGTATCTCTCTACGCTAGACTCCTTGGCCACTTAGGATTTGAAAGAAGCTTGCTTAAGATCCTCTAAGTCCACGACGATCCACCCGGAGTCCTCTTTGTCCAAGCTAGAAGCTATACTAGATCAAGAGAAATAGTTAAAACCAACACTCTAAACTAGTTGGCTAGAGTAGTGTAGAATGTTGATGTGGTTTCTTTTCTCACTTAAAGACCCTGACTTGAACACTCTTTCACTCACTAATGGAAGCTAGAGAGCAAGAGAGAGGAAGAAGAAGATGAAGGCAATATGAGAGCTCAAGATAATGATAAGCTTAGGTTAAAAGATGAGAAAAGAAAATATATATTTTTTCTTCTTCTCACCTTTAACCCTAGTTAAAAAATATCTAGATAGTTTCTTTTGGATGAAAAATGGCCAAGGAAATATAACTCATGTTTAAGGCATTGGTGAGTGGAAGAATAAAATAATTAACCAAGAATTAATTTCACTTTCATTTTCTTTTCCAAAAGGAAATATCATTATATTAAATAACAAGGTGTGAGTCTTATTTTGCCACCATCTCATATATCAACAACCATGATAGAATAAGTGTATGCATGTATGTGTGCATGCACATCTATATGTGCAACAAAAAGAACATGTTCATACATGCATGCATACTACAAAAGACAAAAGGGTCTAAAGTGAAAAGCTAATGGTCAAAGATAAATCAACACTTGATTTAGCAAACCGGCCATATCACATACGACCCGACCAATAGAAAATAGCCCGATTAATATACGGTATCACATACGCGCATTTAATCGGGTCCCCGCAAATATCTCATATGCACACCACATCGTTTCGCCTGGACTAGGTAACTCCATTGTAGGACTCTAAGACTCGTCAATACGCCGGCAGTGGGTGATGATCATATCAAGCACCCCCAAGCCGCAAGAGGTCAGCTAAACGTAGCAGCCATCCGGGTATTGAGCGATCAGAAGAAAACAAGCGAACCTGTCAAAACTCCCGTCGAGCCAACCGGCAACACTACCGAACAGTCCGGTCTCTTCGTCAGATATGCTACATATCGAGTCTAAGGATGGTAACGTCGACCCCAATAACTCAATAAGTCATGCCGATGAATGGTCTATAACAGATCGAGAAACTACTGATAACATTTATCAGTAAATCTCAACAACCCTGGCCAGGGACTTACTGATATAGCCAATCGAGCACTGCACAGCATCAACCCCTAATACCGAGAGAGACGAAACCCCTCCTATCGCTCATCTCCTTCGTGTGTCTCGGGACTGTACCCAACAGCCACCTGTTTGCACGACTCAGTAGAGCCGTGGTAGGGTGGTAATCAAAGTACAGTGGGGAACACACAAGACTCTATGACGATCTTCGGTCTAAAGACTAACCTGTACCAGTGTCACCTGAGAACTGCTATCCGACGATAGATATAATTCCATATAGGAGTTCTCGGCGAGTCCGTCCAGTGTACCCAGTCACCACTGAGCACCAATATACGATCTCGATGTCAAACATCGATGAATGTAGGAGCATCCATCGCCCATCATATGGGTCTAGTATCATATACGCTAGTCTACTCTGGTATATCGATGACCCGTCTCGATACACCTACGACTAGGGAATTTTCAGGATATGCTTATAAACTACAGATGTCCCACTAGTATGATCTCCATCATAATCACAGTAGTCAAGCAAATATCCTCAGGGCTTTATCAACATGTGTGAATGAATAAAAGCATGATCAAATCAACATGTCAGATAAAGAAGAACCAGATAGCATACTATCATGTCGAGTAAGAATGTACACTAAATATTTATATATATATATATATATATATATATATAAATACATGTATAAATACATCCACTATCATATAATGGCCTCTAGGCATACATATATCCAACACCTACTGGGTATTCATATTTTGTGCATAGTTATTACGCTTGAGGTATTAATTAAGATTTCATGCCTATTTTATGCCTGTGATTTGATTTATGCTTCCAGCATAGTTTTCATGCACTTTTAGTGTTTTGATTTGATTTGTGGACACTGATGCACATGGTTGTGAGATTATATACCGCGGTATACCTTATCTGGATTGAGCTGTATTGTATACCGTCGATTTCGATTCTGATTTTGATGTTGATTTCGTGATTTTGTGCATGATAGATGCACCGATTTGGATTTTCGCGCATGTTGGGCGCATGTTATGAGATGCGATTTTGGTACACACCAGTTGCGCTAAATCGAGATTCTTCGTGCATGTCAGATGCACCAGATTTTGCTGTCAGGCACACACGTTGCCCATGACAGATGTTTTGTGCACACCCGTTGCACCTAGATGTTGTTTCTATGCATATGTATGGCACATATATGGATTTTGATTTCCGTGTGCACCAGACACACGTTGCATTCATATACACATTTTGGGATTGGTTTCTTATGGAGCAGTTCATTTTTATGATGTTTGCTATTTGTTTTCGTACTGAGCAGGACTAGTCAGAGGACAGTACCTGGATATATTTTGCATGCATTGATAGTTATCGAAGGGAGTTTCAAAAAGCGATCTATAGTCTCAGTATTTACCTACGTGTCTGATATGACACGAAACGTTTAGAACAAGGAAACCCTTCTAAATTGTTTTCAAAATGGCGGAACGTAAATATTAAACAAAGTATAAATATATATATATATATATCTATTTTCTTACAATAGACGTCCGCCACTGTGCCGCGATACGAGCATTGCACAACAACATGAAAGATTTGGCATGCCTTTCCTACAGATATTTACATGTATAGTTTTGATGTATATCATATTGGTTCGTATTGGATTCTACATTGTGTCTTTACCATGACGCTGATGATTGCGGGATGCTTGACGGAGTTTTGATTTTGAGTTATCTGCTCATTGTTCATGCGCATGCATTGCGCTACTATGTGTTTTATGTATTGATGATTTCGGAGCCCAGACGACTTACTTTTTACTGAAATGTTTTAGTATTTGAGGGGTTTAAATTTAAATTCGGGGACCGAATTTCTTTAAGGGGGGAAGATTGTAACATTTCAGGAAAATAAAATATTGTTTTTGGGAATTTTTTTATAATTAAATAATATTATATTGAATATTTTAATATTTCGGTATAATTAAATACCGATAAATTGGGGAAAATTTGGAAAATTATGGAAATTACTAAAATTAGGGTGATTTATTAGATTTATGCAAATTATGAAGTTTTACGATTTATTTGAAACTAATTTAGTTCTAATCGCGATTAAAAATCGTTAATCGGGTTTTAAGCGTGTTTTGTGCAAAACATGCACAAGTATTTTTTTCACTTGTTACATTTTTCTTATCATGGCATTCTTCATGATTCTTGCATGGTTGTAAATTAAAGAGAATGAGAAAAAGAAACTAGAAAAGAAAAAGAAAACATTAAAATAATGGGTATGGGTGAGAGAGAAAGGTGAGGATTACTTTGACTTGGCCATTCCCTCTTCATTCTTCACTCATTTCCTCTCCCCTCCCTCTCTTGCTGCTGCTACTGCCTCACTCCTTCCCCCTCTTCAACCCTCTCAAACTCCATGAAAAACACCCCAAAACCCTATCTCCTTTTCACAAAAATTGTGCATGAGCTCACTAGCAACACATTGGACCAAGAAAGCTTACATTTTGGACACTTGGGGCAACTCAAGAATTTTCTTGAGTTGCCAAAGGAGGTAATTTATGCACCATTAGTGTAGTGTTTTAATTCCTTATGCATCCATACATGTTTTGATGTCGATATTGAGTGGTTTTGTGGACTTGGGAAATTCTAGTTAGGGTTAATGGAATTGAGAGTTGTGACGTGTAATTGAGCTCAGTTGAGGCCACACAAACCCCCTAGTGCTAGAATTCAGTCCTAAACCAGAGACTAGAACCCCAGAATACGGATTTAGAAACCCGATATTGGAAGAATTGTGATTCTGTGGATGTAAAATGAAATATGCTAACACTCGGAGCCTCTGAATTTTTTTTTGCGAGGACAGTGATACATGCAGGTGATTTAGAACATACCCTAAAAATCCTAGCCCCTACACCCTCTACTTGGCCGTAGATTTAATCATTCTGGCCGCAATTTGCGGCCAGATCAGCTTATAATTGATTCGTGTTGGTTCTGTAGCTTTATCTCATGTAAACTAGACCCTTGGCATATGCAAAATTGACCAATTTGACCTAGGGTGAAATCTGGGACCATTTCCAATAGTTGCTGTTTTGATTCGGGGTTTTGTTTCTCGTATTTTGAATTTCGGATTTGCGTATTTGTGTTTTACCTCGATCACTTGACGTTTGTACGACGATATCGTGGGTTGTTGATGGTTTTGGAAGCGTAGTCCATAGGTTCTAACCTATAGGCCTTTAGCGTGTCGTTTTGGTTTTCCGATGTGATTTTAATACGCATTTCCGATTGTGTTATCTATGTAGGTACCTTCACGTGGGTTTCATACTATAGCACCGACATCGACACCGACACGCAAGATACAAAGTGAGTAGATTATATCTACGGGTGAAGTCGGGTGGATGGAACATAGCACCCCCGCAGTTCGATATTTAGTATACTATATATATATATATATATATATGATAGAGTTATGTGTGACATGGATATTCAAGATGTGATTAGGTGTACTATGGTTAGATTAGGGTTTTTAGAAGTAAACGAGCATAGCTTCTTAGTTGCGAACCCTAGAATAGGTTTACACCCACACGCACACACATACTTACTTGCTATACTTATGCTTGGATGATAAGGATAGTGGATGATATTTAGAGATGAGTCGATGTTATTGGGCATAGTGCCATGAGATCAGTGATATGATGTGGTTCGTATTTGGGATACGACATGAGATATTTAGTGGGCTTTAGGCGTGTGATTTCATACACGCGCACACGCGCGCGCGCGCGCGCACACACACACATATATATCGATGGTATCAGTTTGTCCTAGACTTAGATCTGTACCCCAGTTCATGAGATATGATGATAAGGATACCAGATAATTGATGAGATAAATGTGAGATTCGACCCGTACCCAGATTTGGGATGCCGTACGACGGATTTACGTACGAGCTATTTATATTGACGATAGATCCGCACTCTTAACTCAAGGATGTCATATTGTATATTGTATCGTATGTGATACTATTGAGGCGGGATCACCAACTATTATATTTATATATATCGACTCAGATTTAGGTGGTTTCCATACCCTTTCGATTAGTTTGTTATTTAGATCTGTAGTTTACTTAGTTGATGCTAGACTAGACCCGAGTCATACCTTTTTCAAAAACTAACGAATCGTGGGTATTTAAAGACAGGCCAAGGGATACAACGAATATTTTCAGGGATATACTTTTTCATAAAAAACCGTAGCCCTATTTTCTAAAACCCCACGATTCGTGCAACTTTCAAATACCAAAAACCTGCATGACTCGTATATAGGAAGGTATATTTCTTTATTGATGCATTATTATTCATTTACCATTTATTCTACTGCTCGCATTGCATTGCATGCTTATATGTTATTGATTCATATTCCTTTGTGCATATGACTTATAGCATACATGTATACTTATATGCTTACACATATGTCTTTACATAGTTACATGCTCATATTACTGTTTCACGTTGCATATACTATAATTCACGGATTTCGCATTGCGATATGGTTTCATATGATGTTTTTTTGGATTATTTTATCCCTGCGTATATATCAGTGGTATGGGACGCTGAAATATATATATATACCTATCGTATATATATATTAGTGGTATGGGATGCTGATATATATATACCTACATAATATATCATCATGATGATCTATGTAAATTTACTTATTCATTTTATACGAGTGGGGCCTATATGATCGATGTGAGGGGCCTATATGGTCGATATGAGGGGCCTATATGGTCGATGTAAGGGGCCTTTATGGTCGATGTGAGGGGCCTATGTGCCCGATGTATGGATGACATGTTATATCCCCTACCCCACATTTATTTTATATGCATTGCTTCATGTATTAGTAGTACCTGATAGAGTACCTTTCATGACTATTGCATATGCACATTACCATTTATTGCTTCATGTATTAGTAGTACCTGATAGAGTACCTTCATGAATGTTGCATACATATTGGATACATGATATATGAGATTTACTTGATATTGGGATATTGAGATATATATTTTGTGTCGATGCTTGACACTGATTTTCTAATGATTTCATTGATGATATTTGAATGTTTATTCAAAAATCTCACTATATTAAGAAAACGGTTTTCTCATTCATGATGTCTTCTGTTTTCATTTTACCGCATTCATACCTCATATTTACGATATTTTGCTACCTGAGGCACTGACACGAGCACATGGATTACACTTATGTTTAGATGTTTACCCTTGCCTTTTTATTATGCTTCAGACTTTATCATTTTGAGGATATATATATTACTGATCGTTTGACCTAGGATTTAGTCATACATACGATTTCTGCTCTGTGATGTTTTCTACTCACGAGTTGGCAACTCACCCCCGTTGCGCCACAGTTTCTTGCAGGTTTTGCCGTACAGGTTCCATTGCGGCTTTCTGGCACACTGCTTCCTTTCTGGGTGATTGCTTTGGTATGTGGGTTCACTTACATCTTGACCACCATTGTACTTATTTATTTTTCAGTTGTATCTAGTAAAATTCCATCAACCAGACTTGTATATTTATTCAGATTTAGAGACCAGTTGTTTATTATTTCGACCTTAGAGTCGCGCGTTGTATTATTATGGATTTCATGCTATTTGAGTTTCCTTTTGAGTTTTGATCCTCGCCCTTCAGCGTTGTATATTATTATTGTTTGTGTGGTTGTGACCGTCGATTGACGAAAAGCTAGCTCCCGCTTGGGGATGCCTTTTATCATTGTGCATATATTATTCTTGTTGTACCCCATTCGGGGCCAGTATTTACAAAGGAAACTCTGCCGAAATTTTCAGAAAAGACTAGAGATTTTAAAAATGCATATTCGTCTTATTATTTTAAAAACCTTGTTTTTAAAACATGTTTTCTTCACCTATTTAAAACTAGTTTTCATTCATTTATTATTTAAAATGGTTTTAGATTTCTGGGCTTTTGGATTACTTGGATTAGATGGGGTCCTATAGACTTCATATTATTCAAGGGCCAGTCACGTGCTATTTCGGGTCGTGACACCATGTCTCGATACTCCCACAACTAGAGACATTTAAAGATGTGCTTGTTGACTATCCCGCTCTCATAAGTATGATTGTCATCACAACGCGGTAGTCAAGCAATAATTCTACGAGTTTTATCAACATGTATTAACGATACGTAATAACAAGTAAAACATATACACATGTTATGATAAAAACAAACCAAATAGCATACTATCATATCGAGAAAGATTTTCCTGTACATACATATATCCAAGCATCCACTATTTATATATATACAATATTGGCCTCTAGAGCATACATATCCAACAATCTCCCACTTGCAGTAAGTCCATATATTGGCGTATCGATTACCCAACGTCTACTCTAGGGTCAGCTGTTAGAATATCGCATACCCAGCATCTTAATTAGTCTCTCGAACTATGCTTGAGGGAGGGCCTTGGTGAATAGATCTGTCGTGTTCTCTTTTGTGTCTACTTTTCGTATCTCGATCTCCCGGCGATCTACAATCTTCCTGATCAGGTGATACCGCCTCAAGATATGTCTGGATTTCTGATGGGACTGTGGTATCTTTGCTAAAGCCATAGCCCTATTGTTGTCACAATACAAAGGTATTGGATCAACAATGGACGGAACCACCTCAAGTTCAGTAATGAACTTCTATATCGAGACCACTTCTTTTGCGGTATCGTTAGCAGCAATGTATTCAGCCTCCATCGTCGAGTCTGTGATAGTGTCCTATTTAGAGCTCTTCCAATAGACCGCCCCTCCGTTGAGGGTAAATACAAAAACCCTAGACAAACTTGCTGTCATCCTTGTCACTCAGGAAGATCGAGTTGGTAAAGAACTTGTCACGCCCCACCCCCAACACAGAGAGTATTGTCCGCTCTAGCCGAAACCGCATGGTTTTGTCCTTTGGAGCGAACCGGACCCGACCAGGGGCCACTTCCCAGGAGGTCACCCATCCCAAAACTTCCCTGGCTCGAGCACGCTTAACTATGGAGCTCTCAAGCTCCTGTAGTGCCGGTTCACTTAAAAGGCGCCTCTGCATTGAAGAGTGGTATCATTCCATTTATAGTACAGATCTGTCCTCTTTCGGAATGTATTCCGAAGATTCCCCATTGTTTTATAGTGGGTCCCCATGCTTATCTGGTATATATGGGTATACCGGACAATACATGGGGCATTACATTCTCCCCTACTTAGAACAATGGTTCGTCCTCGAACCACAGACCTACTATTGAGGAACCAGCTCTGATACCATTCTGTCATGCCCCACCCCCAACACAGAGAGTATTGTCCGCTCTAGCCGAAGCCGCACGGTTTTGTCCTTTGGAGCGAATCGGACCCGACCGGGGGCCACTTCCCAGGAGGTCACCCATCCCAGAACTTCCCTGGCTTGAGCACGCTTAACTACGGAATTCTCAAGCTCCTGTAGTGCCGGTTCACTTAAAAGGTGCCTCTGCATTGAAGAGTGGTATTATTCCATTTATAGTACAGATCTGTCCTCTTTCGGAATGTATTCTGAAGATTCCCCATTGTTTTATTGTGGGTCCCCATGCTTATCTGGTATATATGGGTATACCGGATAATACATGGGGCATTACACATGGCATCAATACTCTGGAGTAGACTAAGGTATACGTTTCTAAACTTCGATAAGAGGCGATGGTTGGTCCCACAGCCATTGGTCTTTGGCACCTAAGATCGTATACAGTTGCTCACTGAGAGTGAGTACACTGGACGGACTCACCGAGAACTGGCTAGATGGTATTATACCTATCGTCAGATAGCGGTTCTCTAGTGACATGAGTACAGATAATCTGTCGACCTGAGGTCATTATTTGTCTCGTGTGAGTTCCCATTGTGCTTTGATTACTACCCTACCATGGTTCTACTAAGTCGTGCAAACAGGTTTTAGTTAGGTACAGTCCGGAGCCACATGGAAGCAGTGAGCGATTGTTGGAGATTCGTCTCTCCCGGTATAGGGAGTCGATGTTGTTGGATATGTATGCCCTATAGGTCATTATTGTATATTGTATTGGACATTAGGGACATATGTATGTATAAAATAATCTTACCCAAAATGATAGTATACTATCTGGTTTTGACTTTATCTTAACGTGTATACATTTATTTCTTGCTCTTAATTATACATGTTGATAAAGCCCTTAGGATCTTTGATTGACTGCCAGGACTATGATGTCGATCATACTAGTGGGCCCTAGGTAGTTGATAAGCACATCCTTAAAAGTTCCTAGTCGCAGGGGTATCGAGATAAGACAACGATATTCCAGAGTAGACTAGTGTATATCTTTCTCGACCCAGTATAGGGCGATAGTTAATCCCACAACCATTGGTGTTTGACCCCTAAGATTTTATTCAGGTGCTCATTAGAGATTGAGTACACCGAACGGACTCTCCGAGAACTCCTAGATGGTATTATACCTATTGTTATATAGCGGTTCTCATGTGACACAAGTACAGGTTAGTCTGTAGACCTGAGATCGTCATAGTGTCTTATGTGGTCCCCAATGTACTTAGATTACTACCCTACCACAGCCTTAAAGGGCTATGAAAACAGTTAGTGGTTCGGTACAGTCCCGGATCATTTGGAGGCAATGAGTGATCGGAAGGGATTCGTCTCTCCCGGTATGGGGAGTTGATGTTGTGCAGTGTGAGATTAGCTGTAACCATAAGTCCCCGGCCAGGGAAAGCGAAATTTACTGATAAGTGTTATCGGTAGTTTCTCATATGGTTATGAGGTTTATATTTGCATGACTCATCGAGTTATTGGGATTCTAACGGATACCACCTCCCAGACCCGATATGCGACATTCTCAAACGAAAAGACCGGACTGTACGGTAAGTGTCATCGATGGCTCTATAAGGTATGGACAAGTTTTCTGGTCGACCTTTCCTTCGTTCAATACCTAGGTAGCCGTTAGGTGCAGCTAGTACCGCTGACGTGCTTGTAAGTTGAGGATGTGATCCGACAACTCACTGCCAGCGTGTTGACGGTTCTTTAGAGTCCCACACAGATGTTTTGTCCACTCGAGCGAAATAATATAGTCTGCACATGGGATGCGTGCAGGGTCTAGTTAGACATTCATCTTTAGCCGAACAGGTTATGATACTAGCCGGTTTATTGACTAAGCCAGGTCATTGAATTAATTGTTAATTTAATGACAGGTTTAATTATATGTTATTATGTGATAATACATGTAATTAACCAAATATCATTTTTCCTCTCTCTCTCTCTTTATCTTTTGTTCCATGTGATGTGAACATATTTATTTATCATGGCTAATATTTATTAACCATGATATATCTATTTTTCTTTTTCTTATATCTTTTTTTATTTCTTTCTCATTTATGCATGCCTAAGGGTGATGTGTAACCATTTCACATATCTTAGGACATGTGTTAGCATGATAGAAGAGAGGTGGCATAGCTTAGGTTATAGTAGCATGTTGAGATTAGCCATAACCTAACTCTCCTCTCTCTTTCCTTCATTCTAGCAAAGTCTTGAGGGGAAAAAAGGAAAATGGTAGAGAGGAAAAAGAATAGAAAGAATAGAGTGAAACCCCTCATCATCTACATCTCCTTGGTACTTCTTCTTACTATTTAGCAACTAGTAAGAGAGAAGGAGTAGCTTGAGTCGCCATTCATCGCCGTGGATCATCTTTGACGAAAAGGGCCGACAACGGGACTTCAACCGATGAACTCTAGGAAACCAAACTCGGAGATCAAATCGAAGGAGCAACCTTCCTATACAAATTGAAGCTTTAATGTCACGATCCAAAATTGGGCACATGACCGGCACTTAAACTACGTAACGTCAACAGGCGTAACGCAATTAAGTAAGCCGAAAAAAACCCAGCAATCTAAACCATTACAAGAAGAAAGATATATCACTTTTAAAAATCTCGATGCAAAACTTTAAACTTAAGTTTGTTTTCATAAAAAAAAAATTCGACAGCACCTCCTTTGAAAAAGCTAGCCCCGAGATGGGTACAAACATAAGATCAAAGTAAAACATCCCCAAACGGGAGCAAATCTCGCCCAACGGCGGAAACAACCACCACAACAGATATACGACGCCGTAGCGAAGAAAAGATAATCCACATATATAAAAAGGCCGGCTCACACGAGCCCGACAACCAGAGTCAAAAGAATATACAACATCGATCCTCACAACTCGTCTCTAAGTCACTACATGAAGGTGGTAGATGGAGAGTACTAGATGTAAGTCCATGCTACCCTTCCCCGGTACTTACGGGGTTGCGGAATTGGTGAAAAACGATTTTCAAGAGGGTGGTAACATGGACTACCAATACGGATCTTTGTTAAACTACTAACTAACAACCTAACAAGAGTTTACCTACTCGGTTAGGGGGCTATACCTTTCTTGAACTCCTTCGTCTTCGACTCCTCCCGGTGTACGGATCGGCCTCACCTCGTCGTCTCCTTGCGCCGAAGATGGATCCACCCGAAAGCTTCTACCTTTGGCTTCTTCTTCGAACTTTGAAGAAACTAGATCACTTGGCTTGCTAGGCCTTGTGAACTAGAATGAGTAGAGGAAAGTTTTGGTGTCTTTTTATCTCTAAGGCAATGAGTCTCAACACATGAGAATGGTTTGCCTTGAGGTAGAGAGAGCAAGAGGAAGTGGGAGAGCTTGAGAATGAGAGAGCTCAAGAGAGAGAAAGCAAATGATAGAATGAACCATACTCTTCTCATTCTCACCTCTCATAATCCAAAAACCATCATAACAAAAATAGTAATCAAGTATTGCGTAAATGGTTTAAGTCAAAATGGCTATATCATTTCATGCACTCATTTTGCATAAATAAACAAGCAAGCAAAAGTCTTTGCCATGGAATGATGGTCAACTAGTCCAACCTAGTCAACCGGTCAACAAGTCAACAAAGTCAACCCCTCAACAACCATGTCACTATAATACTTAATTAATATTAATGTTAATCATATATCTTATTCTCATTAGGGTTAAGCAAAAGTCAATGGTCAACAGTCAATTGTCAACAGTCAACAGTCAACAACCCCAATGAGAATACTCTGCCTCTGTCTCTCTGTCAACTGTGCATACACACCCGCATCCGTGTTCCGAGGAACACGAATACAAACGAGATAAAACCAATCCCAAAATGTACACTAGGATCTGGCTTAAACCAAATCTCGCTAGTGTTAACTGTCCGGACACTGTACTTGCATAAGTGCACGGATGTGACCGAACCCTGTCGCAAAACCATGCGACCTGTCGCAAAACTATGCGGCCTCTGCTCTTTTGCCTAAAGGCGAATAGCTTTCTGTGTGGGACTTTAAAGACTCGACACTACGCTGGCAGTGGGTTTAACCACAGACCGCAAGCGGCACTAGCTGTGCGTAACGGTCCCCAGGTAGATGCCGACAAGAAGACTGACGAGGTGAAACCCATCTGAACTCCTACTGAGTCTGACTGTGGCAATCTCCATATAGTCCGGTCTGTTCGTATGATACATCGCATGGCGGGCCTAAGCGGCGGTAAACGTCAGTCCCCCAATAGCGGTACAAGTCGTTTCGGAGTGAAGCCCAGAACACCCTAAGATAACACTGGAAACCTACCAGTATATCTCGCTTGCCCTGGCCAGGGACTACTCGTGTAATGGCTCTCCTAGACACAGCGCGATGTCAACCCCAATACCGGGAGAGATGAATCCTGTCTAACCGTCACTGCCTCCAAGTGCTTCGGGACTGCACCCAACTACTACCTGTTTGCACGACTCCTTTGAGCCATGGTAGGGTAGTAATCTAAGTACAGTGGGAACACACTCGAGGCGAAGTGACAGTGTCAAGTCAGCGGACTAAGCTGTACTCATGTCACCTGGGAACTGATAACTGACGATAGGTATAGTACCAACCAACAGTTCCTGATGAGTCCTGTCCAGTGTACTAGTAACCCAACGAGCACCCGCATACTATCTCCAGTACGACGTACTGATGGCTGTGGAATAGACCATCTCCCATACTGGGATGAGAAGCGCATACGCTAGTCTACTCCGGAGTATCGATGCCCTGTCTCGATAGTCCTGCGACTAGGGACCTGTATAAGGATGTGCTTATAGATTACCCAGCCCCCACTAGTGTGACTGCCATCAGAACGCTGGTAATCAAGCAAAGATCCTAAGGGCTCCACTAATGTGTATAGGTGATATACTAAAATAAACACATGTACAAATTGAAGTAGAAACAAACCAAGTAGCATACTACTATATTGAGCAAGATTGTTTATACAAGGTGAATATCCCAAGCTTCCATTAAGTAATATACAAACTAGTATGATACAGTAATGGCCTCTAGGGCATATACACTAACAATCTCCCACTTGCACTAAGGCCATGTATTGGCGTATCGAAGACCTATCATCTCGATCAGCCGCTCGAACTGAGTCTGGGGTAAGGCTTTTGTGAGTGGATCAGTAGTGTTATCTTCCGTAGAAACTCTCCGAACCTCGATCTCCTGGCGACCCACGATCTCCCTGATCAGGTGATACCGCCTCAAGATGTGTCTGGACTTCTGATGGGACCTTGGTTCCTTCGCTAAAGCTATAGCCCCGTTGTTGTCGCAATACAGAGGTATTGGATCAACAATGGACGGAACCACCTGAAGTTCAGTTAAGAACTTCCTTACCCAGACAGCTTCTTTTGCGGCATCTGCAGCAGCGATATATTCCGCTTCCATCGTCGAGTCAGCAACGGTTTCCTGTTTGGAACTCTTCCAACACACCGCCCCTCCATTGAGGGTAAAGACATAACTCGACATGGACTTGGAATCATCCTTGTCACTTTGGAAGCTGGAGTCAGCAAAGGCCTCGATCTGGAGGTCTTTTCCGCCATACACCAAGAACATCTCCTTAGTCCTTCTCAGGTACTTGAGAATGTTCTTTACTGCTATCCAATGTTTCTCCCCAGGGTTTGACTGATACCGGCTTACCACACTCAGTGCATAAGCTACATCTGTTCTGGTACACAACATCGCATACATTATAGAGCCTACCGCAGAAGCGTAGGGTATAATAGACATGCGATCCCTTTCCAAATCAGTCTTGGGAGACATCTCTTTGGAGAGGGTGATCCCGTGATAAGCCGGTAGATTACCGCGCTTGGAATCTTCCATACTGAATCTTTTCAGTATGGTGTCGATGTACCTGTGAGAGTCCCAGTATCCTCTTGGATCTGTCACGATAGATCCGGATCCCCAGAATGTATGAGGCATCACCCAGGTCTTTCATGGAGAACCTGTGTGACAAGAACCCCTTGACAGATTGTAGCATAGGAATGTCATTTCCTATTAAGAGAATGTCATCCACGTATAAAACGAGGAATACTACAGTTCTCGCTACAAATCTACTATAGATACATGGTTCATCTGGATTTTTGTTAAAGCCAAATTCCTTGACCGTCTCATCAAAACAGATGTTCCAACTCCGCGATGCCTGCTTTAGTCCATAGATGGACTTAAGCAACTTGCACACCTTTCCGCTGCTCCCACTCTGAATGAAACCTTCTGGCTGGTCCATATAAACACACTCCTCTAAATTTCCATTTAGAAAAGCGGTCTTTACGTTCATCTGCCAAATCTCATAATCGTGGAAGGCAGCAATGGCAAGAAGGATCCGAATGGATTTCAGCATAGCTACTGGAGAAAAGGTCTCGTCATAGTCCAAACCAGGTCTTTGACGAAAACCCTTTGCAACCAATCTAGCTTTATAGGTCTCAACCTGTCCATCTACACCAATCTTCCTTTTGAAGATCCACTTGCATCCTACGGGTTTTACCCCATCTGGAGCAACGTCCAACGTCCATACTTTGTTGGTGTACATGGACTCCATTTCGGTCCGCATTGCATCCAGCCATTTTACCGAGTCAACGCTCTGAATGGCCTGCTGGAAGCTAGTCGGCTCATCATAATCTATGATGCAATCCTCTCTATCCCCGTTTATGAGAAAACCGTAGTATCTCTCGGGCGGATGAGACTGCCTACTACTTCCGCGGAGCGGCGTAGGAATGTCCTGAACTTTCGAACCCTCTGGTTCTACTAAGCTTTCAGTAATAGCTCGTGGTTCTGGAATTTCTTCCAGTTCTATTGCGTTCCCACTTATCTGATTTTCCAAAAATTCAGATTCCAAGAAGTGGGCATGACGAGAAACATAAATCTTTTGTTCTTCTTCGCAATAGAAGAAATATCCCTTGGAGTTCTTTGGATATCCCACAAACTTTCACTGCACTGAGCGTGCCTCGAGCTTGTCCGCATGCTGCTTTTTGACAAAAGCTGGACATCCCCATGTCTTAATGTGATTAAGATAGGGTCTCTTCCCACACCACATCTCATATGGTGTAGTAGGCACAGTCTTAGTTGGAACTCGGTTCAAAAGGTATGCAGCTGATTCTAGTGCATATCCCCAGAATGATCGTGGTAACTCAGCGTTACTCATCATGGACCGTACCATATCCAATAGGGTTCGGTTTCGTCTCTCCGATACACCGTTATGTTGCGGAGTGTATGGAGGAGTAAGCTGAGAGAGAATTTCGTTCTCTTTTAAATAGTCCAGGAACTCGGCACTCAAGTATTCATCACCTCGATCCGATCTTAGAATCTTGATACTTTTGCCGGTTTGTTTTTCTACTTCATTCTTATATTCCTGGAATTTTCCAAAGGCTTCGGACTTATGTTTCATTAAGAAGACATAACCGTACCTTGAAAAGTCATCCGTAAAAGTAATGAAGTAAGAATAACCGCTTCGCGCATGTGTAGACATTGGACCGCACACGTCGCTGTGTACGAGTCCCAAGAGCTCGCTCGCTCTTACTCCGTGTCCAGTGAACGGAGTCTTTGTCATCTTTCCTTTGAGACAGGATTGACAAGTGGCATACGATTGATATTCGAACGGATTCACATATCCTTCTGTATGTAACTTCGTCAACCTTCTTTCATTGATGTGACCTAGTCTACAATGCCATAAGAAAGTCTGATTTATTTCCGGAGACTTTCTTTTGTGTGTATTCTGGACATTGAAAATCTGTGGTTTGTTTAGTACGTATATACCATTGCTTAATGTACCTGACCCAATCAGAACTTGATTAAGGTGAATGTTTACAACATTACTCACAAACGCAAATTCATAACCTTCTTTAGAAATTAAAGATACAGAAATGATATTACAAGTTGCGTTGGGTACAAAAAAGCAATTACGTAAAACCAAAACATGTCCATCTGACATTCCCAGGTGATAGTCCCCCATGGCCTTAGCATCCATGCTGGCTCTGTTTGCAACTTTGAGGGTCATGTCACCTGCCTTCAAAACCCTATGGTTTCTCAACGCCTGCAAAGAATTACAGATATGAGATCCTGATCCGGTATCCAATACCCAGGAAGTAGAGTTTATTGATAGACAGTTTTCAATAACATACACACCTGAAGCTGAAGCCGCAACTTGCTTCAGTTCCTGTGTCCTGGCTTTCCAAGCCCTGCAATCTTTCTTCCAGTGACCACTCTTATGACAGAAAAAGCACTCTTCCTTCCCTATAAGCTTCCCCGCTATCTTTGTTGCTTTTGCTTTTCCCTTCGTATCCACTTTACTAACACCACCCCTTGGTTTGGTGAAGGCTTTCTTCTTCTTTCCCTTGGCTTTCACCTTGGACCTAGAAGATGAAGATCCTCCTACAAACAAAGTGGATGTTTCCCTACCATTCTGTAGGGTGCCCTCTGCACTCCTCAGCATGTTGAGGAGTTCTGAAAGTTCAACTTCTTTTTCTTGTAAGTTGAAGTTCAGGATAAACTGGGCGTAAGTGGAAGGAAGGGACTGGAGAATCAAGTTCGTATAGAGCTCGTTCTCTAACGTGGTCCCAAGTTCCGCGAACTCCTCAATGAAGCCAATCATCTTAAGCACGTGTTCCGCTACCGATGATCCGATGGCCAACCTTGCCGAAAATAACTTCTTCGACACTTCGTATCTTGCGATACGAGATTGCTCTCCATACATTTCTTTTGTATGGAGAAATATGGATTCGAGGTCCATATTCTCGTGCCTCCTCTGATATTCGTTGTCCATAGAGGCAAGCACGAGGCACCTGGCCTTCGCGCAATCGATCTCCCAAGTCTTATGGATTTCCTTATCCGCGACGCTGGAGGTGGGACCTGGGATAGGGGGAGCTTTGGTGGTAAGGAGATACCCCAACTTGTCATAAGTGATTGCCATTTTGACATTCCTGAGCCAATCTTTGTAGTTTGGCCCTGTCAGTATGTTTTTATCTAGTAATAACTTAAGTCCAGTCATGTCGATTGGTCGCTGCAATTAGGAGGGAGAGAAGAAACACTCAGCATGATGCTCTTGCAAGTTTAGAGTGGTTTTTAGTTTGTCTAAACAGGATGGCTCCCACTGTCTCTCGAATCCCTCCTCAAACCAAAAAGGAAGAATTAGTCAGGATCAATCTCACCATACAATTCTTGCTTAACTGTTCGGCCAGGCTGGTGTCGGTAATTCGAGGGAGGTTTTCCAACGCTTTCGCGAAGTTCCTTAATTAAATAACCTCTTTTCCCTGTGGGCGTAGCCCCGCTAACACCTTTCTAGACACCTACTAGGTTTATAGCATTGATCGTTAAATGAGAAATTTCCCGAGGAGTAGCATATACTCACAGTAGGATCGGGATCCAAATATCATCGCGTGACGAAACTAAAGGAATCCTACCAGAATCATCACACTCCAAATGGTATGCAACACTAGCAAGTTTCAGTTCTTTTGAAACTCCCAATGTGGATTTTTGCCCCATGCTCTTATGACCTTGACTTTGGCCAACAAATCATAAGTCACATGTCAAGTTCTACCCATCATTCTCCAGGTTAATTTGAGCCCACCCGCACATACCCTTGACTTTGGCTAACAAGGTAGAATGACTGCCCCAAACCAACACATCTATCTATACTGCACATGAATACCCAATAGCTACCAATCACTAAGCCTTGACTTTGGCCAACAAACATAGCTTGAATACTATTGACCATCCATGTGAAACGACGGAAGGCTACGAATGGTTTTGGCGAAACCGTGAACGTAGTGAACTTGATATAATCGATGGAACGAGATAGCTTTTAAAAGGAGTGGCTTAAGCTCCGCGTTTAAAAGTTATTTTGAAATGAAACCGAGTGGTTTTTGAAAGTGTTCCAACGACTTTTACTTGGTTTATTTTTCTTTGCATTAGTTCTTTTAATGCATATTTTTCTTGCATTAGTTCTTTTAATGCGTCCCATCATTTAATCCTACCATTGCAGAAAACAACCAAAATATGACGTACGCTTATGCCATTCGCATTCGCCACGGGGCCCCGTCATTACCCGTTAGGTTACTTAACTAACGACAGAGCGGGGGCTGGGCTAGCGCGGCTGCAAAACATAAGCAACGTCTAAATAATATCATATATAGATATATTGCAATGATATCCATTTCAGATCACAGATGAACACATTGGATATACTAGGAATCCGCAATTCGCACGAGCCTGTAACGAAAAGCAGATTACACGGTCGCGATGAATAGCCAATACCCCATCCTAGACCCCTACGGATGCGACAAACTACCCGCCAAATATCCGAAGTGGAGCAACCTCCCTCAATGACGTGAGTAGGCCACTCGGCACTTCGAGATACCCGGTAGTTTGTGCACCCCACCTTGGGTCTATCCTAGGAGCAAAAACAGTAAAAAGAAATTATACAATGACGGCTACAACCCCGACCCGGTTGTGCGGCCAAAAATAATATTACATCAATTTACATATTACATGAATTGAAAGAAAAGAAACTCTCGTCTCACAACCCCCCGGCTATTCACCCGCGACAACCCAATGAATTCATATACACATACCAGCAACATTACAGATCACAGATTTGTATAACCCCCACTAATCGACATATAACGATTAGCAGACGTTCAATACAAATATCACATCACAGATATAAACCCGTTAGCCTTAGTCTTTAGAAACTCGATCAAAATACGGTTTTTAAAGCCCCAAAAACAAAATTTTCTTTCTGGAAAATCTGGGCTGAAAAAACATATACCAAAAATCCCAAAATACCCCACTAAGTATTCTGCAGACAAGACGATCCACAGCCGAGTTAAATCGGCCGCGGTACCGCGGCAATAGAAAGCTATTGCCGCGTTTCCGCGGAGGTTTGATGGGTTCACTGGACCGTTTTTCTACAGTAGACTATAAAAACCCTGAGTCGATTTTTAAAGCATGATTTATTATTTTTACAGAACTTTAAAAATCGACAGCAAGTTTGATTTCGGGGTGTATTTCGCGACTTTTTCTCCGATCGAATTTGTAGTTACTATGCTAACATGTTAGGTAGTGTTTAACTAGGCTCTGATACCACTGTAAGTCCATGCTACCCTTCCCCGGTACTTACGGGGTTGCGGAATTGGTGAAAAACGATTTTCAATAGGGTGGTAACATGGACTACCAATACGGATCTTTGTTAAACTACTAACTAACAACCTAACAAGAGTTTACATACTCGGTTAGGGGGCTATACCTTTCTTGAACTCCTTCGTCTTCGACTCCTCCCGGTGTACGGATCGGCCTCACCTCGTCGTCTCCTTGCGCCGAAGATGGATCCACCCGAAAGCTTCTACCTTTGGCTTCTTCTTCGAACTTTGAAGAAATTAGATCACTTGGCTTGCTAGGCCTTGTGAACTAGAATGAGTAGAGGAATGTTTTGGTGTCTTTTTATCTCTAAGGCAATGAGTCTCAACACATGAGAATGGTTTGCCTTGAGGTAGAGAGAGCAAGAGGAAGAGGGAGAGCTTGAGAATGAGAGAGCTCAAGAGAGAGAAAGCAAATGATAGAATGAACCATACTCTTCTCATTCTCACCTCTCATAATCCAAAAGCCATCATAACAAAAATAGTAATCAAGTATTGCGTAAATGGTTTAAGTCAAAATGGCTATATCATTTCATGCACTCATTTTGCATAAATAAACAAGCAAGCAAAAGTCTTTGCCATGGAATGATAGCCATTGTCATGATGATGGTCAACTAGTCCAACCTAGTCAACCGGTCAACAAAGTCAACAAGTCAACAAAATCAACCCCTCAACAACCATGTCACTATAATACTTAATTAATATTAATGTTAATCATATATCTTATTCTCATTAGGGTTAAGCAAAAGTCAATGGTCAACAGTCAACTGTCAACAGTCAACAGTCAACAACCCCAATAAGAATACTCTGCCTCTGTCTCTCTGTCAACTGTGCATACACACCAGCATCCGTGTTCCGAGGAACACGAATACAAACGAGATAAAACCAATCCCAAAACGTACACTAAGATCTGGCTTAAACCAAAGCCCGCTAGTGTTAACTGTCCGGACACTGTACTTGCACAAGTGCACGGATGTGACCGAACCCTGTTGCAAAACCATGCGACACGTCGCAAAACCATGCGGCCTCTACTCTTTTGCCTAAAGGCGAATAGCTTTCTGTGTGGGACTCTAAAGACTCGACACTACGCTGGCAGTGGGTTTAACCACAGACCGCAAGCGGCAATTGCTGTGCGTAACGGTCCCCAGGTAGATGCCGACAAGAAGACTGACGAGGTGAAACCCATCTGAACTCCTACTGAGTCTGACTGTGGCAATCTCCATACAGTCCGGTCTGTTCGTCTGATACATCGCATGGCGGGCCTAGGGGGCGGTAAACGTCAGTCCCCCAATAGCGGTACAAGTCGTGTCGGAGTGAAGCCCAGAACACCCTGAGATAACACTGGAAACCTACCAGTATATCTCGCTTGCCCTGGCCAGGGACTACTCGTGTAATGGCTCTCCTAGACACAGCGCGATGTCAACTCCCAATACCGGGAGAGATGAATCCTGTCTAACCGTCACTGCCTCCAAGTGCTTCGGGACTGCACCCAACTACTACCTGTTTGCACGACTCCTTTGAGCCGTGGTAGGGTAGTAATCTAAGTACAGTAGGAACACACTCGAGGCGAAGTGACAGTGTCAAGTCAGCGGACTAAGCTGTACTCATGTCACCTGGGAACTGATAACTGACGATAGGTATAGTACCAACCAACAGTTCCCGACGAGTCCTGTCCAGTGTACTCGTAACCCAACGAGCACCCGCATACTATCTCCAGTACGACGTACTGATGGCTGTGGGACAGACCATCTCCCACACTGGGATGAGAAGCGCATACGCTAGTCTACTCCGGAGTATCGATGCCCTGTCTCGATAGTCCTGCGACTAGGGACCTGTATAAGGATGTGCTTATAGATTACCCAGCCCCCACTAGTGTGACTGCCATCACAACGCTGGTAATCAAGCAAAGATCCTAAGGGCTCCACTAATGTGTATAGGTGATATACTAAAATAAACACATGTACACATTGAAGTAGAAACAAACCAAGTAGCATACTACTATATTGAACAAGATTGTTTATACAAGGTGAATATCCCAAGCTTCCATTAAGTAATATACAAACTCGTATGATACAGTAATGGCCTCTAGGGCATATACACTAATACTAGATACAAGAAATATACAATGTACATCATCGGATAACCGAAACCCACCTATAGCATACGGCTTCACAGCCAACCGTAGCGGTATCCGCAATAGTAGAAATAATAAGGTGCCCTGCCGCGACCACTCTGATGATCAGACCTGAAAAACCCTGCGGCACAACGGGGGTGAGTTGCCAACTCGTGAATAGTAAATAATATCATACTGAAATCGCAAGTATGCACTAACAGCGATAATCTATCATATGTAATCTGATAGCATAAGTATGGCAATATGTATATCTGCAACAGTCATGAACGGTACTCTATCAGGTACTACTAATATATGAAGCAATGCATATAGAATAAATGTGGAGTATGAGATAAAACATGTCATCCTCACGGAATCCTCATCGTGGCGGACCAGTGTCCGTCAAGACAATCTAAATCCCCAATTTCCCTCACATCGTCCCACATATCGGCCCTCACATCGGGAACACCAGCCCCTCACATCGAGCACATCGGCCCCTTACATCGGGCACATCAGCCCCTTATATCGGGCTCATCAGCCCCTCACATCGAGCACATCAGCCCCTCATATCGGAATGAATAAAAATACATGCATAGATTATTATGATGATATATATTATATAGGTGTACATATATATAACAGCGTCCCATACCACTGATATATATATATATGTATGTATCGACGTCCCATACTACGGTCGAGGAGAAAAACATCATATGAAATCCATATATCAATACGAAAACCATGAAATATAATATATGCAACACGAAACAGTAATATGTGCATATAAAGGAAAAACCGCTATTTAACTGCAACAAGTTATTAAGTATATCATGCGGTTCCTAATTTCTCCGAAACCAAACGCAACATCATATAAAGGTGAACATGTAGCTATTGCCAGGTATGCGTAATCATGTCGGTATAGCAAGATATATGTATCTACCTATCAGTGATGATGTAATACCCTCCAGGTATAAGTGTAGCTAACATGTAGGCATGGCAAGGCATATGTGTAAGCATGTAGGTATACAAGTATGCTATATGTCATATGCACAATTTAAACAAAGATCATATCCCAAGCCCCTAACCAATAAAATCTCACGTATGTATAAGTGTTGTACGTGTCATGGCAATTATTGACGGTGTGAGTGGCATACTGTTAGTGTATATGCCCTAGAGGCCATTACTGTATCATACTGGATTATATATTACTTGATGGAAGCTTGGGATATTCACCTTGTATTGACATTCTTGCTCAAAATGGTAGTATGCTACTTGGTTTGTTTCTGCTTTAATGTGTGCATGTGTTTCTTTTAGCATATCGCCTTTACACATTAGTAGAGCCCTTAGGATCTTTGCTTGATTACCAGCGTTGTGATGGCAGTCATACTCGTGGGGGCTGGGTAATCTATAAGCACATTCTTATGCAGGTCCCTAGTCGCAGGACTATCGAGACAGGGCATCGATACTCCGGAGTAGACTAGCGTATGCGCTTCTCATCCCAGCTTAGGAGACGGCCTGTCCCACAGCCGTCAGTACGTCGTACTTGGGATAGTATGCGGGTGCTCGTTAGGTTACGAGTACACTGGACAGGACTCGTCGGGAACTGTTGGTTAGTATTATACCTATCGTCGGTTATCAGTTCCCAGGTGACATGAGTACAGCTTAGTCCGTTGACTTGACACTGTCACTTCGCCTCGAGTGTGTTCCCACTGTACTTTGATTACTACCCTACCACGGCTCAAAGGAGTTGTGCAAACAGGTAGTTTTTGGGTGCAGTCCCGAAGCACTTGGAGGCGGTGACGGTTAGACAGGATTCGTCTCTCCCGGTATTGGCGGTTGATATCGCGTTGTGTCTAGGAGAGCCATTACACAAAGTCCCTGGCCAGGGCAAGCGAGATAGACTGGTAGGTTCCCGGTGTTATCTCAGGTGTTCTGGGCTACACTCCGGCATGACTTGTACCGCTAGTAGGGGACTGACGTTTACCGCCCTCCTAGGCCCGCCATGCGATGTTCTTAGACGAACAGACCGGACTGTACGGTGACTGTCACATTCAGGCTCAGTAGGAGTTCGATGGGGTTTACCTCGTCAGTCTTCTTATCGGCATCTACCTGGGGACCGTTACGTACAGCTAGTGCCGCTTGCGGTCTGTGGTTAAACCCACTGCCAGCATAGTGTCGAGTCTTTAGAGTCCCACACAGAGGGTTATTCACCTTTAGGCAAAATGAGTAGAGGTCGCATGGTATTGCGACAGGGTTCGTTCACATCCGCGTACTTGTGCACGTTTAGTATCCGGACAGCTTATACTAGAGGGCTTTGGTTTAAGCCGGATCCTAGTATATGATTTGGGATTGGTTTCATCTCATTGTATTCGTGTTCCTCGGTACACGGATACGGGTGTGTATGCACAGTTGACTGAGACAGAGGAAGAGGACTTTGATTAGGGTTGATGACTATTGTCATTTTCTTAACCCTAATGTTTTGTGTGAATTATGATTTATTAATAATTAGTTAATTATAATTGTGTATGGTTAGGGTTGTTGACCATTTGACTATACTTGACTTGTTGACCTAGGTTGACAAGTTGACCATCATCATTCCATATGAAAGATGCTCTTTGATCCTTGCAAAAGCATTTAATGTGAAATGATAATGGTCATTTCTTGATTAACCATGACAATTATCTTTTGCTAATTATCTAATTTACATAATTCACATATATGTGAGAAGGTTGAGATATTCTTCTCACTTTATCATTTCCATTCTCTCTCCTCCTCTTCCTCTCTCTAGCTCTCCCCTCTCATGTGTTGAGAACCATTTGAGCTTGAGATAATCCCTCCAAAAACACTCTCTACTCTTTCTAAGGTCCTAGGTCTAGCACACCAAGCACCTTAGTTACTTCTAGTTTTAGGTTGGAGCTAAAGGTTGAGGCCCTTGGGTGGATCTTTCTTTGGCAAGAGAAGCGACAAGGAGAACCCTTTATTTCACTCCAAGGAGCAAGGAGAGAAGGACTTGAATCCCTAAGTATAACCCACTTTCCGAGTAGCTAAACTCTTTAGCTTTGTTTGTTAGTTTTGTTTAGAAAAGATTCCTCCTTTACATTGTCCATGTTGCCTAGAGTTGTAAAAATCGAATTTTTCATAACGTTTCCGCCTCCCCGAAAGCATCGGGGTGGGCAACGTGGACTTACACAGACAATCATGTAACACCTTAGATTTCGATTAGTGTTAATTAGACAATAATGCGGATTTTTGGTAAAAAGTTTACCAATTTGGGTTCCTCACATTTTATAATATTTAATTAATATTTAATTATTATTTGTTATGGCTTGCACGCACATGTGCATGTTTAGGTGAGGGTGTGTTTGTGTAATCTATATTAGTGACCATGACAACTTAATCCTAATCCTAATCCTTTGCTTTTATCATAATCCCTTGCTTTGCCTTAACCTAAATCCTAGATATTTGTTGTGAGTGAGAGATATTTTGTTTTGGGTTTTGTTTGGAGAGGAGGTGGCATGGTGAGCATGTGCTTGCATTAATGTGGAGTTAATGCAAGGGTGCACTCACCTCAACCTCACCTCTCTTTTCTTCACACTCAATCTCATTCTCTCTCACTCTATCTCTTTCTCATCATTTCCTTCACCTCCTCTAAGCCTAAACTGAACACTTATCATTCCTTCACTAATCCAACTCTAAACTTCACAAAATCTCACAAAAATCACATCTTTGGACTTGTCTTGCCTCTTGGATGCCTCGGAGCTTGGAAAGCTAAGATTTTTGAGCTTGTGGGAGTAGGTAATGATCTCTTTCTGTTAATTAAGTCTTTTTAGTGTTGCGTAGCTTATTCGTTTCAGTTTAGATCGCGTATTGTATCGTTTCGTGCAAATATCATATTTTAGTGTAGTTTTGGGTCTCGGATGATCTGCTATCAAACCAGGTATTTTTTGCAAAAGTTCCCATCACAGTGACCTAGTATAGTGACCTAGAACCTACCCTCAAAATACGAGCCCATTCCCTCAAGTTATGGCCGCAGATTTAATGGTTCTGGCTGCAATTTGCGGCCATAGTGGGGACTGGGGGTTGAGTTTTGGTGTAGGGTTCTCTGGGGTTGTATGTGGTCTTGTGGTACTTGCAACTTTTACAAATTGTTGGTATAGCAAAATCTAGGACCACTTTGCGTATTTCTTATGTTTTGTTTTTGTTGGATATAGTGCCCTCAAAGTTAATTATTGGATCGCAGGCACGTGATTGCAATGATTGAGGGAGGACCTATGTCAATAGGACAGTCTTACTCAAGATAATAGTGTGCTATTTGGTTCATCTTTATCATCGTGTACATACTTCAGGTAATATCACAGATGACTATTACACATTGATAGAGCCCTTAGGATTCTTGCTTGACTACTAGCAGTATGATGGCTATCATATACGTGAGAGTTGGGTAGTTTATAAGCACATCCTTAAAGTGGTCCCTAGTCGTTGGAGTTTCGAGACTGGGCAACGATACTCCATTAGTAGACTAGTGTATACAGTCGAGACCCCGATGTGGGGTGGTGGCCGGTCTCACAAGCCATTGGTGTTAGTTGGTTCACCTAAGATGTATACAGGTGCTCATTGGGTTATGAGTACACCGGACAGGACTCGCCGGGAACATGCTAGTTGGTATTATACCTAGCGTCAGATACCAGTTCCCTGGTGACATGTGTACAGGTTAGTTCATTGACCTGAGATCGTCATTTGTCTCGTGTGAGTTCCCACTGTGCTTTGATTACTACCCTACCACGGCTCAAAGGAGTCGTGCAAACAGGTTTTAGTTGGGTACAGTCCCGAGCCACATGGAGGCAGTGAGCGGATCGGCAGGGGTTTCGTCTCTCCCGGTATTGGGGGTGAGATCGCGCTGTGTCTAGGAGAGCCATTACACGAAGTCCTTGGCCAAGGCAGGAGATTTACTGGTAGCTATTCCAGTAGTATCTCAGGGTGTTCTGGGCTACACTCCGACACGACTTGTACCGCTTTTGGGGTCTGACATTTAACAACCCCCTAGGCCCGACATGCAATACTCATAGACGAACGGACCGGACTGTACAGATATTGTCACTGACAGGCTCAGTAGGGTGTCAGGATGAGTTCGTTCATCAGCCTCCCTTTTAGTCAAAACCTCGGCGGCCGTTATGCACAGCTAGTGCCACTGACCTACGGTTAAATCTACAGCCAAAGTATTGACGAGGCTTTAGAGTCCCCCACAGACGGTTTCTCAAGTTTCGGGCGAAACGTTGTAGAGGACGTATGATATTATGGCATGGTTCGATCATATACGTGCAGTAGTGCACGGATCATGATCGGACGGATCATACTAGTGGGCTTTGGTTAAAGCCGGATCCTAGTATTAGATTTGTTGGATTACTTTAGTCTCATCGCATTTGCATTTAGTCGGAATGTGGATGCAGGTATGTATATACAGGTGAGGGGTATCCTTGGGATCCGTCACGAGTTTACTTTGGTAGATGCCATTCTCTTTTTATTGTGGTAAACATTTAGATAAATGTTACAAATGGAAATAATGAGCTCAAAGTCATGATTAGGAGCATTAATTGTGACACATGCACATGTGATGACTCATGGTCTCTTTATTTGTGCATATGTCACATTATTGCTTGATTTATGTGTTGCAATGATAAGAAGAGAGAGAGAGGGCAGCCATATGGTTTAGGGTTAGCTCTTGTATTATCATTCAAGCCTCTCTCATTTTATCATCTCACACAAGAAAAGAAAAGCTCTTCTTCTTCTTCCTCTAGCTCATAACTTCCACCAATGGCATCATCTTCAACCTCCATCCATACACTCTCATGTGTTGAGAATCAATGGATGCTTGAGACAAAGTAATCACACACATTCTCTACTTCACCTTGCACATGTCGGCTAGCAAACTTCATGTTCGAGTTGCTTCGGATGAAGCGGGAGCCCATAAAAGGACTCATTGATGTGGTGCTCTTCCGACGAGGAGACCGGAGATCGGAGATGCCGCGAGGAGCTTGGGATGGTGGCCAAAGGCCGAAGGACACGGATCGATCGGTATATCCACTCTCACTTCTTAGTAGTTAGCTAGTTTAGCGTTATGGTTCGATCCGGGTGAAAGACTACGATAGCGCCGGTTTCCTAAAAAGTTTGTGTTTCCGCATTTGGCCTTGGATTGACATCGATCGAACAAAATTTCTGAGACACGCCATTAACCTTTACTAGCTTGTTCTAACTTGTCTAAAATATCGATCGAATAAAATTTCCGAAACCGCATTTCCATTTTCTGATTTTCTGTCGAAATTTTTTTGAGGTCGAAAAATTATTTTGGGTATGTCAAAAAATCAGGCAGGCTTTTCTAAGACCACTGTAAAAAATTTGTAGCATGATCCCTCTGTAGCGCCACGGAAACGCGGCCGTACCCACGTTTTGGCCGCGGTTCCGCCACAGTGTTGGTGGTTCAATGCACTAAATTTTTTCTTTGGGTCTTTAATATGGAATTGGGGTTTCTGGAATTTTTAGTTTTGGCCCAGATTATTTTGAGTACTGGGATTTGTACTTGGGGTCCACTTCAGGAAATTTTGTCGATCGAAAATTTTAAATAAGTTAGTTCACAGTGCTTACTTTATATCTGCGACCGTGAATGTCACTCGAGCGGTAAATCTTGTCTAATTGCTATAGCTCTTTAAGACGGGTTTGCGAACGTGACATTCACGTTGATGTTCTGTGTTGTGCTGTGATGTTGCGGATTTGTCGTGGTGGATAGTTTGGTGCAATGTTAGTACAGTTTAGTTTTATTTGTACATTTGATATTGCGGGACGAGCGTCCAAAATGTGGACCGCCGTCACGGCCTGTTTGTATATTATTCTTTTGGGGCACGACCAGGTTGAGGTCGATACACTCGTTGTACATATTTTTCTTTTCTGTATTAGGATTACCCCATGGTGGGGTGCACGGATAGCCGGGTTCTAGGGAGCAACGGGCCCGCATCTCATGGCTTTGAGATGGAGGGGGCTTCACTCTAGAATTGGAGGGCTATTCGCCGCACTCGTAGGGGGTATAGGTTGACCCAAGGAGGGGTGCTCAAGTTACCGGATTCCGTGAAGTGTTGGGTGGCCCATTCACTTTGTTGAAGGGGACTGCCTCGCTTCTGGTTTTGGTGGGTAACTTGCTGCGCCCGTAGGGGTCTAGGTTTTCATTGCACATGCTATCCACATGACAAGGGGAACGTCGGATTTCACTTGCGGCTCAAAGGAAACCCGGGTCTCCCAGATTATCTGTATTGTTCTGTGATGCTTATTACTTTTCTGTGATGTTGCACTTATCACGCCTGGAGCGATTATTATATATTGATATATATATATATATATATATTAGCAGATGTTGTATATGTTTTACACCCGCGCTATTCCAGTCCCCGCTCTGTCGTTAGTTAAGTAACCTAACGGGTGATGACGGGACCCAGTGGCGAATGCGGATGGCATATACGTACATCAAATTTTCGTTCTTTTTGGTGTGATTAATTGATGGGACTGCGTTGATTCGCATCAATGAAAGAAAAACCAACCTATTTGATGTTGTTGGAACAAATTTTAAAAAGCTGTTATTACAAGGACATTCTCTTTTGTTTTGCACAGAGGTATTTCGATTATGAATATCCAGCACCTCATTCGATGAGGCAAGGGCAGAGATCCCTTTATCGAGAGTGACCCCTTGGACAGAAGTTTGAGTCAGGGTAATAACTTCACTATAGTCGATTACTTTTTGCTTTGCATCACGGTATTCTGTTGGAATATCCTGCACCTCATTCTATGGGGAAAGGGACGAGATCCCTTCACCGGGAGTGACCTCTTTAGCAAAGGTTTTGGCCACTATATTTATAAAAAGCTATCCGGTTCCTTCAACGATATCAAGTTCATTACGTTAAAGGTTTTTCGCCAAAAACCATTCGTAGCCCTCCGTCATTTCAGACGGGTAGCACTTAGTATTCATGCTATGTTTGTTGGCCTTAGTCAAGGCATAGTGTATGGTAGCTATTTGTTACTTTTCTGTTGCATAGATAGATGCGCTGGTTTAGGACAGTCGTACAGCCTTGTTGGCCCTAGTCAAGGGCTTGTACGGGTGGTTTCAAATTAACCTGGACAATGACGGGTAGAACTTGACATGTGACTTATGATTTGTTGGCCTTAGTCAAGGTCATAAGAGCATGGGGTAAAATCACATTGGGAGTTTCCAAAGAAACTGAAACTTGCCAGATATGCGCATACCTTCTGGAGTGTGATAACGTGAGTGGATTCCATCACGTTATCATGAGATGATAGTTGGATCCCAATTCCCACTGATGAGTTGGTTTACTCCTCGGGTGATCCCGACTAATTCTTCTTTCAGATTTGGAGGAGAATTTGAGGATACAGTGGGAAACATCCTAATTTGATAAATTGATAACCATTCTAATCTAGGTTAGAGTGTATGCAGAGTGTTTCTTTTCTCTCTCTCTCTTTGGCAGCGACCATGGCCCGACCCTAGACTATGACTCAGTGACCAAGTTGACCGAACCCTCTTAAAACACTGACTTTTGGATTGTCCGAGATGCATACATCATTGCCACTCCTTCTTTTACCCTTTACTCCGGAACATTTCGTATCACTATGAACATCCACTTCCATTGGATAAAACCATCGTATGGTTATATACGAACTCGAAGGAACTTGTTCCAGATTCGAGGATGGATTCCAGTTTTGGAGAAAATTGAATAGGACTATTCAGTTGTCTTTTCCTTTTACCTTCTCTCAGGTTGTGAGGGCTCTTAGGATTAGGAGAGGGTACACCTATTACGCTTATTGGATAGTCTTCTTCCAAACCATAGGCAGGTGCCGAAAGGTAGGGAATGAAGAAAACCAATTAGCCTAAGCGTGGTGTACAGAAGGTATTAAGTAAAGACAAATAAAGGGATCAGAAAGAGGGCAAAGTAAATTGCAACTGCTATCATTCACGACCAAACCATATATTTCATCGCCACTCCTACTTCACTTTGGTATTTCTCCAGAACACCCCGTATCACTACGAAGATCCACAGTTATTGGATATTCCATCGTATGGTTATATACGAACTCGAAGGAACTTGTTCCAGTTCGGGGATGGATTCTGGTTTAAGAGAAGTAAGAATATGGTTTATTCAGTTGTCTTTTATCTTCACTTTCTCTCAGGTTGCGAGTACTCCTAGGATTAGGAGAGTACACCCATTATGCTTATTGGATAATCTTCTTCCAAACCATAGGCTGTTGCTGAACGGTAGGGAAGGAAGAAAACCATTTAGCCTAAGGGGGTGTACAGAAGGTAATGACTAAAGACATATAAAGGGATTTGGAGATATGGCAAAGAGATATACGGTTATAGTTGTGAATCTGATAATGGAAGAGGCATTATTAAGAATACCCGGATACCCCTTCGAAACATTCTCATGTTTCAGTTTCACTGTGCATTGTTAGTAGAAAACTGATTTCCCAATTAGGTCCGTACTCCAGGGTACGTATTTACCAAGTTGCTTCTGACATCTGTATGGTTCTATAGATGATGAGTGGGAGTAAATTATTGGGAATTAGGTGATCATCCTCATTATATCGAGATTCGTTGTAATTGGTGATATTTGAGGAAATCGCCTGGGTTTTTGCCGGATGGCAAATATTTGGTTTTGAATATCCGTTGTTATGCACCAATTTCAAACTGATATATCTGTACATTTATTTTTATAAAGTGGGATATAACTTTTTGAAATTATGTCCATGACATTTACCTATATCAGTTGATGGTTAGGTAAGGAGCATTAAACAGCGGTGTAATTCTTCATAACTATATTACAGTTTTCAGCCTACGACGCACAGGTTTTGAGTTATTCAACTCAGGGGACTTATACAGAGTATTGTATATCGTCCAGTGTCCATTAGGACAGAGGGGTTGGTACTCGTACTGTATTCTGTTTGCTTATGACTTCTCTAGTTTTTAGACAAGTGTTTCGTAGAAATTCATGGTCTAAGTTTTGAGAAGTTATAGGTACAAGAATAAAGTAGAGAACCATTGTGTCGCAAGTATCGGGATTCTTCAAGATGATCGAAGATGTTGATACTTGTATTTGGTATTCAGTTGATAGTAATGGTTTTGAGAAACTTGTTTCTCTTTCAGGTTACTCATAATTGGATGAACTCCTAAGTTGAGTAATGTTGAATAGCCTCTCTCCATTTAGTTGACATGCACTGGAGACAGCTGGATGATTTGAATCTGGTTCCAATTAAATCAGTGCCTCTGTTTCTATATTAGATATAGAATGGCTCATATCTTAACGATGTTAAGATATATGGAGTTGTCCGGCTTATGCTTAAAACCAGACTCTGGATAACTCAAGGCACGTTTCTGTAATGGTTGTTTGTGGGTTGACCCGGGCTATGACGAGGTTTGACTTTCTACCATCTGGAAGATCAATACTGATATTGTTCTTGACTCGCCACAGTTTTAATAAAAATGGATTTTTTCAGAAAACAGTAGTGGGAGTATGGTAGAACTGGAAGTGATTCCAGAACCACAAACGATTACTGGAAATTTGATAAGAACCTAAATATTCAATCAGGTTTGACATTCCATCGGCCACTCCGCAGATATGGTGGGTAACCTTAGGCACTCGAGAGGTACTTCGGTATGCTCAAAGACGGTGACAGGGAGGTTCTTGTTTACCCAGACTTGACACTACTGTTGTTCCAGGCTGTGAGACCCGGCAGGAGGATGAGTATAGCGTCGTTCTAAACTAGCTTTAAAAGTGAACGTATATATATATATTATTCTGCCAGAGGGTTGTCGTAGTCAGTGGGAGCAGCGGAAGCATAGTGGACAAGTAGCTTTTGTCTATTTATAGACTAAAGCAGATATAGCGGAGATAGATCATCTATTTTTGATGTCACGGTCATAGGTTTTGAATTCATCAGAATAGGGGATGGATCTGTTAAGAAAGTAGTAGCGTGTGATGTCCTGGTATTTGGATGACATACACATAGTAGGAAGTGAAATTCCTATAATACGATCGGTTATACTATGGTTGCCACACAGTAGTTTCTCCACATAGGATATAGATATTATATCAGACATTCTAGTTACTAGATCTATGGTTTTAGATCTAGATTTGGGAAGTGTCCCAATCTGGGTACTTAGACAGTATTCTAAAAGTGTTTTAGAATGGACGACTCCTGGCATGGTAGTATACCTGCAGGTGATGGAGTCACACTTTCTAAAGGTGTCTTGCAGACTAAAGGGGAGAGGGATGCGCATGATTGGCATATCACTCGCTTAGGCAATTGAGTCAATCATGAGATGTCAAGTGCCACACCAGATGTTGTTCTTGCACTAGATGCAATAAGTTGATATTAATCCAATCCTGGAGAAGCGTTCGGAAGCAGTTTATGAACATAAGCGGATGTTCTAGGGATATGATAACAACAGCCTCTTTTGGGAGACGGTTATCATTCCAGGCTTCCAAGGTGACCTGGATGACAAAGTGACTGTCAGAGTTATAGTTTTCCCTCTGACGAGGGGTAGTAGTTTGGACAGGTGATCCAAGCGGATACTGAGGGAGGCATGGCGCAGGATACTGATTAAATTCAGTTGATGATACAGTGTAAGAAGTTTGGATTTGGAGTTCATTTATGAACTAGGTCCCATCAGATATCCAGACATATTCTAAGACAGGTATTGCTCATTTCGGGAGATGGCTTTCTCCGCGAACTTGAGATAAAGAGACAAATAGAAAGAAACATCAGGGCGGATCCACTTACTGGGGCTATTCCTCGAACGCAATAGTTTCACAAACGGGCTTTGTGAGACTGATCAGTAAAGGAGTTGGGTGTTCGGTATCACACGGGCTGTGAGTATGCGACATCGCAATAATTAGCCTTGAGTGCAAGTGGGAGATTGTAAGTCTACGGTAGCGCCCCGGCCAGTAATCTGAGGCCAAACGCGGAACAAAAAACATTTACAACTGGCGCTATCGCATACTATAACCCGGATCTTGCCATTAACTCTAAACTAACAAACTATAAAAAGGTAGAAAGGCTATACCGATCAATCTATGTCCTTCGGTCTTTAGCCATCATCCCACGCTCCTCGCGGCATCTCCGATCTCCTGTCTCCTCATCGAGGTGGCACCACATCAACGGATCTTTACACGGGCTCCCGCCTCTATACCGAGGCAACTCGGACATGAAGTATGCTAACCGACATGTCCAAGATGAAGTAGAGAATGAGTGGAATACTTTGTCTCAATACACTCTTTGGTTCTCATCACATGAGAGGGTAAGAGTGGAGGTTGAAGAAGATACTAAGGTATGGAGAGTATGAGCTCAAGAAATAAATCAAGTGAGCAAAAGAAAACCAAGCATAAAACTTGTGATCCTTTCTTTCTCTTTCTTTTGTGAGTAGATATATAAGGTTGTGTAAAGAAAATATCTCATAAAAATATCTCCCAAAAATATCTCCACAAACCCTAAAATGTCTATACCCAAAACAAAACTTCATTAATTCTATAATGACTCACTTAGTGACTCATTAGCATGAGTCACTAATGAACATGCTAGAAGAAATGTGTCACCATGAATGAGTCACACTTTCCAGATCTAATAATCATTTAAACCAAAATGATTAACCCAAAAAGAAATGCATCTTCTAAAGTAATCTCGTAACAGATTACGAGAATACCCCATACCTGTATATACATATCTGTATTCGTAATCCGACCGAATACGAATACGATGAAACTAAAATATTCCGACTCAATATAATACTTGGATCCGGCTTAAACCAAAGCCTACCAGTATTATCTGTCCGAAATATGACACGTGTACAAGTGCACGTGCATGTTCGAACCCTGCCATAAAACCTTACGGCCTCTACAACGTTTCTCCCGAACTTGGGAAACTATTTGTGGGGGACTCTAAAGACTGGTAAGTACCCTGGCAGTGGGTTTAACCACAAGCACGTCAGTGGCACTAGCTGTGCGTAACGGCTGCCCATGTACTGACCGAAAGGGAAGCCGATGAGCGAACTCATCCTGGAACCCTACTGAGCCTATCAGTGACAATATCCGTACAGTCCGGTCCGTTCGTCTATGAGCATCGCATATTGGGCCTAGGGGCTGGTAACGTCAGACCCCCAAAAGCTGTATAAGTCGTGTCGGAGGGTAGCCCTGAACACCCTGAGAAACTACTGGAATACCTACCATTAATTCTCACCTGCCTTGGCCAAGGATTTCGTGTAATGGCTCTCCTAGACACAGCGCGATCTCACCCCCAATACCGGGAGAGACGAATCCCCTGCCGATCCGCTCACTGCCCCTATGTGGCTCTAGACTGTACCCAACTAAAACCTGTTTGCATGACTCCTTTGAGCCATGGTAGGGTAATAATCAAAGCACAGTGGGAACTCACACGAGACAAATGACGACCTCAGGTCGATGAACTAACCCGTACACATGTCACCAGGGAACTGCTATCTGACGCTAGGTATAATACCAACTAGCAGGTTCCCGGCGAGTCATGTCCGGTGCACTCATAACCTAATGAGCACCTGTATACATCTTAGGTGATCCAAATGACACCAATGGCTTGTGAGACTGGCCACCGCCCCTCGTCGGGGTCTCGACTGTATACACTAGTCTACTCCGGAGTATCGATGCCCTGTCTCGAAACTCCCACGACTAGAGACCAATTTTAAGGATGTGCTTATGGACTGCCCAACTCTCACGTATATGATCGCCATCATACTGTTGGTAGTCAAGCAAGAATCCTAAGGACTCTGTCAATGTGTAATAGTGATCATGTCACCTCAAGCTGTACACGATGATAAAGGCAAACCAGATAGCATACTATCATCTCGAGTAAGACTGTCCTACCGGTATAGGTCCTCCTCAATCATTGCAATCACATACCTGCGATCCAATAATTGACTTTGAGGGCACTATATCCAAAAATCTCCCACTTGCACTTAAGGCTAATTATTGCGATGTCGCATACTCACAGCCCGTGTGATACCGAACATCCAACTTCTCTACTAATTAGTTTCACAAAGATCGTTTGTAAAACTCTTGTGTTCGAGAAATAGCCTCAATGATTGGATCCGCCCTGATGTTTCTTTCTATGTCTCTCTTAATCTCAAGTTCGCGGAGAAAGCCATCACCCGAATTGAGTAATACCTGTCTTAGAATATGTCTGGATATCTGATGGGACCTAGTTCATAAATGAACTCCAAATATAAACTTCTTAGACTGTATCGTCAACTGAACCTAATCAGTATCCAGCACCATGCCTCCCACAGTATCCTCTTGGACCACCTGTCTATAATACTGCCCTATTCGTCAGAGGGAAAACTATAACTCTAACAATCACTCTGTCATCCATGTCACCTTTGGAAGCCTGGAATGATAACTGTCTCCTAAAGGAGACTGCCGTTATCAAATCCCTAGAACATTTACTTATGTTCTAAAACTTCTTCCGAATGTTCCTCCAGGATTGGATTAATACAAACTTATTGCATCTAGTGCAAAAAAAAACATCTTGTGTGGTACTTGACATCTCATGAATTACTCAACTGCCTAAGCAAGTGATATGCCAATCATGCACATCCCTCTCCGATTTAGTCTGTAAGACACCTTTAGAGAGGGAGACTCCATCACCTGCAGGTACACCACCATGCCAGGAGTCGTCCATTCTAAAACACCTTTAGAATACTGTCTAAGTACCCAGATTAGGAAACTGCCCAAATCTAGATCTAAAACCATAGATCTAGTAACCAGAATGTCAGATATTATATCCATATCCTGTGTGAAGAAACAACTATGTGATAACCAAAGTATAACCGATCGTAGTATAGGAATTTTACTTCCTACTCTGTGTATGTCATCCAAATACCAGGACATCACACTCTACTTCCTTCTTAACAGATCCATCCCCTATTCTAATGAAGTCAAACCCATGACTGTCACATCAAAAAATAGATGATCTATCTCCGCTATATCTGCTTTAGTCTATAAATAGACATAAGCTACTTACCCACTATGCTTCCGCTGCTCCTACTGACCACAACAACCCTTTGGCAGAATAATATATACGTGCACTTCTAAAGCTAGTTTAGAACGACGCTATACTCATCCTCCTGCCGGGTCTCATAGCCTAGAACAACAGTAGTGTCAAGTCTGGGTAAACAAGAACCTCACTGTCACCGTCCTTGAGGCTACCGGAGTACCTCTCGGGTGCCTGATGCTACCCACCATATCTGCGGAGTGGCTAATGGAATGTCAAACTTGATTGAATCTTTAGGTCCTATTAAATTTTCAGTAATCGTTTGCGGTTCTGGAATCACTTCCAGTTCTACCATACTCCCACTACTGTTTTTTCTGAAAAAATCCATTTTACTAAAACTGTAGCGAGTCAAGAACAATATCACTATTGATCTTCCAAATGGTAGAAAATCATCCCTCGACATAGCCCGGGTCAACCCACAAACTGCCATTACAGAAACGTGCCTTGAGTTATCCAGAGTCTGGTTTTAATAATAAGCCGGACAACTCCCCATACCTTAACATCGTTAAGATATGATCCATTCTATATCCAATATACAAACTTTGGCACTTATTTAATTGGAACCAAATTCAAATTATGCAGCTGTCTCCAGTGCATATCAACTTAATGGAAAAAGGCTAATCGGCATTACTCAACTTAGGAATGCATCCAATTATGAGTAACCTGAAAGAGAAACAAGTTTCTCAAAACCATTACTATCAACTGAATACCAATCACAAGTATCTACATCTTCGATCACCTTGAAGAATCCCGATACTTGCGACACCTGGTTATCTACTTTATTCCTATACCTATAACTTCTCAAAACTTAGACATTGTATTTCAACGAAACACTTGTCTAAAAATTAGAGAAGTCACGAGTAAACAGAATATAGTACGAGAACCAACCCCTTTGTCCTGATGGACACTGGACAACATACAATACTCTGTATAAGTCCGCTGAGTTGAATAACTCAAAACCTGTGCATCGTAGGTTGAAAACTGTACTTATGGTTAAGAACTACTCCGCTGTTCAATGCTCCTTACCCAATCGTCAACTGATATAAGTAAATGTCACGGACATAATTTCAAAAGTTATATCTCACTTTATGAAAATAAACGTACAGATATATCAATTTGAAATTGGTGCATAACAACGGATATTCAAAACCAAAAACTTGTCGTCAGGCAAAAAACCCAGGCGATTTCCTCAAATATCACCAATTACAACGAATTCCGATATAATGTGGATGATCACCTAATTCCCAATAACTTACACCCACTCATCTTCTGTAAAATCATACAGATATGAGAATCGTACCTGGTAAATACATACCCTAAAGTAAGTATCTAATCGGGAAAACAGTTTTCCTTTAACAACGCATAGTGAAACTGAAACATGAAAATGTTTCGTAGGGGTATCCTGGTATTTCTAGTAATGCCTCTTCCATAATCCAATTCATGACTGTAACCGTATATTTTTTTGCCATCTCTCCAAATCCCTTTATTTGTCTTTAGTTATTACCTTCTGTACACCTTCGTTAGGCTTAACGGTTTTCTTCCTTCCCTACCATTCGGCACCAACCTATGGTTTGGAAGAAGACTATCCAATAAGCGTAATAGGTGTATACTCCTAAACCAAGGAGTACTCGCAACCTGAGAAAAGGTGATGATAAAAGACAACTGAATAAAACCTTATTCTATTTCTCCTGAACCTGAATCGATCCTCGAATCTGGAACAAGTTCCTTCGATTTCGTATATAACCTTACGATGGATTTATCCAATGGAAGTGGATGTTCGTAGTAATACGAGGTGTTCTGGAAAAATGCAAAGGTGAAGTAGGAGTGGCGATGAACTACACGGTTTGTTCGTGAATGATAGCAGTCGCAATTTACTTTGCCCTCTTTCTAATCCCTTTATTTTGTCTTTACTTATTACCTTCTGTACACCCTACTTAGGCTAATTGGTTTTCTCTTTTCCCTACCTTTCGGCACCTGCCTATGGTTTGGAAGAAGACTATCCAATAAGCGTAATATGTGTACTCTCCTAAACCAAGGAGCCCTCGCAACCTGAGAGAAGGTGATGATAAAAGAAAACTGAATAAACCAATTCAATTTCTCCTGAACCTGAATCCATCCTCGAAGAAGTCCCTTCAAGTTCGTATATAACCATACGATGGATTTATCCAATGGAAGTGGATGTTCGTAGTAATACGAGGTGTTCTGGAGAAATGCAAAGGTTAAAAGAAGGAGCGACAATAACTTATGCAACTCAGACAATCCAAAAGCCAGTATTTTAAGAAGGTTCGGTCAACTTGGTCACTGAGTCATAGTCTAGGGTCAATCAATGGTCGCTGCCAAAGAGATAAAGAAAAAAACACTCTGCGTGCACTCTAACCTAGATCAGAATGGTTATCACTTTATCTAATCAGGAAACCTCGCACTGTACCGTCAAATTCTCCTCCAAACCTGAAAGAAGAATTAGTCGGGATCAACCGAAGAGTAAACCAACTCATAAGTGGGAATCGGGATCCAACTATCATCGCATGATAACGTGAAGGAATCCACTCACGTTATCACACTCCAGAAGGTATGCGCATGCTTGGAAAGTTTCAGTTTCTTTAGAAACTCCCGATGTGGATTTTTGCCCCATGCTCTTATGACCTTGACATTGGCCAAAATGCCATAAGTCACATGTCAAGTTCTACCCATCATTATCTTGTCAATTTGAACCCACCCGTACATGCCCCTGACGTTGGCCAAATTGCAGAACGACTGTCCCAAACCAACTCATCTATCTATGCAACAGATGAATACCCAGCAACTACCAAACACTATGCCTTGGTGTTGGTCAAAATACATAGCTTGAATACTACTGAATACCCAACTGAAATGATGGAGGGCTACAACTGGTTTTTAGCGAAAAACCTTTAACGTAACGAACTTGATATCACTGAAGGAACCTGATAGCTTTTTACAAAAATATAGTGGCAAAAACCTTTGCTAAAGAGGTCATTCCCGATGAAGGGGTCTCGGCTCCTTCCTCGTGGAATGAGGTGCAGGATATTCCAACTGAATACTGCGATGCAAAGCAACAAGTAATCGACTATAGTGAAGTTATTACCCTGACACAAACTTCTGCCAAAGGTGACATGGATGACAGAGTGATTGTCAGAGTTATAGTTTTCCCTCTGACGAATGGGGCAGTATTATGGACAGGAGGTCTATGAGGATACTGTGGGAGGCATGGTGCTGGATACTGATTAGGTTCAGTTGACGATACAGTCTAAGAAGTTTGGATTTGGAGTTCATTTATGAACTAGGTCCCATCAGATATCCAGACATATTCTAAGACAGGTATTACTCAATTCGGGAGATGGCTTTCTCCGCGAACTTGAGATTAAGAGAGACATAGAAAGAAACATCAGGGCGGATCCAATCATTGAGGCTATTTCTCGAACACAAGAGTGTTACAAACGAGCTTTGTAAAACTGATTAGTAGAGGAGTTGGATGTTCGGTATCACACGGGCCACCAGAGCTTAATGTACATCTTCTTGCAGCGGATTTTGATTGTTGAGACAGCGCCGTTGGATGGAGCTTGTGATGGATTGTGTTTGTGAGATCCTCGTTACCCATGGCAATGCGATTGTGGTAGCTGATGCTGGAGTCGTAGGCTCGGGGCTAGTTTGTTCCAGCTGTGCACAGTTCAGAGACAGTCTTTTGCAGATTTACAGTTCTTGTGCAATCGTTGGGTACAGCTTAAGTTCGCCTCTATTGAGGGGACAGCTTGCTCATATCCACGCCCGTCCATTTTTCCTTAATCGTTTTCACAAGGCACAGCCCGCCGATACTCGTTTGTCAGAGATTCTTAAGCATACTCGGCTGGGTAAAGATTCGGAGTCCTTGATTTATGACCAGGGTGTGCTACGTTTAGGGACGCGTTTGTGTGTACCTGATATTGTTAGGTAGAAATGCGAAATCCTAAAGCAGGTACATCAGTCAGCTTTCTGTGTTCATTCAAGTTCCACCAATATGTGGCGTGACTTGTGAGATAGTTACGAGTCGGCAGGGATGAAGAGTGAAGTTTCGGATTTCGTTTCGAGGTGTTTGACTTGTTGTGAGCTAAGGTTGAGCATTTGAGACCGGCTGGAGAGTTGCAACCTTTAACCGTTCCGGAGTGGGAATGGGAGCAGATCTCCATGAATTCCATTGTGGTGTCTACCCAGGTCTAGACAGGGTGTGACTCCATTTAGGTGTTTGTTGTCCGGTTATGCTCAGTTTGCTCAGTTGTTCTTCGCTAAGGTTGTGCGTTGCACGGAGTTCCTTCATGGGTTGTATCTAATAGAGGCACCCTGTTCTCTTGCCATCTTTGGCAGAAGCTTCAGAAAGCCTTGGGTACTGGTTGAGCTTTAGCTCCGCTTTTCCATCCGCAGGACGATGGTTTGTGAGAGCGGTCTATACAGACTCTAGAGAATATGCTTGTGCGTGCGTACTAATTGTTGTTGGCAGTTGGGATCGTCACTTGCCATTGTTAGGGTTCTCCTTCGATGGCTGTTATCAGGAGACATTCCAATTGACAACCTTTAGGCCTTGTTTGGTAGGTGGTGTCGATCGCCAGTCTGTTTTTCTGACTCCGCATGAGTAGGATTTTTGGACCCCAGCTAGTCGAGAAGCTTCGGAGATGATCCAGTTGATTCAGGTCAGGATGACGGCAGCCCAGTGCAGACAGAGGTCTTACGTCGACCGTGGTGGTCGCAGACTTGAGTTCGCAGTGGGACATCATGTATTCCTGCGGATTTTCCGATGAATGACGTGTTGAGTTTTGGGAAGCTTGTCCCAGGATTGTAGGTCCTTTTGAGATCCTCGATCGAGTTAGTACCGTTGCCTATAATTTGGCACTTCCGCCAAGATTTTTGAGTATTCACCCTGTATTTCTAGTGTTGATACTTTGCAAATACCTTCATGACCTTTCTCACATGATTCAGCATCAGACCATTTAGCTTGGACGCGATCTTTTCGTTCACTGGCAGCCAATTGTGTTAGTGGTTCGGCAGGTGGAGAAACTTCGGTCAAGGGTCTTGCCATCTGTGGAGGGTTTTTCTTGGGCGTAACCATATAGTGAGAAGATCACTTGGAAGGCTGCGAGCGAGATTTGGGAGTTTCGCACTCACCTCTTTGAAGGTACGCTTAATGAGAATTTTAATTCGGGGACAAATTTTATAAGGGGGAGATTGTAACGCCTTAGATTTCGATTAGTGTTAATTAGACGATAATGCGGGTTTTTGGTAGAAAGATTATCAATTTAGATTCCTCACATTTAATTAATATTTAATTATTATTTGTTATGGCTTGCACGCACATGTGCATATTTATGTGAGGGCGTGTTTGTGTAATCTTGATTAGTGACCATGAAAACTTAACCATAATCTTAATCCTTTGCTTTTATCCTAATCCCTTGCTTTGCCTTAACCTAAATCCTAGATATTTGTTATGAGTGAGAGATATTTTGTTTTGGGTTTTGTTGGAGAGGAGGTGGCATGGTGAGCATGTGCTTGCATTAATGTGGAGTTAATGCAAGGATGCACTCACCTTAACCTTACCTCTCTCTCTCTTTTCTTCACACTCTCTCTCATTCTCTCTCACTCCATCTCTTTCTCAACATTTCCTTCATCTCCTCTAAGCCTAAAATGAACACTTATCATTCCTTCACAAATCCAACACTAAACTTCACAAAATCTCACAAAAATCACATCTTTGGACATGTTTTGCCTTTTGGTTGCCTTGGAGCTTGGAAAGCTAGGATCTTTGAGCTTGTGGGAGTAAGTAATGATCTCTTTCTGTTAATTAAGTCTTTTTAGTATTGCGTAGCTTATTCGTTTCAGTTTAGATCACGTATTGTATCGTTTCGTGCAAATATCGTATTTTAGTGTAGTTTTGGGTATCGGATGATCTGCTATCAAACCAGGTATTTTTTTTGCAAAAGTTCCCATCACGGTGACCTAGTGTGGTAACCTAGAACCTACCCTCAAAATACGAGCCCATTCCCTCAAGTTATGGCCGCAGATTTAATGGTTCTGGCCGCAATTTGCGGCCAGAATGGGGACTGGGGGGTTGAGTTTTGGTGTAGGGGTATCTGGGCTTGTATGTGGTCCCGTGGTACTTGCAACTTTTACAGATTGTTGGTATAGCAAAATCTAGGACCACTTTGCGTATTTCTTGTGTTTCGTTTTCACGCATTACGTTATCCGATACGGTTCGTGCCTTGCGTATCTGTTGCTCTCGAGTTGGTTTCGTAGTGTCGCTATGCACGTTAGCTACTAAGCGAACACTTGAGAGTTTGTTTGGAGTTGTCGCGTCGGTCAAACATAGTTTGTACGTGTTATTGGTCATTTGCTAATATATATACTTGCTTTGTTGTTTTATGTTTTAGGTTCGCAGGCGAGGACTTTGGACGCTGCGAAGAGGGGAAAACAGGTGGTTGGTTTTACTTAGCCAGGAGAGTTGGTGAGTAGATTTAACATCTACAGGGGAATCGTCCACATGGCGTTATGCGTCTGGGCTAGAGATCTTAAGATATTAGCGGCATATTCTATTGCATATATAGAGTTTGCGCATACACCTGATTGCATATTATTACCTGTTGTGCTTGGACTTGTACCCTTAGGACACTACACTATTACTGACGGTTCATGTTTTACGAGCACTAATTGTATGCTACACACACCGTCGATAATTTCCATGACACGTACAACACTTATACATATGTGATATTGTATTGTTTAGGAATATTGAGACATGATCCTTATTTTCCTTCGTGCATATGACATATAGCATACCTGTATACCTACATGCTTACACATATGCCTTGACATAGCTTCATGTACATCTTGCATACATATTTACACTTATGCCTGGAGGGTATTACATCATTACTGATAGATAGATACATACATATACCTTTCTATACCTACATGTTTACACATATATCTGGCTATAGCTACATGTTCACCTTTATTTGATGTTATATGGACTTGGAGAAATTAGGAACCACATGATATTTATATTAACTTGTTGCAGTTAAATAGCGGCTTTTCCTTTATATGCTCACATTATAGTTTTGTGTTGCATGTATTATATTCATGGATTTTCGCATTGAGATATGGATTTTTCATGATGTTTTCTGGATTTGAGGACCGTGGTAGTTTCATGAAATTATGCATTATTTGAAAAACCCGGTTTCTCTTGATATGATATTTCAGCAGCCGCCATGATTTTTATCGGTTCTGATATATATACCCCATGCGAGGAGGCGTCGTGGGCCGTGTGCGGGTACATGGTGGGGTCCGGAGGTACCCCGGGGCAAGAAATGTATTTCGATGGACCACGCCGATGAGCCTGACAGGGGAACCATACCTACCGGTGACAGTACCTATGACTCGGCGGTTATCATGGGGATACCGGCCGGAGTCATGTACGTATAGATACGTCGAAAGGCGAAGGTCGAAGCTGGACACTCGGGTTTTTGAGATAGCGTATGATACGTACCTATCAGGGGTCAGTGGTGACATCACCTGATAGATCAGTATTTAAGTGTCGATGCTTGACACTTGTTTTCATGATATTTTTACTCCTAAGTATATATAACAGTGGTATGGGACGCTGTTATATATGCATATATATATATATATATATATATATATATATTAGTGGAATGGGACGCAAATATATATGTATACATATCTAATTTATATACATCATCATAATGATTCATGCAAATATACATATTCATTTCATGAGACTTACCTTATATTGGACATAGGATATATGAGATTTACTTGATATTGGATACAAGATATATGAGATTTACTTGATATTGGATACAGGATATATGAGATTTACTTGATATTGGAAACTCAGGATATATGAGATTTACAGGATATGAGAGCCAATTTGGGGGTTGATTTGAGGAAATTTGGGATTTTGATTGTCTTGATGGACTTTGTTCCTACCACGAGGTCAGGATTCCGTGAGGATAACATGTTTTATCCCATACTCCGCATTTATTTTATATGCATTGCTTCATGTATTAGTTGTACCTGATAGAGTACCTTTCATGACTGTTGCATATACATATTGCCATTTATTGCTTCATGTATTAGTAGTACCTGATAGACTACCTTTCATGACTGTTGCATACATATTGCCATTTAATGCTTTTAGCTTGCATGTGTTAGATTCGCATTGTACGTGCATACTTGCAATTACCTGCATATGTTATTTACTATTCACGAGTTGGCAACTCACCCCTGTTGTGCCACAGTGTTTTGCAGGTTGTTCCTCAGAGTAGTCGAGGCAGGGCTTTTTCATTTATCATATCATCTTTTGCAGCAGATACCGCAACGGCTGACTATGTACAGTTTTTCTATAGGTGGGTTTTGTGGTTATCCGATGTTTATCACTGTATATTCGTTGTATCATGTACTCTCCATCTACCACTTTCTTGTATGACTTAGAGACTTGATGTGAGGACGATATTGTATATTATTTTATGATTTGGAGGTCTTTTATGCAGTTTCTTTATATCGTCTTTTATTTCTCCGCTACGGCGTCATATATCTGTTGTGGTGGTTGTTTTCCACCTTTGGGCGTGTATTTGCTCCCGTTTGGCGATGCTTTACTTATATCTTTGTTGTACCCCTTTTTGGGGCTGGTTTTTACAAAGGAGGTTCTGCCAAAATTTTAAAGGAAATAAAGTTGGACTTTAAAGAATTTGGTTTGAGATTTCAAAAGTTTTAAAATTGTTATTTTCACTTGCTACTTTTGATGGTTTAGATTGCTGGGTTTTCGGCTTACTTAAATTGTGTTATGCCTGTAGACGCTGCGTAGTTTAAGGGCCGTCACGTGCCAATTTCGGGTCGTGACAAATCAATGCTCGTGCAACATGAAACGTCAATAATAGTGCAGTGTCCAAGCACATCAAATAATAGTATGCAATGAGGTTTTTATGCACAATCAGTTAGTGTATATGCCCTAGAGGCCATTACTGTATCATACTAGTATGTATATTACTTGATGGAAGCTTGGGATATTTACAGTTGTACAGACAATCTTGCTCAATATAGTAGTATGCTACTTGGTTTGTCTCTGCTTTAATGTGTACATGTGTGTTTATTTATTATATCACCTATACGCATTAGTAGAGCCCTTAGGATCTTTGCTTGATTACCGGCGTTGTGATGGCGATCACACTAGTGGGGGCTGGGTAATCTATAAGCACATCCTTATACACGTCCCTAGTCGTGGGAGTATCGAGATAGGGCATCGATACTCCAGAGTAGACTAGCGTATGCGCTTCTCATCCCAGCACGGGAGACGGTCTGTCCCACAGCCGTCAGTACGTCGTACTTGAGATAGTATGCGGGTGCTCGTTAGGTTACGAGTACACTGGACAGGACTCGTCGGGAACTGATGGTTGGTATTATACCTATCGTCAGTTATCAGTTCCCAGGTGACATGAGTACAGCTTAGTCCGCTGACTTGACACTGTCACTTCGCCTCGAGTGTGTTCCCACTGTTCTTTGATTACTACCCTACCACGGCTCTACTGAGTCGTGCAAACAGGTAGTAGTTGGGAGCAGTCCCGAAGCACTTGGAGGCAGTGACGGTTAGACAGGATTCGTCTCTCCCGGTATTGGGGGTTGACATTGCGTTGTGTCTAGGAGAGCCATTACACAAGTAGTCCCTGGCCAGGGCAAGCGAGAAATACTGGTAGGTTTCCAGTGTTATCTCAGGGTGTTCTGGGCTTCTCTCCGACACGACTTGTACCGCTATTAGGGGACTGACGTTTACCGCCCCCCTAGGCCCGCCATGCGATGTATCAGACGAACAGACCGGACTGTACGGAGATTGTCACATACAGACTCAGTAGGAGTTCGGATGGGTGTACCTCATCGGCCTTCTTATCAACATCTACCTGGGGACCGTTACGTACAGCTAGTTCCGCTTGCGGTCTGTGGTTAAACCCACTGCCAGCGTAGTGTGGAGTCTTTAGGGTCCCACACAGAGAGTTTCCCTGCACTGAGCGAAACGTGTAGAGGCCGTATGGTTTTACGGCAGGGCTGCGATCACTTACGTACACTTGTGTGCGTATGGTGTTCGGGCAGGCAGTACTAGTAGGCTTTGGTTTAAGCCGGATCCTAGTATTGCACGGATGGATTTGTTTTGTCTTCTGTGTATCCGCATTCTACGGAATACGGATGCAGGTGTGTATGCACAGTTTTTCGGAGTGATGAAGGAGGAGGTGCCTCATTATGGTTTTGGCAGTTGGTTCGGCCAAAACCATTATGTGGCAGGCTCATTAGGGTTTTGACAGTTCGTTTGGTCAAAACCATTATGAGCCGCGAACATCATTTACTAATCCTATTAGTGATAATCTTATGATGGCTAATTGCATTGACCATTTGACCCCTCTTGACTTTGTTGACCGGTTGACCGGGTTGACCATTGACTTTCAAGAGGTTTCCACACTCTTCTTTTCTTTTCCTTTTTCTTTTTGGATTATGATAATGGTCATTTCAAAGTAGCCATCAACTTTATCTTGATGGAATTAGTAATGATGTTGTTTTGCATTATTTGCAACCATGGTTCTTTTCTTTTGTATCATAATATTATTCTCATTCTCTCTCTTGAAATGAGAAGCTCCATGGTTGCTAAAAACCTCCTTCTTCTTCCTCCTCTTGATTTCTCCTTTGATCTCATGTGTTGAGAGAAAAAGGTTTTCACTTGACAAACACATCCATACATCTCCTCTACACACCCTAGGGCTTCTAGATTAGCAATCTCCTTGCCCTAGTTACCTCGGCTTGAGGTGGAGCTCGGTGTACATCTCTCGGGTGGATCGTCTTCGACTCAAGGAGGCCGCGGAGGTGACCAAAGTCCGGATCAACCATTGAGCAAGCAAAGAGAAGAGCAACAAGAAGTGAAGAACAACAAAGAAGAAGAACAACAAGAAGAGAAGGAGTTCAAGTTGAGGTATAACCCCTAACCGAGTAGATACATCTCATGTTAGGATGCTAGTTTATTGTTTAGCAAAGATCCGGCTTTTACGGTCCATGTTACAAAGCTTAGAAAAATTTTTGTTTTACCGTTTCCGCAACCCCGAAAGTACCGGGAGAGGTAACGTGGACCTAACAGTGGTATCAGAGACTAACTAAACATAAACTAGCTTGGTAGTGAAGTGTATCGAAGTTCGAAACGGAAAAATCGATAAAACCAAGTTGCGAAAACCTGAGTTTCTGTTAAAAATTTTTCTGGTCAAAACAAAATTTGTCATGCACCTAAAATCATCTCAGGGTTTTCTAAAGATAACCACCAAAAACGAGCCAGAGATCTGACCAAACGAGCGCGTTTCCGCGGCGACAGCAAGCTATGTCGCCGCGAATCCGCGGCCGTCTTGTCTCCTCTCTGCCTCGATTTTGGTGCAGTGTATCTCTGTATTGGTTTTAGGATTTTTGAGATATATTATATGTGCCCAGATTTTCCAGAATAGAAATTTGTTTTTGGGGGCCTGTAATTCCGTATTTTTTCCGAACTTCACTACACTTTGACTATGTTGGTTATATTTGTGATGTTCTTATGTATTGAACGTCGGCTAATCGCTATATGTCGATTAGTCGGGGTTATACATATCTGTGATCTGTGATTGTTGTTGATGGTTTGTGTATATGAACTCGTTGGATTGTCGCGGATGAATAGCCGGGGTGGATGTGAGATGAGAGTTTCTTTTTCTTTCATTCATGTAATAAATTTGTAAATTGATGTAATATTATTTGTTTGGCCGCACAACCGGGTCGGGGTTGTAGCCGTCATTGTATAATTCTTTTTACTGTTTTTGCTCCTAGGATAGTCCCATGGAGGGGGTGCACAAACTACCGGGTATCTCGAAGTGCCGAGTGGCCTACTCATGGAATTGAGGGAGGTTGCTTCGCTTCGGGTACTTGGCGGATAGTTTGCCGCACCCGTAGGGGTCTTGGGTGGGGTATTGGCTATTCATCGCGACCGTGTAATCCGCTTTTCGTTGCAGGCTCGAACGAATTGCGGGTTCCTAGTATATCCAAAGTGTTCATCTGTGATCTGGATTGGCTATCATTGCTATATTGCTATATATAATAACTATTTAGGCGTTGCTTATGTTTTACAACCGCGCTAGCCCAGCCCCCGCTCTGTCGTTAGTTAAGTAACCTAACGGGTGATGACGGGGCCCCGTGGCGAATGCGAATGGCATAAGCGTACGTCATATTTTGGTTGTTTTCTGCAATGGTAGGATTTAAATGATGGGACGCATTAAAAGAACTAATGCAAGAAAATAAACCTAAAAGACGTTGTTGGAACATTTTTTCAAAAAGCTGTTATTGCAAGGACGTTCATTTTTTGTTTTGCATCGCGGTATTCGGTTGTGAATGCCCAGCACCTCAGTCGACGAGGCAAGGGCCGAGATCCCTTCATCGGGAGTGACCCCTTGGACAAAACTTTGCGTCAGGGTAATAACTTCACTATAGTCGATTATTCTTGCTTTGCATCGAGGTATTCAGTTTGGAATATCCTGCACCTCATTCGACGAGGAAAGAGCCGAGATCCCTTCACAGGGAGTGACCTCTTTAGCAAAAGTTTTCGCCACTGTATTTTTCAAAAAGGTGCAATCAGATTCCTTCAACGATATCAAGTTCATTACGTTAACGGGTTTTTCGCCAAAAACCAAGCCGTAGCCCTCCGTCGTTTCGGATTAATATTATTCAGTATTCGTGCGGCGTTTGTTGACCTAGTCAAGGCGTAGTGAACGGTAGCTAAATAATATTTTTCTGTGGATTGCAAATGTGATTGGTTAGGACAGTCGTGCGGCCTTGTTGACCTAGTCAAGGGCACGTACGGGTGGGTCTAATGCAATCAGGATTATGACGGGTAGAACTTGTCTAACAGTTTGTGGCTTGTTGACCTAGTCAAGGTCATGAACAGTTAGGGGCAAAAACCACATCGGGAGTTTCAAAAGAACTGAAACTTGCAGATTTAGCATACCTTCTGGAGTGTGGTGACTAGAGTGGATTCCATCTAGGTTATCACACAATGACAGTTGGATCCCGATCCCACTGATGAGTTGGTTTACTCTCGGGAGATTATTTCACTTAACGATCAATGCTATAAACCTAGTAGGTGTCTAGAAAGGTGTTAGCGGGGCTACGCCCCCAGGGAAAAGAGGTTCTTGAATTAAGGAACTTCGCGAAAGCGTTGGAAAACCTCCCTCGAAGTACCGACACTAGCCTGGCTGAAAGGTTAAGCAAGTATTGTGACGTGAATTAAAACCCGGCTAGTTCTTCTTTTAAAAAGGTTTTAAGAAGAATTTGAGGAAACAGTGGGAGACATCCTGGTTAGATAAATTAATAAACCAATCTAATCTTGCAAGAGCATACGCTGAGTGTTTCTTTTCTCTCTCTCCAGGCAGCAACCTTTTCACGCCCTAATCAAGATAATAAAATGTATCGCTTGACCGATCCGAATTCTTATTCAGGACTGGGGAAAGTTGGTTCAGCTCTAACTTGTTACAACAGTCATGAGAATGGGAAAGGGGATTGTATGGATTTCCAAAATACCCAGTTGAAGAAGAAGCATGGTTTTGCATCTACTTCAGGTGTTCTTGTAATTGAGAACTGTTTTACGGTCAGTCCTACCTCCTGGGTACTTGATACCGGATCAGGATCTCATATCTGTAATTTATTGCAGGGACTGAGAAAAAGTAGGAAAGTTGCACCGGGTGATATGTCGCTCAGAGTAGCGAACGGAGCACAAGTTAATGCGCCAGCCGTCGGTGAATATCACCTAGTATTGCCAAATGGCAAGACTATGATTTTGAACGATTGCTACTATGTACCCTCCATGGTTTGCAACATCATATCAGTTTCTTTACTTGATAAAGATGGATATAACTTTGTTCTTGAAAAGAATATCATGAACATTTACCTTCATAAGGTACTGGTTGCAGAGGGTACACTGTGTAATGGTATCTACGTTCTAAATCAGAATACAGTTCTCAATATACAAAACACACGCAAGAGGAAGAATTCAGATACGAATGAATCCTACTTGTGGCATTGTAAACTTGGTCATATCGGAGAGAAAAGACTGAGTAAGTTGCATAAAGATGGACTCTTGAATGCGTTCGAGTTTTCATCTTATGGAACTTGTCAGTCTTGTCTCAAAGGGAAGATGACCAAATCTCTGTTCACCGGACATGGAGAAAGAGCAACCGAGCTCTTAGGACTCGTACATAGTGATGTATGCGGTCCGATGTCTATACATGCAAGGGGTGGGTTCTTGTACTTCATCACATTCACTGACGATCTCTCTAGGTTCGGATATGTGTATCTGATGAAACACAAATATGAAGCTTTTGAGAAATTCAAAGAATTCAGAAACGAAGTAGAGAACCAGACTGGCAAAAGTATCAAGATCCTCCGGTCTGACAGGGGAGGGGAGTACTTAAGCACGGAATTCCTAGATTACTTAAAAGAGAATGGTATTCTCTCTCAGCTTACTCCTCCTTATACACCACAGCACAACGGTGTTTCGGAGCGGAGGAATCGTACCCTACTGGTTATGGTTCGCTCCATGATGAGTAATGCCGAGTTGCCTCTTTCATTTTGGGGACATGCGCTATTGACAGCAGCATACCTATTGAATGATGTTCCGTCTAAATCAGTGCCTAAGACTCCGTTCGAGATATGGAATGGAAAGAGGCCATATCTTAAAAGATCTAAGATATAGGGTTGTCCGGCTTATGTTAAAACGCATAAACCGGATAAACTAGAGGCACGGTCAGTTTTATGTAAGTTTGTGGGATATCCAAAGAATGGTTATGGATATCTATTCTACCACACCGAGGAACAGAAGGTGTTTGTTGCTCAGCATGCCGTTTTCTTAGAAACGGAGTTTCTTGCAAAAGAAATTAGTGGGAGCACGGTAGAATTGGAAGAAATTCAGCGACCACAAACTGAAACTGAAAATTTGACAGAACCTCAGGATTCAATAACCCCAGACGAACCACAGCCACTCCGCAGATCTGGTAGGATTTCTCATCCGCCCGAGAGATACTACGGTTTTCTCATTGACGGGGATCGAGAAGATTGCATCTTGGAAGAAGATGACCCTACCAGTTTCAGGCAGGCCATTATCAGTAGGGACTCTGATAAGTGGCAGGAAGCAATGCAATCCGAAATGGAGTCCATGTACGCCAATAAAGTGTGGACCTTGGATATTGCTCCACCTGGGGTAAAACCCGTTGGATGCAAATGGATCTACAAAAGGAAACTTGGTGTAGATAGGCAGGTGGAAACCTATAAAGCTAGACTCGTTGCAAAAGTTTTTCGTCAAAGACCTGGTTTGGACTATGACGAGACTTTTTCTCCGGTGGCTATGTTCAAATCCATTCGGATCCTACTTGCCATTGCTACCTTCCATGACTATGAAATCTGGCAGATGGATGTTAAGACGGATTTCCTAAACGGTTGTTTGGAAGAGTGCGTTTACATGGATCAACCAGAAGGTTTCGTAGACAGTGGGAGCAGCGGAAGGGTGTGCAAGTTGCTTAAATCCATTTATGGATTAAAGCAGGCATCGCGGAGCTGGAACATCTGTTTTGATGAGGCAATCAAAGAATTTGATTTCATCAAGAACGAAGATGAACCCTGTGTATATAAGAAGATTGTAGGACGAACTGTCGTGTTCCTAGTCTTGTACGTGGACGACATTCTTTTGATAGGAAATGATGTTCCTATGCTACAATCGGTCAAGCTGTTTTTGTCACAAAGGTTCTCCATGAAGGACCTGGGTGATGCCTCGTACATTCTGGGGATCAAGATCTATAGAGATAGATCCAAGAGACTATTGGGACTTTCGCAGTCCAGGTACATAGAGACCGTACTAAAGAGATTTAGTATGGAGGGTTCCAAGCGCGGTAACATACCCGCATTGCACGGAATTACCCTCTCCAAGAAGATGTCTCCTAAGACTGACGAGGAGAGGGTTCGCATGAGCACTATACCCTACGCTTCGGCGGTAGGATCTATAATGTATGCGATGCTATGTACAAGACCATATGTAGCTTACGCGTTGAGCACGGTAAGCCGGTATCAGTCAGACCCAGGGGAGGACCACTGGACAGCAGTGAAGAACATTCTCAAGTACCTGAGAAGGACTAAGGAGATGTTCCTGGTTTACGGTAATGGAGACCTCAGGGTCGAGTCTTTTACCGATTCAAGCTTCCAGAGTGACAAAGATGACAGCAAGTCTGTCTCGGGTTTTGTGTTTACCCTCAACGGAGGGGCGGTATGTTGGAGGAGTTCCAAGCAGGATACCGTCGCACACTCGACGATGGAGGCTGAATACATTGCTGCAAGCGATGCCGCAAAAGAGGCGGTCTGGATGAAGAAGTTCATTAGTGAACTTCAGGTGGTTCCGTCCATTGTTGACCCAATACCTTTGTATTGCGATAACAATGGGGCTATAGCTTTAGCGAAGGAACCAAGGTCCCATCAGAAATCCAGGCACATCTTAAGGCGGTATCACCTGATCAGGGAGATCATTGATCGACAGGAGATCGAGGTGCGGAGAGTGGACACAAAGGACAACACTGCGGACCCATTCACGAAGGATTTACCCCAGACTCAGTTTGAGCGGCTGATCGAGATGATAAGTCTTCGATACGCCAGTACATGGCCTTAGTGCAAGTGGGAGATTGTTAGTGTATATGCCCTAGAGGCCATTACTGTATCATACTAGTATGTATATTACTTGATGGAAGCTTGGGATATTCACAGTTGTACAGACAATCTTGCTCAATATAGTAGTATGCTACTTGGTTTGTCTCTGCTTTAATGTGTACATATGTGTTTATTTATTATATCACCTATACGCATTAGTAGAGCCCTTAGGATCTTTGCTTGATTACCGGCGTTGTGATGGCGATCACACTCGTAGGGGCTGGGTAATCTATAAGCACATCCTTATACACGTCCCTAGTCGTGGGAGTATCGAGATAGGGCATCGATACTCCAGAGTAGACTAGCGTATGCGCTTCTCATCCCAGCACGGGAGACGGTCTGTCCCATAGCCGTCAGTACGTCGTACTTGAGATAGTATGCGGGTGCTCGTTAGGTTACGAGTACACTGGACAGGACTCGTCGGGAACTGATGGTTGGTATTATACCTATCGTCAGTTATCAGTTCCCAGGTGACATGAGTACAGCTTAGTCCGCTGACTTGACACTGTCACTTCGCCTCGAGTGTGTTCCCACTGTTCTTTGATTACTACCCTACCACGGCTCTACCGAGTCGTGCAAACAGGTAGTAGTTGGGAGCAATCCCGAAGCACATGGAGGCAGTGACGGTTAGACAGGATTCGTCTCTCTCGGTATTGGGGGTTGACATCGCGTTGTGTCTAGGAGAGCCATTACACAAGTAGTCCCTGGCCAGGGCAAGCGAGATATACTGGTAGGTTTCCAGTATTATCTCAGGGTGTTCTGGGCTTCACTCCGACACGACTTGTACCGCTATTAGGGGACTGACGTTTACCTCCCCCTAGGCCCGCCATGCGATGTATCAGACGAACAGACCGGACTGTACGGAGATTGTCACATACAGACTCAGTAGGAGTTCGGATGGGTGTACCTCATCGGCCTTCTTATCGACATCTACCTGGGGACCGTTACGTACAGCTAGTGCCGCTTGCGGTCTGTGGTTAAACCCACTGCCAGCGTAGTGTCGAGTCTTTAGAGTCCCACACAGAGAGTTTCCCTGCACTGAGCGAAACGTGTAGAGGCCGTATGGTTTTACGGCAGGGCTGCGATCACTTACGTACACTTGTGTGCGTATGGTGTTCGGGCAGGCAGTACTAGTAGGCTTTAGTTTAAGCCGCATCCTAGTATTGCACGGATGGATTTGTTTTGTCTTCTGTGTATCAGCATTCTACGGAATACGGATGCAGGTGTGTATGCACAGTTTTTCGGAGTGATGAAGGAGGAGGTGCCTCATTAGGGTTTTGGCAGTTGGTTCGGCCAAAACCATTATGTGGCAGGCTCATTAGGGTTTTGACAGTTCGTTTGGTCAAAACCATTATGAGCCGCGAACATCATTTACTAATCCTATTAGTGATAATCTTATGATGGCTAATTGCATTGACCATTTGACCCCTCTTGACTTTGTTGACCGGTTGACCGGGTTGACCATTGACTTTCAAGAGGTTTCCACACTCTTCTTTTCTTTTCCTTTTTCTTTTTGGATTATGATAATGGTCATTTCAAAGTAGCCATCAACTTTATCTTGATGGAATTAGTAATGATGTTGTTTTGCATTATTTGCAACCATGGTTCTTTTCTTTTGTATCATAATATTATTCTCATTCTCTCTCTTGAAATGAGAAGCTCCATGGTTGCTAAAAACCTCCTTCTTCTTCCTCCTCTTGATTTCTCCTTTGATCTCATGTGTTGAGAGAAAAAGGTTTTCACTTGACAAACACATCCATACATCTCCTCTACACACCCTAGGGCTTCTAGATTAGCAATCTCCTTGCCCTAGTTACCTCGGCTTGAGGTGGAGCTCGGTGTACATCTCTCGGGTGGATCGTCTTCGACTCAAGGAGGACGCGGAGGTGACCAAAGTCCGGATCAACCATTGAGCAAGCAAAGAGAAGAGCAACAAGAAGTGAAGAACAACAAAGAAGAAGAACAACAAGAAGAGAAGGAGTTCAAGTTGAGGTATAACCCCTAACCGAGTAGATACATCTCATGTTAGGATGCTAGTTTATTGTTTAGCAAAGATCCGGCTTTTACGGTCCATGTTACAAAGCTTAGAAAAATTTTTGTTTTACCGTTTCCGCAACCCTGAAAGTACCGGGAGAGGTAACATGGACCTAACACAATCTCTATATGTGTAATATAAAAATGCGGCTAATATCATATCACATCTAGCCCTGACGCATAACGCCAGCGGGAAAATTCCCCGTAGATGTTAAATCTACTCACCGACAATCGCGAGCTAGGTAAATCCAATCACCTGCTTCCCCTTCTCCGCAGCGTCCGAAGTCCCCGCATGCGATACTATTAACGCAAAACATAGCCAGTGCAAAAATCTCAGAAATCGATCAATATCACGTACACACTACGTTTGACCAACGCACCAGCTCCAATCCGACCCACAAGTGTTCGTCTAACGGCTAACGTGCATGACGACACACCAACACTAGCCCAAGTGTAGCAGCACACCAGATCACGAACCGTGTCAGATAATGTAACACGTGTACTCAAAACACTAGAATATAGCAAAGTGGTCCCAGATTTTGATGCACTAAAAATTGGTGAAAGTTGCAAGTACCCCGAGACCACAAACAACCCCAGAGACCCCAAGACAAAGATTCAAAACCCTAGCCCCCACTCTGGCCGCAATTTGTGGCTAGAACCATTAAATTTGCGGCCCAAAAATGAAGGGGTGGTCTCAGGTTTTTATGGTGGGTTCTATACCTCAACACTATATCACTGTGATGGGAACTTTTCCAACAAATACCCAGTTCTACAGCAGATCACAGAGACACAAAGTTGACAATAAAAATACGATATTTGCACAAAATGCTACCTTTAGTGTTCCGATTCATAACAACAAGGAAACACAACAATATAACTCCTAATTATCAGTTAGGGGTCATTACCTAGCCACCCTTGCTCAAAATCCTAGCATTCCAAGCTCCAAGGCAACCAAGTGGCTAAATTAAGGCATTTGAGGTGTTTAAATGGGATTTTATGAAGTTTAGCAAGGTTTTTGTGAAGAGGGAGTGAGGGTTTCAGTTTGGGATTTGAGAGAATGAAGAACAATGAAAATGAGAGAAGAATGAGAGAGTGAGAGATCAATATGGTGAGAGGTGAGTGTAGGGTGAGTCAAAGGCTTACACTCACTCTCTCCCTCATCTCATTAAATGCAGGCATTAATGCTTCATGGCTCATTAGCCACCTCTTTCTCTCAATCCAAACAAGATATTTCTTTCACACAAAATATCAAGGAAAAGGTTAAGGCAAGGTTAATTGGGCAAGGTTTAGTTTAAGGTGTTATGGTTGCTAAACAAGGTTAACACTAAATATACACTCACATTAACATGCAAGTATGTGTGCAAGCCATATCAAATAATAATAAAATATTAATTAATTGATATAAAATGTGAGGAACCCGATCTGGTAAACTTTTCCTTACAAACCCGCATTAATTCACAATTAACACTAATCGCATTCCAAGGTGTTACAATCTTCCCCCCTTAAAGAAAATTCGTCCCCGAATTAAAATTTCATACAAGCGTACCTTCAAAGAGATGAGGGAATTCCTTCTGCGTCTCGCTCTCGGCCTCCCAAGTGATCTCCTCACTAGTCGGGCAACACCAAAGAACCTTCACAGATTGCAAGACCTTTGACCAAAGTTTCTTCACCTGCCGATCCAATATAACTATCGGCTGCTCGGTGAACGAAAGATCGCGCTTAAGCTGAACGGTCTCATGCTGAATCATGTGAGAAGGGTCATGAAGGTATCTACGAAGCATCGACACATGGAACACGGGGTGAACATCCGGAAAACTGGGCGGGAGCGCCAAACGGTAAGCAACGGTACCAACTCGCTCAAGGATCTAGAAAGGACCTACAAATCTGGGACTGAGCTTCCCCTTCCTCCCAAATCTCATAACGCCCTTCATCAGAGAAATCCGCAGGAATACATGATCTCCCACTGCGAACTCAAGTATGCGACGACGACGGTCGGCATAAGACTTCTGTTTGCACTGGGATGCTCTCATCCTGTCCTGAATCAGCTGGATCATTTCCGTAGTCTCCTGAACTAGCTGGGGTCCCAAAACCCTACTCTCACAGAGTTCGGTCCAACAGACCGGCGATCGACACTTCTTACCATACAAGGCCTCGAAAGGTGCCATCTGAATAGTCTTCTGAAAGCTGTTGTTGTAGGAGAACTCAATCAACGGCAAGTGACGATCCCAACTGCCACTAAAATCAAGCACGCACGCCCGAAGCATATCTTCTAGAGTCTGTATCGTCTGCTCTGACTGGCCATCGATCTGCGGATGGAAAGCGGTGCTAAAACTCAACCGGCTACCCAAAGCTTCCTGAAGCTTCTGCCAAAGACGGCTAGTAAATGGGTTCCCCTGTCGGATACAATGCATATAGGTACGTCGTGCAAACGTACAATCTCATCTATATACAACTGAGCATACTGAGCATACCCGAAAGTGGTCTGTTGGGGTAAAAATTTACACCCCGGTTGACCGAGTCAAAGTCAAGGTCAACCCCAAGCCAGGTGGGCCCAAGCCCGGGTCAAGTGGGCCCATGCCCAGGTCGAGTCCGAAACATGAAGTGGCCGACCCTCCCTATGCTAAAATATAAATCATGTCATGAATAATTTTTATGTAATTTTTTATGCATGAATGTAAACAAAATGGGCATAAAGCCAATATTTTGTAAGCCCATGGCTTATGTGCAAAAATGAAATGGCACATGAGCCATGGGATGGCAAAATGCCATTTTGTGAAGCCCAAGGGGCTATGTGTAAAATGTATGGCCTATAAAGGCAAAGATAATGAAAATATCTAAAAAAAACTTTTTCTCTCTCCAAAAAAAAGTTTTAGATCTGAGATCTTTCTTCCTTCTCCAAGGTTCCAAAACCTTCTTCTTTCTTTTGAATTAAATCAAGAGTTTTACTCTTCCTTTTTCAAAACTAAATAGTTTTCCACCACAAAACCCATTAAGGGGAACTCATATCTGCCCTCAGATCTCAAAAAAAGAGAGATTTTGACATTTCACATCCCTTGATCTTCAAGATCCAGCAAACAACAGGAGGAAGAAGAAGAACCCCTTCCATTAACCCCAAAACACATTCAGGAGTCCAACTCCTCTCTGATTTCTCTTTTGAGAAATCTTTTTTTGAGGCTAAAAGCCTCTTATCCTGTTTGCGCAAAGCGCCCGCGTGCCGACACGTGGCGCGTGCGCTTGCGCACCAGCGCGCAGCGCAAGTGCGCAAAGTGCCCGCGTGCCGACACGTGGCGCGCGCGCTTGCGCACCTGCGCGCAGCGCTCTTGCGCAACGCGCCCGCACTTGCGCACCTGCGCGCAGCGCTCTTGCGCAACGCGCCCGCGTGCCGACACGTGGCGCGCGCGCTTGGTCACCTGCGCGCAGCGCTCTTGCGCAAAGCGCCCGTGTGCCGACACGTGGCGCGCGCGCGCTTGCGCACCTGCACGCAGCGCTCATGCGCAAAGCGCCCACGTTCCGACACGTGGCGCGCTTGCGCCTGAGCGCACAGCACCTAAGCGCACAGCGCCCAAGGTGCTGCCCCACGCATCCTTTGGATGCCTTTTCCCCTTTATTTATATATATATGTATATATATACATTTGTATACAAATGTACACATACACATACTCCGCAACATTCTCCCCCTCAAAAAATTTTTCGGGCCGGGGCGCTGCCCCGAACCCTGCAAGGGGGCTGCTAGCCCTCTTGACCCCCAGCCCGCTATCCGGGTAGCGGGTCCCCCGTAAAAACTCTGCGTGGCTCCCGATATATCCAAAACCCCCTTTTAAAACAAAACACACGCACACCGCACCTTGAGTTCGCATGACCAGTTTAACCCGTTAATCGGAGGTTCCCTCGCCCCAAAGGCGAGGGGTAATTAACGGCAGCTTAGTCCGCGGCTGCCGGAGATTCGGATCCCCACAATCATTAAACACCAGCCTACCCTAGGCAGGGGGAATCTGTAGTACGCCTGACAAGCGTGCGCGTATTCCCATCTCAATGGGGTGACGAAAAACACCCTACAGGTTCTGGCACGCCCGGTGGGACCAATCTCTCCTCCCATATTTCGGGTTAAACGTTCATGCGAACTCAATCAATATACATACCTGTATTTATACTAAAATAATGCTCTTTCATGCAGATTTTCAAGCAATCACCTTCCGACGATGTCTTCGATGATGAACTCAGCTCCTGTCTCCTACACGATGAAGATAGACTCCAGGACGGTCCTTCCGGCCAGTCTCGGGCGACAATGGGAAGAGCCGTTGCTACCATTCGGCTCTATTATGTTCATACCAATTGGCGCCATCCCAGCTCCTCAAGCCCCGGTGGCAGACAAACTGGTCTCGAAAGGTAGGAGACCAAATGTGGTGATCTCAAGGGCGCCCCAACCCAAACGCAAGTCGGTGTCTGAACGAATTTCCTTGGCCCCAGCTGGGGGCAAGGCCATCAACACCAATAAAGCTACAAAGCGTCCTGAGCAAGCTCCAGCGGTGCCCTTGACCACTGCTTGATCGGGTGTCTTCTCTAAGCTCCCCTCTGATCAACTCACAATGGCTTCCCGGGTAGCAGATGCCGGCCAAGCCTTCAAAATCGAGAAGCTGAGGGAGAAAAGGCTCAGATATAGAGCCAACAAAAGGGCTAGGGCTACTGCCAGGCTAAACCTCATGAGGTTCGAAGAACAGGGTTACCCCGCCAAAGATGAGGGGATGGCTGAATGTGTTATCCACACTGTCTACATGGTGGGCACGCGCGGCAAGAGCAAGGACGGGGCTACCACATCTCAAATCCAATCTGGCTTTAATGTGGTTGCCACTTCCCAAGAACAGCCGCCTCCGCTGGATGATGAAAACCCTCTCGATGAGGCTGATAGGCAGAGAGAGCCCTCAATTCATGAGGAGTCAGGCTCGGAAAGCGAAGATGAGCCAACTTTCCGTCCTAAGACCGCAGAGCAGCAACTTCTCCAAGAGCTCCGAAAACAGCTCAGAAGCAAAGATAAGGAGATGGCCAAGCTCTACTCAAAGATCGACGACTTGACAAATGTCGTCTTACGGCTTACGGCCCAACTTGCCTCTCAGCCGCCCAATCAAGCACAGGGCTCAGCTCATGAACCGGGAAACGGTGTCCCAAAGAAACCGACGCCTATTCCCTCAAATCCAAAAGTGGGCGGACCGCATGAAAATCAGTCGCATCCTATCTCAGCAAATCTCTTGGCTACCGATGACAGTAGCCCGCTAACTCAAGATCAAATCATGGATTTGGTTGCCAACAAAGTCAAAACCTTGGTGGCCGAAGCCGAAGCGCAAAAAGATATCAATAGTAGTGGGAGACCATATCCTGCTCGGTATGATCTGGTAGAATTTCCTAGCGGCTATGTCATCCCTAAATTCGGAAGATTTGATGGGACAGGAAATGCGAATCAGCACATCGCCCACTTCAAAGCCTCATGCGGGAATACTGGGGGCAACGATGCGCTTCTCCTCCGCCAGTTCGTTAATAGCTTGACCGATGTTGCTTTCGACTGGTACGCGAGCATACCGGATGGCTCCGTTACTACTTTCGTCCAAATGGAGTCTTTGTTTCGACAAAGATTCATGAGCGTCAGCGATAAGATCACCATTGCCGAGCTCGTAAGGACCAAGCCCAAGAACAACGAAAGCAACACGGATTTTATAACCCGATGGCGCAATCTCTCCGTCAAATGTGAACCACCGATAGAGCAGGACCAATCTGTCAGTCTCCTCGTCGGAAATCTCAACAATTGGATGGCCCCGTTTATATGCACCATGGGTCTCAAAACATTCCAAGAGCTGACCAGGAAAGTTCAGATGCTGGAGCGCTCAAAGCAGGAGTCCTCCTCGGATTCCCAAAATAACAATAGGTCCTGGAGAAACCGGAAGGACGATAATCGCAAAAGCGGAAACTCCGATGATTCTGAATCTTTCAACACTTCGGCTAACCGAAATAAGCAAGGGATGAGCGGACCTAGCGCCAACCAGCCTCGGAAGCCAATGTTCGGAGAGGGAGGAGAATCTCCACTGAAAGAGAAGTTGGATAAGGTCTATTCCTTCAGAAGGGACAAAATCCGTAAAATATTCAAAGACGCCCTGAAGAACGGTCTACAACTGCAAGAGTCAAAAAGACCGCAGGAAGCGAATAGGACCGACGACCCCAAATACTGCCCCTATCACAGAGTGATAGGTCATGCCATTGAGGACTGCTTCGTCTTCAAAGATTGGGTCGAAAAGCAATACAAGGCAGGAGAGATAGAACTGTCCAAAGGCGTGTTAACAAACAGTCAAGCTGCAACCGCCAATTTCATACAAACGGAGACAGAAGTTCTTCGTGAAACCGATCCTCTCAGGCATCTGCCTTTCTCTGAAAACAATCGACCACCACGTCATTAAACTGGGGACAGTCGACCTCTAAGTCGTTAAACTGGGAATGTAAAAAAAAAAATGTAAATAAAAAAAAAGTGTAAATAAAAGAAAAATAAAGAAAAGCCGAAATGATGGGGCAACTCGCAATAAAAATCAGCGAGTAAAAATGAAAATGAAAATAAAGCCGAAATGATGGGGCAACTCGCAATAAAAATCAGCGAGTAAAAATGAAAATGAAAATAAAGCCGAAATGATGGGGCAACCGCGAATAAATAGCCGAAAAGATAGGGCGATCGCGACCTTCGCGATAAGAAAAGCTGAAATGATAGAGCAATCGCGGTAAAATAAAAAAATAAAAAATAAAAAAAAACAAGGGCGGATGATGAGTTGCTCCTGGCATTATTCCAGTGCAGCAATGCAGACGCCAAACAAAAATTCAAATTTCCAAAATTCTCCCAGCCCTACGGCCAGTCCCCAAATTGACTACCGTATACAATCCACGGGCTCAAATAATTCTCAGCATACCCATGCCCCACCACAACCACCAGTTACGCGGCTGGTCTCCGCCTTTGGAATTATGCTTCATTGGAAAGACCCACTCATGTGTCCTCACGATGCATGAGGAGAACAAACCTTTGTGGGATCCTTACAACTCATAAAGGAAAAACACACTTAGGAGTCCTCACGACTCTTAAGGAGAAAATACACCTGCGGGATCCTTACGACTCGTAGGGAGAAAATGCTTTTATGGGACCCTCACGGCCCATAAAATTGAAAAGTCTTAGGTGATAGGGATCCAAACCTGTCTCCTAAGCCATCGCTCCCCAATCCCCAAGTGGCGAATGATGAGTCGCTCCTGGTACCATATTCCAGTGCAGCGATGCAGACGCCAACCAAATTCCAAATCCCAATCCCCAACGGCGAATGATGAGTCGCTCCTGGTACCATATTCCGGTGTAGCGATGCAGACGCCAACCAAATTCCAAATCTCATACCAACGGCGAATGATGAGTCGCTCCTGGTACCATATTCCAGTGCAGCGATGCAGACGCCGACAAAATCTCGAAATATTTTTTTTTCGGCCCTACGGTCTGGATCATACATCCTGCAAAACCGTATACAATCCACGGGCGTAAAACGATCCCAATTTCTCCCAAGTCCTCCCGGGGCAAATGATGAGTTGCTCCTGGCATTATTCCAGTGCAGCAATGCAGATGCCAAACGAAAAAAAAACCAAATCCAAATCCTCTCGGGGCACATGATGAGTTGCTCCTGGCTTTATTCTAGTGCAGCAATGCAGATGCCAAACAAACCAAATCCAAATCCTCTCAGGGCACATGATGAGTTGCTCCTGGCATTATTCCAGTGCAGCAATGCAGATGCCAAATAAAAACCCCAATTCCCAAATCCTCTCATGACAAATGATGATTCGCTCCTGGTACCACATTCCAGTGTAGCGATGCTGATGTCAACCCAAATCAAATCAAACCAACAACCTCTACAGCGGAATCATGCTCTGTCCCAGAATTTACCCCGTGTCGAAATCATGCTTCGCCTCGGTATACCTGCCTTCCCTGTCGGAATTATGCTTCGGCTCGGAATCAACCAACGACCTCCTCGTCGGAATTATGTTCCGCCTCGGAATCAAGTCAACCAGCAAGCTCTGCGTCGGAATTATGCTTAGTCTCAGAATGCACCCCGTGTCGAAATGATGCTTCGCCTCGGTGTACCTGCCTTCCCTGTCGAAATTATGCTTCGTCTCGGAATCAAGTTAGCCAACAAGTTCTGCGCCGGAATCATGCTCCGTCCCAGAATATATCCCGTGTCGAAATCAATGCTTCACCTCGGAATATTTGCCTTCCTTGTCGGAATTATACTTCGCCTAGGAATTTACCTCTGCATCGAAATCATGCTTCGGTCAGAATGTCTGCCGCCCTTCGGAACGATGCTCCGAATCCTGGAATTATGCTCCGCTCTTCGGAAAGATGCTCCGAACTCTGGAATCATGCTCCGCCCTTCGGAACGATGCTCCGAATCCTGGAATTATGCTCCGCTCTTCGGAATGATGCTCCGAACCCTGGAATCATGCTCCGCTCATCGGAATGATGCTCCGATCCCCTGGAATCATGCTCCGATCATCGGAATGATGCTCCGATCCCTGGAATTATGCTCCGCAAATCGGAATGATGCTCCGATCCGTGGAATTATGCTCCACAAATCGGAATGATGCTCCGATCCCTGGAATTATGCTCCGCGGATCGGAATGATGCTCCGATCCCCTGGAATTATGCTCCGCTCTTCGGAAAGATGCTCCGAACTCTGGAATCATGCTTCACCCATCGGAATGATGCTCCGATCCCCTGGAATTATGCTCCGCTCTTCGGAAAGATGCTCCGAACTCTGGAATCATGCTTCACCCATCGGAATGATGCTCCGATCCCCTGAAATTATGCTCCGCTCTTCGGAACGATGCTCTGATCTATGGAATTATGCTCCGCGAATCAGAATGATGCTCCGATCCCCGGGAATCATGCTCCCTGGGATGATGTTCCGCCTCTGGAATGATGTTCCACCTCGAAGTTCAGCTTCAAGATCCATCAATTTCATGCACACAACTCAAATGTGCGGTGTGCATTTATTGATGGGGGGGCACTTTGTTGGGGTAAAAATTTACACCCCGGTTGACCGAGTCAAAGTCAAGGTCAACCCCAAGCCAGGTGGGCCCAAGCCCGGGTCAAGTGGGCCCATGCCCAGGTCGAGTCCGAAACATGAAGTGGCCGACCCTCCCCATGCTAAAATATAAATCATGTCATGAATAATTTTTATGTAATTTTTTATGCATGAATGTAAACAAAATGGGCATAAAGCCAATATTTTGTAAGCCCATGGCTTATGTGCAAAAATGAAATGGCACATGAGCCATGGGATGGTAAAATGCCATTTTGTGAAGCCCAAGGGGCTATGTGTAAAATGTATGGCCTATAAAGGCAAAGATAATGAAAATATCTAAAAAACTTTTTCTCTCTCCAAAAAAAAGTTTTAGATCTGAGATCTTTCTTCCTTCTCCAAGGTTCCAAAACCTTCTTCTTTCTTTTGAATTAAATCAAGAGTTTTACTCTTCCTTTTTCAAAACTAAATAGTTTTCCACCACAAAACCCATTAAGGGGAACTCATATCTGCCATCAGATCTCAAAAAAGAGAGATTTTGACATTTCACATCCCTTGATCTTCAAGATCCAGCAAACAACAGGAGGAAGAAGAAGAACCCCTTCCATTAACCCCAAAACACATTCAGGAGTCCAACTCCTCTCTGATTTCTCTTTTGAGAAATCTTTTTTCGAGGCTAAAAGCCTCTTATCCTGTTTGCGCAAAGCGCCCGCGTGCCGACACGTGGCGCGCGCGCTTGCGCAAGTGCGCAAAGCGCCCGCGTGTCGACACGTGGCGCGCGCGCTTGCGCACCAGCGCGCAGCGCAAGTGCGCAAAGCGCCCGCGTGCCGACACGTGGCGCGCGCGCTTGCGCACCTGCGCGCAGCGCTCATGCGCAACGCGCCCGCGTGCCGACACGTGGCGCGCGCTCTCTTGCACACCTGCGCGCAGCGCTCATGCGCAAAGCGCCCACGTGCCGACACGTGGCGCGCTTGCGCCTGAGCGCACAGCACCTAAGCGTACAGCACCCAAGGTGCTGCCCCACGCATTCTTTGGATGCCTTTTCCCCTTTATTTATATATATATGTATATATATACATTTGTATACAAATGTACACATACACATGCCTTTTCCCCGTAAAAACTCTGCGTGGCTCCCGATATATCCAAAACCCCCTTTTAAAACAAAACACACGCACACCGCACCTTGAGTTCGCATGACTAGTTTAACCCGTTAATCGGAGGTTCCCTCGTCCCAAAGGCGAGGGGTAATTAACGGCAGCTTAGTCCGCGGCTGCCGGAGATTCGGATCCCCACAATCATTAAACCCCAGCCTACCCTAGGCAGGGGGAATCTGTAGTACGCCTGACAAGCGTGCGCGTATTCCCATCTCAATGGGGTGACGAAAAACACCCTACATGGTCTTCACTGGAAGGAAGTGAGCCGCTTTCATCAACCGGTCCACAATCACCCAAATGGAGTCATACCCCTGACTGGTCCTGGGTAGACCCACAACAAAGTCCATGGAAATCTACTCCCATTTCCACTCAGGAACGGGTAAAGGCTGCAACTCTCTAGCCGGTCTCTGATGCTCAGCCTTGACTTGCTGACAAGTCAGGCACCTCGATACGAAGTCCGAAACATCACGCTTCATCCCTTCCCACCAGTAAATGTCTCTCAAGTCACGGTACATCTTAGTGGAACCTGGATGAACGCTAAACGCTGACTGATGTGCATGCTCTAGGATCTCGCATCTCAACCCATCAATATCCGGTACATACAAGCGAGTCCCGCAACGTAGCACACCCTGGTCATCAATCGTGAACTCCGAAACTGTACCATGTCGAACCAGCTCAAGAATCTCAACCAAACGGGCAACACTGGGATGCGCCTCGCGGATACGATCCTGAAGAAGCGGACGGGAGTGGACATGAGCAAGCTGTCCCCTAGTGGAAGTGAAATCAAACTGTACTCTACCATCGCACAAGGTCTGCCAATCCGCTGAAGACTACCTCTGAACTGCGCTCAACTGGGACAATCTACCCCCGGGCCTACGACTCAAAGGGTTAGCTACCACATTCGCCTTGCCCAGGTGATAAAGAATCTCACAATCATAATCCTTCACAAGCTCCATCCACCGGCGCTGTCTCAGATTCAGATCCCGCTGCTGGAAGATGTACTTCAAGCTCTTGTGGTCCGTGAAAATCTGACACGACTCTCCATACAAGTAGTGTCTCCAAATCTTCAACGCAAAGACTACCGCAGCCATCTCAAGATCGTGAGTGGGGTAATTCTGCTCGTGCTTCTTCAGCTGCCTAGAAGCATAAGCAATCACTCTATCATGCTGCATCAGCACACACCCGAGCCCCACTCGAGACGCGTCACAGTAAACTACAAAGCCACCTGATCCAGAAGGCAAAGATAGAACGGGTGCAGTCATCAACCGAGTCTTCAACTGCTGAAAACTCTGCTCGCATGCATCAGTCCAAAGAAAAGGAACCGCCTTCCAGGTCAGTCCAGTCAGCGGTGCAACGATAAAAATCCTACACAAAACGACGGTAATAACCAGCTAAGCCCAAAAAGTTGTGGACCTCTGTCACGGATACAGGTCTGGGCCAAAGCTGCACAGCCTCGATCTTCCTCGGGTCTACAAGAATGCCGTCTCCCTTCACCACATGACCCAGGAAGTCACTCTATCAAGCCAAAATGCGCACTTTGAGAATTTAGCATACAGCTGGTGCTCTCTCAATATCTGCAAAGCAATCCTCAAGTGCTGCTCATGCTCCTCTCGACTCCTAGAGTAGACCAGAATGTTATCAATAAACACAATAACGAACCGGTCGAGGAACGGCCTGAAAATCCGGTTCATCAGATCCATGAACGCTGCTGGGGCATTGGTGAGTCCCAACGACATCACTAGAAACTCGTAATGCCCGTAGCGTGTACAAAAAGCAGTTTTCGGAATGTCATCATTCCGAACCTGCAACTGATGATAATCCGAACACAAATCAATCTTAGAAAAATGTTTCACACCCTGGAGCTGATCAAACAAATCGTCAATGCGAGGTAAAGGATACCTGTTCCGCACCGTAACTCGGTTCAATTGACGATAATCAATACACAGCTTCAAACTGTCGTCCTTCTTCTTGACGAACAGAACAGGAGCTCCCTATGGAAAAACACTGGGACGCACAAGTCCCTTATCAAGCAATTCTTGCAATTGATCTTTGAGCTCTCGAAGCTCCGCCGGAGCCATCCGGTAAGGAGGTATAGAAATAGGCCCCGTGCCAGAAATCAGAACAATGCAAAACTCAATATCACGCTCTGGCGGCAAACAAGGTAACTCATCGAGAAAAACATCGGGAAACTCTCGCACGATAGGAACCCGGTCCAACGACCCTTTTGTGGCCCCAGTATCATAAATGAAAGCCAAGAATCCCCGACATCCCCTCCTCAAAAGCCGACTAGCGCAAAGGGCAAAAATCAAACTGTGATGGGCGGCACCACGGTCCCCCTGCACAACCCGAACAGACGCGCCCGGAAAACTGAAACTGACCGTCTTCTCACGGCAGTCCACCGATGCATAACAAGCTTCCAACCAGTCCATACCAAGGATAACGTCGAAGTCCAACATATTTAGAAGGATCAAATCGACGGACGACTCTCTATCTTCAATCTGAACGGCACACGACCGAAATACGCAACGCGCGACAAAAGAATCGCCAACAGGTGTAATCATGACAAGCGGCTGATCTAGCAAACACGACTCTCGGACCTGTTAGTTATATGTATGCCCTAGAGGCCATTACTTTACATAGGATGTATATTGTAGTGGATGCTGGGACATATATAGGGAGGACTTTCTTGCTCGACATGATAGTATGCTATCTGGTTGCTCTTTATCTTAACGTGTACACTGATTGTCTCTCTGTTACATGTTGGTAAAGCCCTTAGGATGTGTACTTGACTACCTAGACTATGATGCAGATCATACTAGTGGGGACATGGTAGTCCATAAGTACATCATTCAAGGTCTCTAGTCGTGGGTGTATCGAGACGGGGCATCGATATACCAGAGTAGACTAGCGTATACCTTCTCGACACATACAGATGGGCGATGGATGATCCTATATCCATTAGTGTTTGACATCAGAGATGATATACGGGTGCTCAGTAGAGACTGGGTACACTGGACGGACTCGCCGAGAACTCCCAGATGGTATTATACCTTACGTCAGATGGCAGTTCTCTGGTGACACTGGTACAGGTTAGTCTGTAGACCCGAGATCGTCATAGAGTCTTGTGTGATTCCCACTGTGCTTTGATTTCTACCTTACCACGTCCAAGAGGGCATGCAAAATGGTGGTTTTTAGGTACAGTCCCGAATCACATGGAGGCAATGAGCGATAGGAGGTGATTAATCTCTCCCGGTATAGGGAGTTGATGTTGCGCTGTGTTCGATTGGCTATAACCGGAAATCCCTGGCCAGGGTTGCTGAGATTTACTGGTAAGTGTTATCAGTAGTTTCTCGAACTGTTATAGACCTCATATCGACACGACTTATCGAGTTACTGGGGTCTGACGTTCTCCACCCCTAGGCGAGATATGCGACATATCAGACGACGAGACCGGACTGTACGGTAAGTGTTACTGGTTGGATTCACAGTGTTAGTTATATGTATGCCCTAGAGGCCATTACTATACATAGGATGTATATTGTAGTGGATGCTTGGACATATATAGGGAGGACTTTCTTGCTCGACATGATAGTATGCTATCTGGTTGCTCTTTACCTTAACGTGTACACTGATTGTCTCTCTGTTACATGTTGGTAAAGCCCTTAGGATGTGTACTTGACTACCTGGACTATGATTCGGATCATACTAGTGGGGACATGGTAGTCCATAAGTACATCCTTCAAGGTCCCTAGTCGTGGGTGTATCGAGACAGGGCATCGATATACCAGAGTAGACTAGCGTATACCTTCTCGACCCATTCAGATGGGCGATGGATGATCCTATATCCATTGGTGTTTGACATCAGAGATGATATACGGGTGCTCAGTAGAGACTGGGTACACTGGAAAGACTTGCCGAGAACTCCCAGATGGTATTATACCTTACGTCAGATGGCAGTTCTCTGGTGACACCGGTACAGAGTATTCTGTTGACCCGAGATCGTCATAGAGTCTTGTGTGATTCCCACCGTGCTTTGATTTCCACCATACCACGTCCAAGAGGGCGTGCAAAACGGTGGTTTTTTGGTACAGTCCCGAATCACATGGAGGCAATGAGCGATAGGAGGGGATTCGTCTCTCCCGGTATAGGGAGTTGATGTTGCGCTGTGTTCGATTCGCTATAACCGGAAATCCCTGACCAGGGTTGCTGAGATTTACTTGTAAATGTTACCTGTAGTTTCTCGAACTGTTATAGACCTCATATCGACACGACTTATCGAGCTATTGGGGTCTGACGTTTACCACCCCTAGGCGAGATATGCGACATATCAGACGACGAGACCAGACTGTACGGTAAGTGTTACTGGTTGGATTCACAGGAGTATGAGCGGGCTTGCTCGTCGATCTTCTGATCGCTCAATACCCGGGTGGCCGTTACGTTTAGCTGACCGCTTGCGGCTTGCGGGTGTTTGATATGATCATCACCTACTGCCGGCGTATTGACGAGTCTTTAGAGTCCTACACAGAGGTTTCCTGGCTCAAGCGAAACGAAATAGGAGCACATATGAGATATGTGCGGGACCAAGAATAATGCGTGTATGTGATACCGTATTCTATTCTCGCGATGAATGTATCGATTGGTTGTATGCGATGTAACCTAGTTATCGAATCAAGGATTGATTCGATAAGTCGATACATTAGATATTAGTCGGTCATATGCGATATGACCGTATCGTTAAATCAAGCGTTGATTTAATGATTTAATGCATAATTATATATTTGATATATTACTTTGCATTAACTCATATTGGTTCACTTAAAATGGATTTTCTCACTTGAAGTGCACATTGTATATGTGATATATTTTTTGTGCACTTGATTGTATCATGTTTGATGATGCATGCATGTTTGGGTGTATGTTTAGTTTAAACCCTGGTTAAGTAAATGGTTAGGGCTTTAATTTGCTTATTCATTTTGGAAAGATGAAGAGAAATGGTGTCTTGATTTGTTTTCTAGTTGAAGCTTCATGATGCTTTGAATAAGTCCACCATTTTTGTTTCATGCTTAACCCTAACCATTCAACCTAACCTTAGTTTATTCTCTACACCTAACTATGGTTGCAAATATGATAAGTATCATTTTATTTCCTATTTTAAAGGAGATATAAAATTCTTATCATATTCTTTTTCTTCTTCTTCTTCTTCAAGAAGAAAGAAGCTTGCTAGCTTCAATGGTGACTTGAGAAAAAGAGTGAGAAATCCAATTCTAAAGTAAACCCACTTCCTATTTCTTCATCCTCTACCACTTGCCAAGTAGTATAGGGTGTTTTCTTCACAAGTTTCTTGACTTGGTGAAGTTGGAGCTTGATCTTGTGTTGCCTCGACATAGATCATCTTCGGCATCAAAGTCGACGACCTAGCCCGATCATTTCTTCGATGAAACCATCGCGAGAGTCCGGGATCCGATGGGTACAGCGGAGGGACTTCAACACAGAGCTAGAGAAGTGGAGGACTGGATCTACAAAGGTTGTATTTCCGTTCACTTAGCACTAAAGAAGTTTAGTAGCATTTAGTTTCGCCTAAATTCTAGTTAACGATCCGTATTAGGGTTTGTAGGCACAAGAAAAAATTTGAATTTGGAATGGTTGATGCCTTGTGAGACCTCATTAGCGTGCCTAGGAACCCTACAGTGGTATCAGAGCCTAGCTAGAGCCTTAGGCGATGTATAGACGGAGTTAGAAGTCCGATCGAAATGAAACCCTAATGCAAAATTGCTCTCTGTACTTTTTTTGAAATCGGGGATTTTTGAGAATTAAAAATATGCAGAAAAATCAGCAGGAGTTTCTAAGAATTACTGTGAAGCCCGTACTCCTGATTCCATCAAAGCGCGGCGGAACCGCGGCATTAGCATGGCTAATGCGGCGGTTCCGCGGCCATTTTGTCTCTTCTTCAATTGGTTTTTGCACAGTAATTCCTATATTTTGGTGCTGTATTTTCTGGGAATTTTTAATTTTTACTCAAGAGTTGAGTTTTCTGGGTTGTATTAGGGACTCGGTGTTTCGATCGAGAAGTTTAACTTCGGCTGTGTTTTTCCGGGTAATTTTAGAATATGTTAAAAAGTTCGACCGGATATAAATACCCACTTTTTCCCCAGCCGGGAAATTTCCAATTATTGGATTTTTCCATAGTTTAATGACGTTCCAAGTAGTGCAAGTAACGCGATGGTCCCTCTAGAAGACAACAAACCTTAACTCGATTATGTGACCGTCTTGAACTGCCCTTTGAACCTTAGGGTTTGGGGCAGTACGGCGTGCCACATGTGAGGCGTTGGCTTGACCCTTCTATGGCTGGACCGTTGGTACTGAGGCATGAAGTGAATGTCTTTGAACTTATTTCATGTGTTGAGCTGTTTTGGGAAAACTTGGGTGTTTGAATGTTCGATCGGAAAGTTTAACATTTTCTATTTATCTGGAATGTGATACAATATTTGGAATCCACAAGTAGTTATGAGATAACTTATTTGAATGTTATAAATATAGCAGTTTAGTCTCACTTGATCGGTTGCCACGGAATTTTGATGCGATCAAAAGTCCGTCGCAATCACGTAGCGTACATGGATACTTGCCGGATAAACTTAATAGACAGCTACACCCCTTAGCCCCGACCAAGTGACTGTAGGAGAACCCCATCGCCGAAAGCATCCGTCCGGGTGCTCGCGGAAGCGGTGTTCCGCCTTGGTGCACTTCGTCGACGGTATCGGGGGTGCGGCCGTCTACTAAAGTTTGCGGCGAGCATTCGATCAGGATGTCGGGAATCTTGTTGAATTGCCCGACTTGATATTGAAAAGAGTTTTCGATAATGAGACTAAAATGCGGGGTTTATAATTGTTAGACATGTGATGTCTAAGGAATTCATTTGATTAGGCATGCGATGTGTAAAGTGTTTGCGGATTCCAACTGTTGTAGTTTTACACTTTCTTTTCTGCGACCGTAAGTGTAATATGTGATATCGCCGGTTTCGTTGCTATATGTCAACGAAAATTGGGATGCGCATATTTACTTACGTTGATGACATGTGATGTTATGTGTTGCTGGATATGCTATATTGGATCGTCGTGTTTGAATAGCCGGGGGTTTTTTTTCTGTGAGATGAGTGTTTTTCATTTTCATTCATGTAAAAACTTGTATGTAATATTCTTTTATTGGGGCACTTCCAGGTTGCGGAAGTTGTCACCTTTTGTATATTATTTACTTTTCCGCACTAGGATAGACCCAAGGAGGAGGGCATAAGTAACCGGGTTCTGGAGTCCAGTGGGAGACCAACTCGAGGAGTCGAGTTCGGGTCTTCTAACTCCAGAATTGGTGGGGTTGCTTGCCGCTCTCGTAGGGGTCTAGGGGTGTGGGTTTGGCTATTCATCGCGACCGTGGAATCCGTGTTTTATACTGGCTCGTATTGAAAACACGGACGTCCTAGTATATCCAATGTTTCATAAGTTTCTTCTGCTGCGATATCTGTGATGTGATCATGTGATATGTTCTGTGATGGATACAGTATATAGTATATATGATATATTATATAGACGTTACTTATGTTTTGCACTCGCGCTATCCCTGCCCCGCTCTGCCGTTAGTTACCTAACCTAACGGTGCACGAGGGGACATCGAGGCGAATGCGGATAGCATAAGTGTACGTCGTATTTATCTGTGATGTTTAGGTACTTAAATGATGGGACTTCATTAATATGATTAATAAAAGAAAAAGAAACCTAAAGATGTTGTGGAATCGAATTTCAAAAAATAAAAAAGGTAGCTACAGTTCTTGCTTTGCACAGCGGTATATATGATATATCCTGCACCTTATTCAATGAGGAAAGGACCGAGATCCCTTCACCGGGAGTGACTCCTTTAGCAATAACTGGCAGATGCTACAACCCTCGGTTTGTCTTTTGATTGATTCTATAGTTCTTTCTTTGCACAGTGATATATATGATATGTCCCGCACCTCATTCGACGAGGAAAGGGCCGCCGATCCCTTCACCGGGAGTGACCCCTTTAGCAAAACTAGAAAAGCCTAAAAAACACTCCATTTTAAAATCATTTGATTCTACAACGATATAAAGTTCATTACGCAAAAGGTTTTCTTAAAAACCTGTCGTAGCCCTCCGTCATTTCAGATAAGTAATAGTTAGTATTCGTGCTGCGTTTGTTGACTCAGTCAAGGCGTAGTGTGCGGTAGCTGATTAGTGCTTATCTGCAAAGCAAATGATGCGATTGGATTAGGGTAGTCGTGCGGCCTTGTTGACTCAGTCAAGGGTCGTGCGTGTGGGTTTAATTCAATCGAGAAATGACGGGTTGAACTTTACTTGTGGTCTATGGTTTGTTGACTCAGTCAAGGTCATAGATCGCTTGGGGCAAAATGTTATCGGGAATTTCAAGTGTTGAAATTTGCAATGAGATTGCATACCTTCTATGAGATAGTTGGATCCCGATACCCACTGCGAGTAAGAGTTACTCCTGGGAGAGTTTTACACATTACAATTAGCCGATCAAGTAGGTGTCTAGAAAGGTGTTAACGAGGTTACGCCTCTGGAAAAACGAGGTTTACATTAATTAGGTTCATGCGAAAGCATGGCGGACCTCCCTCAAAGTACCGACACTGGCCTGGCTGAAAGATTGACAAACTTGTAGTGTGTAACTAATCCCGGCTAGTCTTTCCTTTTAGGGTTTGAAGGAAGATTTGATTAAAATAGTAGGAGCCATCCTGATTAGATAAAATAATAACCAATCTATTCTTGCAAGAGCGCACGCAGAGTGTTTTCTTCTCTCTCTCTCCAGGTAGCGACCATATCACGCCTTAATCAAGATAATAATACGGATTATTGACCGAACCCGCTTGTTATACTGAGCTGGGGAACGTTGGTCCCGCTCCAACTTATAATTGTTATAAGACAGAGCGGGAAATTGGGGATTACCAGAATTCTCATGCCCCCAAAAGAAGAGAGTGCATGCTGATGCATCATCTTCGGGTGTGTTCATTATACAGAACTGTTTCCCAGTATCCTCTGTGTCCTGGGTATTTGATACCGGGTCAGGATCCCAGATATGTAATCTGTTACATAGGGCTACAGAAAGGTAGAGAACTGAGAACGGGTGATAAGTTTCATGAGACAGAAAACGGGGCAAGTGTTGCAGCCAAGTCTGTTAGTCACTGTCACCCTGTATTTCCAATACATTGATTCTGAACGAATGTTATTAGATACCGAACCTGATATACAAAATCATATCAGTCTCTTTATTTGTAAAGAAAGGATATAATCTTGTATTGTTGGATAATGTTTTGAACATTTCCTATATCAAAAGTTGATCGTTTCAGGCACGTTATCTAAAAGCATTGACGTTCTAAATCAAACTACAGTTCCTAGTATACAGAACACACACAAGAGGAAGAGTTCAGATATGAACAATTCCTTCTTGAGGTATTATAGACTAGGTCATATCAATGTGACCCGACTAGCTTAAGTTACATTTAAGATGCATATTTAAATCAATTTGAATTTACATCTTGTGAAACTTGCCAGTCATGTCACAAAGATTAGATGACCATAGCTCTGTTTATTGGAAACAGAGAAAGAGTTAGTAAACTCTTGGGACTGATACATGATGATGTATGTAAGGTCCCCTGTCTACACAAGCCAGGATCGGTTCTTTGTACTTCATTACATTCTCTGATGATCTCTCAAGATTCAGACATATGTTCCTATTGAAACACAAGTCAGAACCTTTTGAGGTATTCACAGAATATAAGTTAGAAGTAGAGAACCAATAAGGGTATAAGTATTATGTCCTTTGATGCGATCAAGGAGGAGAATACTTGTGCATAGAATTTCTGAACTATTCTAAAGGAGAATGAGATTCTCTCTCAGCATTACTCCTCTGTATACACCACAGCACGTCGGTGTATCGGGGCGGAGCAATAGCACCCTATGTGATATGGTGTGATCTATGATGAGTACTACTGAGTTTCCTATTTCCTTTTGGGGGTTATGCACTTATGAAGTTGCATACCTATAGAATAGGGTTCCAATCAAATCAGTTTCCTACCACTTCATGTAAGTCCATGGTACCCTTCCCCGGTACTTACGGGGTTGCGGAATTGATGAAAAACGATTTTCAAGAGGGCGGTAACATGGACTACCAATACGGACCTTTGTTAAACTATCTACCTAGCATCCTAACTAAGAGTTGTTAACTACTCGGTTAGGGGGTTATACCTTTGTTTCTTGAACTCCTTCGTCTTCTACACTTGACGGTTGTCCGGATCGGCTTCACCCCGTCGTCTCCTTGCGCCGAAGATCGATCCACCCGAAAGCTTCTACCTTTGGCTTCTTCTTCGAGCTTTGAAGAAACTAGTTCACTCGGTTTGCTAAACCTTGTGAACTAGAGTGAGTAGAGGAGAGTGTGTTGGGATTTTATCTATGGTTCTTGGTTCTCAACACATGAGACAAGTGAACCATAGACTAAAGAGAGGGAGAGCAAGAGGAAGAGGATGAGAGCTCAAGAACAAGAGAGGGAATGGAAATGATAAAATGAGCAAAACTTTTCTCTGTTGGCTCTCATAATCCAAAGCCATCATAACAAATCATAGCAATCAAGTATTATGTGATGGTTTAAGCTAAAATAGCCATATCATTTCATGCACTCAATTTTCACAAGAAAAACAAGCAAGCAAAAATCTTTGCCATGAAATGATAGCTATTGTCATCATGATGGTCAACTAGTCCAACCTAGTCAACCGGTCAACAAAGTCAACAAGTCACAAAGTCAACCCCTCAACAACCATGTCACCATAATACTTAATTAATATTATTGTTAATCATATATCATATTCTTATTAGGGTTTACCAAAAAGTCAAAGGTCAACAGTCAACAGTCAACAACCCTAATAAGAATCCACTGCCTCTGTCTTTCCGTCAACTGTGCATACACACCCGCATCCACGTTCCGAGGAACACGAATACATACTAGATAAAACCAATCCCAAAACGTACACTAGGATCTGGCTTAAACCAAAGCCCTCTAGTGTTAACTGTCCGGACACTAAACGTGCACAAGTGCACGGATGTGACCGAACCCTGTCGCAAAACCATGCGACCTGTCGCAAAACCATGCGACCTGTCGCAAAACCATGCGACCTCTACTCTTTTGCCTAAAGGCGAATAGCTTTCTTTGTGGGACTCTAAAGACTTGACACTACGCTGGCAATGGGTTTAACCACAGACCGTAAACGACACTAGCTGTGCGTAACGGTCCCCAGGTAGATGCCGACAAGAAGACTGACGAGGTGAAACCCATCTGAACTCCTACTGAGCCTGAATGTGACAGTCTCCGTACAGTCCGGTCTGTTCGTCTGATACATCGCATGGCGGGCCTAGGGGCGGTAAACGTCAGTCCCCTAATAGCGGTACAAGTTGTGTCGGAGTGAAGCCCAAAACACTCTGAGATAACACTGGAAGCCTACCAGTATATCTCGCTTGCCCTGGCCAGGGACTACTCGTGTAATGGCTCTCCTAGACACAGCGCGATGTCAACCCCCAATACCGGGAGAGACGAATCCTGTCTAACCGTCACTGCCTCTAAGTGCTTCGGGACTGCACCGAACTACTACCTATTTGCACGACTCCTTTGAGCCGTGGTAGGGTAGTAATCAAAGTACAGTGGGAACACACTCGAGGCGAAGTGACAGTGTCAAGTCAGCGAAATAAGCTGTACTCATGTCACCTGGGAACTGATAACTGACGATAGGTATAATACCAACTAGTCAGTTCCCGACGAGTCCTGTCCAGTGTACTCGTAACCTAACGAACACCCGCATACTATCTCAAGCACGACGTACTGACAGCTGTGGGACAGACCATCTCCTACACTGGGATGAGAAGCGCATACGCTAGTCTACTCCGGAGTATCGATGCCCTGTCTCGATAGTCCTACGACTAGGGACCTGTATAAGGATGTGCTTATGGATTACCCAGCCCCCACGAGTGTGACTGCCATCACAACGCTGGTAATCAAGCAAAGATCCTAAGGGCACCACTAATGCGTATAGGTAATATAATAAAATAAACACATGTACACATTGAAGTAGAAACAAACCAAGTAGCATACTACCATTTTGAGCAAGATTGTATATACAACTGTGAATATCCCAAGCTTCCATTAAGTAATATACAAACTAGTATGATACAGTAATGGCCTCTAGGGCATATACACTAACAATCTCCCACTTGCACTAAGGCATGTACTGGCGTATCGAAGACCTATCATCTCGATCAGCCGCTCGAACTGAGTCTAGGGCAAAGCCTTGGTGAATGGATCTGCAGTGTTATCTTCTGAAGCAACCCTCCGAACCTCGATCTCCTGGCGATCTACGATCTCCCTGATCAGGTGATACCGCCTTAAGATGTGTCTGGATTTCTGATGGTACCAGGGTTCCTTCGCTAAAGCTATAGCCCCGTTGTTGTCGCAATACAGAGGTATTCGATCAACAATGGACGGAACCACCTGAAGTTCTTTCAAGAACTTCCTCATCCAGACGGATTCTTTTGCGGCATCAGATGCAGCGATGTATTCCGCTTCCATAGTCGAGTCAGCAACGGTTTCCTGTTTGGAACTCTTCCAACACACTGCCCCTCCATTGAGGGTAAAGAAAAAACCCGACATGGGCTTGGAATCATCCTTGTCACTCTGGAAGCTGGAGTCAGCAAAGGCCTCGATCTGGAGGTCTTTTCCACCATACACCAAGAACATCTCCTTAGTCCTTCTCAGGTACTTGAGAATGTTCTTTACCGCTATCCAGTGTTTCTCCCCGGGGTTTGACTGATACCGGCTTACTACACTAAGTGCATAAGCTACATCCGGTCTGGTACACAACATCGCATACATTATAGAGCCTACCGCAGAAGCGTAGGGTATAATAGACATGTGATCCCTCTCCAAATCAGTCTTGGGAGACATCTCTTTAGAGAGGGTGATCCCGTGACAAGCCGGTAGGTTACCGCGCTTGGAATCTTCCATACTGAATCTTTTCAGTATGGTGTCGATGTACCTGAACTGTGAAAGTCCTAATATCCTCTTGGATCTATCACGATGGATCCGGATCCCTAGGATGTATGAGGCATCACCCAGGTCTTTCATGGAGAACCTGTGTGACAAGAACCCCTTGACAGATTGTAGCATAGGAATGTCATTTCCTATCAGAAGAATGTCATCCACGTATAGAACGAGGAATACGACAGTTCTTGCTACAAATCTACTATAGATGCATGGTTCATCTGGATTTTTGATAAAGCCAAATTCTTTGACCGTCTCATCAAAACAGATGTTCCAACTCCACGATGCCTGCTTTAGTCCATAGATGGACTTAAGCAACTTGCACACCTTTCCGCTGCTCCCACTCTGAATGAAACCCTCTGGCTGGTCCATATAGACACACTCCTCTAAATTTCCATTTAGAAAAGCGGTCTTTACGTCCATCTGCCAAATCTCATAATCGTGGAAGGCACCAATGGTAAGAAGGATCCGAATGGATTTCAGCATAGCCACTGGAGAAAAGGTTTCGTCATAGTCCAAACCAGGTCTTTGACGAAAACCCTTTGCAACAAGTCTAGCTTTATAGGTCTCAACCTGTCCATCTACACCAATCTTCCTTTTGAAGATCCACTTGCATCCTACGGGTTTTACCCCGTCTGGAGCAATGTCCAACGTCCATACTTTGTTGGTGTACATGGACTCCATTTCGGTCCGCATTGCATCCAGCCATTTTACCGAGTCAACGCTCTGAATGGCCTGCTGGAAGCTAGTCGGCTCATCATAATCTATGATGCAATCCTCTCTATCCCCGTTTATGAGAAAATCGTAGTATCTCTCGGGCGGATGAGACTGCCTACTACTTCCGCGGAGCGGCGTAGGAATGTCCTGATCTTTCGAACCCTCTGGTTCTACTAAGCTTTCAGTAATAGCTCGTGGTTCTAGAATTTCTTCCAGTTCTATTGCGTTCCCACTTATCTAGAAGTGGAGACTGGGTACACTGGACAGACTTGCCGAGAACTCCCAGATGGTATTATACCTTACGTCAGATGGCAGTTCTCTGGTGACACTGGTACAGAGTAGTCTGTTGACCCGAGATCGTCATAGAGTCTTGTGTGATTCCCACTGTGCTTTGATTTCCACCGTGCTTTGATTTCCACCTTACCACGTCCAAGAGGGCGTGCAAAACGGTGGTTTTTGGGTACAGTCCTGAATCACATGGAGGCAATGAGCGATAGGAGGGGATTCGTCTCTCCCGGTATAGGGAGTTGATGTTGCGCTGTGTTCGATTGGCTATAACCGGAAATCTCTGGCCAGGGTTGCTGAGATTTACTGGTAAGTATTACCTGTAGTTTCTCGAACTGTTATAGACCTCATATCGACACAACTTATCGAGCTATTGGGGTCTGACGTTTACCACCCCTAGGCGAGATATGCGATATATCAGACGACGAGACCGGACTGTACGGTAAGTGTTACTGGTTGGATTCACAGGAGTATGAGTGGGCTTGCTCGTCGATCTTCTGATCGCTCAATACCCAGGTGGCCGTTACGTTTAGCATACCGCTTGCGGCTTGTGGGTGTTTGATATGATCATCACCTACTGCCGGCGTATTGACGAGTCTTTAGAGTCCTACACAGAGGTTTCCTGGCTCAAGCGAAACGAAATAGGAGCACATATGAGATATGTGCGGGACCGAGAATAATGCGTGTATGTGATACCGTATTCTATTCTTGCGATGAATGTATCGATTGGTTGAATGCGATATAACCTAGTTATCGAATCAAGGATTGATTCGATAAGTCGATACATTGGATATTAGTCGGTCATATGCGATATGACCGGATCGTTAAATCAAGCGTTGATTTAATGATTTAATGCATAATTATATATTTGATATATTACTTTGCATTAACTAGTATTGGTTCACTTAAAATGGATTTTCTCACTTGAAGTGCACATTGTATATGTGATATATTTTTTGTGCACTTGATTGTATCATGTTTGATGATGCATGCATGTTTGGGTGTATGTTTAGTTTAAACCTTGGTTAAGTAAATGGTTAGGGTTTTAATTTGCTTATTCATTTATTTATTTATTGATTCATTTTGGAAAGATGAAGTGAAATGGTGTCTTGATTTGTTTTCTAGTTGAAGCTTCATGAAGCTTTGAATAAGTCCACCATTTTTGTTTCATGCTTAACCCTAACCATTCAACCTAACCTTAGTTTATTCTCTACACCTAACTATGGTTGCAAATATGATAAGTATCATTTTATTGTAGGGTTCCTAGGCACTCTCAAGAGGTCTCACAAGGCATCAACCATGCCAATTTCAAAAATTATGGTGCCGAGAAACCCTAGTGTACGGATCGTTGGCTAGATGTCTAGGCGAAAAAGCAACTAGTTAACTACTTTAACTAAGTGAATGGAAATACAACCTTTGTAGATCCGGTTCTCCACCTCCATAGCTCCGCAACGAAGTATCCTCGCTGTCCAAATCGAAATCCGGGCTCTTGCGTCGGCTTCATCGGAGAAGAAGCGGCCTAGGTCATCGATGACGTGCCGAAGATGATCTACGTCGAAGCATCACTAGATCAAGCTCCACCTTCACCAAGCCATGAAAACTTGTGAAGGAAACACACTCTACTACTTGGCAAGAGGTAGAGGATGAAGAAATAGGAAGTGGGTAAACTTTAGAATTGGATTTCTCACTCTAATTCATCAATCACCATTGATGAAGCATGCTTTTCTTATTGTGAAGAAGAAGAAGAAGATAGCAAGAAGAAGATAAGTGTTATCATAAGTTAATTTAAAATAGAAAAGAAAATCAAAACTTATCATAATCCAACCATGGTTATGTGTAGAGACTAAACATGGTTTAATGCAATGGTTAGGGTTAAGCTAAAAACAAAATGGTCATCAAGTCAAAGCATTCATGAAGCTTCATGAATGTGCAAAAGAAATGCCACCATTTTATCATTTCATTTCCTTTTTCCAATAAGAAAAAGATTAATAAATAAATGAATAAAATGAATAAGCAAATAGTAAACCCTAACCATTCCATTAACCAAGGTTTAATTCTATACACTTAATTAAAAAGGCATGTATCATCAAACATGATACAAGCATGTGCACAAAATCATATCGCATATGCAATGCGCACACCCGAGCGAGAAAATCCATTTAAAGTGAACCGATACTAGTTAATGCAAAGTAATATATCAAATATATAATTATGCATTAAATCATTAAATCAACACTTGATTTAACGATCCGGTTATATCGCATATAACCGACTAGTATCATTAGTAACAACTTAACGAATCAACACTTGATCCGATAACCCGGCTATATCGCATACAACCGATCAATGTCACATCGCGAGAATCGAATACAGTATCACATACTGGTATTATTCTCGGTCCCGCACATATCTCATATGCGCTCCTATTTCGTTTCGCTTGAGCCAGGAAACCTCTGTGTAGGACTCTAAAGACTCGTCAATACGCCGGCAGCAGATGATGATCATATCAAACACCCACAAGCCGCAAGCGGTCTGCTAAACGTAACGGCCACCCGGGTATTGAGCGATCTGAAGATCGACGAGCAAGCCCGCTCACACTCCAGTGAATCCAACCAGTAACACTACCGTACAGTCCGGTCTGATCGTCTGATATGTCGCATATCTCGCCTAGGGGTGGTAAACGTCAGACCCCAATAGCTCGATAAGTCGTGTCGATATGAGGTCTATAACACTTCGAGAAACTACTGGTAACACTTACCAGTAAATCTCAGCAACCCTGGCCAGGGATTTCCTGTTATAGCCAATCGAACACAGCGCAACATCAACTCCCTATACCGGGAGAGACGAATCCCCTCATATCGCTCATTGCCTCCATGTGACTCGGGACTGTACCCAAAAACCACCATTTTGCACGCCCTCTTGGACGTGGTAAGATGGAAATCAAAGCACAGTGGGAACCACACAAGACTCTATGACGATCTCGGGTCAACAGACTACTCTGTACCAGTGTCACCAGAGAACTGCCATCTGACGTGAGGTATAATACCATCTGGGAGTTCTCGGCGAGTCCGTCCAGTGTACCCAGTCTCCACTGAGCACCCGTATATCATCTCTGATGTCAAACACCAATGGATATGGGATCATCCATCTCCCATCTGTATGGGTCGAGAAGGTATACGCTAGTCTACTCTGGTATATCGATGCCCCGTCTCGATACACCCACGACTAGGGACTTTGAAGGATGTACTTATAGACTATCTGTCCCCACTAGTATGATCCGCATCATAGTCCAGGTAGTCAAGTACACATCCTAAGGGCTTTACCAACATGTAACAGAGAGACAATCAGTATACACGTTAAGGTAAAGAGCAACCAGATAGCATACTCTCATGTCGAGCAAGAAAGTCCTCCCTATATATGTCCAAGCATCCACTACAATATACATCCTATGTATAGTAATGGCCTCTAGGGCATACATATAACTAACAATCTCCCACTTGCACTAGAGGCATCTGTAGCAGTGGTTGCAGTATCTCATACTCAACCATCCCATAAAAATCTCTCTCTGGGAATAGGCCTTTGTGAGTGGATCCGCTGTGTTGTCCTCTGGGTCTACTCTCCAAACCTCGATCACCCTGGAGATCATCCATCTCCATGATCAGGTGACACTGCCTTAGAATATGTCTGGATCACTGATGGGACCGGCGTTCCTTGGCATAAGCCACAACTCCATTGTCACACAATGGGAGGAACAAAGTTCATCTTATGAACTAATATACACCCAGACTGCCTCTTTGGTTGCATCTTAAGTAGCGATGTATCCTGCCTTTATCGTCTAGTATGCCACGGTATCTAGCTTGGAACTCTTCCAACATACCGTCCCTTTACTGAGGGAAAAGACAATGCCTGTGACTGACATTCAGTCGTCTTTATCACCCTGGAACCCTTCTAGTGATTCTCCCCAGAATCAATTGATACCATCTCACTACAACTAGTGAGAATCCTAACATCCATTTAGATCTATCTCATAGATCCAAAACCCCGGATTTAGTAGGTATCAATTTGATCCTATTTGGAGCATTATTGTGATAAACGGAGATTGACCGAGCGCAGCATAGGAAACTCCTTCCCCATCAAGAGTATGTCATCCACGTACTCTACGAGGATCGTCACCATACTCCCTACTACCTTTTTGTTCATACAAGGTTCATCTACCATTTTGATGATGTCAAACTCTTTGACTAATTCATCAAAACAGATGTTCCAACTCCGCGATGCCTGCTTTATCCTATAAAGTATCTTGTACACGTTTCCGCTGCTCCCACTGTCTACGAAGCCCTCTGGCTGTGTACTTATAGACGTTCTCTTCTAAAACATCATTTAGAAAAGCAGTCATGGCACCCAGCCGCCAGATATCGCAGTCATGGTATGTAGCCGTGGCAAGTAGGATCTGGATGGACTTAAGCATAGCCACTTGAAAAGGTTTCATCATTATCTACGCCTGGTCGATGACGAAAAGCTTTAACAAGTCTAGCTTTGAAAGTCTCAACTTTTCCATCTACACCAAGTAATCTTCTCAAGATTTACTTGCTCCTGATGGGGATTTAACCCTTCAGATATAGCAACCAAAGTCCATACTTTGTTGGTGTACATGGATTCCATCTCAGATCACTAAGCATCCAGCCATTCTTACAGAGTCTTACTCCTGATAGCCAGCTCGAAGCTAGTTGGGTCATTATCTCATGATGCAATCCTCGCTCCCACTGTCATAGAGAAACCGAAGTATCTCTCAGGTGGGTGAGGAACCCTACTAGATCGGCGGAGAGGTTGAGGTTCGTTGGTAACTATTGAATCCTTTGGTTCTTTCAAATCATCAGCTGCAGTTTGTATAGCTGGAACCTTTCCAGTTCTACATAACTGACCTTGCCTCGAGCTTGTCCGGATTTTGCTTTTCAGACATAGGCTGGACAACCCCAAATCTCAACTAACTTGAGAGATGGGCTCTTCCCTTATCATATCATATATGAGGTGGTAGGCAACTGATTTGATTCGAACCCTATTCAATAGGTATGCAGCTTCTTAAGCGCATAACTCCCAAAAAGGAAAAAGGTAACTCAGTAGTACTCATCATAGAGCACACCTTATCATATAGGGTGTGATTGCTCCGCCCCGATATACCATCATGCTATGGTGTATACAGAGGAGTAATGCTGAGAGAGAATCTCATTCTCCTTTAGAAAAGTCCAGGATTTCCGTGCTCAAGTATTCTCCTCCTCGATCACATCAAAGGACATAATACTTATACCCTTATTGGCTCTCTACTTCTAACTTATATTCTATGAATATCTCAAAAGGTTCGGACTTGTGTTTCAACAGGAACATATGTCTGAATCTTGAGAGATTATCAGAGAATGTAATGAAGTACAAAGAACCGGTCTTGGCATGTGTAGACAGGGGACCTACATACATCAACATGTATCATCCCAAGAGTTTACTAACTCTTTCTCTGTTTCCAGTAAACGGAGCTATGGTCATCTTATCTCTGTGACATGACTGGCAAGTTTCATAAGATGTAAATTCAAACTGATTTAAATATGCATCTAATATGTAACTTCAGCCAGTCGGATCGCATTGATATGACCTAGTCTACAATGCCTGAAGAAGGATCCGTTCATTTCTGAACTCTTCCTCTTCTGTGTGTTCCATATACAAAGAACTGTAGTTTGATTTAGAACATTAATGCTTTTAGGTAACGTGCCTGAACCGATCAACTTTTGATATAAGAAATGTTCAAAACATTATCCAACAATACAAAATTTTATCGTTTCTTTACTAATAAAGAGACAGATATGATTTTGTATATCAGGTTCGGTATCTAATAACATTCGTTCAGAATCAATGTATTGGTAATACAGGGTGACAGTGACCAACAGACCTGGCTGCAACTCTTGCCCCGTTTTCTGCCTCATGAAACTTATCACCCGTTCTCAGTTCTCTACCTTTCTGTAGCCCTATGTAACAAATTACATATCTGGGATCCTGATCTGGTATCACATACCCAGGACGTAAAGGATACTGAGAAACAGTTCTCTGTAATGAACACACCCGAAGATGATGCATCAGCATGCACTCTCTTCGTTTGGGCGGCACGGGAAATCTGGTATTCCCCAATTTCCTGCTCTGTCTTATAACAATTATAAGTTGGAGCGGGACCAACGTTCCCCAGCTCAGTATAACAAGCGGGTTCGGTCAATAATCCGTATTATTATCTTGATTAAGGCGTGATATGGTCGCCACCTGGAGAGAGAGAGAAGAAAACACTCAGCGTGCGCTCTTGCAAGAATAGATTGGTTTTTATTTTATCTAATCAGGATGGCTCCCACTGCTTTTTATCAAATCTTCCTTCAAACCCTAAAAGGAAAGACTAGCCGGGATTAATTACACACTACAAGTTCGCCAATCTTTCAGCCAGACCAGTGTCGGTACTTTGAGGGAGGTCCTCCGTGCTTTCGCACGAACCTAATTAATGTAAACCTCGTTTTCCTAGAGGCGTAACCTCGTTGACACCTTTCTAGACACCTACTTGATCAGCTAATTGTAATGTATAAAACTCTCCCAGGAGTAACAATTACTCGCAGTGGGTATCGGGATCCAACTATCACATAGAAGGTATGCAATCTCATTGCAAATTTCAACACTTAAAACTCCCGATAAAGGTTTTTACCCCTAGCACCTATGACCTTGGCTAAGGTCAACAAATCATAGGTACTAGTCAAGTTCTACCCGTCATTTCGTGATTAATTAGACCCACCCACATGACCCTTGGCTAAGGTCAACAAAGCCACATGACTGTCCTAACTAATCGCATCATATGCTGTGTAGGAAGACATCACTTAGCTACCGCACACTACGCCTCGGCTATGGTCGACAAACGTAGCACGAATACTAAGTACTCTACTTCCTAAAATGACGGAGGGATGCGAATGGTTTTTATGAAAACCTTTAACGCTTTGAACTTGATCTCGTTGCGGAATCAAATGGTTTTTAAATGGAATGTTTTTGAAGCTTTTCTAGTTTTGCTAAAGGGGTCACTCCCGGTGAAGGGATCGTCGGCCCTTTCCTCGTCGAATGAGGTGCGGGATATATCATATATATCACTGTGCAAAGCGGAAACTATAGAAGCGATCAAAGACAAACCGAGGGTTGTAGTATCTACCAGATATTGCTAAAGGAGTCACTCCCGGTGAAGAGATCTCGGTCTTTTCCTCATCGAATAAGGTGCAGGATGTTCTACAATGAACACCACGATGCAAAGCAAGAACTGTAGCTACCTGTTTTATTTTGAAATTCGATTCCACAACATCAATTAGGTTTATTTTTATTTCATTAATCATATTAATGAAGTCCCATCATTTATATACCTAAACATCACAGATAAATACGACGTACACTTATGCCATCCGCATTCGCCTCGATGTCCCCTCGTGCACCGTTAGGTTAGGTAACTAACGACAGAGCGGGGCAGGGCTAGCGCGGGTGTAAAACATAAGTAACGCCTATATAATATATCATATATACTATATATAATATCTGTCACAGAACATCACATGATCACAGATAAATCACAGCAGAAGAAACATATGAAATATTGGATATACTAGGACGTCCGTGTTTTCAATACGAGCCAGTATAAAACACGGATTCCACGGTCGTGATGAATAGCCAATCCCACACCCCTAGACCCCTACGAGAGCGGCAAGAAACCCTACCAATTCTAGGGTTAGGAGACCCGGACTCGACTCCTCGAGATGGTCTCCCACTGGACGCCAGAACCCGGTTACTTGTGCTCCCCTCCTTGGGTCTATCCTAATGCGGAAAAGTAAATAATATACATCAACGGTGACAACTTTCGCAACCTGGAAGTGCCCCAATAAAAGAATATTACATACAAGTTTTTACATGAATGAAAATGAAAAACACTCATCTCACATAAAAACCCCCGGCTATTCAAACACGACGATCCAATACAACATATCCAGCAACACATAACATCACATGTCATCAACGTAAGTAAATATGTCCATCCCAATTGTCGTTGACATATAGCAACGAAACCGGCGATATCACATATTACACTTACGGTCACAGAAAAGAAAGTGTAAAACTACAACAGTTGGAATCCGCAACCTCCTCAGACATCGCATGCCTGACCAAATGAATTACTTAGACATCGCATGCCTAACAATTATAAACCCCGCATTTTAGTCTCAAAATCGAAAACACTTTTCAATACCAAGTCGGGCAATTCAACAAGATTCCCGACAGCCTGATCGAATGCTCGTCGCAAACTTCAGTAGACGGCCGCGCCCCCGATACCGTCGACGAAGTGCACCAAGGCGGAACACCGCTACCGCGAGCACCCAAACAGATGCTTTCGGCGACGGGGTTCTCCTACAGTCACTTGGTCGGGGCTATGGAGTGAGGCTGTCTATTAAGTTTACCCGGCGAGTATCCGCGTACGCTGCGTGATTGCGACGGACTTTTGATCACATCAAAATTCCGTGGCAACCGATCAAGTGAGACTAAAGTGCTATGTTTATAACATTCATTCAGTTTTCTCATAACTCTTTGTGAATTCCAATTATTGTATCCCATTCCGGATAATTGGAAAATGTTAAACTTTTCGATCGAACAGTCAAACACCCAAGTTTTCCCGATACAGCTCAACACATGAAATAAGTCTAACAACATTCAGTTCGTGCCTCAGTACCAACGGTCCAGCCGTAGAAGGGTCAAACCAACGTCTCACATGTGGCACGTCGTACTGCCCCAAACCCGAAGGTTCAAAGGGCAGTTCGAGACGGTCACATAATCGAGTTAAGGTTTGTTGTCTTCTAGAGGGTCCATCGCGTTACTTGCACTACTTAGAACGTCGTTAAACTACGGAAAAATCCAACACTTGGAAATTTCCCGACAGGGGAAAAATTAGGTATTTATATCCGGTCGAACTTTTTAACATATTCAAAAATTATCCGGAAAGCCACATAGACAAAATCTGATAATCCGATCGAACATTCGAATCCCTAAAACAACCCAGAAAATTCAACTCTTGAATTAATATTAAAAATTCCCAGAAAATCCAGCATAATTTAATAAGAGTTACTGTGCAAACAGTGGAGGATTACGTCATCAATAGGCCGCGGAACCGCCGCATAAGCCATGCTTATGCCGCGGTTCCGCCGCAGTTTGGACTGTTCATGAGAAAATTTTTGCGCCGTAATTCTTATATTTCCCTGCTGAATTTTTTTGGCAATTTTTAATTTGGAAAAATCCCAGTTTTTGAAAAAAGGACAGAGAGCTATTTTTGAGTTGGGTTTCGGGTTCGTTCGGGTTTCAAATTCCGTCTAGACTTCGCCTAAGGCTCTAGCTTGGCTCTGATACCACTGTAGGGTTCCTAGGCACTCTCAAGAGGTCTCACAAGGCATCAACCATGCCAATTTCAAAAATTATGGTGCCGAGAAACCCTAGTGTACGGATCGTTGGCTAGATGTCTAGGCGAAAAAGCAACTAGTTAACTACTTTAACTAAGTGAACGGAAATACAACCTTTGTAGATCCGGTTCTCCACCTCCATAGCTCCGCAACGAAGTATCCTCGCTGTCCAAATCGAAATCCGGGCTCTTGCGTCGGCTTCATCGGAGAAGAAGCGGGCTAGGTCATCGACGACGTGCCGAAGATGATCTACGTCGAAGCAACACTAGATCAAGCTCCACCTTCACCAAGCCATGAAAACTTGTGAAGGAAACACACTCTACTACTTGGCAAGAGGTAGAGGATGAAGAAATAAGAAGTGGGTAAACTTTAGAATTGGATTTCTCACTCTAATTCATCAATCACCATTGATGAAGCATGCTTTTCTTCTTGTGAAGAAAAAGAAGAAGATAGCAAGAAGAAGATAAGTGTTATCATAAGTTAATTTAAAATAGAAAAGAAAATCAAAACTTATCATAATCCAACCATGGTTATATGTAAAGACTAAACATGGTTTAATGCAATGGTTAGGGTTAAGCTAAAAACAAAATGGTCATCAAGTCAAAGCATTCATGAAGCTTCATGAATGTGCAAAAGAAATGCCACCATTTTATCATTTCATTTCCTTTTTCCAATAAGAAAAAGATTAATAAATAAATGAATAAAATGAATAAGCAAATAGTAAACCCTAACCATTCCATTAACCAAGGTTTAATTCTATACACTTAATTAAAAAGGCATGTATCATCAAACATGATACAAGCATGTGCACAAAATCATATCGCATATGCAATGCGCACACCCGAGCGAGAAAATCCATTTAAAGTGAACCGATACTAGTTAATGCAAAGTAATATATCAAATATATAATTATGCATTAAATCATTAAATCAACACTTGATTTAACTATCCGGTCATATCGCATATAACCGACTAGTATCATTAGTAACAACTTATCGAATCAACACTTGATCCGATAACCCGGCTATATCGCATACAACCGATCAATGTCACATCGCGAGAATCGAATACAGTATCACATACTGGTATTATTCTCGGTCCCGCACATATCTCATATGCGCTCCTATTTCGTTTCGCTTGAGCCAGGAAACCTCTGTGTAGGACTCTAAAGACTCGTCAATACGCCGGCAGCAGATGATGATCATATCAAACACCCACAAGCCGCAAGCGGTCTGCTAAACGTAACGACCACCCGGGTATTGAGCGATATGAAGATCGACGAGCAAGCCCGCTCACACTCCAGTGAATCCAACCAGTAACACTACCGTACAGTCCGGTCTGATCGTCTGATATGTCGCATATCTCGCCTAGGGGTGGTAAACGTCAGACCCCAATAGCTCGATAAGTCGTGTCGATATGAGGTCTATAACACTTCGAGAAACTACTGGTAACACTTACCAGTAAATCTCAGCAACCCTGGCCAGGGATTTCCTGTTATAGCCAATCAACTCCCTATACCGGGAGAGACGAATCCCCTCCTATCGCTCAATGCCTCCATGTGACTCGGGACTGTACCCAAAAACCACCGTTTTGCACGCCCTCTTGGACGTGGTAAGATGGAAATCAAAGCACAGTGGGAACCACACAAGACTCTATGACGATCTCGGGTCAACAGACTACTCTGTACCAGTGTCACCAGAGAACTGCCATCTGACGTGAGGTATAATACCATCTGGGAGTTCTCGGCGAGTCCGTCCAGTGTACCCAGTCTCCACTGAGCACCCGTATATCATCTCTGATGTCAAACACCAATGGATATGGGATCATCCATCGCCCATCTGTATGGGTCGAGAAGGTATACGCTAGTCTACTCTGGTATATCGATGCCCCGTCTCGATACACCCACGACTAGGGACTTTGAAGGATGTACTTATAGACTATCTGTCCCCACTAGTATGATCCGCATCATAGTCCAGGTAGTCAAGTACACATCCTAAGGGCTTTACCAACATGTAACAGAGAGACAATCAGTATACACGTTAAGGTAAAGAGCAACCAGATAGCATACTATCATGTCGAGCAAGAAAGTCCTCCCTATATATGTCCAAGCATCCACTACAATATACATCCTATGTATAGTAATGGCCTCTAGGGCATACATATAACTAACATTTATTTCCTATTTTAAAGGAGATATCAAATTCTTATCATATTCTTTTTCTTCTTCTTCTTCTTCTTGAAGAAGAAAGAAGCTTGCTAGCTTCAATGGTGACTTGAGAAAAAGAGTGAGAAATCCAATTCTAAAGTGAACCCACTTTCTATTTCTTCATCCTCTACCACTTACCAAGTAGTATAGGGTGTTTTCTTCACAAGTTTCTTGACTTGGTGAAGTTGGAACTTGATCTTGTGTTGCCTCGACGTAGATCATCTTCGGCATCGAAGTCGACGACCTAGCCCAATCATTTCTTCGATGAAACCACCGCGAGAGTCCGGGATACGATGGGTACAGCGGAGGGACTTCAACACGGAGCTAGAGAAGTGGAGGACCGGATCTACAAAGGTTGTATTTCCGCTCACTTAGCACTAAAGAAGTTTAGTAGCATTTAGTTTCGCCTAAATTCTAGTTAACGATCCGTATTAGGGTTTGTAGGCACAAGAAAAAATTTGAATTTGGCATGGTTGATGCCTTGTGAGACCTCATTACCGTGCCTAGGAACCCTACACACAGGAGTGTGAGCGGGCTTGCTCGTTGATCTTCTTATCGCTCAATACCCGGGTGGCCGTTACGTTTAGCAGACCGCTTGCGGTTTGTGGGTGTTTGATATGATCATCACCTACTGCCGGCGTATTGACGAGTCTTTAGAGTCCTACACAGAGGTTTCCTAGCTCAAGCTAAACGAAATAGGAGCGCATATGAGATATGTGCGGGACCGAAAATAATACCAGTATGTGATACTGTATTCTATTCTCGCGATTTGTATCATTGGACGGTTATATGAGATATAGCCGGGTTACTGAATCAAATGTTGATTCGATATATTGATACACTTGATATTAGTCGGTTATATGCGTTATGACCGGATCATTAAATCAAGTGTTGATTTAATGATTTAATGTATAATATATATTTGATATATTACTTTACATTAACTAGTATTTGTTCACTAAAGATTGATTTTCTCACTTGATGTGCACAAGTAGTATATGTGATATATTTTTGTGCACTTGATTGTATCATGTTTGATGATACATGCAAACTTGGATGTGTGTATGCTATACACCATGTTTAGTTAATGGTTAGGATTTTAATTGCCTTATTTATTTATTTTAGTTATTTACTTTTGGCAAAAATAGAATGGTGGTTATCTTTGTTTTATGCAAGAAGCTTCATGATGCTTCATGCATCTTTGAAAAAGTCTACCATTTTGTTTTATGCTTAACCTAACCATTTAACTAAACCCTAGTTTATTCTCTACATTAATTACACTCACCCATGGTTGCTAAATGACAAGCATCACTTGATTTTCTATTTTGAGATTATTCATTATTATTTTCTTTCTTCTTCTTCATCTTCTTCATGAAGAAGAAAATCATTGCTAGAAAATTCCAAGTGATGAATCCAAGTGAGAAATCCAAATCCAAAGTGAACCCACTTCCTATTTCTTCATCCTCTACAACTTGCCATGTTGTATGGGGTGTTTTCTTCACAAGTTTCATGACTTAGTGAAGATGGAGCTTGAGTTTGAGTTGCCTCGACGTAGATCATCTTCGGCATCGAAGTCAATGACCTAGCGCGATCATTTCTCCGACGAAACCATCGCTAGAGTCTGGGATTCCGATGATCGCAGTGGAGGGATGTCAACACGGAGCTGAAGATGTGGAGGACCGGATCTACAAAGGTTGTAGTCACTTTCACTTTCTAGTAAAGTTGTTTACTTGTATGATTTTCGCCTTACCTCTAGTTAACGATCTAGTATTAGGGTTTCTCGGCACAAGAAAAATTTGATTTTGGCATGGTTCATGCCTTGTAGAATCTCTTGAGTGTGCCTAGGAACCCTACAGTGGTATCAGAGCCTAGCTAGAGCTTTAGGTGAAGTGTAGACGATGTTAGAAATCCGATCGAACCCCGAAACCCTAACTCAAACCCTTCTCTGTACATTTTCTGAAAATGTGGATTTTTCCAAATTAAAAATATCCAAAAAATTCAGCAGGCTATTCTAGGAATTACTGTGCTTTACGTGCCCCCAGATCGTTTAATGCGCCGTGGAACCGCGGCCCTACCCTGGGTTACGCGGCGGTTCCGCGGCCATAATGATGATTCATAGCACGTGATTTGCATAATAATGTCTTTCTTCAAGTGCTGTGTTTTCTGGGAATTTTTAAATTTTACTCAAGAGTTGAGTTTTCTGGGTTGTATTGGAGACTCGATGTTTCGATCGGATTGTTTAACTTTGTCTGTGTTTTTCCGGGTAAATTTAGAAGATGTTAAAAAGTTCGACCGGATATAAATACCCATTTTTTCCCCTGCCGGGAAATTTCCAAGTGTTGGATTTTTCCGTAGTTTGAGAACGTTCTAAGTAGTGCAAGTAACGCGATGGACCCTCTAGAAGACAACAAACCTTAACTCGATTATGTGACCGTCTTGAACTGCCCTTTGAACCTTAGGGTTTAGGGCAGTACGGCGTGCCACATGTGAGGAGTTGGCTTGACCCTTCTACGGCTGGACCGTTGGTACTGTGGCATGAAGTGAATATTCTTAAACTTATTTCATGTGTTGAGCTGTTTCGGGAAAACTTGGGTGTTTGATTGTTCGATCGGAAAGTTTAACATTTTCTATTTATCTGGAATGTGATACAATATTTGGAATCCACAAGTAGTTATGAGATAACTGAATGAATGTTATAAACATAGCACTTTAGTCTCACTTGATCGGTTGCCACGGAATTTTGATGTGATCAAAAGTCCGTCGCAATCACGTAGCGTACGCGGATACTCGCCGGTAAACTTAATAGACAGCTACACTCCATAGCCCCGACCAAGTGACTGTAGAAGAACCCCGTCGCCGAAAGCATCCGTTCGGGTGCTCGCGGTAGCGGTGTTCCGCCTTGGTGCACTTCTTCGACGGTATCGGGGGTGCGGCCGTCTACTATAGTTTGCGACGAGCATTCGATCTGAATGTCGGGAATCCTGTTGAATTGCCTGACTTGATATTGAAAAGAGTTTTCGATAAATGAGACTAAAATGCGGGGTTTATAATTGTTAGGCATGCGATGTCTAAGGAATTCATTTGGTTAGGCATGCGATGTCTAAAAAGGTTGCGGATTCCAACTATTGTAGTTTTACACTTTCTTTTCTGCGACCGTAAGCGTAATATATGATATCGCCGGTTTCGTTGCTATATGTCAACGAAAATTGGGATGCGCATATTTACTTACGTTGATGACTTGTGATGTTATGTGTTGCTGGATATGTTATATTGGATCGTCGCGTTTGAATAGCCGGGGGTTTTATTTGAGATGAGAGTTTTTTCATTTTCATTCATGTAAAATTAAATGTTTGTAATAATCTTTTATTGGGGCACTTCCGGGTTGAGGTTGATGTCACCATTTATATATTATTTACTTTTCGGCACTAGGAAAGACCCAAGGAGGAGAGCACAAGTAACCGGGTTCTGGAGTCCAGTGGGAGACCAACTCGAGGAGTCGAGTCCGGGTCTCCTAACTCTAGAATTGGTAGGGTTACTTGCCGCTCTCGTAGGGGTCTAGGGGTGTGGGTTTGGCTATTCATCGCGACCGTAGAATCCGTGTTTTATACTGGCTCGTATTAAAAACACGGACGTCCTAGTATATCCAATATTTCATATGTTTCTTCTGCTGCGATATCTGTGATGTGATCATTTGATATGTTATGATAGATGATGTATATAGTATATACGATATGTTATATGGACGTTACTTATGTTTTACACCCGCGCTAGCCCTGCCCCGCTCTGCCGTTAGTTACCTAACCTAACGGTGCACGAGGGGACATCGAGGCGAATGCGGATGGCATAAGTGTACGTCGTATTTATCTGTGATGTTTAGGTATATAAATGATGGGACTTCATTAATATGATTAATGAAATAAAAATAAACCAAATTGATGTTGTGGAATCGAATTTCAAAATAAAACAGGTAGCTACAGTTCTTGCTTTGCATCGCGGTGTTCCTTGTAGAACATCCTGCACCTTATTCGATAAGGAAAGGGCCGAGATCCCTTCACCGGGAGTGACCCCTTTAGCAATAACTGGCAGATGCTACAACCCTCGGTTTGTATTTTGATTGCTTTTATAGTTTTTTCTTTGCACAGCAGTATATATGATATATCCTGCACCTTATTCGATGAGGAAAGGGCCGACGATCCCTTCACTGGGTGTGACCCCTTTAGCGAAACTAGAAAAGCCTAAAAAACACTCCATTTTAAAATCATCTGATTCTACAACGATATCAAGTTCATTACGCAATAGGTTTTCAGAAAAAACCTGTCGTAGCCCTCCGTCATTTCAGATAAGTTGTATATAGTATTCGTGGTACATTTGTTGGCTTTCGTCAAGGTGTAGTGTGCGGTAGCTATATGCTGCTTATCTGCTGCATATGATGCGATTGGATTAGGGTAGTCATGCGGCTTTGTTGGCTTTCGTCAAGGGTCATGCGGGTGGGTTTAATTCAATTAAGAAATGACGGGTTGAACTTGACTAGCGGGCTATGGTTTGTTGGCTTTCGTCAAGGTCATAGCACGTTAGGGGCAAAATGATATCGGGAATTTCAAGTGTTGAAATTTGCAATGAGATTGCATACCTTCTATGAGATAGTTGGATCCCGATACCCGCTGCGAGTAAGAGTTACTCCTGGTAGAGTTTTACACATTACAATTAGCCGATCAAGTAGGTGTCTAGAAAGGTGTCAACGGGGTTACGCCTATGGGAAAACGAGGTTTACTGTAATTAGGTCCGTGCGAAAGCATGGGGAACCGCCCTCAAAGTACCGACACTAGCCTGGCTGAAAGATTGGCAAACTTGTAGCGTGTAATTAATCCCGGCTAGTCTTTCCTTTTAGGGTTTGAAGGAAGATTTGATAAAAACAGTGGGAGCCATCCTGATTAGATAAAATAATAACCAATCTGATCTTGCAAGAGCGCACGCAGAGTGTTTATCTTCTCTCTCTCTCCAGGTAGTGACCATGTCACGCCTTAATCAAGATAATAATACGGATGTATTGACCGAACCCGCTTGTTATACTGAGCTGGTGAACGTTGGTCCCGCTCCAACTTATAATTGTTATAAGACAGAGCAGGAAATAGGGGATTACCAGAATTCCCGTGCCGCCCAAACGAAGAAAGTGCATGTTGATGCATCATCTTCGGGTGTATTCATTATAAAGAACTGTTTCTCAGTGTCCTCTACGTCCCAGGTATTAGATACCAGATCAGGATCCCGCAAATGTAATCCGTTACATGGGCTACAGAAAGGTAGAGAACTGAGAACGGGTGATAAGTTTCATGAAACAGAAAACGGTGCAAGTGTTGCAGCCAAGTCTGTTTGTCACTGTCACCCTGTATTACCAATACATTGATTCTGAACAAATGCTATTAGATACCGAACCTGATATACAAAATCATATCAATCTCTTTATTTACTAAAGAAGGATATAATTTTGTATTGTTGGATAATGTTTTGAACATTTTCTATATCAAGAGTTGATCGGTTCAGGTACGTTATCTAAAAGAATTGGCGTTCTAAATCAAACAACAGTTCCTAGTATACAGAACACACACAAGAGGAAGAGTTCAGAAATGAACGGATCCTTCTTGAGGCATTGTAGACTAGGTCATATCAATGCGACCCGACTAGTTGAAGTTACATTAAGATGCATATTTAATTTAGTTTGAATTTACATCTTGTGAAACATGCCAGTCATGTCACAAAGATTATATGACCATAGCTCTGTTTAATGGAAACAGAGAAAGAGTTAGTAAACTCTTGGGACTGATACATGATGATATATGTAAGGTCCCCTGTCTACACATGCCAGGACCGGTTCTTTGTACTTCATTACATTCTCTGATAATCTCTCAAGATTCAGACATATGTTCCTGTTGAAACACAAGTCCAAAACTTTTGAGATATTCACAGAATATAAGTTAGAAGTAGAGAACCAAAATGGGTATAAGTATTATGTCCTTTGATGTGATGAAGGAGGAGAATACTTGAGCACGGAATTCCTGGACTATTCTAAAGGAGAATGAGATTCTCTCTCAGCATTACTCCTCCGTATACACCACAGCACGATGGTATATCGGGGCGGAGCAATAGCACCCTATGTGATATGGTGTGCTCTATGATGAGTACTACTGAGTTTCCAATTTCCTTTTGGGAGTTATGCACTTGAGAAGCTGCATATCTATTGAATATGGTTCAAATCAAATCAGTTGCCTACCACTTCATATGTGATATGGAAAGGGAAGAGCCCATATCTTAAGTTTGTTAAGATTTGGGGTTGTCCAGCCTATGTCTAAAAGCAAAATCCGGACAAACTCGAGGCAAGGTCTGTTTTGTAGAACTGGAAATGTTCCATCTATACAAACTGCAGCTGACGATTTGGTAGAACCAAAGAATTCAGTAGATTCCAACGAACCTCAGCCTCTCCGCCGATCTAGTAGGGTTCCTCACCCACCTGAGAGTTACTTCGGTTTCTCTATGACAGTGGGAGCGAGGATTGCATCATCAGATGATGACCCAACTAGTTTCGAGCTGGCCATCAAGAGTGGGACTCTGTAAGAATGGCTGGATGATTAGCGATCTGAGATGGAATCCTTATACACCAACAAAGTATGGACTTTGGTTGCTTTATCTGAAGGGTTAAATCCCCATCAGGAGCAAGTATATCTTGAGTAGATTACTTGGTGTAGATGGAAAAGTTGAGACTTTCAAAGACTAGACTTGTTAAAGGTTTTCGTCATCGACCAGGCGTGGAAAATGAAGAAACCTTTTCAAGTAGCTAAGCTTAAGTCCATCCAGATCCTACTTGCCACGGCTACATACCATGACTACGATATCTGGCGGTTGGGTGTCATGACTGCTTTTCTAAATGATGTTTTAGAAAAGAGCGTCTATAAGTACACAGCCAGAGGGCTTCGTAGACAGTGGGAGCAGCGGAAACATGAGCAAGATGTTTTACAAGATAAAGCAGGCATCGCGGAGTTGGAACGTCTGTTTTGATGTGTTAATCAAAGAGTTTGACATCATCAAAATGGTAGATGAATCCTGTATATACAAAAAGGTAGTAGGGAGTATGGTGGTGATCCTCGTAGAGTACGTGCATGACATACTCTTGATAGGGAAGGAGTTTCCTATGCTACGCTCGATCAATCTCCGCTTATCACAATGATTCTCCATATAGGATCAAACTGATACCTACTAAATCCTGGGTTTTGGATCTATGAGATAGATCTAATTGGATTTTAGGATACTCACTAGTTGTAGTGAGATGGTATCAATCGATCCTGGGGAGAATCACTGGAAGGGTTCCAGGGTGATAAGGACGACTGAATGTCAGTCACAGGCATTGTCTTTACCCTCAGTAAAGGGACGGTATGTTGGAAGAGTTCCAAGCTAGATACCGTGACATACTAGACGATTAAAGGCAAGATACATCGTTACTAAAGATACTACCAAAGAGGAAGTCTGGGTGTATATTAGTTCATGAGATGAACTTCGTTCCTACCATTGTGAGACAATGGATTTGTGGCTTATGCCTAGGAACGCCTGTCCCATCAGTGATCCAGACATATTCTGAGGCAGCATCACCTGATCATGGAGATAGTTGATCTCCAGGGTGAACGAGGTTAGGAGAGTAGACTCAGAGGACAACACGGCGGATCCACTCACAAAGGCCTTTTCCCAGAGAGAGACTTTTATGGGATGGTTGAGTATGAGATACTGCAACCACTGCTACAGATGGACCTAGTGCAAGTGGGAGATTGTTAGTTATATGTATGCCCTAGAGACCATTACTGTACATAGGATGTATATTGTAGTGGATGCTGGGACATATATAGGGACGACTTTCTTGCTCGACATGATAGTATGCTATCTGGTTGCTCTTTATCTTAACGTGTACACTGATTGTCTCTCTGTTACATGTTGGTAAAGCCCTTAGGATGTGTACTTGACTACCTGGACTATGATGCGGATCATACTAGTGGGGACATAAGTACATCCTTCAAGGTCCCTAGTCGTGGGTGTATCGAGACGGGGCATCGATATACCAGTGTAGACTAGCGTATACCTTCTCGACCCATACAGATGGGCGATGGATGATCCCATATCCATTGGTGTTTGACATCAGAGATGATATACGGGTGCTCAGTGGAGACTGGGTACACTGGACGGACTAGCCGAGAACTCCCAGATGGTATTATACCTTACATTAGATGGCAGTTCTCTGGTGACACTGGTACAGGTTAGTCTGTAGACCTGAGATCGTCATAGAGTCTTGTGTGATTCCCACTGTGCTTTGATTTCCACCTTACCACGTCCAAGAGGGCGAGCAAAACGGTGGTTTTTGGGTACAGTCCCGAATCACATGGAGGCAATGAGTGATAGGAGGGGATTCGTCTCTCCCGGTATAGGGAGTTGATGTTGCGCTGTGTTCGATTGGCTATAACCGGAAATCCCTGGCCAGGGTTGCTGAGATTTACTGGTAAGTGTTACCAGTAGTTTCTCGAACTGTTATAGACCTCATATCGACACGACTTATCGAGCTACTGGGGTCTGACGTTTACCACCCCTAGGCGAGATATGCGACATATCAAACGACGAGACCGGACTGTACGGTAAGTGTTACTGGTTGGATTCACAGGAGTGTGAGCAGGCATGCTCGTTGATCTTCTGAGCGCTCAATACCCGGGTGGCCGTTACGTTTAGCAGACCGCTTGCGGTTTGTGGGTGTTTGATATGATCATCACCTACTGCCGGTGTATTGACGAGTCTTTAGAGGCCTATACAGAGGTTTCCTGGCTCTAGTGAAATGAAATAGGAGCGCATATGAGATATGTGCGGGACCGAGAATAATACCAGTATGTGATACTGTATTCTATTCTCGTGATTTGTATCATTGGACGGTTATATGAGATATAGCCGGGTTACCGAATCAAATGTTGATTCGATATATTGATACACTTGATATTAGTCGGTTATATGCGTTATGACCGGATCATTAAATCAAGTGTTGATTTAATGATTTAATGTATAATATATATTTGATATATTACTTTACATTAACTAGTATTTGTTCACTTAAGATTGATTTTCTCACTTGATGTGCACAAGTAGTATATGTGATATATTTTTGTGCACTTGATTGTATCATGTTTGATGATACATGCAAACTTGGGTGTGTGTATGCTATACACCATGTTTAGTTAATGGTTAGGGTTTCAATTGCCTTATTTATTTATTTTAGTTATTTACTTTTGGCAAAAATAGAATGGTGGTTATCTTTGTTTTATGCAAGAAGCTTCATGATGCTTCATGCATCTTTGAAAAAGTCTACCATTTTGTTTTATGCTTAACCTAACCATTTAACTAAACCCTAGTTTATTCTCTACATTAGTTACACTCACCCATGGTTGCTAAATGATAAGCATCACTTGATTTTCTATTTTGAGATTATTCATTATTATTTTCTTTCTTCTTCTTCATCTTCTTCATGAAGAAGAAAACCATTGCTAGAAAATTCCAAGTGATGAATCTATGTGAGAAATCCAAATCCAAAGTGAACCCACTTCCTATTTCTTCATCCTCTACAACTTGCCATGTTGTATGGGGTGTTTTCTTCACAAGTTTCATGACTTAGTGAAGATGGAGCTTGAGTTTGAGTTGCCTCGACGTAGATCATCTTCGGCATCGAAGTCAACGACCTAGCCCGATCATTTCTCTGACGAAACCATCACCAGAGTCCGGGATTCCGATGATCGCAGTGGAGGGACGTCAACACGGAGCTGAAGATATGGAGGACCGGATCTACAAAGGTTGTAGTCACTTTCACTTTCTAGTAAAGTTGTTTACTTGTATGATTTTCGCCTTACCTCTAGTTAACGATCTAGTATTAGGGTTTCTCGGCACAAGAAAAATTTGATTTTGGCATGGTTGATGCCTTGTGGAACCTCTTGAGTGTGCCTAGGAACCCTACAGGACCAAACTCGGCACGAAGTGCGTAGAAACATACGAATGCGTAGATCCCGGATCAAACAAAACATGAGCCTCAAAAGAACATACAGAAAGAGTACCTGAAACCACTGCATTTGACACCTGTGCGTCCTGATGAGTCAAGGCAAACACCCGAGCCTGTCCTCTACCGGCGACTGGCTGACCTCTGCCTCTACCACCCCGCCCTCTCGGCACAAAACCACTGCGTCCTCGACCTCTCTGCATAAGAGTCTGACGTGGAGCAACAACAGGCATAAGGGGCAACGCCCTCTGCGGCGGAGAAGGTGGTAAGCTAACCTGCGGTACAGCTGCCTCGCACTCCCGTGGCTCAGTAAAATCTCGAACCCGATGACCCAAACTCCCGCACCGGTAACATCCAGATGAAAACTGCTGACTCCCCTGAGAATAAGAGCTAAAAAGCTGTCCTCGTCCCGGACCTCCACTGCCCCCAGTATCTGAACGGGAACTGTCACCACGCCTAAACGCCCGCCTCCCTGCTGAATCACCAGCACGAACCCTCTTCGGTTCCGGAGCAACCGACGCCTCAGAAAGACGCTCCTCAACCAACAGGGCTGCGTCCACAACTGCTGCATAGATGTCGCAATGCTGAACGCTAATAGCGAGGAACAAATGGGTAAGCAGGCCTCGAACAAACCTCTTGACCTGCATCTCCTCCGTAGCCACCAAATACGGAGCATACACAGACAGCTCGGTAAACAGCACATCATACTCGGCCACCGTCATACCCTGAGTCTGGTTTAATGACTCGAATCTGTACGCTCGAGCATCCCTGACGCTCAGCGGAAGAAAACGCGTAAGAAACACCGTCACAAACTCAGCCCAGGTCATAGGAGAAGAACCTGCGGCTCTGCCCTTCTCTAAGGACTCGCACCACATCTGGGCCAGACCCTCCAGGCGAAAGCTCGCGAACTCCACTCATTTCACATCGGAGCATCTAAGCGAACGACATATCTTGGCCATCCGGTCGATAAACGACTGCGGATTCTCAGCTGCATCGGTGCCAGTGAAAACCGGAGGTCTCAACCTCATGAACTCCGATAACGATACGGTGATCACCTCCGTAGCTGCAGGTACAACCGCCTGAACAGTAAGCATCGACACGGTCCCCGTAACGGGTGGAACAACCGCCTGCCCCTGCGCTCGAATGGCCTCAACTAACGACCCGATCATCTGTCGCAGATCCTACATACCGGCCCCTAGCATAGCCATATGGTCAGTCAAAGGTGGAACAATCTGCTCCCGCACAACGGGCGTACCGCCCTGTCCAGTCCTTGTCTCAGACGAGTCAACTCTGACCTCGGCACTCACGGCCGCTCTCTGCGCCCTCGTAGTCTTCGGCGGCATAAAGGATGGAAATGGAAACAGGATTCGATAAGGACACAGAAATCGGATCACAAGGATATATATATCACGGAAGGAATTTCAAGCAATAAGTCCTAAGGTCACTTAGGCGGAGCACCGTGTCGTAATTATGCCGCGGAACATACACACGCTACGTTACTCTGCTTAAGTTACCTACTCCATCATACCAAGGTCATGTAAGTCCACGTTACCCACCCCGATTCTTACGGGGAGGCGGAATAGGTAAAAAAACAATTTTTGACGCTAGGTAACATGGACTATAACTAGAGGATCTTTGCTAAACAAAAACTAACAAACAAGATAAAAGATTTAGCTACTCGGTTAGAAGGTTATACCTAGGTCTTGAACTCCTTCTCTTCTTGCTCGTTGGAATGGTTTGAACGGCTCCTCCTCGTCGCCTTCTCTTTGCCGAAGAAAGATCCACCCGAAGGCCTCTACCTTGAGCTCCTACCTCAACCTAGAGGTAACTAAAGTGCATGGCTTGCTAAACCTAGAACCCTAGAATAAGTAGAGTGATGTCTTGAAGGTTTTATCTCAAGAGCTCATGGTTCTCAACACATGAGAGATGAGAGCTTTGAGAGGAAGAGGGGGAGCTCAAACATATGAGAGAGAAAGAGCAAGTGAGAATGAATATCTTTTTACAACCATACTCTCATATGAGAGAATAATGAATTAATAATAATAATTAAAAAGAAATTGTGATGGTTCATTTGGAATGACCATTATCATTTCACATTAAATGAATTTTGCAAGAATCAAGAAGCATCTTCCATGTGAAATGATGATGGTCAAACTGTCAACATAAGTCAACCGGTCAACCAAAGTCAAAATGTCAACATAAGTCAAATGGTCAACCTAACCTGGCACAATTATCTTTAATTAATATCATTCATCATATTTCTCATTTTCATTAGGGTTTGGAAAAAGTCAACGGTCAACAACCCTAATGAGAATCCTCTGCCTCTGCCTCTGTCAACTGTGCATACACACCCGCATCCGTGTTCCGAGGAACACGAATACAATGAGACCAAACCAATCCCAAAACAAATACTAGGATCTGGCTTAAACCAAAGCCCGCTAGTAATAACTGCCCGGATACCAAACGTGCACAAGTACGCGGATGTGAACGAACCCCGTCGCAAAACCATGCGACCTCTACTCTGTTTTGCCCAAAGGCGAACAACCCTCTGTGTGGGACTCTAAAGACTCGACACTAAGCTGGCAATGGGTTTAACCACAGGCCGCAAGCGGTACTAGCTGTACGTAACGGTCCTCAGGTAGATGCCGATAAGAAGACTGATGAGGTGAACCCATCCGAACTCCTACTGAGCCTGAATGTGACAATCTCCGTACAGTCCGGTCTGTTCGTCTGAGAATATCGCATGGCGGTCCTAGGGGGCGGTAAACGTCAGTCCCCTAATAGCGGTACAAGTCGTGTCGGAGTGTAGCCCAGAACACCCAGAGATAACACTGGAAAACCTACCAGTATATCTCGCTTGCCCTGGCCAGGGACTTCGTGTAATGGCTCTCCTAGACACAGCGCGATATCAACCCCCAATACCGGGAGAGACGAATCCTGTCTAACCATCACTGCCTCCAAGTGCTTCGGGACTGCATCCAACTGCTACCTGTTTGCACGACTCATTTAAGCCGTGGTAGGGTAGCAATCTAAGAACAGTGGGAACACACTCGAGGCGAAGTGACAGTGTCAAGTCAGCGGACTAAGCTGTACTCATGTCACCCGGGAACTGATAACTAACGATAGGTATAGTACCAGCCAACAGTTCCCGACGAGTCCTGTCCAGTGTACTCGTAACCTAACGAGCACTCGCATACTATCTCAAGTACGACGTACTAATAGCTGTGGGACAGACCATCTCCCCTGTTGGGATGAGAAGCGCATACGCTAGTCTACTCCGGAGTATCGATGCCCCGTCTCGATAATCTAACGACTAGGGACCTGTATAAGGATGTGCTTGTAGATTACCCAGCCCCCACTAGTGTGACTGCCATCACAACCCTGATAATCAAGCAAAGATCCTAAGGGCTCCACTAATGTGTATAGGCGATATGCTAAAAGAAACACATGCACACATTAAAGTAGAAACAAACTAAGTAGCATACTACCATTTCGAGCAAGATTGTCTATACAACTGTGAATATCCCAAGCTTCCATCAAGTAATATACAAACTAGTATGATACAGTAATGGCCTCTAGGGCATATACACTAACAATCTCCCACTTGCACTAAGGCCATGTATTGGCGTATCGAAGACCTATCATCTCGATCAGCCGCTCGAACTGAGTCTGGGGTATGGCCTTCGTGAATGGATCTGCAGTATTATCTTCTATAGCAACCCTCCGAACCTCGATCTCCCGGCGATCCACAATCTCCCTGATCAGGTGATACCGCCTCAAGATGTGTCTGGACTTCTGATGGGACCTGGGTTCCTTCGCTAAAGTTATAGCCCCGTTGTTGTCACAAAACAGAGGTATTAGATCAACAATGGACGTGTAACATTTCAAAAAAAATAAAATATTATTTTTGGGAATTTTTATAATTTAATATTATTTTTAATGAATATTTTAATATTTCGGTATAATTAAATACCGATAAATTGGGAAATTTTTTGAAAATTATGGAAATTATTTAAAAGAGCGTTTATGTGAATTATGCAAATTTTAAGTTTTTATGATTAATTATATGCTAATTTAGTGCTAATCGCGATTAAAAATCGCTAATCGCGTTTAAGCTTGTTTTGTGCAAAGCATGCACCATATCTTTTTATTTACACTTGTGCATTTTCTACCATGGTTTCTTTTGGGTTACTATTGATGTGAGAAGGGATTTAGAGAAAAGAAAAAGAAAAGAAATTGATTAAAGAATGGAATAGTAGTAGGTATGGTGAAGAGAGAAAGGTGGGGGTTCATCTTTGACCTATGAGCCATTCCTCTTCATTTCCTTCACTCATTTCTCTCCCTCTTCCTCTTGCTTCAGCTACTGCTGCTTCCCCTCTTCTTCCTCCATCTTCAAGCATCACAATTACACCCAAAACAACACCGAAACCTCATCCCCTCTGTTAGTTATATGTATGCCCTAGAGGCCATTACTATACATAGGATGTATATTGTAGTGGATGCTTGGACATATATAGAGAGGACTTTCTTGCTCGACATGATAGTATGCTATCTGGTTGATCTTTACCTTAACGTGTATACTGATTGTCTCTCTGTTACATGTTGGTAAAGCCCTTAGGATATGTACTTGACTACCTGGACTATGATGCGGATCATACTAGTGGGGACATGGTAGTCCATAAGTACATCCTTCAAAGTCCCTAGTCGTGGGTGTATCGAGACGGGGCATCGATATACCAGAGTAGACTAGCGTATACCTTCTCGACCCATACAGATGGGCGATGGATGATCCCATATCCATTGGTGTTTGACATCAGAGATGATATACGGGTGCTCAGTAGAGACTGGGTACACTGGACGGACTCGCCGAGAACTCCCAGATGGTATTATACCTTACGTCAGATGGCAGTTCTCTGGTGACACTGGTACAGAGTAGTCTGTTGACCCGAGATCGTCATAGAGTCTTGTGTGGTTCCCACTGTGCTTTGATTTCCATCTTACCACGTCCAAGAGGGCGTGCAAAACGGTGGTTTTTGGGTACAGTCCCGAGTCACATGGAGGCAATGAGCGATAGGAGGGGATTCGTCTCTCCCGGTATAGGAGGTTGATGTTGCGCTGTGTTCGATTGGCTATAATAGGAAATCCCTGGCCAGGGTTGCTGAGATTTACTGGTAAGTGTTACCAGTAGTTTCTCGAAATGTTATAGACCTCATATCGACACGACTTATCGAGCTATTGGGGTCTGACGTTTACCACCCCTAGGCGAGATATGCGACATATCAGACGATCAGACCGGACTGTACGGTAAGTGTTACTGGTTGGATTCACAGGAGTGTGAGCGGGCTTGCTCGTCGATCTTCTGATCGCTCAATACCCGGGTGGCCGTTACGTTTAGCAGACCGCTTGCGGCTTGTGGGTGCTTGATATGATCATCATCTGCTGCCGGCGTATTGACGAGTCTTTAGAGTCCTACACAGAGGTTTCCTGGCTCAAGCGAAACGAAATAGGAGCGCATATGAGATATGTGCGGGACCGAGAATAATGCGTGTATGTGATACCGTATTCTATTCTCGCGATGAAAGTATCGATTGGTTGTATGCGATATAACTTAGTTATCGAATCAAGGATTGATTCGATAAGCCGATACATTGGATGCTAGTCGGTTATATGCGATATGACCGGATCGTTAAATCAAGTGTTGATTTGATGATTTAATGCATAATTATATATTTGATATATTACTTTGCATTAACTAGTATTGGTTCACTTTAAATGGATTTTCTCACTTGTTCGTGCACATTGTATATATATGATATATTTTTTGTGCACAAGATTGTATCATGTTTGATGATACATGCTAGTTTGGGTTTGTGTAAAGAATTAATCCATGGTTACTTAAGTGGTTAGGGTTTCATTTCCTTTTCTCATTTATTTATCTATTTATTCTTTTTGGAAAAATATTTAGCATAATGCAAAATGGTGGCTTTCATTCATGAAGCTTGATGAAGCTTCATGAAGACTTTGACCAAGTGACCATTTTGTCTCATGCTTAACCCTAACCATTCCATTCAACCATGATTAACTCTCTACACATTACCATGGTTAATATTATGATAAGAATGATTTTATTATTCTTTTTCATGTGAACTTATCATAATAATTATCTTCTTCTTCTTCTTCTTCTTCTTCTTCAAGTTGAAGAAAACCTTTCTTCATCAATGGTGATTGATGAAAAAGAGTGAGAAATCCAATTCTAAAGTGAACCCACTTCCTATTTCTTCATCCTCTGCCTCTTGCCAAGTAGTAGAGTGTGTTTCCTTCACAAGTTTTCTAGACTTGGTGAAGTTGGAGCTTGATCTAGCGATGCCTCGACGTAGATCATCTTCGGCACGTCGTCGATGACCTAGCCCGCTCTTTCTCCGATGAAGCCGACGCTAGAGCCCGGGATTTGATTTGGACAGCGGAGAGGACTTCATCACGGAGCCGTGGAGGTGGAGGACCGGATCTACAAAGGTTGTATTTCCGTATTCTCTTAGTAAAGTAGTTTACTAGTTGCTTATTCGCCTAGAATTCTAGTTAACGATCCGTATTAGGGTTTCTCGGCACCCGTAAAATTTGAAATTGGCATGGTTGATGCCTTGTGAGACCTCTTGAGAGTGTCTAGGAACCCTACAGTGGTATCAGAGACTAGCTAGAGCCTTAGGTGAAGTCTAGACGGAGTTTGAAACCTGAACGAACCCGAAACCCTAAACCAAACATGCTCTCTGGACTTTTCCTAAAATCTAGGATTTTTCCACATTAAAAATATGCAGAAAAATCAGTAGGGAATTGTAAGAATTACTGTGAAGCCCGTACCCATGAATCCACCAAAGTGCGGCGGAACCGCGGCAGAAGCCTGGCTTCTGCGGCGGTTCCGCGGCCAATTGATAACGCCAGCTTCCAATTTTTGCACAGTAATTCCTATTTTCTGGTGTTGGATTTTCTGGGAATTTTTAATATTTATTCAAAAGTTGAATTTTCTGGGTTGTTTTGGGGATTCGAATGTTCGATCGGATTATCAAATTTTGTCTATGTGTTTTTCCGGATAATTTTTGAATATGTTAAAAAGTTCGACCGGATATAAATACCCAATTTTTCCTCTGTCGGGAAATTTCCAAGTGTTGGATTTTTCCGTAGTTTAACGACGTTCTAAGTAGTGCAAGTAACGCGATGGTCCCTCTAGAAGACAACAAACCTTAACTCGATTATGTGACCGTCTTGAACTGCCCTTTGAACCTTTGGGTTTGGGGCAGTACGGCGTGCCACATGTGAGGCGTTGGCTTGACCCTTCTACGGCTGGACCGTTGGTACTGAGGCACGAACTGAATGTTTTTAGACTTGTTTCATGTGTTGATCTGTATCGGGAAAACTTGGGTGTTTGAATGTTCGATCGGAAAGTTTAACATTTTATAATTATCTGGAATGTGATACAATAATTGGAATTCACAAATAGTTATGAGATAACTGAATGAATGTTATAAACATAGCAGTTTAGTCTCACTTGATCGGTTGCCACGGAATTTTGATGTGATCAAAAGTCCGTCGCAATCACATAGTGTACGCGGATACTCGCCGGGTAAACTTAATAGACAACCTCACTCCATAGCCCCGACCAAGTGACTGTAGGAGAACCCCATCGCCGAAAGCATCCGTCCGGGTGCTCGCGGCAGCGGTGTTCCGCCTTGGTGCACTTCGTCGACGGTATCGGGGGTGCGGCCGTCTACTAAAGTTTGCGACGAGCATTCGATCAGAATGTCAGGAATCCTGTTGAATTCCCCGACTTGATATTGAAAAGTGTTTTCGATTTTGAGACTAAAATGCGGGGTTTATAATTGTTAGGCATGCGATGTCTAAGTAATTCATTTGGTCAGGCATGCAATGTCTGAGGTGGTTGCGGATTCCAACTGTTGTAGTTTTACACTTTCTTTTCTGTGACGATAAGTGTAATATGTGATATCGCCGGTTTCGTTGCTATATGTCAACGACAATTGGGATGCGCATATTTACTTACGTTGATGACATGTGATGTTATGTGTTGCTGGATATGTTATATTGGATCGTCGTGTTTGAATAGCCGGGGGGTTTTATGTGAGATGGGTGTTTTTCATTTTCATTCATGTAAAAACTTGTATGTAATATTCTTTTATTTGGGGCACTTCCAGGTTGCGGAAGATGTCACCCTTTGTATATTATTTACTTTTCCGCACTAGGATAGACCCAAGGAGAGGAGCACAAGTAACCGGGTTCTGGAGTCCAGAGGGAGACCAACTCGAGGAGTCGAGTCCGGGTCTCCTAACTCCAGAATTGGTAGGGTTGCTTGCCGCTCTCGTAGGGGTCTAGGGGTGTGGGTTTGGCTATTCATCACGACCGTGGAATCCGTGTTTTATACTGGCTCGTATTGAAAACACGGACGTCCTAGTATATCCAATATTTCATATGATTCTTCTGCTGCGATATCTGTGATGTGATCATGTGATGTTCTGTGATGGATACTGTATATAGTATATATGATATATTATATAGACGTTACTTATGTTTTACACCCGCGCTAGCCCTGCCCCGCTCTGCCGTTAGTTACCTAACCTAACGGTGCACGAGGGGACATCGAGGCGAATGCGGATGGCATAAGTGTACGTCGTATTTATCTGTGATGTTTAGGTAATTTAAATGATGGGACTTCATTAATGAGATTAATGAAATAAAAGAAACCTAATGATGTTGTAGAATCGAATTTCAAAAATAAAACAGGTAGCTACAGTTCTTGCTTTGCACAGCGGTATATGTGATATATCCTGCACCTTATTCGATGAGGAAAGGACCGAGATCCCTTCACCAGGAGTGACTCCTTTAGCAATAACTGGCAGATGCTACACACTCGGTTTGTCTTTTGATTGCTTTTAAGTGTTTTTGCTTTGTACAGTGATATATATGATATATCCTGCACCTCATTCGACGAGGAAAGGATCGACGATCCCTTCACCGGGAGTGACTCCTTTAGCAAAACTAGAAAAGCCTCAAAAACACTCCATTTCAAAATTCATTCGATTCTACAACGATATCAAGTTCATTACGCAATAGGTTTTCAGAAAAACCTGTCGTAGCCCTCCGTCATTTCAGATAAATCCTGTTTAGTATTCGTGCTGCGTTTGTTGACCTTGTCAAGGCGCAGTGTGTGGTAGCTAACCAGTATTTATCTGCTTATGCATATGATGCAGATTGGGTTAGGGTAGTCGTGCAGCCTTGTTGACCTTGTCAAGGGTCGTGCGGGTGGGTTTGATTCAATCAAGAAATGACGGGTTGAACTTGACTTGCGGTCTATGGTTTGTTGACCTTGTCAAGGTCATAGATCGTTCGGGGAAAAATTATCGGGAATTTCAAGTGTTGAAATTTGCAATGAGATTGCATACCTTCTATGAGATAGTTGGATCCCGATACCCGCTGCGAGTAAGTGTTACTCCTGGGAGAGTTTTATACATTACAATTAGCCGATCAAGTAGGTGTCTAGAAAGATGTTAACGGGGTTACGCCTCTGGGAAAACGATGTTTACATTAATTAGGTTCGTGCGAAAGCACGGGGGACCTCCCTCAAAGTACCGACACAAGCCTGGCTGAAAGATTGGCGAACTTATAGTGTGTAATTAATCCCGGCTGGTCTTTCCTTTTTAGGTTTGAAGTAAGATTTGATAAAAAGTAGTGGGAGCCATCCTGATTAGATAAAATAATAACCAATCTATTCTTGCAAGAGCATACGCTGAGTGTTTTCTTCTCTCTCTCTCCAGGTAGCGACCATGTCACGCCTTAATCAAGATAATAAAACGGATATTGACCGAACCCGCTTGTTATACTGAGCTGGGGAAAGTTGGTCCCGCTCCAACTTATAATTGTTATAAGACAGAGCAGGAAATAGGGGAATACCAGAATTCCTATGCCGCCCAAACGAAGAGAGTGCATGCTGATGCATCATCTTCGGGTGTGTTCGTTATAAAGAACTGTTTCTCAGTATCCTCCGCGTCCTGGGTATGTGATACCAGATCAGGATCCCAGATATGTAATCTGTTACATAGGGCTACAGAAAGGTAGAGAACTGAGAACGGGTGATAAGTTTCATGAGGCAGAAAACGGGGCAAGTGTTGCAGCCAAGTCTGTTGGTCACTGTCACCCTGTATTACCAATACATTGATTTTGAACGAATGTTATTAGATACCGAACCTGATATACAAAATCATATCAGTCTCTTTATTAGTAAAGAAATGATAAAATTTTGTATTGTTGGATAATGTTTTGAACATTTCCTATATCAAAAGTTGATCGGTTCAGGCACGTTATCTAAAAGCGTTGATGTTCTAAATCAAACTACAGTTCTTAGTATACGGAACACACACAAGGGGAAGAGTTCAGAAATGAACGAATCCTTCTTGAGGCATTGTAGACTAGGTCATATCACTGCGACTCGACTAGCTGAAGTTATATTTAGATGCATATTTAAATCAGTTTGAATTTACATCTTGTGAAACTCGCCAGTCATGTCACAAAGATAAGATGACCATAGCTCTGTTTATTGGAAACAGAGAAAGAGTTAGTGAACTCTTGGGATTGATACATGTTGATGTATGTAAGGTCCCCTGTCTACACATGCCAGTATTGGTTCTTTATACTTCATTACGTTCTCTGATGATCTCTCAAGATTCAGACATATGTTCCTATTGAAACACAAGTCCGAACCTTTTGAGATATTCACAGAATATAAGTTAGAAGTAGAGAACCAATACGGCTATAAGTATTATGTCCTATGATAAGATCAGGGAGGAGAATACTTGAGCACGGAATTCCTGGATTATTCTAAAGGAGAATGAGATTCTCTCTCAGCATTACTCCTCCAAATACACCATAGCACGATGGTATATCGGGGGGAGCAGATACACCCTATTTGATATGGTGTGCTCTATGATGAGTACTACTGAGTTACCTGTTTCCTTTTAAGGGGTTATGCACTTGAGAAGCTGCATACATATTGAATAGGTTCGAATCAAATCAGTTACCTACCGCTTCATATGTGATATGGAAAGGGAAGAGCCCATATCTTAAGTTAGTTAAGATTTGGGGTTGACTGGCCTATGTCTAAAAGAAAAATCCGGACAAGCTCGAGGCAAGGTCAGTTATGTAGAACTGAAAATGTTCCAGCTATACAAACTGCAGCTGATGATTTGAAAGAACCAAAGGATTCAATAGTTACCAACGAACCTCAGCCTCTCCGCCGATCTAGTAGGGTTCCTCACCCACCTGAGAGCTACTTCGGTTTCTCGATGACAGTGGGAGCGAGAATTGCATCATGAGATGATGACCCAACTAGTTTCGAGCTGGCCATCAGGAGTGGGACTCTGTAAGAATGGCTGGATGCTTAGTGATCTGAGATGGAATCCATGTACACCAACAAAGTATGGACTTTGGCTGCTATATCTGAAGGGTTAAATCCCCATCAGGAGCAAGTATATCTTGAGAAGATTACTTGGTGTAGATGGAAAAGTTGAGACTTTCAAAGCTAGACTTGTTAAAGGTTTTCGTCATCAACCAGGCGTGGATAATGATGAAACCTTTTCAAGTAGCTATGCTTAAGTCCATCCGGATCCTACTTGCCACGGCTACGTACCATGACTACGATATCTGGCGGTTGGGTGCCATGGCTGCTTTTCTAAATGATGTTTTAGAAGAGAACGACTATAAGTACACAGCCAGAGGGCTTCGTAGACAGTGGGAGCAGCGGAAACGTGTTTATAGGATAAAGCAGGCATCGCGAAGTTGGAACGTCTGTTTTGATGAAGTAGTCAAAGAAGTTGACATCATCAAAATGGTAGATGAACCTTGTATAAACAAAAAGGTAGTAGGGAGTATGGTGACGATCCTCGCAGAGTACGTGGATGACATACTCTTGATAGGAAAGGAGTTTCCTATGCTACGCTCGGTCAATCTCCACTTATCACAAGGATTCTCCATATAGGATCAAAGTGATACCTCCTAAATCCTGGGTTTTGGATCTATGAGATAGATCTAAATGGATGTTAGGAGCCTCACTAGTTGTAGTGAGACGGTATCAATTGATCCTGGGAAGAATCACTGGAAGTGTTCCAGGGTGATAAAGACGACTGAATGTCAGTCACAGGCATTGTCTTTACCCTCAGTGGAGGGATGGTATGTTGGAAAAGTTCCAAGCTAGATACCGTGGCATTCTAGACGATAAAGGCTGGATACATCGCTACTTAAGATGCTACCAAAGAGGCAGTCTGGGTGTATATTAGTTCATGAGATGAACTTTGTTCCTCCCAATGTGTGACGATGGAGCTGTGGCTTATGCCAAGGAACGCCGGTCCCATCAGTGATCCAGACATATTCTAAGGCAGTATCACCTGATTATGGAGATAGTTGATCTCCAGGGTGATCGAGGTAAGGAGAGTAGACTCAGAGGACAACATGGCGGATCCACTCACAAAGGCCTTTTCCCAGAGAGAGACTTTTATGGGATGGTTGAGTATGAGATACTACAACCACTGCTATCAGATAGCCCTAGTGCAAGTGGGAGATTGTTAGTTATATGTATGCCCTAGAGGCCATTACTATACATAGGATGTATATTGTAGTGGATGCTTGGACATATATAGGGAGGACTTTCTTGCTCGACATGATAGTATGCTATCTGGTTGATCTTTACCTTAACGTGTATACTGATTGTCTCTCTGTTACATGTTGGTAAAGCCCTTAGGATGTGTACTTGACTACCTGGACTATGATGCGGATCATACTAGTGGGGACATGGTAGTCCATAAGTACATCCTTCAAAGTCCCTAGTCGTGGGTGTATCGAGACGGGGCATCGATATACCAGAGTAGACTAGCGTATACCTTCTCGACCCATACAGATGGGCGATGGATGATCCCATATCCATTGGTGTTTGACATCAGAGATGATATACGGGTGCTCAGTAGAGACTGGGTACACTGGACGGACTCGCCGAGAACTCCCAGATGGTATTATACCTTACTTCAGATGGCAGTTCTCTGGTGACACTGGTACAGAGTAGTCTGTTAACCTGAGATCATCATAGAGTCTTGTGTGGTTCCCACTGTGCTTTGATTTCCATCTTACCACGTCCAAGAGGGCGTGCAAAACGGTGGTTTTTGGGTACAGTCCCGAGTCACATGGAGGCAATGAGCGATAGGAGGGGATTCGTCTCTCCCGGTATAGGGGGTTGATGTTGCGCTGTGTTCGATTGGCTATAACAGGAAATCCCTGGCCAAGGTTGCTGAGATTTACTGGTAAGTGTTACCAGTAGTTTCTCGAAATGTTATAGACCTCATATCGACATGACTTATCGAGCTATTGGGGTCTGACGTTTACCACCCCTAGGCGAGATATGCGACATATCAGACGATCAGACCGGACTGTACGGTAAGTGTTACTGGTTGGATTCACAGGAGTGTGAGCGGGCTTGCTCGTCGATCTTCTGATCGCTCAATACCCGGGTGGCCGTTACGTTTAGCAGACCGCTTGCGGCTTGTGGGTGCTTGATATGATCATCATCTGCTGCCGGCGTATTGACGAGTCTTTAGAGTCCTACACAGAGGTTTCCTGGCTCAAGCGAAACGAAATAGGAGCGCATATGAGATATGTGCGGGACCGAGAATAATGCGTGTATGTGATACCGTATTCTATTCTCGCGATGAAAGTATCGATTGGTTGTATGCGATATAACCTAGTTATCGAATCAAGGATTGATTCGATAAGCCGATACATTGGATACTAGTCGGTTATATGCGATATGACCGGATCGTTAAATCAAGTGTTGATTTGATGATTTAATGCATAATTATATATTTGATATATTACTTTGCATTAACTAGTATTGGTTCACTTTAAATGGATTTTCTCACTTGTTCGTGCACATTGTATATATATGATATATTTTTTTGTGCACAAGATTGTATCATGTTTGATGATACATGCTAGTTTGGGTTTGTGTAAAGAATTAATCTATGGTTACTTAAGTGGTTAGGGTTTCATTTCCTTTTCTCATTTATTTATCTATTTATTCTTTTTGGAAAAATATTTAGCATAATGCAAAATGGTGGCTTTCATTCATGAAGCTTCATGAAGACTTTGACCAAGTGACCATTTTGTCTCATGCTTAACCCTAACCATTCCATTCAACCATGATTAACTCTCTACACATTACCATGGTTAATATTATGATAAGAATGATTTTATTATTCTTTTTCATGTGAACTTATCATAATAATTATTATCTTCTTCTTCTTCTTCTTCAAGTTGAAGAAAACCTTTCTTCATCAATGGTGATTGATGAAAAAGAGTGAGAAATCCAATTCTAAAGTGAACCCACTTTCGATTTCTTCATCCTCTACCTCTTGCCAAGTAGTAGAGTGTGTTTCCTTCACAAGTTTTCTAGACTTGGTGAAGTTGGAGCTTGATCTTGCGATGCCTCGACGTAGATCATCTTCGGCACGTCGTCGATGACCTAGCCCGCTCTTTCTCCGATGAAGCCGACGCTAGAGCTCGGGATTTGATTTGGACAGCGGAGAGGACTTCATCACGGAGCCGTGGAGGTGGAGGACCAGATCTACAAAGGTTGTATTTCCGTATTCTCTTAGTAAAGTAGTTTACTAGTTGCTTATTCGCCTAGAATTCTAGTTAACGATCCGTATTAGGGTTTTTCGGCACCCGTAAAATTTGAAATTAGCATGGTTGATGCCTTGTGAGACCTCTTGAGAGTGCCTAGGAACCCTACACCCTCTTCACAAACCTTGTGCACATGCTCACAAGCTACTTTATGGATCAAGAAAAATCACATTTTGGTGATGTAGGGGATTCTTGGGTCCCAAATGAGGTAATTTTTCCATCACTAGTGTAGAATTTCCTTACCTTTAGCATCCATGTAAAATTTGTAACCGATATTGTGTGGTTTTAGGGAGTTTGAAAACTTGAGTTGAGGATTAGGGTTTTAGTTGAAATCAAAAGTGAAATTAGGTTTACTAGAGGCTATACAACCCCTGTGGTGAATAATTTGAGACCCAAAACAGAGACTAGAAACCCGGAATACGGATTTAGAAACCGATATCGGAAGAATTGTGGATTCTGTGATTGTATTACTTAATATGCTATCACCCGGGTCACCTGAAAATATTTTTGCTTGGACAGTGATACATGCAGGCACCTAGGAGGCATCACCTAAAACCCTAGCCCCAACCCCCTCTTTCAGGCCGCAATTAAATCCATTCTGGCAGCAAATTGCGGCCAGACCAAGGTGGATTTGCCTCGTATTGGTTCTGTATCCACATCTCCAGTAAATTAGACCCCTGGCATATGCAAAATTGTCTAATTTGACCTAGGGTAGAATCTGGAGCCTTTTTCCTGAGTTGCTGTTTTGGATTCGTATTTCATTTCTCTTATTTTAAATTCTGGATTTGCGTATTGTGTTTTACCTCGATCACTTGACGTTTGTATGACGAGATCGAGGGTCGTTTGATGGTTTTGAAAGCGTAGTCTATAGGTTCTAACCGATAGGCATTAGCGTGTCGTTTTGGGTATTCTCGATGTGATTTTAATACGCGTTCCGATTTTGTTATCTATGTAGGTACCATCATGTGGATTCCATACGATGAAGAAGATGAAGGCGACATCGACACCGACACGCAGGATACAAGGTGAGTAGATTATATCTACGGGGAAGTCGGGTGGATGGCGTATAGCACCCCCGCAGTTCGATGTCTAGTATACTATATATACTATATATATGATAGCTTATTGTGTCTCCTGGATATTTGTGATGAGATTAGGTGTACTATGATTAGATTAGGGCATAGAAGTAAACTAGTATAGTTCCTAGTTGCGAACCCTAGAATAGGCTTACACCCACACGCACACACATGCATATTTGTTATACATATACCTAGATGACGAGGATTGTGGATGATATTTGGAGATGAGTCGATGAGATTGGGCATAGTGCCATGAGATCGGTGATATGATGTGATTCGTATTTGGGATACGATATGAGATTTTTAGCGGGCCTTTAGACGTGTGTTTCACACACGCATTTATATTTATATAGATGGTATCGATTTGTACTAGACTTAGATCAGTACCCCAGATCATGAGATATGATGATAATGATACCTGATATTTAATGAGAGGAATGTGATATTGACCCGTACCCAGCTTTTGGGATGCCGTACGATGATTTACCGTACGAGCTTTATATTGATGATAGATCCGCACTCATGACTCGAGGATGTCATATGATATTGTATCGTACGCGGTACCTTTGAGGCGGGATCACCGACTATTATACTTTTCTATATATATATATATATATATATATATATATATATATATATATATATATATATATATCGACTCAGATTTAGGTGGTTTCCATACCCCTCCTGATTGACTTGTTAGTTAGAGCTGTAGTTTTGCTAGTAGATGTTAGGTTAGGTGTAAGTGCACGGCGGCGCCCCGGCCGTCAATCCGACGCCGGAATGCGGAAACGATGCTTTTCTTTAACTTTTGAACCGGCACCACCGCGCACTAAAATCCCGGATCGGGCCATTAACATAGTCCTAGCTAACTAGAGAAGGGGTAGAGAGATATACCGAGCGATCCGTGTCCTTCGGTCTTCTCGTCGTTGTCCCGATCTCCCCGCGGAATCTCCGATCTTCAACTCCTCGTCGGAAGGGCACCACATCGCCGGGTTCTTTTATGGGCTCCCATCTCTGGACCGAGGCAACTCGGGCACGAAGTTGGCGAGCCGACGTGCCCAAGAATTGCTGTAGAATAATATAGTGCTATGTCTCATTGGGGTTACTAGAAGTTGCCTTTTGAGTGGAGGAATGAGATATATCCATTTGGAGATGAAGCTATGGGATTTTTGTGAAGCCAAAAGAACAATATTTTCTTCCCAAAAGTTGGGACAGCCCTTCCCCTTCCATGGACGGCCAAGCCTCTTGAGGAATGATAGAATGAATGGAATTCCCATGAAAAAGGAGTAAGCCCCAACCTCATGCAAGAGAGAGAAAGGGTGATGATAATAAGCAATGATCACAAACTAAAACCCATACTCCATCAACCATCATGACTCCAAAGGTCAAGCCATGATGAGGTCAAGAAGTCAAATGATGGTGCAACCATCATGAAACAACAATATGCAAATACCACCCTCCACAATGCTAATTTGCACAATTGCAAATAAGCCCTCCTCCACCAATTTTCAGCCAAGGAAAGATACAAAGGAAAATGGCCGAAACGGAAAGCAAACTGGCAACTTCATAAAACTGATCCCGTAATAAATTACAGGAAACCCCGCAACTGTATATACATACTCGCATTTGTATTCCGACCGAATACAAATGCAATGAGACAAAATCTATACTGTCCAATACTAGGATCCGGCATAAACCAAAGCCCGCTAGTATTATCCGTCCGATCATGATCCGTGCAATACCGCACATATCTGATCGAACCCTGCCATATCTCCATACGGCCTCTACAGCGTTTCGCCCGAAACTTGAAAAAACGGTCTGTGGGGGACTCTAAAGACTCGTCAATACTTTGGTTGTGGATTTAACCACTAGCACGTCAGAGGTATTAGCCATACGTAACGAGAAACCAGGTATTGACCAAAAGGGACGTCGATGAGAAAACTCATCCTGACACCCTACTGAGCCTGTCAGTGACAATATCCGTACAGTCCGGTCCGTTCGTCTATGAGCATCGCATGGCGGGCCTAGGGGGTTGGTAAAAGTCAGACCCCCAAAAGCGGTACAAGTCGTGTCGGAGTGTAGCCCAGAACATCCTGAGATACTACTGGAATACCTACCAGTAAATCTCCTGCCTCGGCCAAGGACTTCGTGTAATGGCTCTCCTAGACACAGCACGACCTCACCCCCAATACCGGGAGAGACGAACCTCTGCAGATCCGCTCACTGCCTCCATGTGGCTCGGGACTGTACCCAACTAAAACCTGTTTGCACGTCTCCTTTGAGCGTGGTAGGGTAGTAATCAAAGTACAGTGGGAACTCACACGAGACAAATGACAATCTCAAGTCGATGAACTAACCTGTACACATGTCACCAGGGAACTGCTATCTGACGTCAAGTATAAGACCAACTAGCATGTTCCCGGCGAGTCCTGTCCGGTGTACTCATAACCCAATGAGCACCTATATACATCTTAGGTGAACCAACTGACACCAGTGGCTTGTGAGACCGGCCACCTCCCCTCGTCGGGGTCTCGACTGTATACACTAGTCTACTATGGAGTATCGATGCCCTGTCTTGAAACTCCCTCGACTAGGGACCATTTAAGGATGTGCTTATAGACTACCAGCTCCTACGTATATGATCGCCCTCATACTGCTGGCAGTCAAGCAAGAATCCAAGGGGCTCTATCAACGTGCAATAGTGACCTGTAAGGTCACCTAAAGCAGTACACGATGATAAAGATAAACCAGATAGCATACTATCATCTTAAGTAAGACTGTCCTATCGGGATAGGTCCTCCATCAATCATTGCAATCACGTGCCTGTGATCCAATAATTGACTCTGAGGGCACTATCTCCAACAATCTCCCACTTGCACTCAAGGCTAATTATTGCGATGTCGCATACTCACAGCCCGTGTGATACCGAACACCCAACTCCTCTACTAATCAGTCTCACAAAACCCGTTTGCGAAACTATTGTGTTCGAGGAATAGCCTCAGTGAGTGGATCCGCCTTGATGTTTCTTTCTATGTCTCTATATATCTCAAGTTCGCGGAGAATACCATCTCCCGAAATGAGCAATACCTGTCTTAGAACGTGTCTGGATGTCTGATGGGATCTAGCTCATAAATGAATTCCAAATCCTAACTTCTTAGACTGTATCGTCAACTAAACTTAATCAGTATCCTGCGCCATCCTTCCCTCAGTATCCACCTGGACCACCTGTCCAAAATACTACCCCTCGTCAGAGGGAAACTATAACTCTGACAACCTCTCTGTCATCCAGGTCACCTTGGAAGCCTGGAATGATAACTGTCTCCCGAACGAGGCTGTCGTTATCATATCCCTAGAACATCCACTTATGTTCTAAAACTGCTTCCGACCGTCTCTCCAGGATTGGATCAATATCAACTTATTGCATCTACTGCAAAAACAACATCTGGTGTGGTACTCATGATCGACTCAATTGCCTAAGCAAGTGATCTGCCAATCATGCACATCCTTTTCCCCTTTAGTCTGTAAGACACCTTTAGAGAGGGTGACTCCATCACCTGCAAGTACACCACCATGCCAGGAGTCGTCCATTCTTAATACCTTTAGAATGTTGTCTAAGTACCCAGATTGGGAAACTACCCAAATCTAGATCTAAAACCATAGATCCAGTAACCAGAATGTCTGATATAATATCCAAGTCATTTTTGGAGAAACCATTGTGTGACAACCAAAGTATAACCAATCGTAGTACAGAAATATCACTTCCTACTCTGTGTATGTCATCCTAATACCAGGACATCACACACTACTACCTTCTTAACAGATCCATCCCCTATTCTGATGAAGTCAAACCTATGACTGTCACATCAGAAATAGACGATCTATCTCCACTGTATCTGCTCTAGTCTAGAAATAGAGGATTAGGGTTTAAGTTGATATCAAAAGTGAAATTAGGGTTACTAAAGGCTATACAACCCCTGTGGTGAATGATTTGAGACCCAAACCAGAGACTAGAAACCCGGAATACGGATTTAGAAACCGATATCGGACGAATTGTGGATTCTGTGAGTGTATTATGAAATATGCTATCACCCGGGTCACCTGAAAATATTTTTGCTTGGACAGTGATACATGCAGGCACCTAGGAGGCATCACCTAAAAACCTAGCCCCAACCCCCTCTTTCAGGCCGCAATTAAATCCATTCTGGCCGCAAATTACGGCAAGACCAGGGTGGATTTTCCTCGTATTGGTTCTGTAGCCCCATCTCCAGTAAATTAGACCCGTGGCATATGCAAAATTGTCCAATTTGACCTAGGGTAGAATCTAGAGCCTTTTTCCTGAGTTGTTGTTTTGGATTCATGTTTCATTTCTCGTATTTTAAATTCTGGATTTACGTATTGTGTTTTACCTCGATCACTTGACGTTTGTACGACGAGATCGAGGGTCGTTTGATGGTTTTGAAAGCGTAGTATATAGGTTCTAACCGATAGGCATTAGCGTGCCGTTTTGGGTATTCCCGATGTGATTTTAATATGCGTTCCGATTTTGTTATCTATATAGGTACCATCATATGGATTCCATACGATGAAGAAGATGAAGGCGACACCGACACCGACACGCAGGATACAACATGAGTAGATTATATCTACGGGGGAAGTCGGGTGGATAGCGTATAGCACCCCCGCAGTTCGATGTCTAGTATACTATATATACTATATATATGATAGCTTATTGTGTGTCATGGATATTTGAGATGAGATTAGGTGTACTATGATTAGATTAGGGCGTAGAAGTAAACTAGTATAGTTCCTAGTTGCGAACCCTAGAATAGGCTTACACCCACACGCACACACATGCATATTTGTTATACATATACCTAGATGACGAGGATTGTGGATGATATTTGGAGATGAGTCGATGAGATTGGGCATAGTGCCATGAGATCGGTGATATGATGTGATTCGTATTTGGGATACGATATGAGATTTTTAGCGGGCCTTTAGACGTGTGTTTCACACACGCATTTATATTTATATAGATGGTATCGATTTGTACTAGACTTAGATCAGTACCCAGATCATGAGATATGATGATAATGATACCTGATATTTGATGAGAGGAATATGATATTGACCCGTACCCAGCTTTTGGGATGCCGTACGATGATTTACCGTACGAGCTTTATATTGATGATAGATCCGCACTCATGACTCGAGGATGTCATATGATATTGTATCATACGCGGTACCTTTGAGGCGGGATCACCGACTATTATACTTTTCTATATATATATATATATATATATATATATATATATATATATATATATATCGACTCAGATTTAGGTGGTTTCCATACCCCTCCTGATTGACTTGTTAGTTAGAGCTGTAGTTTTGCTAGTAGATGTTAGGTTCGGTTGATGTCATACCTATTTCAAAAACTAACGAATCGGGAGTATTTTAAAGACAGGCAAAGGAATTCTACGGATATTTTTAAAAGACGCATCTTTTCTTAAAAACACCGTAGCCCTTATTTTACTAAAAACCCCGATTCGTCTTCTTTCAAATGGCAAAACAGTATGATATGGATGCATTGATGTAGCTTCTACATTGTTGTGTTTATTATTCATTTGCTGCATACGCTTGCCGTTTGCATCGCATTTCATGATAAAAATGGTTATCGTTATATTAAACACATGATGTTAGGACACCCGCACCATTATCGATGATGCATATGTTCCACGTACACTTGCTTGCCGGCTCACACACTTCATCATCGATAATTGCCATGTCACTACACTGTAGTACTGTTGCATTCAGGATATGATCTCTTGCATGGCATACTTGTGTACATACCTATTGTACACTCATATTTACATACATAAGTATTTGCACATACATAGATGATTCTGGCTTGATTAGGGATTTGGGAACCGCAAGATACTCTTTAAAACTGATTCATTTTTAAAAGAGCGGTCTCCCTCAATATGTGCATATTACTATTCCATATTGCATGATATACTGATATGCTTACATTTCTTTTACATGTCGCATACATCATGCTTTTGATTATACGCATTGAGATATGTTGTTTCCATGATATTTCTGGATTTGGGAACTGTGGATATTTCCAAAGAGAGTATGTAATTGTTTTAAAAACCCGGTTACCCTTGATATGATATTTCACTGCGTCCACCATGTGTTTTCTCGGTGCTGAGAGCGACATATGAAACCCGATTCGAGGAGCGGACGAGGCCGATTGCGGGTACATGGTGGACCCAGTATGGTACCGCGGGGCGAGAATGGATCTGCTGTGTAGCTAGACGGTGAGCCTGGCAGAGGGACCACTACCTACCGGTGATTGTATTTGAGCTCGGCGGATATCCGGAGGATACCGACCGGAGTTGAGAGATGATATGGGCCGACCCGGACTGTCGGGGCCCGAAATATGAGGATTTTCGTGCCAATGCTAGGCACAGGTTTCATGATGTTTTCGAGTGTCGATACTTGACACTCAGGTTCCATGATTTTGATATGTCGCGAGCGACACATGTTGATTTACATCCTCATACTTCCATGCATATGCTTTATGATGTTTACATGCATGATGCTTATTGTCATTGGGTGATACGTGGACGAGATCCACATACATACAGACATTGATTACATAGTTAGATGATATCCACGTACTACTAGACTTCATGTTATAGTTGATATTTATTCATATTGATTGCATTGATATTACCTCATGTTCATGATATTTTATTACCTGAGGCACTGGCACGAACAATTGGCACTACACTCATGTATAGATGTTACATTGCCACCTTATCATGCTTCAGACTTATTCATTTGAGCTTTATATATATTGATCGTATTGACCTAAGATTATGTCATACATACAATTTCTGCTCTGTGATGTTTTTTATTCACGATTTGGCAACTCACCCCCGTTGTGCCACAGTTCTTGCAGGTTTTGCCGTACAAGTTTCATTGCGGCTTTTCTGGCACACTGTTTCCTTTCTGGGTGATTGCATTGGTAGGTGGGTTCACCCGCATCGTGACCACCCTTGTATTTATTTTATCAGTTTTATCTAGTAATTCCATCAACCAAAACTTGTATATTGTTTCAGACTTAGAAAACCAGTTATGTATTATTTCGACCTTAGAGTCGCGTGATGTAGTATTATGGTTTTCATGCTGATTTGGAGTTTTCCTTTGAGTTTTGATCCTCGCCCTTTGGCGTTGTATATTATATTGCTTACGTGGTTGTGACCGTCAATTGCCGAAGAGCTAGCTCCCACTTGGGGATGCCTTTTATCATTGCATATATATTATTCATGTTGTACCCCGTTCGGGGCCATTATTTACAAAGGAAACTCTGCCGAAATTTTCAGAAAAGAATATAGATTTTAAAAATGCATATTCGGCTTACTTATTTAAAAACCTTGTTTTCCAAAACATGTTTTCCTTACTTCTTAAAACTAGTTTCTTTATTTACTCCTTAAAATGTGTTTAGATTTCTGGGCTTTTGGCTTACTAGAATTAGATGGGGTCCTATAGACTTCATATGATTCAAGTGCCAGTCCACGTGCTATTTATGGTCGTGACAAAGTTGGTATCAGAGCGCTAGGTTAACCTTTGTTCGAGTCTAAGTTTGACTATGTGGAGCCTAGAGCGTCTATATATATATATATATATATATACGGAACTTAGGCTTGACCTTACGGAACTTAGACTTAGTCGAGGGGGTATTATACCCGAACTTTCGTCGCGTAGGATGACCCTTGGTTGATGGAGTTGGTAGCTTGAGTAGAGTGACGTACCGTACGTATGTTCCGCGGTATATTTACGATACGCTACTCCGCTTAAGAAACCTTAGGATGTACATTTCCTTGCACAGTATTATATTCATTCTTATGATCTATCCTCATCGATACCGGTTATAATTTTTCTTCCACGATTACAAGGGCAGAGAGAGCTACGGCTGGAGTTGCGTCATCTTGAGCTCATCATGGACGAGGACTGACCAGGGCATGATTCCAGAGACATACGATTGCATATGGAGGCGTCGTTTTAGTGTGTTTTCGCGCCATGAGCGTTTGACAGATCGCTTTTACGAGATTTCCGGATGTGCTGATCGGCACCAAAGGATCAGGCTACTGCTAGAGGCCAGCTAGAATGTGATGACCACTGATGTATCGCTTATTCATGATAATTGAGTCATTGTTCAGCGTGCAGACGAATGAGCCAGTTGTTGCTGCGAACGATGAGATATCGCCCCAGATGTTGGAGCTACTACAGCATAAGGATATACTTAGAGGTATGATGGAAGGTCGCTAGTCACCCAAGGATGAAGGACTAGGACATGTGGTTCATTCACTTACCCCGATGCGAGGTCAACAAATAGATTGATTCCAGCTAAAGACGACTTCACACAGATTCGTTGAGAGTCGATAAAGACGATCGAATATCAGGAAACCATATTCCAAGTTTAAAGTATTCGGAAAGACGTGCAAGCAATTCTATGGACTCTCTAGAAGAATGAAACCTTAACTCGATATAATGACCGTGTGAAAGCCTTTGAACCTTAGGGTTTGCAACAGTTCCACGGCGCCATTAGTGAGGCTTGGGTTTGCTCTTCTACGGCTGGACCACTGATGCTGTGGTATGTACTCGATACTATTAAACTGTACCCAAGATGTTGATCTCTTAAGGGATTATGAGGTTTTGACAAATCGATCGAATGGTTCGACATCTTTCGGATATCATGTGATAGGATACACTGCTTGGGAGACTCCAGATACGAGTATAGCCGTTGGAGCGCAGTCCATGCAGCCACGAGAAGACGAGTCTGAATCAATCGACATTGGAACAAAGTGGAGTAAAGAGTTCGCAAGAGATGACGCTCCACTCCGTTGACATCAGAGATGCGATACGCATGCAGAGGCGTTGGGATGCGACCAGTTTCTGAGGAAATGCTGTGCTGAGGATGCAGATGACCAGAGAAGTGACAGAACGGAATCGTCCCCGTTAGCACACCTGACAGGGCCGATGAGCCGATTGATTGCGAGATAGGTAATCCGCAGAGAAGATAAGGACCCAGAGACAGAGGATGCCAGACCATGAGCAAGAGGCAAGTAGATATCTTGCGCTGCTCGCATTGGATGCACCGACACCTTCTCGACTTTGAAGAAGGATATATCGACGACGGTATTTATGATTTGTGAGTTTGTGATTCGATTATCACGTATCCGTCACCTTGGATTTAGGTATTTTGGGCGATTTATTCGCATGATTTAGTCTTGAGGGCTGAGTTCCATGATTTCTGTTTTCGTGCACCATGGTTGCACTTATTGGGTATTTATATTCTGCGCATAGTTATTACGCTTGAGGTATTGATTGTGATTCATGCCTATTTTAGGCCGGTGATTTGATTTATGCTTCCAGCATAGTTTTCATGAACTTTTAGTGTTTTGATTTGGATTTTCGCGCGTGATGAGCGCATGTTTTGAGATACGATTTTGGTGCACACCAGATGCACTAAATCGGGATTCTTCGTGCATGTCAGATGCACCTGATTTTGCTGTCAGGCACACACGTTGCCTATGACAGATGTTTCGTGCACACCCGTTGCACCTAGATGATGTTTCTGTGCACAGGTATGGCACATATATGGATTTTGATTTCCGTGCGCACCAGACGCACAGGGTATTCTTATATACGTTTTTGGGATTTATTCCTTATGGACCAGTACGTTTTCATGATATTACTATTGTTTTCGTACTGAGCAGGACTAGTCAGAGGACAGTACCTAGATATACTTTTGCATGCATTGATAGTTATCGAAGGGATTTCCAAAAAAGAGAGCTATAGTCTCAGTATTTACCTACGTGTCTGATATGACACGAAATGTTTAAAAAAAGGAAACCCTTCTAAATTGTTTTCAAAACGGCGGAACGTACATATTAAACAAAGGATATATACGTACACGGTTATTTTATTATAATAGACGTCCGCCACTGTGCAGTGTTACGCGCATCGCACAGCGACTTAAAAAGATTCGGCATGCATTTACTTCAGCTATTTACATGTATAGATTTGATGTCTACATGTATAGTTCTAATTTATATCATATTGGTTTTATTTTGGATTTGACATTTGTGACTTTACCATGACTCCGATGATTGCGGGATATTTGACGGAGTTTTGATTTTGAGTTATCTTCTCATTACTCATGCGCGAGCATTGTGCTGTGATGCGTTTTATGTATTGATGATTTCGGAGCCCCGACGACTTGGACTTTTTATTGAAATGTTTTAGAATTTGGGGGTTTAAATTTAAATTCGGGGACCGAATTTCTTTAAGGGGGGAAGATTGTAACATTTCAAAAAAAATAAAATATTATTTTTGGGAATTTTTATAATTTAATATTATTTTTAATGAATATTTTAATATTTCGGTATAATTAAATACCGATAAATTGGGAAAATTTTTGAAAATTATGAAAATTATTTAAAAGAGGGTGTTTATGTGAATTATGAAAATTTTAAGTTTTTATGATTAATTATATGCTAATTTAGTGCTAATCGCGATTAAAAATCACTAATCGCGTTTAAGCTTGTTTTGTGCAAAGCATCCACCATATCTTTTTATTTACACTTGTGCATTTTCTACCATGGTTTCTTTTAGGTTTACTATTGATGTGAGAAGGGATTTAGAGAAAAGAAAAGGAAAAAAAATTGATTAAAGAATGGAATAGTAGTAGTTATGGTGAAGAGAGAGAAAGGTGAGGGTTCATCTTTGACCTATGAGCCATTCCTCTTCATTTCTTTCACTCATTTCTCTCCCTCTCCCTCTTGCTTCAGCTGCTGCTGCTACCCCTCTTCTCCCTCCACCTTCAAGCATCACAATCACACCCAAAACAACACTGAAACTTCATCCCCTCTTCACAAACCTTGTGCACAAGCTCACAAGCTACGTTATGGATCAAGAAAAATCACATTTTTGGTGTTGTAAGGGATTCATGGGTCCCAAATGAGGTAATTTTTCCATCACTAGTGTAGAATTTCCTTGCCTTTAGCATCCATGTTAAATTTGTAACCGATATTGTACGGTTTTGGGGAGTTTGAAAACTTGAGTTGAGGATTAGGGTTTTAGTTGAAATCAAAAGTGAAATTAGGGTTACAAGAGGCTATACAACCCCTGTGGTGAATGATTTGAGACCCAAACTAGAGACTAGAAACCCGAAATACGGATTTAGAAACCGATATCGGAAGAATTGTGGATTCTGTGAGTGTATTATGCAATCTGCTATCACCCGGGTCACCTGAAAATATTTTTGCTTGGACAGTGATACATGCAGGCACCTAGGAGGCATCACCCAAAACCCTTGCCCCAACCCCCTCTTTCAAGCCGCAATTAAATCCATTCTGGCCGCAAATTGCGGCCAGACCAGGGTGGATTTGCCTCTTATTGGTTCTGTAGCCCCATCTCCAGTAAATTAGACCCCTGGCATATGCAAAATTGTCCAATTTGACCTAGGGTAGAATCTGGAGTCTTTTTCCTGAGTTGTTGTTTTGGAGTCGTGTTTCGTTTCTCGTATTTTAAATTCTGGATTTGCGTATTGTGTTTGTAGGGTTCCTAGGCACTCTTGTGAAGGTTCATAAGGCATCAAACATGCCCGGATAAAAATTTAGACGTGCCGAACAACCCAAAGCCGGGATCTTTGCTAGATTATTAGGGTTAAACATGCAAGATGATAACTTTTATCTAAGTGTGAGGGATTACAACCTTTGTAGTCCGCTCCTTCGCTTCACAAGCTCCGAGTAGAAGTCCCTTTGCCGCGATCCACGATCTCCCGGACTCATGAGAGGCTCCACGACTCGAACGATCCATGCTAGCTTGAAGTGTTCCAAATCTCCGATGATCTACGTCGAAGTTGCAAAGACTCAAGCTTTCTCACTCTAAAGAGATGAACACACTAATCTCATGGGCTAGATGAGATGAGGATGAGAGAGTAGTATTTTTGCTTTCTTTTTAAATCATTTTCTCATATTTATTCATCACATAAAGAATTTCTAGTGAGCTTTTTCAAGAGAGAAGAAGATGATGATGGAAAATGATAATGATCATTCCTTTTGTGATGAATAGAAATAAAAGTATATGATTGATATATAAACCATGGTCAAGGATGAGTGGCTAATAATGTGTAGAGAAACAACTAGAGTTAGGGTTTGGTTTGGTTAGCAATGTGTCATCAAAAAAATATCTTAACCATGACAAAAGAAAATGCTTCTAGAAGGTGCATGAAGCATCTAACCCTAATCAAACCCTAACCTCAATTAATCATCCTTAAACATGTTTAACAATTAATCATATCATGTCACAATAATATATATCACATATATATTATATATTTGCAACAAAAGAAAATAATACAATTAACATATATCGCATATATATCAATGTATCATCCAGTGAGAAAATGAAATAATAAAGCGAGCCAATATTAGATAATGTTTCATAATATATCATATATATTATTATACATTAAATCATCGAATCAACACTTGATTTGATGATCCGGCTATATCGAATATTACCGACTAATATATCATGTACCGATTCATCGAATCAACACTTGATCCGATGTCCCAGTTCATATCTAAATATCGCGAGAATATAATACGGTATCTCATATCGCATTATTCTCGGTCCTGCACATATCACATATGTGCCTCTACTCCGTTTCGCCTGAGCCAAGAAACCTCTGTGTAGGACTCTAAAGAATCATCAATACGCCGGTAGCAGGTGATGATAATATCAAACACCCACAAGCTGCAAGCGGTCAGCTAAACGTAACAGCCACCCGGGTATTGAGCGATCAGAAGATCAACAAGCTAGCCTGTGCGTTCTCCTGTGAATCCAATCAGTAACACTCCCGTACAGTCCGGTCTGTTCGTCTAGTATGTCGCATATCAAGTCTAGGGGTGGTATACGTCAGACCCCAGTAACCGATAAGTCGTGTCGATGTGTGGCTCATAACGGGTCGAGAAACTACTAGTAACACTTACCAGTAAATCTCTATATCAACCCTGGCCAGGGACTTCCAGTTATAGCCAATCGAACACAGCACAACATCAACTCCCTATACCGGGAGAGACGAATCCCCTCCTATCGCTCATTGCCTCCATGTGATTCGGGACTGTACCCAAAAGCCACCGTTTTGCATGCCCTCTTGGACGTGGTAAGGTGGAAATCAAAGCACAGTGGGAATCACACAAGACTCTATGACGATCTCGGGTCTACAGACTACCCTGTACTAGTGTCACCGGAGAACTGCCATCTAACGTGTGGTATATCACCATCTGGGAGTTCTCGGCGAGTCCGTCCACTGTACCCAGTCTCCACTGAGCATCCGTACACCATCTCTGATGTCAAACACCGATGGATATGGGATCATCTATCGCCCATCATATGGGTCAAGATGCGTATACGCTAGTCTACTCTGGTGTATCGATGCCCTGTCTCGATATACCCTCGACTAGGAATAGTTATAGGATGTTCTCATCGACTACCGTGGCCCCACTAGTATGATCTCATCATAGTCCCAGTAGTCGAGTACAGATCCTAAGGGCTTTATCAACATGTGAGAGTAAAACAGTAAACCAATACAAGTCAATATGTTAAGATAAAGTGAAACTAAATAGCATACTATCATGACGAGCAAGAAAGTCATCTCTATATATATCCAAGCATCCATTATAATATACATCATATGTACAACAATGGCCTCTAGGGCATATACATAACTAACAATCTCCCACTTGCACTAAGGCCAGCTGCTGTAGTATCTCATACCTAGCATCCCGAATAATCTCTCAAACTGTATCTGGGGAATAGCCTTCGTGAATGGATCCGCAGTGTTGTCCTTCGTATCTACTCTCCTGACCTCGATCTCCCGGCGATCAACTATCTCCCTGATCAGGTGATACCGCCTCAGAATATGTCTGGACTTCTGATGGGATCTGGGTTCCTTAGCCAATGCCACAGCTCCATTGTTATCGCAATACAGAGGTATTGGATGCTCAATGGATGGAACCACTCCAAGTTCAGAAATGAACTTCTTGATCCAGACAGCCTCTTTGGCAGCATCGTTGGCAGCGATGTATTCAGCCTCCATCGTCGAGTCTGCAACGGTATCCTGTTTGGAACTCTTCCAACATACCGCCCCTCCATTGAGGGTAAAGACAAAACCCGAATGCAACTTAGAGTCGTCCTTATCACTTTGGAAGCTGGAATCAGTAAAGGACTCTACCTGGAGTTCTCCGTTACCATACACCAAGAACATCTCCTTAGTCCTTCGTAAATACTTGAGAATGTTCTTCACAGCTGTCCAATGACTCTCTCCAGGATCTGCTTGATACCGACTCACTACACTTAGTGAGTATGCTACATCGGGTCTGGTACATAGCATCGCATACATGATAGAGCCTACTGCCGAAGCATAGGGTATCCCTTGCATGCGAGCTCTCTCCAAATCAGTCTTGGGAGACATCTCTTTGGAGAGAGTGAGTCCAGAGATCGTGGGTTGGTTCCCACGCTTGGATTCTTCCATACTAAACCTCTTTAGTATGGTGTCAATGTACCTGGATTGGGACAATCCCAGTATCCGTTTAGATCTATCTCTATAGATCATGATCCCTAATATGCAGGAGGCATCACCTAGATCTTTCATTGAGAATCTCTGTGATAAGAAGAGCTTGAATGATTGCAGCATAGGAATATCATTTCCTATCAAGAGTATGTCATCCACGTATAATACGAGGAAGACAACCTTACCCTCTGCTACCTTCTTATAGATACAAGGTTCATCTATATTTTTGATGAAGTCTAACTCTTTGACTACAACATCAAAACAGATGTTCCAACTCCGCGATACTTGCTTTAACCCATAAATGGATTTAAGCAGCTTGCACACCTTTCCGCTCCTCCCACTATCTATGAAGCCCTCTGGCTGAGTCATGTACACGCACTCTTCTAAATCACCGTTTAGAAAGGCGGTCTTAACATCCATTTGCCAGATTTCGTAGTCATGGTATGCAGCAATGGAAAGTAAGATCCGGATGGACTTAAGCATAGCCACTGGAGAAAAGGTTTCTTCATAATCCACACCTGGTCGTTGACGAAATCCCTTTGCTACAAGTCTAGCTTTGAAAGTCTCAACTTTTCCATCTACACCAAATTTCCTTTTAAAAATCCACTTGCTCCCAATGGGTTTTACCCCTTCAGGAGCATTTTCCAAAATCCATACTTTATTGGTGTACATGGATTCCATCTCAGATCGCATTGCATCCAGCCATTTCACAGAGTCACCACTCGTGATGGCCTGCTCGAAACTAGTCGGGTCATCATCATCCATGATGCAATCCTCGCTTCCACCGTCAATGAGAAAACCGTAGTATCTCTCAGGCGGATGAGAAACCCTGCTAGATCGGCGGAGAGGCTGAGGTTTGTCGGATACTACTGAATCCTCTGGTTCAACCAAGTCTTCTGTTATAGTTTGTGTTGCTGGAACCTCTTCCAGTTCTACCTCAATGCTGCTATTCTGTTTCATAAGAAAACCTTTTTCTAAGAAAGTGGCATGTCGAGAAACAAACACCTTTTGTTCCTCGGGGTGGTAGAAGATATACCTTTGTGAGTTTTTGGGATATCCTACAAACTTACATAAGACAGATCTTTCCTCGAGTTTGTCCGGATTTTGTCTTTTGACATAGGCCGGACAACCCCATATCTTAATGTAATTAAGATGTGGTCTCTTCCCTTTCCATATCTCATATGGAGCGGTAGGCACAGATTTGGTAGGAACTCTATTCAATAGGTCTATGGCTGTCTCAAGCGCATACCCCCAAAAGGAAATAGGTAACTCAGCTGTACTCATCATCGAGCGCACCATATCTAATAGGGTGCGATTCCTCCGCTCTGATACACCGTTGTGCTGTGGTGTATAAGGAGGAGTAAGCTGAGAGAGAATCCCATTCTCTTTTAGATAATCTAGGAACTCACTGCTTAAGTATTCACCTCCTCGATCAGATCGAAGAATCTTAATACTTTTGCCCGTTTGGTTCTCTACTTCGTGCTTATATTCTCTGAATTTCTCAAAAGCTTCAGACTTGTGTTTCATCAGAAACACATGTCCGTATCTAGAGAGATCGTCAGTGAATGTAATGAAGTAGGAAGAACCGTTCCTGGCATGCGTAGACATGGGACCACGTACATCACTATGTATTAGTCCTAAGATTTCAGTAATTCTTTCTCCGTGTCCACTAAACGGAGCTTTGGTCATTTTTCCTTTGAGACATGAATGGCAAGTATCATAAGATGATAATTCGAACGGATTCAAATAACCATCCTTATGTAACTTAGCCAGTCGTGTCGCATTGATATGACCAAGTCTACAATGCCACAAGTAGGATTCATTCATATCTGAACTTTTCCTCTTGTGTGTGTTTTGTATATTCAGGACTGTATTCTGATTTAGAATGAATATTCCATTATGTAACGATCCTGATGCAATCAACTTTTGATCTAGAAATATGTTCATAACATTATCCTTTACTACAAAATTATATCCTTCTTTACTTAATAAAGAAACTGATATAATGTTGCACATCATGTTCGGTATATAATAGCACTCATTTAGAATCAGTGTATTACCACTTGGTAATACTAGGTGATATTCGCCAACTGCTTTGGCTGCAACATTTGCACCGTTCCCTACTTGAACGGAATGATCACCCTTTCCCAGTTCTCTACCTTTACGTAGCCCATGTAACTGTTTACATATGTGGGATCCTGATCCGGTATCTAATACCTAGGACGTAGGGTGAACTGAGAAACAGTTCTCAATAACTAACACACCCGAAGAAGATGCATCAACATGCATGTTCTTTTGAGCGGCGTGAGAATCCAGATATTCTCCTGTTTCCTGTTCAGTCTTATAACTCTTATAAGAAAGAACGGGTCCAACGTTCCCCTGCTCAGTATAATAATCGGGTTCAGTCAATACATCCATTTTATTATCTTGATTATGGCCTGACATGGTCGCTACCTGGAGAGAGAGAGAAGAAAACACTTTAGCGTACGCTCTTGCAAGATTAGATTGGTTATTATCTTATCTAATCAGGATGTCTCCCACTGTTTTTATCAAATCTACCTTAAAACCCTAAAAGTTAAGATTAGCCGGGATTAATTACACCCTACAATTTCGTCAATCTTTCAGCCAGATCAGTGTCGGTACTTTGAGGGAGGTTCCCCGTGCTTTCGCACGGACCTAATTAAAGAAAACCTCGTTTTCCCAGAGGCGTAACCCCGTTAACACTTTTCTAGACACCTACTTGATCGGCTAATTGTCCTGTGTAAAACTCTCCCAGGAGTAACTCTTACTCGCAGTGGGTATCGGGATCCAACTATCTCATAGAAGGTATGCAATCTCATTGCAAATTTCAACACTTGAAATTCCCGATAAAGCTTTTACCCCTAGTGTGCTATGACCTTGACGCATGCCAAACAACCCATAGTCCACTAGTCAAGTTCAACCCGTACATTTCGTGATTGAATTTAAACCCACCCGTACGACCCTTGACGCATGCCAAACAACACCGTACGAATACCTTAATCCAATCGCATCTCATGCTGCAGATAAGTAATAATCAGCTACCGTACACTACGCCTTGACGCATGCCAAACTACCGTAGCACGAATACTAAATATTACTTATCTGAAATGACGGAGGGCTACGCAGGTTTTTCTGAAAACCTATTGCGTAATGAACTTGATATCGTCGTAGAATCAAGTGTTTTTGAAAAGGAGTGTTTTTGAGGCTTTTCTTAGTTTCGCTAAAGGGGTCACTCCCGGTGAAGGGATCGTCGGCCCTTTCCTTATCGAATAAGGTGCAGGATATATCACATATACCTCTGTGCAAAGCAAAACTTTAAAAGCAATCAAAAGACAAACCGAGTTTTGTAGCATCTGCCAGTTTCGCTAAAGAGGTCACTCCCGGTGAAGGGATCGTCGGCTCTTTCCCCATCGAATAAGGTGCAGGATATATCATATATATCACTGTGCAAAGCAAAACTGTAGCTACCCCTTTTATAAAGTTTTGATTCTACAACATCTTTAGGTTTCTTTTCTTTTTATTAATCTCATTAATAAAATCCCATCAGCTTATGCTTCCTAAGCATCACAGAAGAAACGAAAGCAGTAATATTTATATATCAGCATATATATAGTATAAGCATTCGTCTCAGGCAGTAATATGATCTCATCATAGAACATTGCAGCAGAAGAACATATATGAAATATTGGATGTACTAGGACGTCCGTGTTTTCAATACGAGCCTGTATAAAACACGGATTCCACGGTCGCGACGAATAGCCAAACCCACATCCCAAGACCCCTACGAGAGCGGCAAGTAACACTGCCAATTCTAGGGTTAGGAGACCCGGTCTCGACTCCTCGAGATGGCCTCCCACTGGACCCTAGAACCCGGTTACTTGTGCTCCCCTCCTTGGGTCTACCTAATGCGGAAAAGTAAATAATATACAACGGTGACATCATCCGCAACCTGGAAGTGCCCCAATAAAAGAATATTACATTACAAATGAATTTTACATGAATGAAAATAAAAAGCCTCATCTCACATAAAACCCCCGGCTATTCAGAACGCGACGATCCTGTAAGTCCACGTTGCGACCCCCGGTTCTTACGGGGAGGCGGAAACGGTATAAAATCAAAATTTTAACGCAAGAGGCAACATGGACTAAGCTAGGTCGGGATCTTTACCTAAACTAAAACTAGCATACTAAGCTAAAGATATTTAGCTACTCGGATGAAGATGGTTATACCTAAACTTGAACTCCTTCTCTTCAAGCTCCGATGGTGGTTCGATGGCTCCTTCTCGTTGTCTCCGTACGCCGAAGATAGATCCACTTGAAAGCTCCAACCTTTAGCTCCTTCTTCGTTCTTTGAAGAAACTAGTTCACTTGGTTTGCTAAACCTAGTGAACTAGAATGAGTAGAGAGGAAATAGAATGGGATTTTATCTATGGTTCTTGATTCTCAACTCATGAGACAAGAGAACCATAGATCAAGAGAGGGAGCAAGAGGTTGAGGGTGAGAGCAAGAGGAGAGCTCAAGAACAAGAGAGAGAATGAGCAAGAAAGAATGAGCAAGTATTTTGTCTCTCACCCTCTCATAATCCAAAGTGATCATAACTCATCATATCAAAAAAGTCTTATGTGATGGTTAGAAGCAACCATAACCTTATCATGTCATGCACTCATTTTACTCAAATGAGCAAGCAAGAAAAAGTCTTTGGCATGAAATGATAACCATGGTTATCATGATGGTCAACTAGTCAAACCTAGTCAACCGGTCAACAAGTCAACAAAAGTCAACAAGTCACCAAAGTCAACAAGTCAACAAAAGTCAACAAGTCAACAACCATATCACCATAATACTTAATTAATATAATAGTTAATCACATATCATATTCTCATTAGGGTTGAGCATAAAGTCAAATAGTCAACGGTCAACTGTCAACAACCCTAATGAGAATCCGCAGCCTCTGCCTCCCTGTCAACTGTGCATACACACCCGCATCCGCGTTCCGAGGAACACGAATGCAAACTGGATAAATCCAATCCCATAAGGTACACTAGGATCTGGCAAAAACCAAAACCCGCTAGTGTAAACTGTCCGGACACTGTACGTGCACAAGTGCACGGATGTGACCGAACCCTGTCGCAAAACCATGCGACCTGTCGCAATACCATGCGACCTCTACTCTTTTGCCTAAAGGCGAAAAGCTTTCTGTGTGGGACTCTAAAGACTCGACACTACGCTGGCAGTGGGTTTAACCACAGACCGCAAGCGGCACTAGCTGTGCGTAACGGTCCCCAGGTAATGCCGACAAGAAGACCGACGAGGCGAAACCCATCTGAACTCCTACTGAGCCTGAGTGTGACATTCTCCGTACAGTCCGGTCTGTTCGTCTGATACATCGCACGGCGGGCCTAGGGGGCGGTAAACGTCAGTCCCCCAATAGCGGTACAAGTCGTGCCGGAGTGAAGCCCAATACACCCTGAGATAACACTGGAAACCTACCAGTATATCTCGTTTTCCCTGGCCAGGGACTACTCGTGTAATGGCTCTCCTAGACACAGCGCGATGTCAACCCCCAATACCGGGAGAGACGAATCATGTCTAACCGTCACTGCCTCCAAGTGCTTCGGGACTGCACCCAACCACCACCTGTTTGCACGACTCCTTTGAGCCATGGTAGGGTAGTGATCAAAGTACAGTGGGAACACACTCGAGGCGGAGTGACAGTGTCAAGTCAGCGGACTAAGCTGTACTCATGTCACCTGGGAACTGATAACTGACGATAGGTATAATACCAACTAGTCAGTTCCCGACGAGTCCTGTCCAGTGTACCCGTAACCTAACGAGCACCCGCATACTATCTCAAGTACGACGTACTGACGGCTGTGGGACAGACCGTCTCCCACACTGGGATGAGAAGCGCATGCGCTGGTCTACTCCGGAGTATCGATGCCCTGTCTCGATAGTCCTGCGACCAGGGACCTGCATAAGGATGTGCTTATAGATTACCCAGCCCCACTAGTGTGACGGCCATCACATCGCTGGTAATCAAGCAAAGATCCTAAGGGCTCTACTAATGTGTATAGGCGATATACAAAAATAAACACATGTACACATTGAAGTAGAAACAAACCAAGTAGCATACTACTATTTTGAGCAAGATTGTATATACAAGGTGAATATCCCAAGCATCCATTAAGTAATATACAAACCAGTATGATACAGTAATGGCCTCTAGGGCATATACACTAACAATCTCCCACTTGCACTAAGGCCATGTACTGGCGTATCGAAGACCTATCATCTCGATCAGCCGCTCGAACTGAGTCTGGGGCAGGGCCTTGGTGAATGGATCAGCAGTGTTATCTTCTGAAGCGACTCTCCGAACCTCGATCTCCTGGCGATCTACGATCTCCCTGATCAGGTGATACCGCCTCAAGATGTGCCTGGATCTCTGATGGGACCTGGGTTCCTTCGCTAAAGCTATAGCCCCGTTGTTGTCGCAATACAGAGGTATTGGATCAACAATGGACGGAACCACCTGAAGTTCTTTCAAGAACTTCCTCATCCAGACAACTTCTTTTGCGGCATTAGATGCAGCGATGTATTCCGCTTCCATCGTCGAGTCTGCAACGGTTTCCTGTTTGGAACTCTTCCAACAAACCGCCCCTCCATTGAGGGTAAAGACAAAACCCGACATGGACTTGGAATCATCCTTGTCACTCTGGAAGCTGGAGTCAGCAAAGGCCTCGATCTGGAGGTCTTTTCCGCCATACACCAAGAACATCTCCTTAGTCCTTCTCAGGTACTTGAGAATGTTCTTTACCGCTATCCAGTGTTTCTCCCCAGGGTTAGACTGATACCGGCTTACCACACTCAGTGCATAAGCTACATCCGGTCTGGTACACAACATCGCATACATTATAGAGCCTACCGCAGAAGCGTAGGGTATAATAGACATGCGATCCCTCTCCAAATCAGTCTTGGGTGACATCTCTTTAGAGAGGGTGATCCCGTGACAAGCCGGTAGGTTACCGCGCTTGGAATCTTCCATACTGAATCTCTTCAGTATGGTGTCGATGTACCTGGACTGAGAAAGTCCTAATATCCTCTTGGATCTGTCACGGTAGATCCGGATACCCAGAATGTATGAGGCATCACCCAGGTCTTTCATGGAGAACCTGTGTGACAAGAACCCCTTGACAGATTGTAGCATAGGAATGTCATTTCCTATTAAGAGAATGTCATCCACGTATAAAACGAAGAATACTACAGTTCTCGCTACAAATCTACTATAGATACATGGTTCATCTGGATTTTTGATAAATCCAAATTCCTTGACCGTCTCATCAAAGCAGATGTTCAAACTCCGCGACGCCTGCTTTAGTCCATAGATGGACTTAAGCAACTTGCACACCTTTCCGCTGCTCCCACTCTGAATGAAACCCTCCGGCTGGTCCATATAGACACACTCCTCTAAATTTCCATTTAGAAAAGCTGTCTTTACGTCCATTTGCCAGATCTCATAATCGTGGAAGGCAGCAATGGCAAGAAGGATCCGAATGGATTTCAGCATGGCTACTGGAGAAAAGGTTTCGTCGTAGTCCAAGCCAGGTCTTTGACGAAAACCCTTTGCTACCAGCCTAGCTTTATAGGTCTCAACCTGTCCATCTACACCAATCTTCCTTTTGAAGATCCACTTGCATCCTACGGGTTTTACCCCGTCTGGAGCAATGTCCAACGTCCATACCTTGTTGGTGTACATGGACTCCATTTCGGTCCGCATTGCATCCAGCCATTTCACTGAGTCAACGCTCTGAACGGCCTGCTGGAAGCTTGTAGGCTCATCATAATCTATGATGCAATCCTCTCTATCCCCGTCTATGAGAAAACCGCAGTATCTCTCGGGCGGATGAGACTGCCTACTACTCCTGCGGAGCGGCGTAGGAATGTCCTGTTCTGTTGAACCCTCTGGTTCCACTAACCTTTCAGTAATAGTCTGTGGTTCTGGAATTTCTTCCAGTTCTACTGCGCTCCCACTAATTTTCTTTTCCAAGAACTGGTGTTCTAGAAAGTAGGCATTACGAGAAACAAGGACTTTTTGTTCCTCTGCGTAGTAGAAAAGATACCCCCTGGTGTTCTTTGGGTATCCCACAAACTTGCACAGTACTGAGCGTGCCTCGAGTTTGTCCGCATGCTGCTTTTTGACAAAAGCTGGACATCCCCAGATCTTCAGATATTGAAGATAGGGTTTCTTCCCACTCCACATTTCATATGGGGTGGTAGGCACAGTCTTAGTCGGAACTCGGTTCAAAAGGTATGCAGCTGATTCTAGCGCATACCCCCAGAATGATCGCGGTAACTCAGCGTTACTCATCATGGACCGCACCATATCCAATAGGGTGCGGTTCCGTCTCTCCGATACACCATTATGTTGCGGGGTGTATGGAGGAGTAAGCTGAGAGAGAATTCCGTTCTCTTTTAAATAGTCCAGGAACTCGGCACTTAAGTATTCTCCACCTCGATCCGATCTTAGAATCTTAATACTTTTGCCGGTCTGTTTCTCTACTTCATTCTTATACTCCTGGAATTTTCCAAAGGCCTCGGACTTATGTTTCATCAAGAAGACATAACCGTACCTTGAGAAGTCATCCGTAAAAGTAATGAAGTAAGAATGTCCGCTTCGGGCATGTGTAGACATTGGACCGCACACGTCACTGTGTACGAGTCCCAAGAGCTCGCTCGCTCTTACTCCTTGTCCAGTAAACGGAGTCTTTGTCATCTTTCCTTTGAGACAAGATTGACAAGTGGCATACGATTGATATTCGAACGCATTTAAATATCCTTCTGTATGTAACTTAGTCAACCTTCTCTCATTGATGTGACCCAATCTACAATGCCATAAGAAAGTCTGATTTATTTCTGGAGACTTTCTTTTGTGTGTATTCTGGACATTAAAAATCTGCGGTTGGTTTAACACGTATATACCATTACTCAATGTACCTGACCCAATCATAACTTGATTAAGGTGAATGTTTACAACATTACTTACAAACGCAAATTCATAACCTTCTTTAGAAACTAAAGATACAGAAATGATATTACAAGTTGCGTTGGGTACAAAAAAGCAATTACGCAAAACCAAAACATGTCCATCTGACATTCCCAGGAGACAATCCCCCACGGCTTTAGCATCCATGCTAGCTCCGTTTGCAACTCTGAGGGTCATGTCACCTGCCTTCAAAACCCTACGGTTTCTCAACGCCTGCAAAGAATTACAGATATGAGATCCTGATCCGGTATCCAATACCCAGGAAGTAGAGTTTATTGAAAGACAGTTTTCAATAACATACACACCTGAAGCTGAAGCTGCAACCTGCTTCAATTCCTGTGTTCTGGCCTTCCAGGCCCTGCAATCATTCTTCCAGTGTCCTTTCTTATGACAATAGAAGCATTCTTCCTTATCCACAAGCTTCCCCGCTATCTTTGTTGCTTTTCCTTTTCCCTTCGTATCCACTTTACTAACACCGCCCCTTGGTTTGGCGGGGCCTTCATCTTCTTTCCCTTGGCTTTCGCCTTGGACCTAGAAGAAGATGATCCTCCTACAAACAAAGTGGATGTATCCCTACTTTTCTGTAGGGTGCCCTCTGCGCTCCTCAGCATGTTGAGGAGCTCTGAAAGTTCAACCTCTTTTTCTTGTAAGTTGAAGTTCAGTATAAACTGGGCGTAAGTGGAAGGAAGGGACTGGAGAACTATATCCGTATATAGCTCACTCTCCAATGTGATCCCTAGGTCAGCGAGCTCCTCAATGAAGCCGATCATCTTTAGCACGTGCTCGGCTACTGATGATCCGACGGCCATTCTTGTCGAAAATAACTTTTTCGACGCTTCGTATCTTGCGATACGTGATTGCTCTCCATACAGTTCTTTTGTATGGAGCAATATGGACTCCATGTCCATATTCTCATGCCTCCTCTGATGTTCGTTGTCCATCGAGGCAAGCAGGAGGCACTTGGCCTTCGCGCTATCAATCTCCCAAGTCTTACGGATTTCCTTATCCGCGACGCTGGAAGTTGGACCAGGGACAGGGGGAGCTTTGGTGGTAAGAAGATACCCCAGCTTGTCATAAGTGATTGCTATCTTGACATTCCTGAGCCAATCTTTGTAGTTTGGCCCTGTCAGTTTGTTTTTATCTAGGAGTAACTTAAGTCCAGTCATTTTGAATGGTCGCTGCAATTAGGAGAGAGAAGAAGAAACACTCAGCATGATGCTCTTGCAAGTTTAGAGTGGTTTTTAGTTTGTCTAAACAGGATGGCTCCCACTGTATCTCGAATCCCTCCTCAAACCATAAAGGAAGAATTAGTCAGGATCAATCCCACCGTACAATACTTGCTTAACCGTTCAGCCAGGCCGGTGTCGGTACTTCGAGGGAGGTTTTCCAACGCTTTCGCGAAGTTCCTTAATTAAAGAACCTCTTTTCCCTGGGGGCGTAGCCCCGCTAACACCTTTCTAGGCACCTACTAGGTTTATAGCATTGATCGTTAAGTGAGAAATTTCCCGAGGAGTAGCATATACTCACAGTAGGATCGGGATCCAAATATCATCGCGTGACGAAACTGAAGGAATCCTACCAGAATCATCACACTCCAAATGGTATGCAAATCTAGCAAGTTTCAGTACTTATGAAACTCCCGATGTGGATTTTTGCCCCATACTCTTATGACCTTGGCGTGAGGTCAAAATGTCATAAGTCACATGTCAAGTTCGTCCCATCATTATCCAGGTTAATTTGAACCCACCCGTACATACCCTTGACGTAGGCCAAAATGGCAGTACGACTGTCTCAAACCAACGCATTCTATCTATGCAACAGATAAATATCCGGCAGCTACCAATCACTATGCCTTGGCGTGAGGTCAAAATACATAGCTTGAATACTACCGAATATTTAACTGAAATGATGGAGGGCTACGGATGGTTTTGGCAAAACCGTGAACGTAGTGAACTTGATTTGGTCGATGGAACGAGATAGCTTTTAAATGGAGTGGCTCAAACTCCGTATTTTAAAAGTTTGTTTTGAAAAGAACCGAGTGGTTTTTCGAAAGTGTTCCAACGACTTTAACTTGGTTTATTATCTTGCATTAGTTCTTTTAATGCGTGATATTCTTGCATTAGTTCTTTTAATGCGTCCCATCATTTAATCCTACCATTGCAGAAAACAACCAAAATATGACGTACGCTTATGCCATTCGCATTCGCCACGGGGCCCCGTCATTACCCGTTAGGTTACTTAACTAACGACAGAGCGGGGGCTGGGCTAGCGCGTCTGTAAAACATAAGCAACGCCTAAATAATATCATATATAGATATACTGCAATGATAAACATTTCAGATCACAGATAAATACATTGGATATACTAGCAATCTGTAATTTGTACGAGCCTGTAACAAAAACAGATAACACGGTCGCGGTGAATAGCCAAAACCCCACCCAAGACCCCTACGGGTGCGGCAAACTACCCGCCAAGTACCCGAAGCGTAGCAACCTCCCTCATCTCCATGAGTAGGCCACTCGACACTTCGGCATACCCGGTAGTTTGTGCACCCCTCCATGAGTCTATCCTAGGAGCAAAAACAGTAAAAAGAAATTATACAATGACGGCTACAACCCCTTCCCGGTTGTGCGGCCATACAAATAATTATTACATCAATTTACAGATTTACATGAATTGCAAGAAAAGAAAACTCTCGTCTCACAACCCCCCGGCTATTCACCCGCGACAATCCAACATATTTATATACACATTCCAGCACATTACAGATCATGTATAACCCCGACCAATCGACTTATAGCGATTAGCCGACGTTCAATACATGCAAACATCACAGATATAACCATCATAGTCAAAGTGCAGTGAAGTTCGGAAAAAATACGGAATTATAGGACCCCAAAAGGAAATTTCTTTTCTGGAAAATCTGGGCACATATAATATATTTCAAAAATCCCAAAACCAACACAGACACACACTGCATGAAAAACGATGCACAGAAGACGACAAAGCGCGGCGCTTCCGCGGCGGAAGGGCGGCGGTTTGGTCGAATTACTGTATCGTTTTTCTTGGGTGTTCACACAAAACCCTGAGCCGAATTTAGAAGTGTAAAGTTTTTCATTTTGAGCCAAAAAAATTTCAACAGAAACTCAGTTTTTGAAAAAGTTTGGTTTTTGGATTTTTCCGGTTCCGAACTTCGTTACACTTCACTACCAAGCTAGTTTAAGTTTAGTTAGGCTCTGATACCACTGTAAGTCCACGTTGCGACCCCCGGTTCTTACGGGGAGGCGGAAACGGTATAAAATCAAAATTTTAACGCAAGAGGCAACATGGACTAAGCTAGGTCGGGATCTTTACCTAAACTAAAACTAGCATACTAAGCTAAAGATATTTAGCTACTCGGATGAAGATGGTTATACCTAAACTTGAACTCCTTCTCTTCAAGCTCCGATGGTGGTTCGATGGCTCCTTCTCGTTGTCTCCGTACGCCGAAGATAGATCCACTTGAAAGCTCCAACCTTTAGCTCCTTCTTCGTTCTTTGAAGAAACTAGTTCACTTGGTTTGCTAAACCTAGTGAACTAGAATGAGTAGAGAGGAAATAGAATGGGATTTTATCTATGGTTCTTGATTCTCAACTCATGAGACAAGAGAACCATAGATCAAGAGAGGGAGCAAGAGGTTGAGGGTGAGAGCAAGAGGAGAGCTCAAGAACAAGAGAGAGAATGAGCAAGAAAGAATGAGCAAGTATTTTGTCTCTCACCCTCTCATAATCCAAAGTGATCATAACTCATCATATCAAAAAAGTCTTATGTGATGGTTAGAAGCAACCATAACCTTATCATGTCATGCACTCATTTTACTCAAATGAGCAAGCAAGAAAAAGTCTTTGGCATGAAATGATAACCATGGTTATCATGATGGTCAACTAGTCAAACCTAGTCAACCGGTCAACAAGTCAACAAAAGTCAACAAGTCACCAAAGTCAACAAGTCAACAAAAGTCAACAAGTCAACAACCATATCACCATAATACTTAATTAATATAATAGTTAATCACATATCATATTCTCATTAGGGTTGAGCATAAAGTCAAATAGTCAACGGTCAACTGTCAACAACCCTAATGAGAATCCGCAGCCTCTGCCTCCCTGTCAACTGTGCATACACACCCGCATCCGCGTTCCGAGGAACACGAATGCAAACTGGATAAATCCAATCCCATAAGGTACACTAGGATCTGGCAAAAACCAAAGCCCGCTAGTGTAAACTGTCCGGACACTGTACGTGCACAAGTGCACGGATGTGACCGAACCCTGTCGCAAAACCATGCGACCTGTCGCAATACCATGCGACCTCTACTCTTTTGCCTAAAGGCGAAAAGCTTTCTGTGTGGGACTCTAAAGACTCGACACTACGCTGGCAGTGGGTTTAACCACAGACCGCAAGCGGCACTAGCTGTGCGTAACGGTCCCCAGGTAATGCCGACAAGAAGACCGACGAGGCGAAACCCATCTGAACTCCTACTGAGCCTGAGTGTGACATTCTCCATACAGTCCGGTCTGTTCGTCTGATACATCGCATGGCAGGCCTAGGGGGCGGTAAACGTCAGTCCCCCAATAGCGGTACAAGTCGTGCCGGAGTGAAGCCCAATACACCCTGAGATAACACTGGAAACCTACCAGTATATCTCGTTTGCCCTGGCCAGGGACTACTCGTGTAATGGCTCTCCTAGACACAGCGCGATGTCAACCCCCAATACCGGGAGAGACGAATCCTGTCTAACCGTCACTGCCTCCAAGTGCTTCGGGACTGCACCCAACCACTACCTGTTTGCACGACTCCTTTGAGCCATGGTAGGGTAGTGATCAAAGTACAGTGGGAACACACTCGAGGCGGAGTGACAGTGTCAAGTCAGCGGACTAAGCTGTACTCATGTCACCTGGGAACTGATAACTGACGATAGGTATAATACCAACTAGTCAGTTCCCGACGAGTCCTGTCCAGTGTACCCGTAACCTAACGAGCACCCGCATACTATCTCAAGTACGACGTACTGACGGCTGTGGGACAGACCGTCTCCCACACTGGGATGAGAAGCGCATGCGCTGGTCTACTCCGGAGTATCGATGCCCTGTCTCGATAGTCCTGCGACCAGGGACCTGCATAAGGATGTGCTTATAGATTACCCAGCCCCACTAGTGTGACGGCCATCACATCGCTGGTAATCAAGCAAAGATCCTAAGGGCTCTACTAATGTGTATAGGCGATATACAAAAATAAACACATGTACACATTGAAGTAGAAACAAACCAAGTAGCATACTACTATTTTGAGCAAGATTGTATATACAAGGTGAATATCCCAAGCATCCATTAAGTAATATACAAACCAGTATGATACAGTAATGGCCTCTAGGGCATATACACTAACAGATCCAATATAACATATCACAGCTACACATAATATCACATATCATCAACGTAAGTAAATATGCGCATCCCAATTGTCGTTGACATATAGCAACGAAACCGGCGATATCACATATTACACTTACGGTCACAGAAAAGAAAGTGTAAAACTACAACATTTAGAATCCACAATCACTTTAGATATCGTAAATCCGAAATATCACATACTTCGCATTTCATGCCTAACTCTATGAATTCCACATATTGTATCATATTCCAGATAAATAGACAGTATTAAACTTTCCGAACAGATAATCAAATACCCAAAATTTCCTAAATTGCTCAACGCTTGAGCGGAGTTCAAATAATCCCAGAATATGTCACAGTATCGGTGATCCAGCCGTAGAAGGGTCAAGCCAACGCCTCACATGTGGCACGCCGTACTGCCCCAAACCCGAAGGTTCAAAAGGCAGTTCAAGACGGTCACATAATCGAGTTAAGGTTTGTTGTCTTCTAGAGGGTCCACCGCTTAACTTGTACAATTCTCCGAAAGATTTAAACCCGATAAAAATTCAACACTTGAAAGTTTGCCGTACCGGGAAACAGTGAGTTAATGATATCCGTTCAAATAGTTTAACAGTTTCTAAATATCCGGAAAGAATTACGAATTTAAATATTCCGATCGAATCTACTATTACAAAACAAACCCCAGAAGTCTTAACACTTAAAAAAGATTAAAAATACCCAGAAGCATCAACAAGCACCTACGGATATTACTATGAAAAACACGTGTCACCAATCCATAATTCCGCCGCGGAACCGCCGCGAAAAGCATGTTTTCGCCGCGGTTCCACCGCCGTTTAGAGGAATTGTGGGCCCGTGTTTCATGGTAATTCTTAGAATTCCCTGCTGATTTTTTTACGTATTTTTAATTCAGAAAAATCCCAGTTTTTGAAAAATATCCAGAGAAGGGTCTATTTACGTCGGTTCGGGTTCGATCGGAGTTTTAACTTCGTAAACACGTCGCCTAATGCTCTAGCTAGGCTCTGATACCACTGTAGGGTTCCTAGGCACTCTTGTGAAGGTTCATAAGGCATCAAACATGCCCGGATAAAAATTTAGACGTGCCGAACAATCCAAAGCCGGGATCTTTGCTAGATTATTAGGGTTAAACATGCAAGATGATAACTTTTATCTAAGTGTGAGGGATTACAACCTTTGTAGTCCGCTCCTTCACTTCACAAGCTCCGAGTAGAAGTCCCTTTGCCGCGATCCACAATCTCCCGGACTCATGAGAGGCTCCACGACTCGAACGATCCATGCTAGCTTGAAGTGTTCCAAATCTCCGATGATCTACGTCGAAGTTGCAAAGACTCAAGCTTTCTCACTCTAAAGAGATGAACACACTAATCTCATAGGCTAGATAAGATGAGGATGAGAGAGTAGTATTTTTGCTTTCTTTTTAAATCATTTTCTCATATTTATTCATCACATAAAGAATTTCTAGTGAGCTTTTTCAAGAGAGAAGAAGATGATGATGGAAAATGATAATGATCATTCCTTTTGTGATGAATAGAAATAAAAGTATATGATTGATATATAAACCATGGTCAAGGATGAGTGGCTAATAATGTGTAGAGAAACAACTAGAGTTAGGGTTTGGTTTGGTTAGCAATGGGTCATCAAAAAAATATCTTAACCATGACAAAAGAAAATGCTTCTAGAAGGTGCATGAAGCATCTAACCCTAATCAAACCCTAACCTCAATTAATCATCCTTAAACATGTTTAACAATTAATCATATCATGTCACAATAATATATATCACATATATATTATATATTTGCAACAAAAGAAAATAATACAATTAACATATATCGCATATATATCAATGTATCATCCAGTGAGAAAATGAAATAATAAAGCGAGCCAATATTAGATAATGTAATACAATATATCATATATATTATTATACATTAAATCATCGAATCAACACTTGATTCGATGATCCGGCTATATCGAATATTACCGACTAATATATCATGTACCGATTCATCGAATCAACACTTGATCCGATGTCCCAGTTCATATCTAAATATCGCGAGAATATAATACGGTATCTCATATCGCATTATTCTCGGTCCTGCACATATCACATATGTGCCTCTACTCCGTTTCGCCTGAGCCAAGAAACCTCTGTGTAGGACTCTAAAGAATCGTCAATACGCCGGAAGCAGGTGATGATCATATCAAACACCCACAAGCTGCAAGCGGTCAGCTAAACGTAACAGCCACCCGGGTATTGAGCGATCAGAAGATCAACAAGCTAGCCTGTGCGTTCTCATGTGAATCCAATCAGTAACACTCCCGTACAGTCCGGTCTGTTCGTCTAGTATGTCGCATATCAAGTCTAGGGGTGGTATACGTCAGACCCCAGTAACCGATAAGTCGTGTCGATGTGTGGCTCATAACGGGTCGAGAAACTACTAGTAACACTTACCAGTAAATCTCTATATCAGCCCTGGCCAGGGACTTCCAGTTATAGCCAATCGAACACAGCACAACATCAACTCCCTATACCGGGAGAGACGAATCCCCTCCTATCGCTCATTGCCTCCATGTGATTCGGGACTGTACCAGTGTCACCGGAGAACTGCCATCTAACGTGTGGTATATCACCATCTGGGAGTTCTCGGCGAGTCCGTCCACTGTACCCAGTCTCCACTGAGCACCCGTACACCATCTCTGATGTCAAACACCGATGGATATGGGATCATCTATCGCCCATCATATGGGTCAAGATGCGTATACGCTAGTCTACTTTGGTGTATCGATGCCCTGTCTCGATATACCCTCGATTAGGAACAGTTATAGGATGTACTCATCGACTACCGTGGCCCCACTAGTATGATCTCATCATAGTCCCAGTAGTCGAGTACAGATCCTAAGGGCTTTATCAACATGTGAGAGTAAAACAGTAAACCAATACAAGTCAACATGTTAAGATAAAGTGAAACCAAATAGCATACTATCATGACGAGCAAGAAAGGCATCTCTATATATATCCAAGCATCCATTATAATATACATCATATGTACAACAATGGCCTCTAGGGCATATACATAACTAACAGTGTTTTACCTCGATCACTTGACGTTTGTACGACGAGATTGAGGGTCGTTTGATGGTTTTGAAAGCGTGGTCTATAGGTTCTAACCTATAGGCATTAGCGTGTCGTTTTGGGTATTCCCGATGTGATTTTAATACGCGTTCCGATTTTGTTATCTATGTAGGTACCATCATGTGGATTCCATACGATGAAGAAGATGAAGGCGACATCGACACCGACACGCAGGATACAAGGTGAGTAGATTATATCTACGGGGGAAGTCGGGTGGATGGCGTATAGCACCCGCGCAGTTCGATGTCTAGTATACTATATATACTATATATATGATAGCTTATTGTGTGTCATGGATATTTGTGATGAGATTAGGTGTACTATGATTAGATTAGGGCGTAGAAGTAAACTAGTATAGTTCCTAGTTGCGAACCCTAGAATAGGCTTACACCCACATGCACACACATGCATATTTGTTATACATATACCTAGATGACGAGGATTGTGGATGATATTTGGAGATGAGTCGATGAGATTGGGCATAGTGCCATGAGATCGGTGATATGATATGATTCGTATTTGGGATACGACATGAGATTTTTAGCCGGCCTTTAGACGTGTGTTTCACACACGCATTTATATTTATATAGATGGTATCGATTTGTACTAGACTTAGATCAGTACCCCAGATCATGAGATATGATGATAATGATACCTGATATTTGATGAGAGGAATGTGATATTGACCCGTACCCAGCTTTTGGGATGCCGTACGATGATTTACCGTACGAGCATTATATTGATGATAGATCCGCACTCATGACTCGAGGATGTCATATGTTATTGTATCGTACGCGGTACCTTTGAGGCGGGATCACCGACTATTATATTTATATATATATATATATATATATATATATATATATATATATATATCGACTCAGATTTAGGCGGCTTCCATACCCCTCCTGATTGACTTGTTAGTTAGAGCTGTAGTTTTGCTAGTAGATGTTAGGTTAGGTTGATGTCATACCTATTTCAAAAACTAACGAATCGGGAGTATTTTAAAGACAGGCAAAGGAATTCTACGGATATTTTCAAAAGACGCATCTTTTCTTAAAAACACCGTAGCCCTTATTTTACTAAAAACCCCGATTCGTCTTCTTTCAAATGGAAAAACAGTATGATATGGATGCATTGATGTAGCTTCTGCATTGTTGTGTTTATTATTCATTTGCTGCATATGCTTGCCGTTTGCATCGCATTGCATGATAAAAATGGTTATTGTTATATTAAACTCATGATGTTAGGACACCAGCACCATTATCGATGATGCATATGTTCCACGTACACTTGCTTGCCGGCTCACACACTTCATCATCGATAATTGCCATGTCACTACACTGTAGTACTGTTGCATTCAGGATATGATCTCTTTCATGGCATACTTGTGTACATACCCATTGTACACTCATATTTACATACATAAGTATTTGCACATACATAGATGATTCTGGCTTGATTAGGGATTTGGGAACCGCAAGATACTCTTTAAAACTGATTCATTTTTAAAAGAGCGGTCTCCCTCAATATGTGCATATTACTATTCCATATTGCATGATATACTGATATGCTTACATTTCTTTTACATGTCGCATACATCATGCTTTTGATTATACGCATTGAGATATGTTGTTTCCATGATATTTCTGGATTTGGGAACCGTGGATATTTCCAAAGAGAGTATGTAATTGTTTTAAAAACCCGGTTACCCTTGATATGATATTTCAGTGCGTCCACCATGTGTTTTCCCGGTGCTGAGAGCGACATATGAAACCCGATTCGAGGAGCGGAAGAGGCCGATTGCGGGTACATGGTGGACCCAGTATGGTACCCCGGGGCGAGAACGGATCTGCTGTATAGCTAGACGGTGAGCCTGGCAGAGGGACCACTACCTACCGGTGATTGTATTTGAGCTCGGCGGATATCCGGAGGATACCGACCGGAGTTGAGAGATGATATGGGCCGACCCGGACTGCCGGGGCCCGATATATGAGGATTTTCGTGCCAATGCAAGGCACAGGTTTCATGATGTTTTCGAGTGTCGATGCTTGACACTCGGGTTCCATGATTTTGATATGTCGCGAGCGACACATGTTGATTTACATCCTCATACTTCCATGCATATGCTTTATTATGTTTGCATGCATGATGCTTATTGTCATTGGATGACACGTGGACGAGATCCACATACATACAGACATTGATTACATAGTTAGATGATATCCACATACTACTAGACTTCATGTTATAGTTAATATTTATTCATATTGATTGCATTGATCTTACCTCATGTTCATGATATGTTATTACCTGAGGCACTGGCACGAACACTTGGCACTACACTCATGTATGTAGGGTTCCTAGGCACACTCATGAGGTTCTACAACTGATCAACCATGCCAAAATCAAAAATTTCCATGTGCCAAAGAACCCTAATGCTAGATTGTTACTAGAGGTAAGGCGAAACTAAGCAAGCAAACTACTTTGCTACTAAGTGAAAGAGACTACAACCTTTGTAGATCCGGTCCTCCACTTCTCTAGCTCCGTGTTGACGTCCCTCCACTGCGATCATCGGAATCCTGGACTCTACCGTCGGTTTCATCGGAGAAATGGGCGGGCTAGGTCGTCGACTTCGATGCCGAAGATGATCTACGTCGTGGCGACTCAAACTCAAGCTCCATCTTCACTAGGTCATGAAACTTGTGAAGATAACACACTCTACTACATAGCAAGTGGTAAAGGATGAAGAAATAGGAAGTGGGTTCACTTTGGATTTGGATTTCTCACTTGGATTCATCACTTGGAATTTTCTAGCAATGGTTTTCTTCTCTTCATGAAGAAGAAGAAGAAGAAGAAAGAAAAGAATGAATGAATAATATCCAAAAAAATCAAGTGATGCTTATCATGTTGCAACCATGGGTGAGTAAACTCTTGTAAAGATTAAACCATAGTTTAGGTAAATAGTTAGGTCAAAGGAAAAAACAAAATGGTTACCCTTTTTCAAAGATGCTTGAAGCAACATGAAGCTTCTAGCATAAAAACAAAGAAAGCAACCATTCTATTTTACCAAAATAAATAAATAAATACAACCCTAACCATTAACCTAAACTTGGTGTAAGTCATACACACACCCAAGTTTGCATGTATCATCAAACATGATACAAACTAGTGCACAAAAATATATCATATATACAATGTGCACAATCTAGTGAGAAAAAATAATCTTAAGTGAACCAATACTAGTTAATGTAAAGTAATATATCAAATATATAATTATACATTAAATCATTAAATCAACACTTGATTTAATGATCCGGTCATAATGCATATAACCGACTAATATCAAGTGTATCAATATATCGAATCAACATTTGATTCGGTAACCCGGCAATATCTTATATAACCGTCCAATGATACAAATCGCGAGAATAGAATACAGTATCACATACTGGTATTATTCTCGGTCTTACACATATCTCATATGCGCTCCTATTTCATTTCGCTTGAGCCAGGAAACCTCTGTGTAGGACTCTAAAGACTCGTCAATACGCCGGCAGTAGGTGATGATCATATCAAACACCCACAAGCCGCAAGCGGTCTGCTAAACGTAACGGCCACCCGGGTATTGAGCGATCAGAAGATCAACGAGCAAGCCCGCTCTCACTCCTGTAAATCCAACCAGTAACACTTACCGTACAGTCCGGTCTGTTCGTCTGATATGTCGCATATCTCGCCTACGGGTGGTAAACGTCAGACCCCAGTAGCTTGATAAGTCATGCCGATGTAAGGTCCATAACATAGCGTGAAACTACTGATAACTCTTACCAGTATATCACTGCAACCCTGGCCAGGGATTTCCAGTTATAGCCAGTCGAGCATAGCGCAACATCAACCCCCAATACCGGGAGAGACGAATCCCCTCCTATCGCTTATTGCCTCCATGTGAATCGGGACTGTACCCAAAAACCACCTGTTTGCACGACTCAGTAGAGCCGTGGTAGGGTGGAAATCAAAGCACAGTGGGAGACACACAAGACTCTATGACGATCTCGGGTCAACAGACTAAGCTGTACCAGTGTCACCAGAGAACTGCCATCTGACGTAAGGTATAATACCATCTGGGAGTTCTCGGCGAGTCCGTTCAGTGTACCCAGTCACCACTGAACACCCGCATACCATCTCTGATGTCAAACACCAATGGATATGGGATCATCCATCGCCCATCACATGGGTCGAGAAGATATACGCTAGTCTACTCTGGAATATCGATTCTCCGTCTCGATATTCCCACGACTAGGAACATTAAAGGATGTGCTCATGGACTACCCAGGCCCCACTATTATGATCTGCATCATAGTCCTGGAAGTCGAGCATATATCCTAAGGGCTTTATCAACATGTAATAGAGAGACTGAAAGTATACATGTTAAGATAAAGAGCAACCAGATAGCGTACTATCATGTCGAGCAAGAAAGTCCTACCTATATATGTCCCAGCATCCACTACAATATACATCCTATGTACAGTAATGGCCTCTAGGACATACATATAACTAACAATGTATAGATGTTACATTGCCACCTTATCATGCTTCAGACTTATTCATTTGTGTTTTATATATATTGATCGTATTGACCTAGGATTATGTCATACATACGATTTCTGCTCTGTGATGTTTTCTATTCACGAGTTGGCAACTCACTACCGTTGTGCCATAGTTCTTACAGGTTTTGCAGTACAGGTTTCTTTGCGGCTTTTCTGGCACACTGTTTCCTTTCTGGGTGATTGCATTGGTAGGTGGGTTCACCAGCATCGTGACCACCCTTGTATTTATTTTATCAGTTGTATCTAGTAATTCCATCAACCAAAACTTGTATATTGTTTCAGACTTAGAAAACCAATTATGTATTATTTCGACCTTAGAGTCGCGCGTTGTAGTATTATGGTTTTCATGCTGATTTGGAGTTTTCCTTTGAGTTTTGATCCTCACCCTTTGGCGTTGTATATTATATTGCTTACGTGGTTGTGACCGTAAATTAATGAAGAGCTAGCTCCCGCGTTGGGATGCCTTTCATCATTGCATATATATTATTCATGTTGTACCCCGTTCGGGGCCATTATTTACAAAGGAAACTCTGCCGAAATTTTCAGAAAAGAATATAGATTTTTAAAATGCATATTCGGCTTTTATATTTAAAAACCTTGTTTTCCAAAACATGTTTTCCTTCCTTCTTAAAACTAGTTTCTTTATTTACTCCTTAAAATGGTTTTAGATTTCTGGGCTTTTGGCTTACTAGAATTAGATGGGGTCCTATAGACTTCATATGATTCAAGTGCCAGTCACGTGCTATTTCGGGTCGTGACAGGACGGAACCACCTGAAGTTCTGTCAAGAACTTCCTCATCCAGACGGCTTCTTTTGCGGCATCAGATGTGTAACGACACGAAGTTCGACCTATGACCGGCATTTAACCACGTAACGTCTACAGGCGTAACGCGACTAAGTATGCTGAAACCCAGAAATCAAAACCATTAATAGTAGTGAGTGTTGAAAACATTTGTTAAAAACATTTAGAAAAACTTAAGTAGTTTAGTAACATTCTTTAAAGATCAAATTATTTTCTTAAAAATTTTGGCAGCATTTCCTTTGTAAAACTAACCCCGAAATCGGGTACAAGACATGATATGAGTAAAATAATAACAATATAATAAAGCATCCCAAACGGGAGCAATCATGCCCAACGGCGGAAACAATCACCACAAGAGTAATATAAAATGCCGTAGCGAAGAAATGAGCAATAAGTGAAAAACATACAAATGATAAAAACTGCATAAGTAAAGTCGGCTCACACGAGCTCGACACCAGAGTATAAATAATATTCATCATCGTCCTCACACTGGTCTCTAAGTCAATACATGAAAAGTAGATGGAGAGTACTAGATACAAAAGTGTGTACAAATGGAAATAACCGGATACCACAACCCACCTAGCAGCAAAACAGCTCACGCACCAACTGAAGTGGTATCTGTAACCAAAAATACAAGAAAGCAGCCTGCCGCGACTACACTGAGGGGCAACCTGCAAATACTATGGCAGAACGGGAGTGAGTTGCCAACTCGTGAATAGAAGATAACATATAAAGGTAATCACGAGTATGCACGTACCGCGCTATTCTAACATATGCCGGCAGATAATATCTATATGTGATGAGCAGGATGTGCAGTAATCATACATAAGTACTCTATCAGGTAATATGACTACAGGATGAGATGAATAATAATGAATGCTGAGTATGGGATAAAATAACATCTACACGGAATGTCAACGTGGAAAAAATAATCGGTGTCCGTCAATGCACCCAAATCCCAATAAAACTCAGGCGTCGTCACCCTCATCGGCCCTCAAATCCTGTAAATCTCTGAGAATCGTGAATGCCCAATATCGGCACTCAAAATATCATGAAATAATCGTGTCCAGTATCGACACGCAAATCCTCATATATCGAGTTCCGTCTGCGGAATCGGCCCTCGGCCCCAGCAGTACGGATCCTCCCGTATCCATCTATCGACTCGGGTCCGTATCCTCTGGATAACCGCTAGGTCCAACCAATCACCGGTAGGTACTAGCCACCCTGCCAGGCTCATCGTCTGCTCCACAAAAACATTTCTCGCCCCGGGGAACCATACCGGGTCCACCATGAACCCGCAACGGATCATCCAACTCCTCGAATTGGATTTCAAACACACGTCTCAGAACCGAGAAAACGCGTGGTGGACACACCAAAATATCATATCAAGAGGAACCGGATTTTTAAAACAATGCATGCTTTCTTGAAAAATTACCACGGTTCTCAAATCCAGCAATCACATGAAATCCAAATCCAATGCGTAAATCCATGCGATGTAATATATGCATCATAAGTCGTACTATGAGAAAAGGGGAGAAACCGCTTTTTAAGTAGATTCAGTTTTTAAAAGGTATCATGCAGTCCTCAGTTTTTACCAAAAATCAGCTTATCTAGGTAGGTACAGTTTGAATATGCAAAAGTATGGATATGCAAATGAGTAAGTGCACAAGTAACACAATCATGTCAAATCATATATGAGGTGAGCTACAATATATTGTCCATGTACATTGTATAGTGTGAGTGTCATGTCAATTACTAACGGTGTGTGTAACATGCAGATTAGTGCTCGTGCAACATGAACCGTTAGTAACATTGCGGTGTGTTATTAATTCTAAGCTCATATGGATATAGAAGGGAATGCGGTATGCAACAAATAGTATCCATGAACAGTCAATGTATGTAAATGCAATATGCTGCTACAATGTCCTATCAGCCCTGACCCATAACGCCATACGGGTGATTTCCCCGTAGATGTTAAATCTACTCACCGTAGTCTCGTGCTAAGTGTAGCCATCGACCTGTTTCCCCTTCTTCGCGGCGTCCGCCGTACTCGCCTGCGAACCTAGAATTTCATAAAATAATACACATAAGCTCAAATCTACAAAAACGCGACATTAAAACCAAACGAGAAACCCGCGTCGCGAACCCAACGCGTGTGTGTCCGATACGCTAAAACGTGTGATTACGCGCCTGAAGCTACCCCGACACGTCGCGTTACGCAGAAAACCCCAAACCCACACACGTATCACACGTGTCGCGAAGGTTAAAAGTATAGGAAATAGGGTAAATGGTCCCAGATTTTTCTACAGATATAATTTTACAAAATTGCATATACCACAGGTCTTAGAAATGTAGCAGACACCAACAGAACAAACCCCAACACCCAGGACCCCATCTGGCCGCAATTTGCGGCCAGAAAGAATATTCCGGTGGCCAACCTAGGGAGTGGTGCTCCCATGCTTTGTGTGTGTTCTCTAAACCTAGTGTATATGCACCAGTAAATACAATTTTAGCCTGAAGTCAATGGGTCACAAGCAGATCACAACAAAACCCAAAACCTAGTTAAAAACCTATTTTTACACTAAATCAATACATTAGGGTATTTTAGTGAAACCTGAAGCAAATATTTGGTTAAAACAACACTATAAGCACATAACTAAGCTAATCAAGCCATAAAAATATTAACTTATCACAAGCTTCACTAATTTCCCTTCAATATCATAAAAAAAGCACAAAAATACGATTTTTAGCAAATAAGGCTACAAGTTATGATCTAAGGTGTTAAGGGTGAGTTTGATACCTTCAAAAGACCCTAGAAGAACCCAATTTCCAGCCCTTGCCCTCAAAGCCACTGACTTGCTACCAAACTCCTCAAAAGAGCTACAAATCCTTAGGTTTTTGTGAAGGAAATAAGGGATTTTGTGTAGGGTTTGTATTGGGGTCAAAAGAGAAGCAAGAGAAGAAGAGTATGATGATGATGATGATGTAGCTGCTGCTTATCTCTGCTGGGAGAGCAGAAAATGAGAGGGAGAGAGGGAAAATGAGTGAAAACAAATGGTCAAAAGTCAAGCTCACTTCACCTAACCCCCATACCTCCCATTCCTTCAATATTATAAAGAAAAAAGAGGTTTTAAAATGATTAATGTGGGGATTTAGGAACCATGCAAGAAGAAATAAAATGGTTACACTTAACCTATAATACAAAAAGTGATAAGTGTGCATGTGTACACTAAACCTAGCTTAAGAAAGTAATTAAGAAAAAATCTAATTAAGGTAGACACAAGCTAAATTATAATTAATAAACCCCATATATATATATATATAAAAACACCTCTCATCACAATTAAAACTAGTTTAATAAGGAAATAAGATTTACGGGTTTTTATGAAAAACACGCATCATTACTAACTAACGCGAAATTAACCTAAACGAATTTCAAAGCGTTACAATCTACCCCCGTTAATAAAATTCGGTCCCCGAATTTAAAAATCTAGCTACGCGTACCTTCAAAGAGATGGGGATATTTCTTCCTCATCTCGCTCTCGGTCTCCGAAGTGACCTCCTCGCTGCTTGGGCCACGCCAAAGGACCTTGACGGACGGTATATCCTTCGATCTCAATTTCTTCACCTGTCGATCTAAGATGACCACCGGCTGCTATGCAAAAGAAAGGTCGCGCTCCAGTTGGATCTTCGGGTGCTGAATCGCATGCGAAGGATCATGAAAATACTTGCGGAGCATCGAAACATGAAATACTGGGTGAACATCTGGGAAACTGGGCGGAAGGGATTACCAATAAGCAACTGCACCAACACGCTCGAGGATCTCGAAGCGGCCCACGTACCTGGGACTAAGCTTCCCCTTCTTCCCAAATCTCATCACACCTTTCATTGGGGAGACTTTCAAGAAAACATGATCACCAACAGAAAACTCAAGTCTGCGCCGACGACGGTCCATATAAGATCTCTGCCTACTCTGGGCTGCTCTCATCCTATCGCGAATCAACTGGATCTTCGCGGTCGTCTCCTCAACAATCTGCGGCTCTAAAATACTGCTCTCGCTGAGCTCTTTCCAACAGACGGGCGATCTGCATCTCCTACCATATAGAGCCTCGAATGGTGCCATCTGAATGGTCTCCTGAAAGCTGTTGTTATAGGAGAACTCTACTAAGGGTAAATGATGATCCCAACTACCTCCAAAGTCTAATACGCACGCTCGGAGCATGTCTTCGAGAGTCTGAATAGTCCGCTCTGACTGGCCGTCGGTTTGCGGATGAAATGCTGTGCTGAAACTCAAGCGGGTGCCCAAAGCCTCCTGAAGCCTCTGCCATAGTCGACTGGTAAACTGGGTGCCTCTGTCGGACACGATACACGTCGGGACTCCATGCAGTCGTACAATCTCGTCGATGTATATCTGAGCATACTGAGCAAATCTGAAAGTCGTCTTTACCAGCAGGAAGTGAGCCGCTTTCGTCAAACGATCCACGATCACCCAGATATAGCCATACCATCGACTAGTCCTGGGTAGACCCACAATGAAGTCCATAGAAATCTGCTCTCATTTCCACTCCGGAATGGGTAACGGCTGTAGCTCTCCCGCGGGCCTCTGGTGCTCGGCCTTGACTTGCTGACAAGACAGACATCTCGACACGAAATCTGCGATGTCCCACTTCATTTCATCCCACCAGTAAACATCTCTCATATCATGGTACATCTTGGTGGAACCCGGATGAACACTGTACACCGATTGATGTGCCTCCTCAAGAATCTCACGCCGCAGTCCCTCAGCATCTGGTACGCACAGTCTAGTCCCAAATCGCAGTATCCCATGATCATCGATCACAAACTCGGAAAATCTTCCCTGTCCAATCTGTGCCATGATCTCTGAACAACGGTCATCACTGTACTGTGCCTCATGTATACGGTCAAGCAACTGTGGGCATGCACGAACATGCGCAAGCTGTCCCCCGATCGGCGTGAACTCAAACTGCACTCGGTTGTCGCATAAAATCTGCCAATCTGCCGTCGACTGCCTCTGCTCTGCGATCAAACAAGATAGGCTACCCCCGGGGCTCCTACTCAAAGCATCCGCTACTACATTCACCTTGCCCGGGTGATACAAGTTCTCACAATCGTAGTCCTTTACTAGTTCCATCCAACGGCGCTGTCTAAGATTCAGGTCCCGCTGCTGAAATATATACTTTAAGGTCTTGTGATTAGTGAATATCTGGCATGACTCGCCGTATAGGTAATGTCGCCAAATCTTGAGTGCAAAGACCACAGCAGCCATCTCCAAATCATGAGTGGGGTAGTTCTGTTCATGTTTCTTCAACTGCCGTGAAGGATACGCGACCATCCTGTCATGCTGCATCAATACGCACCCTAGTCCCACTCGAGAAGCATCACAAAAGACCACAAATCCGCCCGATCCTGAAGGCAATGATAACACCGGCGCCGTAGTCAGTCGAGTCCGTAGCTGCTGAAAACTGTGCTCGCACTCCTCCGTCCAATCGAAAGGAACTCCCTTCCGGGTCAACCCGGTCAACGGTGCTACAATGCGGGAGAAGTCCTGCACAAATCGCCTGTAGTAACCGGCCAACCCTAGAAAGCCGCGGATCTCCGTAACTGATGTGGGTCTGGGCCAACGCTGAACAGCCTCGATCTTCTTCGGGTCCACACATATACCATCTCGTGTAATCACGTGACCCAAGAAGTCTACGCTATCAAGCCAGAATGCGCACTTGGAGAATTTTGCGAAAAGCTGGTGCTCCCTCAAAGTCTGCAGTGTGATCTGCAGATGCTGCTCGTGCTCCTCTCGGCTCTAGGAATACACCAAAATATCGTCAATGAATACGATGATGAACAGATCAAGATACAGCCTGAAAATATGGTTCATCAAGTCCATGAATGCTGCTGGGGAATTGGTGAGTCCGAACGACATCACCAAAAACTCATAATGGCCGTAGCGCGTGCGGAAAGCTGTCCTCGGAATGTCCTCCTGTCGAACCCGCAACTGATGGTATCCTGATCGTAAATCGATCCTCGAAAAGTATCATGCCCCCTGAAACTGGTCGAACAAGTCGTCGATGCATGGCAAAGGATATCTGTTCCGCACGGTAACCCTGTTCTGCTGGCGGTAGTCGATACACAAACGCAAACTGCCGTCCTTCTTCTTGACAAACAGGACCGGAACACCCCAAGGAGACACACTAGGTCGAATAAGTCCCTTATCCAGCAAATCTTGCAACTGACCCTTCAACTCTCTAAGTTCCGCCGGGGCCATCCGATAAGGAGGTATAGAAATAGGCCCCGTGTCGGGAATCAAATCAATACAAAAAGCAATATCGCGCTCAGGCGGTAGCCCAGGAAGCTCGTCAGGAAATGCATCAGGGAACTCGCTAACAATCGAAACCTGATCCAACGGAACCTCTGTAGCTCTAGTATCGCAAACATAGGCGAGAAATCCCTGACATCCCTTCCTCAAAAGCTGCCTAGCGCGAAAAGAAGAAATCAAACTGTGAGGAGCGGCACCATGGTCCCCTTGCACAACAAAAGCCGACTCGCCGGGAAAACAAAACCTAACTGTCTTCTCGCGGCAGTCCACAGACGCATAGCACGTGGCTAACCAATCTATGCCCAAAAGAACGACGAAGTCCAACATCTCAAGAAGGATCAAGTCGACAGGCAACTCTCTCTCGTCAATACGGACAACACAGGATCGGAACACGTGTCTAGCAACAAACGACTCTCTCACAGGGGTGGTCACAACAAGCGGCTGATCAAGCAAACCGGACTCTCTACCCAAACTCGGCACGAAGTATGTGGAAACATATGAGGGCATGGATCCGGGATCAAACAACACGTGTGCGTCAACAGAACATACGGAAAGGATACCTGAGACCACTCCATTGGACGCCTTCTTGTCCTGATGCGTCAAAGCAAAAACCCGTGCCTGTCCTGCACCTGCGACTGACTGTCCTCTGCTTCGGTCACCCCATCCTCTCTGAACGAACCCTCCACGGCCATGACCTCTCTGTGTGTAAGTCTGACGCAGAGCAACAGTAGGTACAATAGGCAACGCCCTCTGAGGTAGTGAAGGTGGTAAGGTGACATGCGGTACTGTTGTCTCCCCTCGGTGTATCTCAGGACAATCTCTAACGAGGTGAAGTAGACTGCCACACCTAAAGCATCCCTGCGACGACTGCTGACCCTCCCGTGGATACGAGCTAAACATCTGGCCTCATCCCGAATCTCTGCTACTCCTCGTGCCTGAACGAAACCTGTCGCGGCGTCTAAATGTCTGTCTACATTCTGATATACCAGTATGAACTCTCTTCGGCTGTGGGACTACCGAAGTCTCCGCAAGACGCTCCTCGACTACTAAGGCTGCATCTACAACTGCTGCATAGGTCTCGCAATGCTGTGCGCTGATCATAAGAAATAATGGGGTAAGCAAGCCTCGAACAAACCTCTTGACTCGCATCTCCTCAGTAGCCACTAAATATGGGGAATAGACCGATAACTCGGTGAACATCACGTCGTACTCTGCCACTGTCATCTCCGGAGTCTGACGTAAGGACTCGAACCTGCGCGCTCTAGAATCTCTGACACTCTGTGGAAAGAAGCGGGCAAGGAACACTGTCACGAACTCTGTCCAGGTCATAGGAGGAAGACCTGCTTCTCTGTCCTTCTCGACCGATTCATACCATTTCTGCGCAAGACCTTCCAGGCGAAAGCTCGCGAACTCTACCCATCTCGCATCTGAGCATCAGAGTGAATGACATATCCGAGCCATCCTATCAATGAAAGACTGTGGGTCCTCGGCTGCATCGGTGCCTGTGAAGACCGGAGGCTTCAGCCTTATAAACTCTGATAGCGATACTGTAATAACCTTTGTAGCTGTAGGAGCAACTGCCTGCACCGAAGGTACCATCGCGGTCCCTGCAACGGGTAGAACTACCTCTGGTCGCTGCGCTCGAAGTGTCTCAACTAGCGATCCCATCATCTGGCGCATCTCCTGCATATCGGATCCCATCATCTGGCGCATCTCCTGCATACCGGCCCCTAGCATAGTGATCTGGTCTGTCGAAGGAGGAACGGTCTGATCTGGTGCAAATGGGGTACTACCCGGGTCTGTCCTCGTCTCTGACGAATCAACTCTAATCTCGGCTCTCGCGGCCGCTCTCTGCGCCCTCGTAGTCTTTGGCGGCATAATGGCTGAAAAGAAAATAGGATTCGATAAGGATACGGAAATTGAATCGCAAGAATGTATATACTCATGAAGGAATTTAATCAATAAGTCCTAAGGTCACTTAGGTGAAGTACCGTGTCGCGAGTATGCCGCAGAACATACACACACTACGCTACTCTGCTTCAGCTACCTACTCCATCATACCAAGGTCATCCTACACCCCGAAAGGTAAAACCTACGCTCTGATACCAACTTTGTCACGACCCGAAATTCGACCCGTGACCGGCACTTAACCACGTAACATCTACAGGCGTAACGCGACTAAGTAAGCTGAAACCCAAAAATCAAAACCATTAAAAGTAGTGAGTGTTGAAAACATTTGTTAAAAACGTTTGGAAAAACATAAGTAGTTTAGTAACATTCTTTAAAGTTCAAGTTATTTTCTTAAAAATTTTGGCAACATTTCCTTTGTAAAACTAACCCCGAAATCGGGTACAAGACATGATATGAGTAAAATAATAACAATATAATAAAGCATGCCAAACGGGAGCAATCACGCCCAACGGCGGAAACAATCACCACAAGAGTAATATACGACGTCGTAGCGAAGAAATGAGCAATAAGTGAAAAACATCACAAATGATAAAAACTACATAAGTGAAGTCGGCTCACACGAGCTCGACACCAGAGTACAAATAATATACATCATCGTCCTCACACTGGTCTCTAAGTCATAACATAAAAAGTAGATGGAGAGTACTAGATACAAAAGTGTGTACAAATGGAAATAAAAGGATACCACAACCCACCTAGCAGCAAAACAGCTCGCACACCAACTGAAGTGGTATCCGTAGCCAAAAAATACAAGAAAGCAGCCTGCCGCGACTACTCTGAGGGGCAACCTGCAAATACTGTGGCACAACGGGGGTGAGTTGCCAACTCGTGAATAAAAGATAACATATAAAGGTAATCATGAGTATGCACGTACCGCGCTATTCTAACATATGCCAGCAGATAATATCTATATGTGATGAGCAGGATTTGCAATAATCATACATAAGTACTCTATCAGGTAATATGACTACAGGATGAGATGTATAATAATGAATGTTGAGTATGGGATAAAATAACATATACACGGAATGTCAACGTGGAAAAAATAATCGGTGTCCGTCAATGCACCCAAATCCCAATAAAACTCAAGCGCCGTCACCCTCATCGGCCCTCAAATCCTGTAAATCTCTGAGAATCGTGAATGCCCAACATCGGCACTCAAAATATCATGAAATAATCGTGTCCAGCATCGACACGCAAATCCTCATATATCGGGTTCCGTCTGCGGAATCGGCCATCGGCCCCAGCAGTACGGATCCTCCCGTATTCATCTATCGACTCTGGTCGGTATCCTACGGATAACCGCCAGGTCCAACCAATCACCGGTAGGTACTAGCCACCCTGCCAGGCTTATCGTCTGCTCCACAAAAAGATTTCTCGCCCCGGGGAACCATACCGGGTCCACCACGAACCCGAAACGGATCATCCAACTCCTCGAATCGGGTTTCAAGCACACGTCTCAGAACCGAGAAAACGCGTGGTGGACGCACCAAAATATCATATCAAGAGAAACCGGGTTTTTAAAACAATGCATGCTTTCTTGAAAAATTACCACGGTTCTCAAATCCAGCAATCACATGAAATCCAAAGCCAATGCGTAAATCCATGCGATGTAATATATGCATCATAAGTCGTACTATGAGAAAAGGGGAGAAACCGCTCGTTAAGTAGATTTAGTTTTTAAAAGGTATCATGCGGTCCCCAGTTTTTACCAAAAATCAGCTTATCTAGGTAGGTACAGTTTGAATATGCAAAAGTATGGATATGCAAATGAGTAAGTGCACAAGTAACATAATCATGTCAAATCATATATGAGGTGAGCTACAATATATTGTTCATGTCCATTTTATAGTGTGAGTGTCATGGCAATTACAAATGGTGTGTGTGTAACATGCAGATTAGTGCTAGTGCAACATGAACCGTTAGTAATTGTGCGGTGTGTTATTAATTCTAAGCTCATATGAATATAGCAGGGAATGCGGTATGCAACAAATAGTATCCATGAACAGTCAATGTATGTAAATGCAATATGCTGCTACAATGTCCTATCAGCCCGGACGCATAACGCCATACGGGCGATTTCCCCATAGATGTTAAATCTACTCACCGTAGTCTCGTGCTAAGAGTAGCCAACGACTTGTTTCCCCTTCTTCGCGGCGTCCGCCGTACTCGCCTGCGAACCTAGAATTTCATAAAATAATATACATAAGCTCAAATCTACAAAAACGCGACATTAAAACCAAACGAGAAACCCGCGTCGCGAACCCAACGTGTGTGTGTCCGATACGCTAAAACATGTGATTACGCGCCTGAAGCTACCCCGACACGTCGCGTTACGCAGAAAACCCCAAACCCACACACGTATCACACGTGTCGCGAAGGTTAAAAGTATAGGAAATAGGGTAAATGGTCCCAGATTTTTCTACAGATATAATTTTACAAAATTGCATATACCACAGGTCTTAGAAATGTAGCAGACACCAACAGAACAAATCCCAACACTCAGGACCCCATCTGGCCGCAATTTGCGGCCAGAAAGAATATTCCGGTGGCCAACCTAGGGAGTGGTGCTCCCATGCTTTGTGTGTGTTCTCTAAACCTAGTGTATATGCACCAGTAAATACAATTTTAGCCTGAAGTCAATGTGTCACAAGCAGATCACAACAGAACCCAAAACCTAGTTAAAAACCTATTTTTACACTAAATCAATACATTAGGGTATTTTAGTGAAACCTGAAGCAAATATTTGGTTAAAACAACACTATAAGCACATAACTAAGCTAATCAAGCCATAAAAATATTAACTTATCACAAGCTTCACTAATTTCCCTTCAATATCACAAAAAAGCATAAAAATACGATTTTTAGCAAACAATGCTACAAGTAATGATCTAAGGTGTTAAGGGTGAGTTTGATACCTTCAAAAGACCCTAGGGGAACCCAATTTCCAGCCCTTGCTCTCAAAGCCACTGACTTGCTACCAAACTCCTCAAAAGAGCCATAAATCCTTAGGTTTTTGTGAAGGAAATAGGGGATTTTGTGTAGGGTTTGTATTGGGGTCAAAAGAGAAGCAAGAGAAGAAGAGTATGATGATGATGATGATGCAGCTGCTTCTGTCTGCTGGGAGAGCAGAAAATGAGAGGGAGAGAGGGAAAATGAGTGAAAACAAATGGTCAAAAGTCAAGCTCACTTCACCTAACCCTATACCTCCTATTCCTTCAATATTATAAAGAAAAAAGAGGTTTTAAAATGATTAATGTGGGGATTTAGGAACCATGCAAGAAGAAATAAAATGGTTACACTTAACCTATGATACAAAAAGTGATAAGTGTGTATGTGTACACTAAACCTAGCTTAAGAAAGTAATTAAGAAAAACTCTAATTAAGGTAGACACAAGCTAAATTATAAGTAATAAACCCCATATATATATATATAAACACCTCTCATCACAATTAAAACTAGTTTAATAAGGAAATAAGATTTACGGGTTTTTATGAAAAACACGCATCATTAGTAACTAACGAGAAATTAACATAAACGAATTTCAAAGCGTTACAGGATGCAGCGATATATTCCGCTTCCATCGTCAAGTCAGCAACGGTTTCCTGTTTGGAACTCTTCCAACACACCGCCCCTCCATTGAGGGTAAAGACATAACCTGACATGGATTTGGCGTCATCCTTGTCACTCTGGAGGCTGGAGTCAGCAAAGGCCTCCATCTGGAGGTCTTTTCCGCCGTAAACCAAAAACATGTCCTTAGTCCTTCTCAGGTACTTCAGAATGTTCTTTACCGCTATCCAGTGCTTCTCCCCAGGGTTTGACTGATACCGGCTTACCACACTCAGTGCATAGCTACATCTGGTCTGGTACACAACATCGCATACATTATAGAGCCTACCACAGAAGCATAGGGTATAATAGACATGAGATCCCTTTCCAAATCAGTCTTGGGAGACATCTCTTTGGAGAGGGTGATCCCGTGACAAGCCGGTAAATTACCGCGCTTGGAATCTTCCATAATGAATCTTTTTAGTATGGTGTCGATGTACCTGGACTGCGAAAGTCCTAATATCCTCTTGGACCTATCACGATGGATCCGGATCCCCAGAATATAAGAGGCATCACCCAGGTCTTTCATGGAGAACCTGTGTGACAAGAACCCTTTGACAGATTGTAGCATAGGAATGTCATTTCCTATCAAGAGAATGTCATCCACGTATAAAACGAGGAATACGACAGTTCGTGCTACAATTTTACTATAGATGCATGGTTCATCTGGATTTTTGATAAAGCCAAATTCTTTGACTGTCTCATCAAAACAGATGTTCCAACTCTACGATGCCTGCTTCAGTCCATAAATAGACTTAAGCAACTTGCACACCTTCCCGCTGCTCCCACTCAGAATGAAACCCTCTGGCTGGTCCATATAGACACGCTCCTCTAAATTTCCATTTAGAAAAGCGGTCTTTACGTCCATCTGCCAAATCTCATAATCGTGGAAGGCAGCAATGGCAAGAAGGATCCGAATTGATTTGAGCATAGACACTGGAGAAAAGGTTTCGTCATAGTCCAAACCAGGTCTTTGAGGAAAACCCTTTGCAACAAGTCTAGCCTTATAGGTCTCAACCTGTCCATCTACACCAATCTTCCTTTTGAAGATCCATTTGCAGCCTACGGGTTTTACCTCTTCTGGGGCAACATCCAAAGTCCATACTTTGTTGGTGTACATGGACTCCATTTCGGTCCGTATTGCATCCAGCCATTTTACCGAGTCAGCGCTCTGAATGGCCTGCTGGAAGCTAGTCGGCTCATCATTATCAATGATGCAATCCTCTCTATCCCCGTCTACGAGAAAACCGTGGTATCTCTCGGGTGGATGAGACTGCCTACTACTCCTGCGGAGCGGCGCAGGAATGTCCTGTTCTTTCGAACCTTCTGGTTCTACTAAGCTTCCAGTAATAGCTTGTGGCTCTGGAATTTCTTCCAGTTCTATTGCTCTCCCACTTATCTGATTTTCCAAAAATTCATTTTCCAAGAAGCAGGCATGACGAGAAACAAAAACCTTTTTTTCCTCTGCGCAATAGAAGAAATATCCCTTGGAGTTCTTTGGATATCCCACAAACTTGCACTGTACTGAGCGTGCCTCGAATTTGTCCGCATGTTGCTTTTTGACAAAAGCTGGACATCCCCATGTCTTAATGTTCTTAAGATAGGGTTTCTTCCCACTCCACATCTGATATGGTGTGGTAGGCACTGTCTTAGTTGGAACTCGGTTCAAAAGATATGCAGCTGATTCTAGTGCATATCCCCAGAATGATCGCGGCAACTCAGCGTTACTCATCATGGAACGTACCATATCCAATAGGGTTCGGTTCCGTCTCTCCGATACACCATTATGTTGTGGGGTGTATGGAGGAGTAAGTTGAGAGATAATTCCATTCTCTTTTAGGTAACCCAGGAACTCGGCACTCAAGTATTCACCACCTCAATCAGATCTCAGTGTCTTGATACTTTTGCCGGTTTGTTTTTCTACTTCATTCTTGTATTCCTGGAATTTTTCAAAGGCTTCAGATTTATATTTCATTAAGAAGACATATCCGTACCTTGAAAAATCATCCGTAAAAGTAATGAAGTAAGAATAACCACTTCGCGCATGTGTAGACATTGGACCACATACATCGCTGTGTACGAGTCCCAAGAGCGAGCTCGCTCTTACTCCGTGTCCAGTGAACGGAGTCTTTGTCATTTTTTCTTTGAGACATGATTGACAAGTTGCATATGATTGATATTCGAACGGATCCAAATATCTTTCTTTATGCAAATTAGTTAACCTTGTCTCATTGATGTGACCCAGTCTACAATACCATAAGAAAGCATGATTTATTTCTGGAGACTTTCTTTTGTGTGTATTCTGGACATTGAAAATCTGTGGTTGGTTCAAAACGTATATACCGTTGCTTAATGTACCCGACCCAATCAGAACATGATTAAGGTGAATGTTTACAACATCGCTTACAAATGCAAAATCATAACATCTTTAGACATTAAAGATACAGATATGATATTATAAGTCGCACTGGGTACAAAATAACAGTCACGCAAAACCAAAACATGTCCATCTGACAATCCCAAGTGATAGTCCCCACGGACTCAGCATCCATGCCAGCTCCGTCTGCAACTCTGAGGGTCATATCACCTGCCTTCAAAACCCTACGCTTTCTCAGTGCCTACAAACAATTACAGATATGAGATCCTGATCCGGTATCTAATACCCAGGAAGTAGAGTTTACTGATAGACAGTTTTCAATAACATACACACCTGAAGCCGAAACCACAACTTGCTTCGGGTCCTGGTTCTTGGCCTTCCAAGCCCTGCAATCTTTCTTCTAGTGTCCTTTCTTACGACAATAAAAGCATTCTTCCTTCCCCACAATCTGTCCCGCTACCTTTGCCTTTCCCTTGGCCTCCACTTTACTAACACCGCCCCTTGGTTTGGTGGGGGTCTTCTTCTTCTTTCCCTTGGCTTTCGCCTTGGACCTAGAAGAGGAAGGTCCTCCAACAGACAAAGTGGATGTTTCCCTTACTTTCTGTAAGGTGCTCTCTGCACTCCTCAACATGTTGAGGAGTTCCGGAAGTTCAACTTTTTTTCCTTGCAAGTTGAAGTTCAGGATAAACTGGACGTAAGTGGAAGGGAGGGATTGGACAATCAAGTCAGTGTAGAGCTCGTTCTCTAACGTGGTCCCGAGGTCCGTGAGCTCTTCAATGTAGCCAATCATCTTAAGCACGTGTTCCGCTACAGATGATCCGACGGCCAATCTTGCCGAAAACAACTTTTTCGAGACTTCGTATCTGACGATACAGGATTGCTCTTCATATAGTTCCTTAGTATAGAGAAATATGGATTCAAGGTCTATATTCTCGTGCCTCCCCTGATGTTCATTGTCCATAGAGGCAAGCACGAGACACTTGGCCTTTGCGCAATCAATCTCCCAGGTCTTACGGATTTCCTTATCCGCGACGCTGGATTTGGGACCTGGGACAGGGAGAGCTTTGGTGGTAAGGAGATACCCCAACTTGTCATAAGTGATTGCCATTTTGACATTCCTGAGCCAATCTTTGTAGTTTGTCCATGTCAGTATATTTTTATCTAGTAGTAACTTAAGTCCGGTCATGATGTTTGGTCGCTGCAATTAGGAGAGAAGGAAGAATCACTTTAGCATGATACTCTTGCAAGTTTAGAGTGGTTTTTAGTTTGTCTAAAGAGGATGGCTCCCACTGTTTCTCAAATCCTTCCTCAAACCAAAAAAGAAGAATTAGTCGGGATCAATCTCACCGTACAATACTTGCTTAACCGTTCAGCCAGGCCAATGTTGGTACTTCGAGGGATGTTTTACGATGCTTTCGCGAAGTTCCTTAATTAAATAACCTCTTTTCCCTGTGGGCGTAGCCCCGCTAACACCTTTCTAGACACCTACTTGGTTTATAGCATTGATTGTTAAGTGAGAAAGTTTCCCGAGGAGTAGCATATACTCACAGTAGGATCGGGATCCAAATATCATCGTGTGATAAAGATGAAGGAATCCTACCAGAATCATCACACTCCAAATGGTATGCAGCACTAGCAAGTTTCAGTTTCTTTAGAAACTCCCGATGTGGATTTTTGCCCCATGCTCTTATGACCTTGACTTTGGCCAACAAATCATAAGTCACATGTCAAGTTCTACCCGTCATTTTCCAGGTTAATTTGAACCCACCCGTACCTACCCTTGACTTTGGCCAACAAGGCAGTACGACTGTCCCAAACCAACGCATCTATCTATGCTACATATGAATATCCAATAGCTACCAATCACTACGCCTTGACTTTGGCCAACAAACACAGCTTTAATACTATTGACTATCCATATGAAATGACGGAGGGCTACGAATGGTTTTGGCGAAACCGTGAACGTAGTGAACTTGATATAATCGAAGGAATGTGATAGCTTTTAAATGGAGTGGTTCAAGCTCCGCGTTTTAAAAGTTTCCTGTTTTGAAAAGAAACCGAGTGGTTTTGAAATTGTTCCAACTACTTAACTTTGGTTTATTTTCTTTCATTAATTTAATGCGTCCCATCAATTAATCCTACCATTGCAGAAAACATCGAAAATATGACGTACGCTTATGCCATCCGCATTCGCCACGGGGCCCCGTCATCACCCGTTAGGTTACTTAACTAACGACAAAGCGGGGGCTGTACTAGCGCGGATGCAAAACATAAGCAACGCCTACTAGATATCATATATAGATATATACATTCGTCAGATGCAATGATAGCCATTCCAGATCACAGATGTACACATTGGATATGCTAAGAATCCGTGTTTTGTTCGAGCCTGCAATGAAAAACGGATTACACGGTCGCGATGAATAGCCAAACCCCACCCTAGACCCCTACGGGTGAGGCAAACTACCCGCCAAGTACCCGAAGTGAAGCAACCTCCCTCAACAACGTGAATAGGCCACTCGGCACTTCAAAGTACCCGGTAGTTTGTGTACCCCACCTTGGGTCTATCCTAGGAGCAAAAACAGTAAAAGAAATAATATACAATGGCGGCTACAACCTCATCCCAGATGTGCGGCCATAAAAATAATATTACATCAATTTACATATTATATCAAATGAAAGAAAAAGAAACTCCCATCTCACAAAACCCCGGCTATTCATCCGCGACAATCCAACGAGTTCATATACACAATCCAACAACATTACAGATCACAGATATGCACAACCCTCACTAATCGACGTATAGCGATTAGTCGACGTTCAGTGCATATATCACATCACATATATAACCATTTAGCAAAAGTTTGTAGAACTTCGATCAAAACACCAATTTGTAACTACCCCAAACACAACATTGTTTTTTGGATTATCTACGCAGAAACAAAATATCTTTAAAAACCCAACACAGTACACTGAACAAACTGCAGGAAATCCGAGTCGCGGCCGAGTCAACTCGGCCGCGGATCCACGGCGAAACGCGTAGTTTCGTCGCGCTTCGGCGGCGCGTTGACCGAGTCGTGGGCTCGTTTTTCCTGGTTGTTTCTAAAAAACCCCTGCACTGATTTTTAAGGTATGTGGAATTATTTTTAGAGCATTTTTAAAAATCGGCAGAAAGTATATGTTTTTGACATGTTTCGCGATTTTTTTTCGGATCGAAGTTCTAAACACTTTGCTAACATGCTAGTTGTTATTTAGCTAGGCTCTAATACCACTGTAAGTCCACGTTACCCACCCCGGTTCTTACGGGGAGGCGGAATAGGTAAAAAAATGATTTTTGACGCAAGGTAACATGGACTATAACTAGAGGATCTTTGCTAAACAAAAACTAACAAACAAGCTAAATGATTTAGCTACATGGTTAGAAGGTTATACCTAGGTCTTGAACTCCTTCTCTTCTTGCTCGTTGGAATGGTTTGAACAGCTCCTCCTCGTCGCCTTCTCTTTGCCGAAGAAAGATCCACCCGAAAGCCTCTACCTTGAGCTCTTACCTCAACGTAGAGGTAACTAAAGTGCTTGGCTTGCTAAACCTAGAACCCTAGAATGAGTAGAGTGAAGTCTTGAAGGTTTTATCTCAAGAGCTCATGGTTCTCAACACATGAGAGATGAGAGCTTTGAGAGGAAGAAAGAGAGCTCAAACATATGAGAGAGAAAGAACAAGTGAGAATGAATATCTTTTTACAACCATACTCTCATATGAGAGAATAATGAATTAATAATAATAATTAAAAAGAAATTGTGATGGTTCATTTGGAATGACCATTATCATTTCACATTAAATGAATTTTGCAAGAATCAAGAAGCATCTTCCATATGAAATTATGATGGTCAAACTGTCAACATAAGTCAACCGGTCAACCAAAGTCAAAAAGTCAATATAAGTCAAACGGTCAACCTAACCTGGCACAATTATCTTTAATTAATATCATTAATCATATTTCTCATTTTCATTAGGGTTGGAAAAAGTCAACGGTCAACAACCCTAATGAGAATCCGCTGCCTCTGCCTCTGTCAACTGTGCATACACACCTGCATCCATGTTCCGAGGAACACGAATACAATGAGACCAAACCAATCCCAAAACAAATACGAGGATCTGGCTTAAACCAAAGCCCACTAGTAATAACTTCCCGGACACCAAACGTGCACAAGTGCGCGGATGTGAACGAACCCCGTCGCAAAACCATGCGACCTCTACTCTGTTTTGCCCAAAGGCGAACAGCCCTCTGTGTGGGACTCTAAAGACTCGACACTACGCTGGCAATGGGTTTAACCACAGGCCGCAAGCGGTACTAGCTGTACGTAACGGTCCTCAGGTAGATGCCGATAAGAAGACTGATGAGGTGAACCCATCCGAACTCCTACTGGGCCTGAATGTGACAATCTCCGTACAGTCCGGTCTGTTCTTCTGAGAATATCGCATGGCGGGCCTAGGGGAGGTAAACGTCAGTCCCCTAATAGCGGTACAAGTCGTGTCGGAGTGTAGCCCAGAACACCCTGAGATAACACTGGAAAACCTACCAGTATATCTCGCTTGCCCTGGCCAGGGACTTCGTGTAATGGCTCTCCTAGACACAGCGCGATATCAACCCCCAATACCGGGAGAGACGAATCCTGTCTAACCGTCACTGCCTCCAAGTGCTTCGGGACTGCACCCAACTGCTACCTGTTTGCACGACTCATTTGAGCCGTGGTAGGGTAGCAATCTAAGAACAGTGGGAACACACTCGAGGCGAAGTGACAGTGTCAAGTCAGCGGACTAAGCTGTACTCATGTCACCCGGGAACTGATAACTGACGATAGGTATAGTACCAACCAACAGTTCCCGACGAGTCCTGTCCAGTGTACTTGTAACCTAACGAGCACCCGCATACTATCTCAAGTACGACGTACTAATGGCTGTGGGACAGACCATCTCCCCAGCTGGGATGAGAAGCGCATACGCTAGTCTACTCCGGAGTATCGATGCCCCGTCTCGATAATCCAACGACTAGGGACCTGTATAAGGATGTGCTTGTAGATTACCCAGCCCCCACTAGTGTGACTGCCATCACAACGCTGGTAATCAAGTAAAGATCCTAAGGGCTCCACTAATGTGTATAGGCGATATTCTAAAAGAAATACATGCACACATTAAAGTAGAAACAAACCAAGTAGCATACTACCATTTCGAGCAAGATTGTCTATACAACTGTGAATTTCCCAAGCTTCCATCAAGTAATATGCAAACTAGTATGATACAGTAATGTCCTCTAGGGCATATACACTAACAGGTCATGCTACACTAAGTAAAACCTAGCGCTCTGATACCAACTTTGTCACGACCCAAAATTGGGCACATGACCGGCACTTAAACTACGTAACGTCAACAGGCGTAACGCAATTAAGTAAGCGGAAAAAAACCCAGCAATTTAAACCATTACAAGAAGAAAGATATATCACTTTTAAAAATCTCGATGCAAAACTTTAAACTTAAGTTTGTTTTTCATAAAAAAAATTCGGCAGCACCTCCTTTGTAAAAGCTAACCCCGAGACGGGTACAAACATAAGATAAAAGTAAAACATCCCCAAATAGGAGCAAATCTCGCCCAACGGCGGAAACAACCACCACAACAGATATACAACGCCCGTAGCGAAGAAAAGATAATCCACATATATAAAAAGGCCGGCTCACACGATCCCGACAACCAGAGTCAAAAGAATATACAACATCGATCCTGACAACTCGTCTCTAAGTCACTACATGAAGGTGGTAGATGGAGAGTACTAGATACAAGAAATATACAATGTACATCATTGGATAACCGCAACCCACCTATAGAAAACGGCTTCAAAGCCAACCGTAACGGTATCCGCAAAAGTAGAGATAATAAGGCGCCCTGCCGCGACCACTCTGATGATCAACGGGGGTGAGTTGCCAACTCGTGAATAGTAAATAACATCATACTGAAATCGCAAGTATGCACTAACAGCGATAATCTATCATATGTAATCTCATAGCATAAGTATGGCATGTATATATGCAACAGTCATGAACGGTACTCTATCAGGTACTACTAATATATGAAGTAATGCATATAGAATAAATGCGGAGAATGGGATAAAACATGTCATCCTCACGGAATCCTCATCGTGGCGGAACAGTGTCCGTCATGACAATCTAAATCCCCAATTTCCCTCACATCAGCCCCCATATCGGCCCTCACATCGGGCACATCGGCCCCTCACATCGGGCACATCAGCCTCTCATATCGGGCACACCAGCCCCTCATATCGGAATGAATAAAAATACATGCACAGATCATTATGATGATATATTTTATATAGGTGTACATATATATAACAGCGTCCCATACCACTGATATATATATATATCGGCATCCCATACCACGGATATATATCCAGGAGCAAAACATCCAGGAAACATCATATAAAATCCATATATCAATACGAAAACCATGAAATATAATATATGCAACACGAAACAGTAATATGTGCATATAAAGGAAAACCCGCTATTTAACTGCAACAAGTTATTAAGTATATCATGCGGTTCCTAATTTCTCCGAAACCAAACGCAACATCATATAAAGGTGTACATGTAGCTATAGCCAGGTATGCGTAATCATGTCGGTATAGCAAGATATGTGTATCTACCTATCAGTGATGATGTAATACCCTCCAGGTATATGTGTAGCTAACATGTAGGCATAGCAAGGCATATGTGTAAGCATGTAGGTATACAGGTATGCTATATGTCATATGCACAATTTAAATAAGGATCATGTCTCAAGCCCCTACTCAATACAATCTCACGTATGTATGTACGTGTCATGGAAATTATTGACGATGTGAGTGGCATACAATCAATGCTTGTGCAACATGAAACGTCAATAATAGTGCAGTGTCCAAGCACATCAAATAATAGTATGCAATGATGTTTTTATGCATAATCTCTATATGTGCAATATAAAAATGCGGCTAATATCATATCACATCTAGCCCTGACGCATAACGCCATGCGGGCGAATTCCCCGTAGATGTTAAATCTACTCACCGACAATCGCGGGCTAGGTGAATCCAATCACCTGCTTCCCCTTCTTCACAGCGTCCGATGTCCCCGCATGCGATCCTATTAACACATAACATAGCCAGTGCAAAAATCTCAGAAATCAATCAATATCATGTACACACTACGTTTGACCAACGCACCAACTCCAATCCGACCTACAAGTGTTCGTCTAACGGCTAACGTGTGTGACGAAACACCAATACCAGACCAAGTGTAACAGCACATCAGATCGCGAACCGTATCGGATAACGTAACACGCTACTCAAAACACTAGAATATAGCAAAGTGGTCCCAGATTTTGATGCACTAAAAATTGGTGAAAGTTGCAAGTAACCCGAGACCACAAACAACCCCAGAGACCCACGACAAAGATTCAACACCCCAGCCCCCACTCTGGCCGCAATTTGCGGCCAGAACCATTAAATTTACGGCCCAAAAATGAAGGGGTGGTCTCAGGTTTTATGGTGGGTTCTATACCTCAACACTATATCACTGTGATGGGAACTTTTCCAACAAACACCCGGTTTTACAGCAGATCACAGAGACACAAAGTTGACACTAAAAATACGATATTCGCACAAAATGCTACCTTAAGTGTTCTAATTCATAACAACAAGGCAACACAACAATATAACTCCTAATTATCAGTTAGGGGTCATTACCTAGCCACCCTTGTTCAAAATCCTAGCTTTCCATGCTCCAAGGAAACCAAGTGGCTAAATCAAGACATTTGAGGTGTTTAAATAGGATTTTGTGAAGTTTAGCAAGGTTTTTGTGAAGAGGGAGTGAGGGTTTCAATTTGGGAGTTGAGAAAATGAAGAACAATGAAAATGAGAGAAGAATGAGAGAGAGTGAGAGATCAATATGGTGAGAGGTGAGTGTAGGGTGAGTCAAAGGCTTACACTCACTCTCTCCCTCATCTCATTAAATGCACACATTAATGCTTCATGACTCATTAGCCACCTCCCTCTCTCAATACAAACAAGATATTTCTTTCACACAAAATATCAAGGAAAAGGTTAAGGCAAGGTTAATTGGGCAAGGTTTAGCTTAAGGTGTTATGGTTGCTAAACAAGGTTAACACTAAATATACCCTCACATTAACATGCACGTGTGTGTGCAAGCCATATCAAATAATAATAAAATATTAATTAATTGATATAAAATGTGAGGAATCCGATTTGGTAAACTTTCCCTTACAAACCCACATTAATGCACAATTAACACTAATCGCATTCCAAGGAGTTATATTTACGAAGAAGCATCAAAGGTTGTATGCGTTTCTCTCTTAGCTCATCAGTTTTTTCTTCTTGCAAGTTATAGTTTTAGAATGATCACTGGGGAAGCATGTTATGCTAGCTAAGTATTTTTTGATTTTACCATTCCGCTTCATGCTTTTTGCTCTAGCTCAGTGCATGACATCCTTACATGGTATCAGATCCTACCCTAGAACTTTAACTTTCTTTTGTCGACGTTTGGTTTCGAATCATCAAGTTTAGTCCGGTTTTCCTAGTTTCCATAAACTGGTCTCTCTTCAATTTTTAAAATTGCTTTAATAATTTTTTAAAATAATACCAGAGGGGTATGTAGGGACCATAAAGCATCCACTAAAAGGCCGGAGGCCCACATAGCAAGAAAAACCGCCGGTAGCGGCTGACTGGCGGTTTTCCTTGCTCTGTTGGCCCCCAGTCTTCTTGTGTTGCTCCGTCATTTTGAAACTAGAAAATTGGTTTGTTTATTTTTTTCCCAGGTTGTATACATTGATATCTGGGGTTGTTTTAATTTTACGGATGAACTTGATGATCGAAATCAAAATATCGTTGATGTTCTGCATTGTGTTGAAACATTATTAAACATCACCTACCTACTATAGATCAGTTAAATGGAGTTATTCAACAAATCGCGATGATGTTATTGTTGTTGTGGTTGTGATGAATAGACGGATTTTCGTGTGAATAGCCGGTAGTGTATTGTTTTATATGTAATTCATTCAAGTATATATTTGTAATATTCTTTTATCGGGGCACTTCCGGGAGTGAGGTAGTTGCCACCGAATGATGTATATTTGTATTTAATTTTTTGCATCTAGAAGCGACCCACGGAAGGATGCACAATTTACCGGATTCTAGAATTCAGTGGGTGACCACCTCAAGGAGTTGAGATCCGAGTCACCCAATTCTAGGATTGGCGAGTATGTTGCTGCACTCATAGGGGTCTAAGATAGATTGTGGTTGTGGCTATTCACACGAACGTGGAATTCCGTATTTCAGTTGATGGCTTGATCGAAAGTGTTCTTTCCTAGTAAATCCATTTTCCATTACTCTGTGATGTTTCTGTAATGCTTATATCTGAGACGAATGCTATATTTATATATGATATAAATAAACGCTATTTATGTTTTGCATCCACGTTAGCCCTGCCCCCGCTCTTCCGTTAGTTAAATAACCTAACGGTGCATGACGGGGTCCCGTGGCGAATGCGGATGGCATAAATGTGCGTTTTATTTTCGTTTCTTTTCTGGTGTGAATAAGTTTTTTTAAATGATGGTACTTCATTAATGAGATTAATGAAAAGATATAAACCTGATATTGATATTGTAAGAACCACATTTGAAAAATACTCGGGGTTTTTTCCCTATAAAAAACTAAACTTTTCAAAATGCGGAGTAAGCCACTCTTGTTCAAATATTACTAGGTTCTAACAACGATATCAAGTTCACTACGTTAAAGGTTTTCATCAAAGCCAGTCGTAACCCTCCGTCATTTTAGATACGTACCACTTAGTATTCATACCATGTTTGTTGGCATCCGTCAAGGCATAGTGAACGGTAGCTAAATGATACTTATCTATAGCATGAGATGCGATTGGTAGGGACACTCACACAACTTTGTTGGCATCCGTTAAGAGTATGTGTTGGTGGGTTCGAATTAATCAAAAAATGACGGATAGAGCTTGACTAGCAGCTTATAATTTGTTGGCATCCGTCAAGGTCATAGGTTGTTAGGGGTAAAAACAATATCGGGAGTTTCAGGTTAGAAATTTTCAATGAGATTGCATACCTTCTATGTGATAGTTGGATCCCGATTCCTACTGGGGTAAGCGTTACTCTCGGGAGAATTTTTTCACTTTGCAATTAGCTAAATCAAGTAGGTGTCTAGAAAGGTGTTAATGGGGAAACACCTCTACAGAAAAGAGGTTCTCTGTAATTAAGGAACTCGGTGAAAGCTTTGGAAAACCTCTCTCGAAGTACCGACACTTGCCTGGCCGAACGATTAAGCAAATTTGCAGGGTGGAATTAACCCCGGCAAATCTTTTCCTTTTAAGGTTTTAAGAAGGATTTGATAAAAACAGTGGAGCCATCCTGATTAAACCAGATAATAAACCATTCTAATCTTGCACGAGCATACACTGAGCGTTTTCTTTTCGCTCCCTCTAACAGGCAGCGACCATGACCAGACTAAAACTATTATTAGAAAAGAATACGTTGACTGGACCTAATTACAAGGACTGGCTGAGGAATGTCACCATGGCCCTCATTTATGACAAAGTGGTATATGTCCTTACCGGTAAAGTACCCCAGACCCCAAGTCCCAATGCCTCGATTGTAGACATCGAGGTCCGTGGGTCATGGGACGAAGATTGCGCGAAAGCCAAGTGCATAATGAACTTCAGAAGTAGCATGAGAATATGGACCTACAGTCAATATTCCTCCATTTCAAGGAAAGAGGTTTGAAATCATATTTCTTTTCAAGGATTTGTATGGAGAGCACTCTCGTATCGCAAGATACGAGACCTTAAAAAAATTGTTTCAAATGACGATGGCTCTCGGATCATCAGTAGGAGAACACGTCTTAAAGATGATCAGTCTTATTGAAAAACTCGCAAATCTGGGGTTCATGTTAGAAAATGAGTTATACGTTGACTTAGTTCTGCAGTCCCTTCCTTTTTCCTATGCTCAGTTCGCATTGAATTACAATATGCACGCAATGGAAGCTGATCTTCCAAAACTTCTCGATATGTTGAAGATGGCTGAAAGCACCTTAAAAAAGGAAAAGGAACCTATTCTAGTGGTTGGGAATTCTTCTTCTTCTTCCAAATACAAGGCTAAGGCCAAGGGAAGAAAGAAGAAAAACCCAACCAAACCGAAAGGAGGTGTCAAAAAGGCGAAAGGCAAGGGCAAAGCTGGGGTTGTGGAATCGGAGAAAGGGGAGTGTTTTCACTATCACAAGCAAGGGAATTGGAAGAGAAAATGTAGGGCTTATATAGCCTCACTCAAAGACAAGAAGCATGACGATGCTTCAGCTTCAGGTGTGTTTGTAACAGAAAACTGTTTTTCCATTAACTCTGCTTCATGGGTATTGGATACCGGGTTAAGTTCTCACATCTGTAACTCTTTGCAGGCGTTGAGAAGCAACAGGTTTTTGAAGAAAGGAGATATGACCCTCAGAGTAAGGAATGACGCAATTGTTGACGCCATAGCTGTTGAGGATTATCATCTTGGATTACCAAGTGGCAAGTTTTTTATTTTGAAGAACTGTTATTTTGTACCAACAATGATGTGTAATATTATATCAGTTGGTTTATTAGATAAAGAATGATATAGTTTCTCATTAGAAAACAATGTTATGAACATTCACCTTTATCAAATGTTGATTGGGACCGGTACACTTAATAACGGAATATATACTCTAAATCAACACACAGTTTTCAACATCAAAAACACCAACAAAAGAAAGGCTTCAGATATAAATGAAACCTTTTTATGGCATTGTAGACTTGGTCATATAAATGCAACAAGACTGAATAAGTTATATAAAGATGGGTATTTAGATCCGTTTGAACATCAATCTTATGAAACTTGTCAATCCTATCTAAAAGGAAAGATGACCCAAATTCTGTTTACTGGACACGAAGAAAGAGCTACCGAGCTCTTAGGGCTCATACATAGTGATGTATGTGGACCAATGTCTACACATGCACGAAACGGAGATTCCTACTTTATAACTTTTACTGATGACTGCTCAAGGTATGGACATATGTTCTTGTTGAAACATATGTCCGATGCTTTTGAAAAGTTCAAAGTGTATAAAAGTGAAGTAGAGAAATAAACAGGAAAAAGTATTAAAATGCTTCCGATCGGATCGAGGTGATGAATACTTGAGTACTGAATTCCTTGAGTTCTCAAAAGAGAATAGAATTCTCTCTCAGCTTACTCCTCCATATACACCACAGCACAACGGTGTATCAGAGCGGAGAAATTGCACCCTATTGGATATGGTGCGCTCTATGATGAGTATCGCTGAGTTGTCGCTTTCCTTTTGGGGTTATGCACTGGAGACAGCAGCATACCTATTGAATAGGGCTCCGACCAAATCCGTGCCTACCACTCCATATGAGATATGGGAGGGGAAGAGACCATACCTAAACTTCATTAAGATATGGGGTGGTCCGGCCTATGTTAAAAGATAAAATCCGGACAAACTCGAGGCATAATCGGTATTGTGTAAATTTGTGGGATATCCAAAACATTCGATGGGATATCTGTTCTATCACACCGAGGAACAGAAGGTGTTTGTTTCTCGTTACGCCACCTTTTTGGAAAGGGAATTTCTTGCAAAAGAAATTAGTGGGAGCACGGTAGAATTGGAAGAAATTCCATAACCATAAGCAGTAACTAAAGATTTGACAGAACCACTGATTCAAGAACAATCCGACAAACCTCAGCCACTCCGCAGATCTAATAAGCAATCTCATCCACCCGAGAGATACTACGGCTTTCTCATAGATGGGGATCGAGAGGATTGCATCATTGATGATGATAAGCCTACTAGTTTTCAACAAGCTATCATGAGTAGAGACTTGGTGAAGTATTTGGATGCTATGAAATCCGAAATGGAATCTATGCACACCAACAAAGTTTGGACTTTGGACGTTGCACCTCCTGGGGTTAAACCCGTTGGATGCAAATGGATCTTCAAAAAAAAGATTGATGTTGATGGACAGGTAGAAACCCATAAAGCTAGACTTGTTGCAAAAGGTTTTCGTCAAAGACCAGGTGTGGACTATGATGAAACCTTTTCTCCAATGGCTATGCTTAAATCCATCTGGATCCTACTTGTTGTTGTTGCCTTCCACGAGTATGATATCCGGTAGATGGACGTAAAAACCGATTTTCTAAGTGGTGATTTAGAAGAATGTGTTTATATGAATCAGACAGAGGGTTTCATTGACAGTGGGAGCAGCGGAATGACATGCAAGTTGCTTAAATCCATTTATGGATTAAAACAAGCATCGCGGAGTTGGAACATCTGCTTTGATAATGCAATCAAAGAGTTTGATTTTATCAAAATGTGGACGAACCTTGTATTTACAAGAAAATTGTAGGGATAACCATTATTTTCCTCGTATTGTACATGGATGACATTCTCCTAATAGGAAATGACATTCCCATGCTACAATCAGTCAAACTTTTTCTGTCACAGAAATTCTCCATGAAAGACCTGGGTGATGCCTTATACATACTGGGGATTAAGATCTATAGGGATAGATCTAAACGACTTTTGGGATTATCCCAATCAAGGTACATTGACACAGTACTAAAAAGGTTTAGTATGGAAGATTCCAAGCACGGTAATCTGCCCGCTTGTTATGGAATCACCCTCTCCAAAGAGATATCACCTAAGACTGATAAAAAGAGGGATCGCATGAACATTATACCCTATGCTTCTGCAGTCGGGTTTATAATGTATGCGATGTTATGTACTAGACCAGATGTAGTGTCATGACCCAGGATTGGCACGTGATCGGCACTTGAATCACGTGAAGTCTATAGGACCCCACCGTAACCCAAGTAAGCCGAAGCCCAGAAATCTAAACCTTTTTCGGAATATAATGGATGTGCGGTTTTGAAATATCGGCATAATGAATTCAAATTCTTCTTTTAACAGTATAAGTAATATTATATGAAAATACAAGTGGGTTGTATACTATCTTTGAAAACATTTTCGTCATTTGAAATTTAGGAAGCACCTCCCTTGTAAATTTTGATCCAAAACTAATACATCACAGCAATAATATAGGCATCCCCAAGCAGGAGGTAGCTCTTCGCCAATTGGCGGAATCATAACCACGCAATAAATATATATACGACACCCCAAGGCGAAGATCAATCACAGAAAGAAAATAAAGAAGACAAAGACATCATGAAGCTCAAATCAAGAACAATACGCCCATCTCACTCTAAGTCTCAAGAATATACAGGTCTGGTGTCTGGTGTCTGGTGTCTAGGTCTACCAAATATATAAAAACTGGTTGATGGAGCTTTTAACTAAATACAATTGAAAATAATATATACAAAAGGTGGTCACGATCCAAGTGTACCACACTTACCAATGCAATTCACCAAGAAGGAAACCGTGTGCCAATGAGCCGCTACTGATCTGAGCGGTCGATCCTGCAAGAAAACTGTGGCACAATTGGGGTGAGTTGCCAACTCATGAGTAGAAAATATCAGCAGGTGGAAATCGAATGTATAACGATCTTCTAGGTCATACTGTAATATAAAGGTAATACTGTGTAGTATTTAGGGTGATCGTGTATACATATGTATAAAATAACAATGTCGTGGCAGTATCTGTATATAGTATCAAGTCATCTGAATTATATGCATGTATACATGTGTATCATCCAACGTGTGTCCATCAACGAAACGTCAAATCATCATCAAATATGAGTGCCTAGCATTGACACTCGAAAATATCATAAAACCCCGTATCCAGCATCGACACGTAAATCCTAGTATCTCAGGCGTCGTCTAATCGGATCGGCTCTCATATCCATCTAATCACACGACTCCGGTCGGTATCCTCCAGATATCCGCCAAGCCCAAACTATCATCGGTCGGTAGTGCTCCCCTACCGGGTTCAACGTCTATCTATACGATCTTCTTGCCCCGGGGTACTGTACCGGGTCCACCATGTACCCGCAGAAGGTGCCTCCTCTCTCCTCGAATCGGGTTACACATAACTCAAAACTAAGAAAACTCATGGTGGACATCGAAATACCATATCAAGAGAAACCACGTTTTAAAAACAATCATAAGACTTTTAAAAATGTATATGCGGTTCTCAAATTCAGAGATCTCATGAAAACAGAATCTCATATGTAGGTACAGTAAATGCAAGCACATAACAGTACTATAAAGTATTGCAAGTGTTTTCATGTAAACATGTCGTGTAACCAGGTAAAGAAGTGCAATATCTAAACTAGCATGTGCAGTAATAAGTACTGAACAATGACTATAATTCTACAGTTAAGAAAAATACGGTGATATAGCAGTTTTCTAATGTGTAAATAGCATGGCAATCACCGATGATAAGTGTGTGAGCCGGCAAATCTGTGTACGTGCAACATGCGCATCATCGGTAATGGTGCGTGTGTCCTAGCAGACGAAGCAATATAAAGATAAGTGCCGGCAACGAAGTACATATGTCGCGAGGAAATAATACAGCATAAACATGAGCGATATAAAATACGTAACTACACATGAACCATACGGTTATAGTTTAAATAATACGAATCGTAGTTTTTGAAACTGGGGCTACGGTGTTTTGAAAAGAGATACCATTTGGAAATCCGTAGCATCCCTTGAGATTGTCATTTAAAGTACCTAACGATTTGTTAGTTTGAAAATAGGTATGGTTCAAATGTAATCTATTATCTATCAAGGTGATTAGAAGTAATGATTTTTCCAAATCGAGACAATCCATAAGTCGGCGATCCAGCCTCATAGTATCACATTAGGTATAATCCATCGTACGTCATCCTCAAGTCAAGAGTGCGGATCAATCATCTGGTATATCATATCACGTATGGTATAATCCATCGTATGGTATCATCAATCAAGGTAAGGATCTATCGTCCTGTACATTATATCGCGTACGGTATCATCAATCAAAGTACGGATCTATGGTCTCGTATCTCATATTCTCAAATATATATATATATATATATATATATATATATATCATCTCATCTCATATCTTAGCATATGTATATGTGTATGTATATCGCCTCGCATCCTCATATCAATCATATCGACTCATGTCATCTCGTTTCATCATGTCCTCATCTCATCATATCATCTCGTACTTATCCTTATGGTTATATCTGTATGTACATAAGCGTATGTTTCTATACACACACACACACACACACACACACACACACACACACACACACACTACATCACTATTCTCCTATTACTATGGTTGCGGGGCTGCTATACGCCATCCACCCGACTTCCCCCGTAGATATACATCTACTCACCTACCATCCTCGCTCTGGCCAAAGTCGATGAATGTCTTGTTCTCCTTCGTCGTCCCGGAAGTCCACGCGAAGGTACCTACAAATCAATGCATATTGTAATGAAATCAAAATCAAGTCCGAAAACCGATACGGCAAGCGAAATGTACATAGGTTAGAACCTATGGTCCACGCATGCAAGAACGACCAAACAACTCCCGACGTTGACGTACGAACATCAAACGACCAAGTCAAAACTCAAAAACCAAAACTCAAGTTAACAAAAGTCGTAAACCGAAATCTGAAACTTAGAAAAACACTCCCAGATTTTACCAAGGGTGAAATTAGGACATTCTGCACATTGGATAGGCCTATATATCAGATGATAGAGCTATAGAACCAAACCCAAGCCCTAACTCACAGATTAGGCCGCAATTTGTATCCATTTAGATTAAATTGGCGGCCAAGTTGGGGAGTGGGAGTCTCGGGGTTCTAGGGTAGCTTTATAACAGCCTGCACATCTCACCGTGTTTGCAAAATATTTTTCAAAGTCCTCGAGTCATAGCAGATTCAATTTGATCACCACAATTGCAACAAAAACCGATGTCGGAAAATCTAAGTTCGTTGAATCCGAGAATTTCTCCACTATATCACACTTACTTATCACTAGAGGTCTTGTAAGCACTCCCTAAACCCTCTACTAAGAATCACTATAAGTTTTACCCCCTAATCCTCACTCTAGAATTTTCCAAGCTCACTAATCTTGCACTTCTGAGCTCTAAACACATGTAGGAGGTTAAGAAACCTAATAACTTGAAGGAAGGTGAAGGTTTTACCTCATGGAGCAACTGAAGAAGATTCCAAGATGATCCAATGTGCTTAAAGTTCCAACTTGATCTCACCATGGGGAGTGCGATGGGGTTGTGGACATTTTTTTGTGAAGGTGTGTGAGGTTTGGAGGTGGTTTTGAGGGTGTTGTGGGGTGGTAGTGGAAATGGAGGAGCTTGAGGATGAGGGAGATGAAGAATGAGGTGAAGAAAAAGAATGAAGGGAGAAGCGTCTAGTAGCCATGATCTCTCACTCTCTCTCTCCACCTCTCTCTCTCTCCTCATAAATACAAATCACATTTATGTCTCCTCTATCTCTCTTCTCCCATTTTTCATTTTCCTTTTTCCTTTTCCCTTTTTATTTTTCTTTAAAAACAAAATATCAACAACAAAATGCAACCAAACATGAAACAATGAAATGTGTCATGGCACATCAAATATGGTTAACAAAAATGGATTGGCTTAATGCGTAATTAGTAATGCACTAATCAAGTTTAACATAAACTTATATATAAATAATTGCATAATAATTTATAAAATGTCCATATCCAATAAATGCCTTCATAATTAATAATTCATATTAATTTCCAATATTTTCCAAAAATATAGGTATATAATTATACCATTTTACGGAAACTCAAATCCATACTCGTATAGTTTTCGTGAAATTTATTATTTTATTATTTAAATTCCAAAATTAATATTTTATATTTCTGAAATGTTACATGTAGCTTATGTACTTAGTGTAGTAAGTCGGTATCAATCAAACCCACGGGAGAAACATTGGACAGCTGTGAAGAACATACTTAGGTACTTAGGAATAACTAAAGATATGTTCTTGGTGTATGGTGACAGTAACCTCCAAATAGAGGCATTTACCGACTCCAGCTTCCAAAGTGATAAAGATGACAACAAATCCAACTCGGGTTATATATTTACTCTCAACAGAGGGACGGTCTGTTGGAAGAGTTCCAAACATGACACCATTGCAGACTCGACGATGGAGGCTGAGTATATTTCTGCCAATGATGCTGCAAAAGAAGCGGTCTGGATGCGTAAGTTCATAACAGAGCTTGAGGTGGATCCGACCAATGCTGATCCAATACGTTTGTATTGTGATAAAAATGGAGCTGTAGCATTAGCGAAGGAACCACGGTCCCATCAAAAGTCCAGACACATCTTGAGGCGGTATCATCTGATCAGGAAGATCATTGATCGCAAAGAGATCGAGATACGGAGGGTAGATACAAAGGAAAACCCAGCGGATCCATTCACGAAAGCTGATCAGTCGAAAATATTGCAATTTTAACAAATCAATTTCCCTACTATTTGCAATCATCTAAAGGTGTTCGGTATGAATATAGCACATATTAGCAATTTGTCTGTAAAATACCAAATAACTTGTGTTATACATTATAACTGGCATTTTGAGGGAAATTAAGTGTTTATTATTACACGCATGATCTTTGTATATTGCAACACTTGTCTCGAGATTTTGTGCAGGAAAATCCAGGTAACAGAACCGGAAGTACTAAAAGTACTGATAAAAATACACCAAGTCCAAGACTTGTGATCTGGAAGAAAACAAGAAAGATTTATAATATTCCAGAAATCAGAAAACACCCATAAAGTCAGCACCAAAGATACCTGGAAGTTTAATGCAGCAAGTCCTCCAAACGGCCGCGGATCCGCGGCCGAATGGGCCTATTCGCGTCGGATCCGCGGCCACGTGGACACGTCATCGGCAGAATACTTCTTCGGGAGTCTCCTTTCAATAGGAAAACTTTTTCAAGACACTTCAATCTCCAGAGGTCTCCAGAAGCTTCCTTCCTAACAGCCAAGCTTCTTGTACAAGCCTAATACCTCCAAGCTTCTCAAGCAAGCTAGCTAAATCTAGAAGGTTCTCCTCAACAACCAAGCTTCTCAAGCAAAGCTAGCTAACTACCTTAATCTAGAAGCTTCCTTCATAACTACCAAGCTTACAAGAGAAGCTAAACCTAGCTTAGCTTCTAAAGGAAGCTAGTTCAAGCTTCTAGGGGAAGCTAAAGGAGAGGGCTATATAAAGGGACCTAAGGCTTCATCACAAAGGTTGTTGTTGGGTTGTTGAAAATTGAGACAAAATCCCGCAAGTTGAGGTACACAACATGCAACTCAAAACCCTAGCCCGAATCCAATTCAAAAGCCAAATCAAGATTCATCGAGTACCAAATTGAGCAAGAATTCAAAGAGCCTTTTTGAAGCAACGCCGATCTTCATCCGAGCAAGTGATCCACGACGATCCGCGACTCAAGAAGACGATGCGAAGCTAGTTCGACAATCGAATTCTCTCCTGAATTCTTGTAGTCTTTGAGTGTATTATAACGAAACATCGAATAATGAAAGGTGAAAATTCTTGATCTTTCTTTTCTTTACATTTGAGCATTATGATGAGTTACTAATTCTTGATTGTTTTATTTTTCATGATGTTTGAGTAAAAACTCCACTTGTGGAGGAATCGAGAAAATAGATAGATGATGATGATTAAATTCTTGAACGATTCTTAAGTCTTATGAGTTTTGTAAACTCTAGGAAATTGAATCAACGACGACCTAGTTTTAAGCGAGATGCTTTCTTGAATGTTTTCGCTCTAAATTAGATATCAACGATCGATCCTTGAATTTCCTAGAGGCTAGAATTTGAATACTAATCAATGAAAGGACAAGGGATGATGATAGAGAAACCCTAGTTTCTTCCATAGATCCCTAAATCTCGTTGATTGTCATCGATCTAGTAACAAATCTTCAATAGATAAGAATTTGTAATCATAAGTATTCATCATCACTATCGATTAGATCGATTCCTACAAGCCTCTTTACAAATCTTGATAATTCAAACAATTTGGGAACATTTCTTGATTCTTGATTTTAGATCTTTACTTTTTTTAAGTTTCTTGAAAATAAAAGCTCACAAATCTTGAATCAATTTTATTGCAATTTTTTTTATCTTTTAATTTTCGACTCAACTAAAAAAAGATCGATCAAATCTCACTTTCCCTATGGACGATCCGCATTCACCAACGAACCTACAATAGACACCGTTATTGATTGCGGTTTACAAATTTCTTTGGTTGTGATATATTTTACATTTTCCATACACATCGAGAATTTAAGATCAATCAAATGGCGCCGTTGCCGGGGATCGTGTGCTAATTTGTTCGTTTTTGTAATTTGAGTTGAAAGATTTATTATTCTATCAGTTTTTTTTAGATCAAAATTCGTAACAAGCGCTTAAAGATTCGTTGTGATTTGTTGCAAGGAGATCTAGAATTTCTGGAGCGAGAGGAAAAATTTTCTGAATATTCCAGTTCAGTGAGTGAAAAGGAGCAGTTCCTGAAATTTTTGTGTAGGGATCCCTCTGAACTGCGGCGGAAGCGCGGCATTAGAGCCTAATTGCGGCGGAACCGTGACGATACTAGGGCTTCACTGTTACAGATTTTCTTGGTGACTTTCTAACTTTCTTATCTCCTTCCTTCTCTGCTCCATTAACCAATTTCTGCAGGATTCTTTGCAAAAATTCGCAGCGCCGCAAAAATAAAAATTGTTGCGTGTTTTGATCTTGGTTGTTTGCATTTTTAATACGGAAATTAAGGGGCAAAGACCAAATTCAGATTAGGTGGGGAGTTCATTACCCTTCCTAAGCCCCAAAAATCACGAAACTTGCATCCGCATCACCCTCATTAACTAAAAAATATCTAGAAATGACTCTAAGGACCGTCGCGCTCACTTAGGACAGAAGGAGGTCGTGGGTAATCTATTGCTTATCCGCATTTCTTTTGTGGTGTCTAAGGCAAGTGTGTCTAAGGCAAGTGGTTACTTAATTAGGCTCACTACTTACGTAATGGAGAACCTCCCACTTACCTGGCACTTACTTGGCCACAGGAGGGGCAAAGAGGCAGTAGAGGGTCTATCTTGCGACTTGTCTTCTAGAAGTCTAGGAGCGGTCTAGAGACTTGACCTAGGTGACCACTAGATTTAGTGTTGCTTGTGCATTGTTTGTGTGATTTGATTTTTCAAAAATCCGTACTTTTTTCAAAAACAAACACCAATCTCATCTTTTCCTTAATTATCACTTAACGCTGCCGCTTGTGCTAAAGCATTTAGTGCATGCTCGGCTGGACACGGGATTCTAGTGCCCGTCTTGTCCGCGTTCCCCCTATCGACTCCGAAGTCGGTAATTCTACGTCTACTTTTTCTTTACCCACCACCACACCCACTTCAATGGACAATTCTCCATCGAACTTCTTTAACACTACTCTGCCACCGTCCGCAAGTGTGCAGAATCCGCCCCGCATCTCTCTCCAAGAGAGATGTTACCCTATGTTAGGTCCTCTTTCAACATGTCTCACCATTCCACCAGCCAATGGGGAAAACTTTGAAATAAAACCCCAATACATCAATCTTCTACCTAAATATCACGGTCTCGAGTCTGAAGACGCATATGTCTTTATTACCAAATTTGAAAATGTATGCGCTATGATGGGTACTTCACAGCTTTCTGTGGATGCTATGCGTCTACGTCTTCTCCCATTTACCTTGTGCGATATAGCCGAGAAGTGGCTTTATAACACAGCCGCACATTCTATTTCAATCTGGGGAGAATTCGTAACAGCATTCCTTAAGAAATTCTACCCCAATCATAAAACAGCTCGAGTCCGTAGAGAAATAAATCAATTTATCCAGCTTCTAAATGAATCATTCTCGAAGTGTTTTGAAAGCTTCAAGGATCTGTTAGTTCAATGTCCACATCATGGAATCCCTAGATGGGATCTGTGCAGAATCATATATGAGGGCATTAATCCTACCACAAAACAGACCCTTGAATCCATGTGTCAAGGCACCTTCATGACTAAAAATGATGGTGAAGCCTGGAGATTCTTAGAAGATTTCGCTGAAAAATCTTTACAGTGGGAGAGTGTAAGTCAGTCATCGTCTAGGGGTGGAAATAACAATTCTGATGTTTCCATAGGAGTTAAAGCTGAAATGTCAGCAATGCAAAAGAAACTCGAAACTATGGAAAATAAATTTTTAGCAGCCGCCCTAAATCAGATGTCACTCTCCAAAACTGTCTGTGGATGCTGTTCTGATCCATCTCATCTTACGGAAGAATGTCCTTTTAATTCTCCGCTTCAAGGTCATGAGCATATGTAACACCTTAGGATGTGTTTAGTGACTATTTATATTTAAATAAAGGGTTTTTAATAAAAAGTTTACCAAATTGTGTTTCAAATATTTTTCCTAATTTAATAAATATTTTCCAAAAAATTTCCTAGGCTTGCACACACATGTGCATGTAAAATAGGGTTTTTAATACCATGATTAGTAACCATGGTGGGTTAATCATGGGATTAAGTCTTTTGGGTTTTAATTAAGTTATTTAGTTAATTGATGGTGACTTTTATTTATTTTGAAATTCCTTTTGGGTGTTGACTTGGGGTGAGAGAGAGAGAGAATGCATCATGGCTTAGGCCATGCTTGCATTTAATGAAGAGAAAGAGTGGATGGGTTGACCATGTGGGGTTATGATTCCTTTCATTCTTGTATTCTTTTCTCTCAACCTCACTCTCACACACACACTTACCTCTCCACACAGCAGCAGCAGAAGCAAGCAGCACAGCAGCAGCCAGCAACACAGCAGCAGCAAGCAGCAGAAAACAGTAGCAGCAACAGTGAGAGCAGCAGCAGCAGCAACAACTTCGACTGCAGCTCCTTCCCTTCACTTCTTCTTCTTCCTCCAGCTCCCTAAGGTCGAGTGTGGGGTATATTTCCTGAACTCACTCCTTAGTTTACTTGTTTAGTGTTGTTTTGCTTCGATTAGTGTTTTATGGTGCGTTTTAGTGCGATATGTGGTGATTAGTGGGAACCTTGACCAAGTGATGTATGTTTTGGTGTTAGTAAGTTGCTGGAGTGTTGTTAGGGCCATATTAACCCAGCTTAACCCCCAATTGCACTAAAATACCACCAGATCCCTATTTGATTCAAATTCATCGTTTTTAAGCAAAATTTGAGTTTCTGCAAACTGCTATCGACCCGGTGAGTTCAGAATAATTTTGAGAAGACTGCAGTATAGTTGTTAGGTGCTGATCCCCCAGGTAGAACCCGACCCCCACACCTCTTGTTCTGACCGCCGAAAAATTCCATCTGGCCGCAATTTGCGGCCAGATGGGGAGGGTTTGGGTTGGGGTTTGGTCCTATAGGTGTCTGCTGCAACCCTTAGACTCATGGCATATGCAATTTTGTTTGATTCTTACTGTAGAAAAATCTGGGGCTAAATACCTGTTTTTCCGTATTTCTAAACCTTCGCGACACGCGTGATATGTGTGTGGGTTTGGGGTTTCTGCGTATCGCGACGCGTTAGGGTAGTTTCAGGCGCGTGATCACACGTTTTAGCGTATCGCGCACACGCGCGTTTGGTTTGCGACACGGGTTTCTAGTTTGACCTTAATATCACGTTTTTATGGATTTGAGCTTATGTGTGATATATATTGTATGATTCTAGGTTCGCAGGCGAGTGAGACGGACGCTGCGAAGAAGGGGAAGCAAGTCGTCGGCTATACTTAGCGCGAGACTTCGGTGAGTAGATTTAACATCTACGGGGATATCGCCCGCATGGCATTCTACGTCAGGGCTGATAAGACCTTATAGCTGCATTTACATACATTGACTGTTCATGGCTACTATTTAGTGCATACTGCATTCCCTGCTATATGTATATAAATTAGAATTGATAGAACACCGCACCTTTACCGACAGTTCATGTTGCACGAGCACTACCCTGCATGTTACACACACACCGTTAGAATTGCCATGATATTCATACTTGATGCACATATCACATCACATTTACTTGCATATTGGTTGGGGATTTCCTGTGATTTCTGGATTTGGGAACCGTGGCCATTTCAAATATGTAATCATTTAAAAACCTGTTTCCCTTGATATGATATTTCGGTGCGCCCAACCTGTGTTTTCTCGGTGCTAGGGTGGCTTATATTGAGAGAGGGCTGACCCGGACTGACGGATGCCCGATATATTGAGAGAGGGCTGACCCGGACTGACGGATGCCCGGTATATTGAGAGAGGGCTGACCCGGACTGACGGATGCCCGGTATATTGAGAGAAGGCTGACCCGGACTGACAAATGCCCGGTATATTGAGAGAGGGCTGACCCGGACTGACGAATGCCCGGTATATTGAGAGATGGCTGACCCGGACTGACGGATGCCCGGTATATTGAGAGATGGCTGACCCGGACTGACGGATGCCCGGTATATTGAGAGAGGGCTAACCCGGACTGACGGATGCCCGATATTTTGAGAGAAGGCTGACCCGGACTGACGGATGCCCGATAGAGGAGGATTTGCGTGTCGATGCTAGACACGAGTATTTATGTTATTTGGGTGCCGATGTTGGGCACTCGTGATTCTCAGGGATGTACAGGATTTGAGGGCCGATGGGAGTGTCGGCGTCTGGGTTGTTGGGATTCGCGGTGCATATATATATATATATATTTAATCCACCTTGACATTTCGTGTAGTGTTATATTCCCATGCTCAGCATTCATTACTGCATCTCATCCTGTAGTTATATCACCTGATAGAGGGCTTGCATGATTATTATACATACTGCTTACCTCGCATTGATATCATCTGCTGGCATATGTTAGTGTAGCGCAGTACGTGCATGCTCGCGATTACCTTAATATGTTATTTCTATTCACGAGTTGGCAACTCACCCCCGTTGTGCCACAGTGTTTGCAGGTAGCCCTTCGGAGTAGTCGCGGCAGGCTGCGTTTTGCATCTTTTGACACAGATACCCCTTAGTTGGTGTACTAGCTCTTTGCTCATAGGTGGGTTTTGTGCGGTATCTGTTTATCTTTCAGTTATGTATATTGTTGTATCTAGTATTCTCCATCTACCATGTATGTATTGACTTAGAGACAGTGTGAGGACGATGTTGTATATTTTGGTATTCTGGTGTCGAGCTCGTTGTGAGTCGACTTTTCTTATGCAGTTTTATTCTATCTGTAATGTTCTCACTTGTTGCTCTTGATCTTCGCTACGGCGTCGTATATTGTTTACTTGGATCTTTTAACATGTAATAAATGTGTTCTTTTAAAACTTAAAACACTCTATACTTTTACTGGTTTGATTTCTGGGTTTTCGGTTCACTTAGTCGCGTTATGCCTGTAGACGTTACGTAGTTAAGTGCCGGTCACGGGCCAAACTTTGGGTCGTGACAAAGTTGGTATCAGAGCGTAGGTTATACCTTCGGAGTGTAGGATGACCCTGGTATGATGGAGTAAGTAGCTGCAGCAGAGTAGCGTAGCGTGTGTATGTTCCGCGGCATACTCACGACACGGTACTCCGCCTACGCGACCTTAGGACTTATTGATTTAAATTTCTTCTTGAGTATATACATTCTTGCGATTCGATTTCCGAATCCTTATCGAATCCTATTGTTCCTTTCAGCCATTATGCCGCCAAAGACTACGAAGGCGTAGAGAGCGGCCGTGAGGGCCGAGATTCGAGTTGACTCGTCCGAGACGAGGACTGATCCGGGTAGTACACCGGTTGTGCCCGAGCAGGCTGTTCATGCCGTGACAGATCAGATTGCTATGTTAGGGGCTGGTGTGCAGGAGATGCGCCAGACGATGGGATCTAGTATGCAGGAGATGCGCCAGATGATGGGATCTAGTATGCAGGAGATGCGCCAGATGATGGGATCTCTAGTTGAGACACTTCGAGAGCAGCGACCAGAGGTAGTTCCACCCGTTGCAGAGACCACGGTGGTACCCACAGTGCAGGCAGTTGCACCTGCGACTACAGAGGTTATTACAGTATCGCTGTCAGAGTTTATGAGGATGAAGCCTCCGGTCTTCACAGGCACCGATATGGCCGAGGACCCACAGTCTTTCATTGATAGGATGGCGCGGATATGTCGTTCCCTCAGATGCGCAGATGCGAGATGGGTTGAGTTCACGAGCTTTCGCCTGGAAGGTCTTGCGCAGAAATGGTGCGAATCAGTCGAGAAGGGTAGAGCAGTAGGGCTTCCTCCTATGACCTGGACCGAGTTTGTGGCGCTATTCCTTGCCCGTTTTCTTCCCCAGAGTGTGAGGGATGCCCGAGCACGCAGATTTGAGTCCTTGCGCCAGACGCCAGAGATGTCAGTGGCAGAGTACGATGTGCTGTTTACCGAGCTATCAGTTTATGCTCCGTACCTAGTGGCTACTGAGGAGTTGCGAGTCAAGAGATTTGTCCGAGGCTTGCTTACACCCCTGTTTCTGGCGATCAGCGCACAGCATTACGAGACATATGCAGCAGCCGTAGATGCAGCCCTATTGGTCGAGGAGCACCTTGCTGAGACCTCAGCAGTTCCAGAGCCGAAGAGAGTTCGTGCGGATACATCAGCGCAGAGACAGCCTTTTCGGCGCCGTGATAGACGTATTGCAGGCAGCAGAGATTCAGGGCGGGGCCGGTTATTCAGTTCCTATCCCGAGGAGGGTCAGCGGTCATCGTCGGGATGTTTTCGCTGTGGGAGTTCTTATCATCGTGTACGAGATTGTTCTGAGTTACCCCGGAGGGAGGTAGCAGCATCGCATGTTACATTACCACCTTCACCACCCCAGACGGCATTGCCGATAGTACCTACTGTTACTCCGCGTCAGACGCATGCACAGAGAGGTCGTGGTCGTGAAGGATTTGTTCATAGAGGACGAGGTGACCGAGGCAGAGGGCAGCCAGCGGCTGGCAGGGGACAGTTAGTTGCAGGTGGAGGACAGGCGCGAGTTTTTGCTTTGACGCATCAGGACGCGCAGGCGTCCAATGCGGTGGTCTCAGGTATCCTTCCCGTATGTTCGGTTGATGCACACGTGTTATTCGATCCCGAATCCACGCACTCGTACGTATCCACACACTTTGTGCCGAGTTTGGGTAGAGAGTCCGTTTTTCTTGACCAGCCGCTTGTTATGACTACTCCTGTGGGAGAGTCGTTTGTTGCTAGGCACGTGTTCCGATCCTGTACCGTCTGTATTGGCGAGAGAGAGTTGCCTGTCGACTTGATCCTTCTTGAGATGTTGGACTTCGACGTTCTTTTGGGCATGGATTGGTTAGCCACATGCTATGCTTCTGTTGATTGCTGCGAGAAGAAAGTTCGATTTTGTTTTCCCGGCGAGTCGGTTGTTGTTGTATTGGGGGACCGTGGTGTTACCCCTCATAGTGTGATTTCTTCTTTTCGCGCTGGACAGCTTTTGAAGAAGGGATGTCAGGGATTTCTCGCCTATGTTTGTGATACTAGAGCTACAGAGGTTCCGCTAGGCCAGGTTCCGGTTGTTAGCGAGTTCCCTGATGTGTTCCCTGACGACCTTCCTGGGCTACCGCCCGAGCGTGATATTTCTTTCTGTATCGATTTGGTTCCTGGGACGGGGCCTATTTCTGTACCGCCTTATCGGATGGCCCCGGCGGAACTTCGAGAATTGAAGGGTCAGTTGCAAGATTTGCTGGATAAAGGACTTATTCGACCCAGTGTTTCTCCTTGGGGTGCTCCAGTCCTGTTTGTCAAGAAGAAGGACGGCAGTTTGCGTCTGTGTATCGACTACCGCCAGTTGAATAGGGTGACAGTGCGGAACAGGTATCCTTTGCCGCGCATCGACGATTTGTTCGACCGGCTTCAGGGGGCAGGGTACTTTTCGAGGATTGATTTACGATCGGGCTATCATCAGCTACGGGTTCGACATGAGGACATTCCCAGGACAGCTTTCCGTACGCGCTACGGCCATTATGAGTTTTTGGTGATGTCGTTCAGACTCACCAATGCGCCAGCAACATTCATGGACTTGATGAACCGTATTTTCCGGCCATATTTGGATCTGTTCATCATAGTCTTCATTGAAGATATCTTGGTGTACTCCCGGAGTAGTGAGGAGCACGAGCAGCACCTGCGGATTACACTGCAGACTTTGAGGGAGCACCAGCTATATGCGAAATTCTCTAAGTGTGCTTTCTGGCTGGACATCGTAGACTTCTTAGGGCATGTGATTTCACGAGACGGTATATGTGTAGACCCGAGAAAGATCGAGGCCGTTCAGCGTTGGCCCAGACCCACATCGGTTACGGAGATTCGCAGCTTTTTGGGGTTGGCCGGTTACTACAGGCGCTTTGTGCAGGACTTCTCCCGTATTGCTACACCATTGACCGGGTTGACCCGGAAGGGAGTTCCTTTCGATTGGACGGAGGAGTGCGAGCACAGTTTTCAGCAGCTACGGACTCGGCTGACGACGGCACCGGTGTTATCTTTACCTTCCGGATCAGGCGGATTTGTGGTCTATTGTGATGCTTCTCGAGTGGGGTTAGGGTGCATATTGATGCAGCATGACAGGGTGATCGCGTATGCCTCACGACAATTGAAGAAACATGAACAGAACTACCCCAATCACGATTTGGAGATGGCTGCAGTGGTCTTTGCACTTAAGATCGGCGACATTACCTATACGGCGAGTTATGCTAGATATTCACGGATCACAAGAGTCTAAAATATATATTTCAGCAGCGGGACCTGAACCTTCGACAGCGCCGATGGATGGAGTTAGTGAAGGATTACGACTGCGAGATCTTGTATCACCCGGGCAAGGCGAATGTAGTGGCGGATGCTTTGAGCAGGAGGCCCGGGAGTAGTCTATCTTGTTTGAGCGCAGTACAGGGGCAGTCGTCAGAAGATTGGCAGATATTATGCGACAGCCGGGTACAGTTCGAGTTCATGCCGATTGGAGGACAGATCGCGCATGTCCGTGCACGCCCACAGTTGATCGATCGTATACATGAGGCACAACACAGTGATGACCGATGTTCAGAGATCATGGCACAGATTGGACAGGGCAGATTTTCCGAGTTCGTGATCGATGATCAGGGGGTACTACAATTTAGGACTAGACTGTGCGTACCAGATGCTGAGGGACTGAGGCGTGAGATTCTTGAGGAGGCACATCGATCGGTATATAGTGTTCATTCCGGTTCCACCAAGATGTACCATGATATGAGAGGTGTTTACTGGTGGGACGGAATGAAAAGAGACATCGCAGATTTTTTGTCGGGATGCCTGACTTGTCAGCAAGTCAAGGCTGAGCACCAGAGGCCCGCGGGAGAGCTACGGCCGTTACCCATTCCGGAGTGGAAATAGGAGCAGATCTTTATGGACTTCATTGTGGGTCTACCCAGGACTAGTCGAGGGTATGACTCCATCTGGGTGATCGTGGATCGTTTGATGAAAGCAGCTCACTTCCTACCAGTGAAGATGACTTTCGGATTTACTCAGTATGCCCAGATCTACATCGACGAGATTGTGCGACTGCACGGAGTTCCGACGTGTATTGTGTCCGACAGAGGCATCCAGTTTACCAGCCGATTATGGCAGAGGCTTCAGGAGGCTTTGGGCACTCGCTTGAGTTTCAGTACAGCATTTCATCCGCAGACCGACGGACAGTCAGAGCGGACGATTCAGACTCTCGAGGACATGCTCAGAGCATGTGTATTAGATTTCGGAGGTAGCTGGGATCATCACTTGCCCTTAGTAGAGTTCTCCTATAATAACAGCTACCAGGAGACCATTCAGATGGCACCATTTGAGGCTCTTTATGGGAGGAGATGCAGGTCGCCCACCTGTTGGACAGAGCTTGGTGAGAGCAGTATCTTAGGGCCACAGATTGTTGAGGAGACGACCGCGAAGATCCAGTTGATTCGCGATAGGATGAGAGCAGCCCAGAGTAGGCAGAGATCTTATGCGGATCGTCGGCGACGCAGACTTGAGTTTTCTGTTGGTGATCATGTTTTCTTGAGGGTCTCCCCAATGAAAGGTGTGATGAGGTTTGGGAAGAAGGGGAAGCTCAGTCCCAGATATGTGGGCCCCTTCGAGATCCTCGAGCGTGTTGGTGCAGTTGCATACCGATTAGCCCTTCCTCCCAGTTTTCCAGATGTGCACCCCGTATTCCACGTTTCAATGCTCCGCAGATATCTTCATGATCCTTCGCATGCGATTCAGCACCCGACGATCCAGCTTGAGCGCGACCTTTCCTATGCAGAACAGCCGGTGATGATCTTGGATCGACAAGTGAAGAAATTGAGATCGAAGGAAATCCCATCAGTCAAGGTACTTTGGCGTGGTCCGGGCAGTGAGGAGGTCATATGGGAGACCGAAAGCGAGATGATGAAGAAGTATCCCCGTCTTTTCGAAGGTACGTGTAGTTAGATTTTGAAATTCGGGAACGAATTTCTTTAAGGGGGAGAGATTGTAACACCTTAGGATGTGTTTAGTGACTATTTATATTTAAATAAAGGGTTTTTAATAAAAAGTTTACCAAATTGTGTTTCAAATATTTTTCCTAATTTAATAAATATTTTCCAAAAATTTTCCTAGGCTTGCACACACATGTGCATGTAAAATAGGGTTTTTAAATGAGGTAATACCATGATTAGTAACCATGGAGGGTTAATCATGGGATTAAGTCTTTTGGGTTTTAATTAAGTTATTTAGTTAATTGATGGTGACTTTTATTTATTTTGAAATTCCTTTTGGGTGTTGACTTGGTGAGAGAGAGAGAGAGAGAGAATGCATCATGGCTTAGGCCATGCTTGCATTTAATGAAGAGAGAGAGTGGAGGGGTTGACAATGTGGGGTTATGATTCCTCTCATTCTGTATTGTTTTCTCTCAACCTCACTCTCACACTCACACACACACTTACCTCTCCATACAGCAGCAGCAGAAGCAAGAAGCACAGCAGCAGCCAGCAACACAGCAGCAGCAAGCAGCAGAAAACAGCAGCAGCAACAGTGAGAGCAGCAGCAGCAGTGAGCAGCAGCAGCAACAACTTCGACTGCAGCTCCTTCCCTTCGCTTCTTCTTCTTCCTCCAGCTCCGTAGGGTCGAGTGTGGGGTATATTTCCTGAACTCACTCCTTAGTTTACTTTTTTAGTGTAGTTTTGCTTTGATTAGTGTTTTATGGTGCATTTTAGTGCGATATGTGGTGATTAGTGGGAACCTTGACCAAGTGATCTATGTTTTGGTGTTAGTAAGTTGCTGGAGTGTTGTTAGGGCCATATTAACCCATCTTAACCCCCAATTGCACTAAAATACCACCAGATCCCTATTTGATTCAAATTCATCGTTTTTAAGAAAAATTTGAGTTTCTGCAAACTGCTATCGACCCGGTGAGTTCAGAATAATTTTAAGAAGACTGCAGTATAGTTGTTAGGTGCTGATCCCCCAGGTAGAACCCGACCCCCACACCTCTTGTTCTGGCCGCCGAAAAATTCGATATGGCCGCAATTTGCGACCAGATGGGGAGGGTTTGGGTTGGGGTTTGGTCCTATAGGTGTCTGCTGCAACCCTTAGACTCATGGCATATGCAATTTTGTTTGATTCTTACTGTAGAAAAATCTGGGGCTAAATACCTGTTTTTCCGTATTTCTAAACCTTCGCGACACGCGTGATACGTGTGTGGGTTTGGGGTTTCTGCGTATCGCGACGCGTTAGGGTAGTTTCAGGCCCGTGATCACACGTTTTAGCGTATCGCGCACACGCGCGATTGGTTTGCGACACGGGTTTCTAGTTTGACCGTAATATCACGTTTTTATGGATTTGAGCTTATGTGTGATATATATTGTATGATTCTAGGTTCGCAGGCGAGTGAGACAGACGCTGCGAAGAAGGGAAAGCAAGTCGTCGGCTACACTTAGCGCGAGACTTCGGTGAGTAGATTTAACATCTACGGGGATATCGCCCGCATGGCGTTCTACGTCTTGGCTGATAGGACCTTATAGCTGCATTTACATACATTGACTGTTCATGGCTACTATTTAGTGCATACTGCATTCCCTGCTATATGTATATAAACTAGAATTGATAGAACACCGCACCTTTACCGACAGTACATGTTGCACGAGCACTACCCTGCATGTTACATACACACCGTTAGAATTGCCATGATATTCATACTTGATGCACATATCACATCACATTTACTTGCATATTGGTTGGGGATTTCCTGTGATTTCTGGATTTGGGAACCGTGGCCATTTCAAATATGTAATCATTTAAAAACCTGGTTCCCTTGATATGATATTTCGTTGCGCCCACCCTGTGTTTTCTCGGTGCTAGGGTGGCTTATATTGAGAGAGGGCTGACCCGGGCTGACGGATGCCCGATATATTGAGAGAGGGCTGACCCGGACTGACGGATGCCCGGTATATTGAGAGAGGTGCCCGGTATATTGAGAGAGGGCTGACCCGGACTGACGGATGCCCGGTATATTGAGAGAGGGCTGACCCGGACTGACGGATGCCCGGTATATTGAGAGAGGGCTGACCCAGTCTGACGGATGCCCGATATATTGAGAGAGGGCTGACCCGGACTGATGGATGCCGGATATATTGAGAGAGGGCTGACCCGGACTGACGGATGCCCGATAGAGGAGGATTTGCTTGTCGATGCTAGACACGAGTATTTATGTTATTTGGGTGCCGATGTTGGGCACTCGTGATTCTCAGGGATGTACAGGATTTGAGGGCCGATGGGAGTGCCGGCGTCTGGGTTGTTGGGATTCGCGGTGCATATATATATATATATATATATATATATATATATATATATATATATATATATATATATATATATATATATATATTTAATCCACCTTGACATTTCGTGTAGATGTTATATTCCCATGCTCAGCATTCATTACTGCATCTCATCCTGTAGTTATATCACCTGATAGAGGGCTTGCATGATTATTATATATACTGCTTACCTCGCATTGATATCATTTGCTGGCATATGTTAGTGTAGCGCAGTACGTGCATGCTCGTGATTACCTTTATATATTATTTCTATTCACGAGTTGGCAACTCACCCCCGTTGTGCCACAGTGTTTGCAGGTAGCCCTTCGGAGTAGTCGCGGCTGGCTGCGTTTTGCATCTTTTGACACAGATACCCCCTTAGTTGGTGTACTTGCTCTTTTGTTGATAGGTGGGTTTTGTGCGGTATCTGTTTATCTTTCAGTTATGTATATAGTTGTATCTAGTATTCTCCATCTACCATGTATGTATTGACTTAGAGACAGTGTGAGGACGATGTTGTATATTTTGGTATTCTGGTGTCGAGCTCGTTGTGAGCCGACTTTTCTTATGCAGTTTTATTCTATCTGTAATGTTCTCACTTGTTGCTCTTGATCTTCACTACGGCGTCGTATATTGTTTACTTGGATCTTTTAACATGTAATAAATGTGTTCTTTTAAAACTTAAAACACTTTATACTTTTACTGGTTTGATTTCTGGGTTTTCGGTTCACTTAGTCGCGTTACGTCTGTAGACGTTACGTGGTTAAGTGCCGGTCACGGGCCAAATTTTGGGTCGTGACAGCATATCAATGTTGCTTTCCAACTAAGACCTAGAAACGATCTGTATTCTTCCACTTATAATCAGGGTTGGAGGAATCACCCTAACTTTGCTTGGAATCAACAACAAAATCAAAACACGGTTCCAAACCAAAATAATTTTCAAAGGTCTCCTCCACCACAACAGCAACCACTTCAATTGATTCAGCACCCTACCAATCACAAAACTTTCAAAATCCGGCTAACCCTTCTGCACCATATGAAAATTCTTTGCAAATGGCTGGTACTGATAATTCCTCTGCACTCGAACGAACCTTGGATACTTTTATGAAACAATCTATCCAAGTGACGGCAAATTTTCATCAACATGGAGAAGATCACTGAAATCTTTAAACAGGTTAACATCAACATCCCTATTCTAGATGCAATAAAACAAGTCCCCACTTATGCGAAAATTCTCAAAGACTTGTGCACTAGAAAGAGGAAGACTCAAGTGCCAAAGAAAGTATTCATGTCAAAGACTGTTGACATAGCTTTTCCCCAAAAATTACCTAGGAAACGTAAGGATCCTGGCTATCCTACTATTTCTATTTCCATGGGGATAAACACATTAACCGTGCTCTACTTGACCTTGGCGCAGGTGTTAACCTGCTTCCTTTCTCGGTTTATGAGCAGTTAGGGATCGGAGAGTTGAAACCAGCTCACCGCACTCTCCAGATGGCCGACCGATCAATCACCAAAGCTAGGGGTGAGCTGGAGGATGTGTTAATAAAAATAGGGGAATTTGTATTCCCTGTGGACTTTATTGTACTTGATACACAGCCTGAAGCAAACCCACGGAATCAAATTCTGGTGATCCTTGGTCGCCCCTTTTTGGCCACTTCCAATGCTATAATCAACTGTCGTAATGGCTCTATGAACCTATCCTTCGGGAAGATGTCAATTGAGCTGAACATTTACAGGTTAGGAAGTGTACCCTCCGAACCTACTGCTCAGGTATGTTCTGTCGAATTAATGGATGTCGACAGCAGCGAATTTGATTAGCCTCATGATACTGATCTAGACTCTTTTCATATGTTGTTGTTTGACCCAACTATGTATCATACACATACGGACTCTTCCACCGAGTTGTCCGGGTCAACAACCAACACTGATTATGAACCGTTTTTGGAGTCTAAAGATCACCCCGCACCTTTTGATGACATTATTCTTCGGGGTATCGATGAGAGCTTTGAGGAAATTTTCGCTGATGAGCTCGCATTTTTAGCAAACACGGGTGTTGAGATGAATCATCTCCCAAACAAAGAAATTGAACCTCCACCCCTTCTTCTGGACTATAAAGAGAATGCGAGTAATCCATCACAATCACTGTGTCATCTCTCCATAACGAGACGCAAACACATTCTTTCACACCACTTATCTTTTCCCCACTTCTTCTTGGCCCTTTTCAACTTGTTCTTCCACCAACCGGTGCACTACACTGATAAAATCTTTGAATGGTTGGTGTTGACTTTCGGTCTTTGCAAAGCTTGGTATTGACCAGTAATTTTGACCCCCTCTTGTGAATGTCAAAGCTTAACATTGTTTAACTCAAGTTGGGGGGGTATAATCTGGCTCTTGAAAAGAAAATTTTTACACAAAATGATGAGCCAAAGAATAAGTTTGGGGGAGGATTTTCACGATCATATTTATTGCCCCCGTTAATAAATTTCCTCCTAAGCTTACAGCTTTTTGAGCTCTAGCAGAAGGCAACAGTGAGGACACTGTTGAAAATAAGTTTGGGGGAGGTTTGTGCTTATTTGAGCATCATTTGCATATTACTTTGCATAAGCACAAAACATATAAAAAAAATTGTGTACATAAATAAGATAATAAAAGATTAGATAGTGAAAAATTACATCCAAAAGATTAGAAAAATTTAAGAAAACCAAGTAAATTAGAAGTTTTCTTAAACGAACTAGTAATAAGTAGTTATGAGCCGTTGTCCCAAGGGTTAGTAAGATGAAGGAAGTCACTAATCTGAGGATAAAAATAAGTATGAAAAATAGTTCCTATTCTGGAAGCCAAACATTTTGAACGTTGATACCCTACTAAACGCACTTACACACGACTTGAAACTCAGGATAGTAGAGGATACCTTGAAATGCTCTTGTCTAAAAGACAAACTATGAATGAAATTAGAAATGAATAAAATATAAAATGGTGAAGAAAAAAATGAACACTGGTTTTGTTATCGCCAAGGCAGCAATAAAAAAATATAGTGAGGGTGCTTCATCACCTAGTGCCTTAGACCAACTGGTCTGGGAGTCATGCTAAGCCTTAGGTGGTGCAAGACGAGGAAAATACTAATACGCCTAATAAGCAAACACATGAGTAATCGGTCGGTTAGTACCTCAAGAAGTATTAACGGTCGCATGAAAAATGTGTGAGCAAATCTCATCTAAATATTCATCGATTAAAAAGTACTGAGGTAGATGGACAAGAGTATGATAGCTTGAATTGAATTCTCCGAGTGTAGGGATGTTCTTTACACACACGTAGGGTTATATGATCGATGTTTGGAAGAAAGGTTGGAATGAAGAATAAAGACGATGTTTTATTGAGGGATGATGTGATTTCTAACATCCTATTAAGATAGGGCTCATGACAACTGAAAAGCTAGTATTAGTTAGAAACTCTAATTTTCAAAGTCTTTCTTTTATAATTCTTATCTTTATATGCAACTTTCACGGTCATCCTTTTATTATTGGATTTTGTGGGTGCAATCCGCTGAAAACCCTCATGAGACAACACTCCTCCTACTAGGGACACCTAGAGGTTTAAAGGCTTGTTGCACGTGCTCAGTGCAATCGTGTTGCCTACGAAAGTGTGCTAGTTAGTTTTTCTTTTTCTTATATTTTCTCCTTCTCTTTTTAATAAAACAAGTTTGCTCGAGACGACCAAATTAAGTTTGGGGGAATTTGATCAGTCGAAATTATTGCATTTTTAACACATCAATTTCCCTACTATTTGCAATCATCTAAAGGTGTTCAGTATGAATATAGCACATATTAGCAATTTGTCTGTAAAATACCAAATAACTTGTATTATACATTATAACCGGCATTTTGAGGGAAATTAAGTGTTTATTATTGCACGCGTGATCTTTTTATATCGCAACACTTGTCTCGAGATTTTGTGAAGGAAATTCCCGGTAACAGAACCGGAAGTACTAAAAGTGCTGATAAAAATACACCAAGTCCAAGACTTGCGATCTAGAAGAAAACAAGAAAGATTTATAATATTCCAGACATCAGAAAACACCCCTAAAGTCAGCACCAAAGATACCTGGAAGTTTAATGCATCAATTCCACCAAACGGCTGCGGATCCGCGGCCGAATGGGCCTATTCGCGGCGGATCCGCGGCCACGTGGACACTTCATCGGCAGAATACTTCTTCGGGAGTCTCCTTTCAATAGGAAAACTTTTTCAAGACACTTCAATCTCCAGAGGTCTCCAGAAGCTTCCTTCCTAACAGCCAAGCTTCTTTTACAAGCCTAATACCTCCAAGCTTCTCAAGCAAGCTAGCTAAATCTAGAAGGTTCTCCTCAACAACAAAGCTTATCAAGCAAAGCTAGCTAACTACCTTAATCTAGAAGCTTCCTTCATAACTACCAAGCTTACAAGAGAAGTTAAACCTAGCTTAGCTTCTAAAGGAAGCTAGTTCAAGCTTCTATGGGAAGCTAAAGGAGAGGGCTATATAAAGGGACCCAAGGCTTCATCACAAAGGTTGTTGTTGGGTTGTTGAAAATTGAGCCAAAATTCCGCAAGTTGAGTGACAAAACTTGAAACTCAAAACCCTAGCCCGAATCCAATTCAAACGCCAAATCAAGATTCATCGAGTACCAAATTGAGCAATAATTCAAAGAGCCTTTTTGAAGCAACGCCGATCATCATCTGAGCAAGTGATCCATGACGATCCACGACTCAAGAAGACGATGCGAAGCTAGTTCGACGATCGATTTCTCTCCTCAATTCTTGTAGTCTTTGAGTGTATTGTAACGAAACATCGAATGATGAAAGGTGAAAATTCTTGATCTTGCTTTTCTTTACATTTGAGCATTATGATGAGTTACCAATTCTTGATTGTTTTCTTTTTCATGATGTTTGAGTGAAAACTCTGCTTGTGGAGGAATCGAGAAAATAGATAGATGATGATGATTAAATTCTTGAACGATTCTTAAGTCTTATGAGTTTTGTAAACTCTGGGAAATTGAATCAACGACGACCTAGTTTTGAGCGAGATGCTTTCTTGAATGTTTTCACTTTAAATTAGAGATCAACGATCGATGCTTGAATTTCCTAGAGGCTAGAATTTGAATGCTAATCAACGAAAGGACAAGGGATGATGATGGAGAAACCCTAGTTTCTTCAATAGATCCCTAAACCTCGTTGATTATCATCGATCTAGCAACAAATCTTCAATAGATAAGAATTTGTAATCATAAGTATTCATCATCACTATCGATTGGATCGATTCCTACAAGCCTCTTTACAAATCTTGATAATTCAAACAATTAGGGAACATTTCTTGATTCTTGATTTTAGATCTTTACTTTCTTTAAGTTTCTTGAAAATAAAAGCTCACAAATCTTGAATCAATTTTATTGCAATTTCATTTATATTTTAATTTTCGACTCAACTAAAACAAGATCGATCAAATCTCACTTTCCCTGTGGACGATCCGCATTCACTGACGAACCTATAATAGACACCGTTATTGATTGCGGTTTACAAATTCTTTGGTTGTGATATATTTTACATTTTCCATACACATCGAGAATTTAAGATCAATCAAAAGCCATTCCCCAAGTACAGTTTGAGCGACTCTTTGGGTTGTTGTGTATGAGATATGCCAATAACTGACCCTAGTGCAAGTGGGAGATTGTTGGATATATATGCCCTAGAGGCTATTATTGTATATTGTATTAGACATTAGGGACATATATATGTATAAAATAATCTTTCTCAAAATGATATTATACTATCTGGTTTTGACTTTATCTTAATGTGTATACATTTATTTATTTCTCTTAATTATACATGTTGATAATGCCCTTAGGATCTTTGTTTGACTGCCGGGACAATGATGTCGATCATACTAATGGGCCCTAGGTAATCGATAAGCACATCCTTAAAAGTTCCTAGTCGTAGGGGTATCGAGATAGGGCATCGATATTCCAGAGTAGACTAGTGTATACGTTTCTCGACCCAGTACAGGGCGATGGTAGATCCTACAACCATTGGAGTTTAACCCCTAAGATTGAATACATGTGCTCATTGGAGACTGAGTACACCGAACGGACTCACCGAGAACTCCTAGATGGTACTATACCTATCGTCAGATAGCAGTTCTCAGGTGACACAAGTACAGGTTAGTCTGTAGACCTGAGATCGTCATAGTGTCTCATGTAGTTCCCACTGTACTTAGATTACTACCCTACCACAGCCTTAAAGGGCTGTGGAAACAGGTAGTGGTTGGGTACAGTCCCGGATCATGTGGAGGCAATGAGTGATAGGAAAGGATTCATCTTTCCAAGTATGGGGAGTTAATATTGCACATTGTAAGATTAGTTGTAACCATAAGTCCCTGGCCAAGGCAAGCGAAATTTACTGATAAGTGTTATCGGTAGTTTCTCATATGGTTATGAGTTTTATATTTGCATGACTCATCGGATTATTGGGAGTCTGACGAATACCACCTTCCAGACCCGATATGCGACATTCTCAAACAAAAAGACCGGACTGTACGGTAAGTGTCATCGATAGATTCTGTATGGTACGGACAATCTTTCTTGTCGACCTTTCCTTCGTTTAATATCTGGGTAGCCGTTACGTGCAGCTAGTACCGCTGACGTGCTTGTAAGTTGAGAATGTGATCCAACAACTCACTACCAGCATGTTGACGGGTCTTTAAAGTCCCACACTGATGTTTTGTCCACTCGAGAGAAATAATGTAGTGCGCTCATGGGATGTGTGCAGGGTCTGGTTAGACATTCGTCTTTAGCTGGACGGGTTATGATACTAGCCGGTTTATTGACTAAGCAGGGTCATTGAATTAATTATTAATTTAATAACAAGTTTAATTATATGTTATTATGTGATAATACATGTAATTAACCTAATATCATTTTTTCCTCTCTTTATCTTTTGTTCCATATGATGTGAACATATTTATTTATCATGGTTAACATTTATTAACCATAATATATCTTTTTTTTCTTATATCTTTTTTTCTTTCTTTCTCATTTATGCATGCCTAAAGGTGACGTGTAATAATTTCACACACTTTAGGACATATGTTAGCATGATAGAAGAGAGGTGGCATGGCTTAGGTTATGGTAGCATGTTGAGATTAGCCATAACCTAACTCTCCTCTCTCTCCTTCATTCTAGCAAAGTCTTAAGAAAAAAAAGGAAAAAGGTAGAGAAGAATAAAAATGGAGAGAATAGAGTGAAACCCCTCATCATCGACATCTCCTTGGTACTTCTTCTTACTATTTAGCAACTAGTAAGAGAGAAGGAGTAGCTTGAGTCGCCATTCATCGCCATGGATCATTTTTGACGGAAAGGGTCGATGACGGGACTTCAACCGGTGAACTCTAAGAGAACAAACTCGGAGATCAAATTAAAGGAGCAACCTTCCTACACAAATTAGATCTTTAAGAAAAAGCATCAAAGGTTTTATGCATTTCTCTCTTAGCTCATAAGTTTTTTATTCTTGCAAATTATATTTTAGGATGATCACTAGGGAAGCATGTCATGCTAGCTAAGTATTTTTTTATTTTACCATTCCGTATCGTGATTTTTGCTTTAGCTCAGTGCATGACATCCTTACAGATGTCGCACTGTGTTCGGTAGGCCAACATCATAAGTCCCTGACCATGGCGGATTGAGAATTATTGATAGTTAGATCAGTAGATTCTCAGATGGTCTTGAGCCACATCGGCACGACTTGACAGGTTATTAGGGGTCTGACGTTTTCCACCCTCTAGACCCGGCATGCGATACTCTTAGACAAACAGACCGGACTGTACGGAGATTGTCACGGATAGGCTCGGTAGGATTTTGGATGAATTTGCTCGTCGGCCTTCTTTTCGACAGGTACCTGGGTAGCCGTTACATACGGGTAGCCGTTACATACGTGGTTGCGGTTAAACCCATTGCCAGCGTACTGTCGAGTCTTTAGAGTCCTACACAGAGGGTTTCCCTGGTTCAGGAGAAACGGTCTAGAGGCCGTATTTTTTACGTGCAGGGTTCCGACCATATACGTATACCAGCTACACAGATTTTTGTTCCGACGGATAATACTAGCGGGCTTAGAATTAAGCCGCATTATTAAATCATGTACTAATTTAATAATGATATAATATTATACTATTGGATTATTTTATCTCTTGGTATTCGTATTTTTTGTAGCACGAATACGGGTATGTATATACGGTGAGGGCATTCTTGTATTTACACTAGAATACTTCTAGAAGAAGACACCTCATTTGTGTTAAATCTATTTGTGTAAATAGATAATGAGGTGGAGGGATGAGGTGTTATTAAAGCATGGTTTGAAGCATGGCTTCTTGTTTTATTCATTCATTTGTGATAACTATTGAAGTATGGTTACAATATTTTTATTGTAAAGAAATGCTAGATAGTTTTCACCTTTAGCCTTTCTTCATTCATTCTATACTTGCCATTCTTTTTCCTCCTTTGAACTCTTCTTCTTCCTCAAACCCTAACCCTCTCATGTGTTGAGAAACCTAGGTTTTATGAGATAAACTAATCCATTAACACATTCTACATCTACTAAACCATCTAGATTAGCAGACTAGGTGCTTTAGTTACCTCAATTTTGAGGTTGGAGCTTGAACTATAGACTCTTGGGTGGATCGTCTTTGACGTGAGGAGGCCGACAACCAAGCTAGATCCCAACGGACGAGGAGCTTAAGAAGACCCAAAGGACTTGAGCACATAGGAATAAATCTCTTCATAGTAGATTAGGACCTATGCAAGTTTTGTTATCTAAGGCTTATGGTAGTTCTTGGGGATTAGTCGATATTGCCCGTTTAAAAATTGTTTTTTGTAAACTCCACCTCTCTACAAACTCTGTGGAGTGTGCGAAACTGACTAACAAATACTATGTTAGTTATATGTATGCCCTAGAGGCCATTATTGTACATATGATGTATATTATAGTGGATGCTTGGACATATATAGAGAGGACTTTCTTGCTCGACATGATAGTATGCTATCTGGTTGCTCTTTTTCTTAACATGTAGACTTGTATTATGATATTGTCTTGCTCTCACATGTTGATAAAGCCCTTAGGATGTATACTTGACTACCAGGACTATGATGGAGATCATACTAGAGGGGCTATGGTAGTCCACAAGTTCATCCTTTAATTGTTCCTAGTCGAGGGTATATCGAGACAGGGCATCGATATTCCATAGTAGACTAGCGTATACGCTTCTTGACCCATATGATGGGCGATGGATGATCCTACATACATTGGTGTTTGACATCAAAGATGGATACGGGTGCTCAATGGAGACCGGGTACACTGAACAGGACTCGCCGATGACTCCTATATGGTAGTATACCTATCGTCAGATAGAAGTCCTCTGGTGACACTGGTACAGGTTAGTCTGTAGACCCGAGATCGTCATAGAGTCTTGTGTGGCTCCCACTGTGCTTTGATTTTCTCCTTACCACGCTCAAGAGGAGTTGTGCAAACAGGTGGATTTTCGGTACAGTCCCGAGTCACATGGAGGTAATGAGCGATAGGAGATGTTTCGTCTCTCCCGGTATTAGGGGTTGATGTTGCTGTATGCTCGATTGTCTATAACTGAAAGTCCCTGGCCAGGGCAGCTCCCGAGATTTACTGATAAGTGTTATCAGTAGTTTCTCGAACCGTTATAGGCCTGACATCGGCATGACTTATCACGTTACTGGGGTCTGACAATTTCCATCCCTAGACATGATATGCGACATATCAGACGAAGATACCGGACTGTACGGTAGTGTTACTGATAGGCTTCATGGAGACTATGGACAAGCTTGCTTATTGATCTTCATATCGCTCAATACCCGGGTAGCCGTTACGTCCAGCTAGTACCGCTAACAGCTTGTAGGTGACTGATGTGATCATCACCTACTGCTGGCGTATTGACGAGTCTTTAGAGTCCCACACAGAAGTTCCCTGGTTCAAGCGAAACGAAGTAGGACGCATATGTGATATGTGTGTAGGCCTGATTAAATACGTTTATGTGATACCGTATTGTAATATGGCAGTTATCTGGTATCGGTTCAGTTATATGTGATATAACCAGATTGTCGAATCAAGTGTTGATTTGACAATATGATATACAGATGAATGATATTAGTCGGTCAAATGTGATATAACCGGATTATTAAATCAAGTGTTGATTTAATAATGCGATATATATTATATGTGATATAATTATATCTTAACTAATATCATTAGCTCACTAATTATTCTTCATTATATATATATATATATATATATATTAATATATATGATATATATATATATATATAATAATGAAGCATGGCAAATGAATTTCTATTTTGTGAAAATAGAAATGAGGTGGAAATGAGAGCATGGTTACAAGCATGGGATTTATACTTGTTTATTCATCTTGACTCGCTATTCAAGCATGGTTGCAATTTTATATTGCATAATTCCATGCTTGAATGGGTGAGGGGTCAAGAGTTGTCATTCATTCTAGCTTATTCTCAACACTTAGCCATTTTTCTTGTGTTGCTCCCATGGTTGCTCTCTAGCTTCTTCTTCCTCCTCATTTCATGGTTCAAGCTTCAACCCTCACATGTGATGTGAACCATGAAGCTTGAACAAAAACTTGTGAGCTTTTAACATCTCCTACTTCACCATCCTACACTTGACTAGCGATCGAGTGTAGCGTGTTTCCTATGCTAAAGAGTTTAGTGTAGAGGTAGCTTGAGTTGGAGCGACTTCGCGTGGATCATCTTCGGCACGAAGGTCATCGGAGCCCGTTCAAAGCCTCAAGTGGAGCCTAATGGAGTCGCGTGACTACTACATGGAGCAAGTGAAGTGAAGGACCGGTTTACAAAGGTTGTATTCCTTGTTCACTAGATCTAAATTCATTTACTTTCATGTATCGTCTAATTCTCTAGTTATGATTCTAGGGTTAGGGTTGTTTAGCATGGCAAATTTTTGAAAACGGCATGGATGATGCCTCCCGAAACCTTGCTGCCGTGCTACGGAACCCAACAATGGTATCAGAGTCAGGCTAAAGTTTTAGACGATGTTTTTAGAATCACGAAACCGAAAAACTCCGAAACACCGAAACCAAAAAATCATGTTTCTGTCAATTTTAAAATGATCTCAGAAAATTATTTTAGCAACTGCAGAATGTTGTATGTGATACAACTAGAACACTGGAGAAATTCGAGACAAAACCATCGGATTTTAGCAGACGACTTTCATGAAAAATCCGGCGTCGCCGGTTTCCAATTTGGCTCGAAACTTTTTGGTTTTCTCTGGGCTTGATTTTAGGGTTTCTGGTATTGTTTGATTAGCCCAGTTTTCATGTAATGTTAACAGTACTATTGGGGCTAATACAGAGTGTTTCGTAGTCGCAATTCTAACAGTTTTTCGGGTTAATATTGACGGCGTTTAAAAGTTTGAACGAATATCAAATACCCACTTTAACCCTCGCTGGAAATTTTCCAAGAGTTGGATTTTCTCCAAGTTAAAAACATTCTAATATCATGCAAGTAATTCTATAGACCCTCTAGAAGAACGAAACCCTAACTCGATTCTATGACCGTCGGAACCGCCACCAAACCCTAGGGTTTATGGTAGTTCCGTGGGGCCATAGTTGAGGCAAGGGTTGGCCCTTCTACGGTTGGTCCATAGGCACTGTGGCATGTTATGAGTATTTTTTAAACTGTGCTCAAGTGTTGAGCTCTTTGGGAAATTTTGGGTGTTTGTTGATTCGATCGGAATGTTTAACATCGTCTAGCTATTTGTGGAATGTGATACAATATTTGGAATTCATATTTTTAGGCATGAAATCCGAAGTATGTGATATTTCGGGTTTATGATGTCTAAGGTGGTTGTGGATTTCAAATGTTGTAGTTTGACATTTTCTTTTCTGCGACCGTAAGTGTAATATGTGGTGTATCGCCGGTTTCGTTGGTATATGTCAACGATAATTGGGATATGCATATTTACTTACGTTGATGACATGTGATGTTATGTGTTGCTGGGATATGTTATATTGGATCGTCGTGTTTTGAAAAGCCGGGGGTTTTGCATGAGATGAGAGTTTTTCATTTTCATTCATTTAAAAACTTGTATGTAATATTCTTTTATTGGGGCACTTCCGGGTTGAGGATGATGTCACCCTTGTTATATATTATTTACTTTTCCGTATTAAGATAGACCCAAGGTGGGGAGCACAAGTAACTGGGTTCTAGAATCCAGTGGGAGACCATCTCGAGGAGTCGAGTTCGGGTCTCCTAACTCTAGAATTGGTAAGGTTTCTTGCCGCTCTCGTAGGGGTCTAGGGATGTGGGTTTGGCTATTCATCGTGACCATAGAATCCGTGTTTTTTACTGGCTTAATATAAAACACGGACCTCCTAGTAAATCCAATATTTCATTTGATGACTTCTGCTGCTGATATTCTGTGATGTGATCACTTTATATGCGTGATACGGATGCTTTATTCTTACATATATGATATATAATAAACGTTGCTTATGTTTTGCACCAGCACTAGTCCCGCCCCGCTATGTCAGTTAAGTAACCTAACGGTACATAACGGGACACTGTGGCGAATGCGGATGGCATAAGCATACGTTGTATTTTCGTTTCTTCTGTGATGCTTAGGAAGCATAAATGATAGGACTTCATTAATGAGATTAATGAAAAGAAAAGAAACCTAAAGATGTTGTAGAATCAAATTTTCAAAAAGGGTAGCTCTAGTTTTTGCTTTGCATAGCGGTATTCCTTGTAGAATATCCAGCACCTCATTCGATGAGGAAAGAGCCGAGATCCCTTCACCGGGAGTGACCTCTTTAGCAAAAGCTAGCAGATACTATAACCCACTCGGTTTTGTTTTTGATTGCCTTTATAGTTCTTGCTTTGCATAGCGGTATTCCTTGTAGAATATCCAGCACCTCATTCGATGAGAAAAGAGCCGAGATCCTTCACCGGGAGTGACCTCTTTAGCGAAACTAGTAAAAGCCTCAAAAACACTCCTTTTCAAAATCACTCGATTCTACATCGATATCAAGTTCATTACGCAAAAGGTTTTCTTAAAAACCTGTCGTAGCCCTCCGGCATTTCAGATAAGTACTACTTAGTATTCGTGCTACGTTTGTTGACTATGTTAAGGCGTAGTGTGCGGTAGCTAATTAGTGCTTATCTGCTAAAGCATGAGATGCGATTGGATTAGGGTAGTTGTACGACTTTGTTGACTATGTTAAGGGTCGTACGGGTGGGTTTAATTCAATCAGGAAATGACGGGTTGAACTTGGCTAGAGCTTATGATTTGTTGACTATGTTAAAGTCATAAGTTGCTTGGGCCAAAAGTATTATCGGGAATTTCAAGTGTTGAAATTTGCAATGAGATTGCATACCTTATATGAGATATTGGATCCCGATACCCACTGTGAGTAAGAGTTACTCCTGGGAGAGTTTTACACATCACAATTAGCCGATCAAGTAGGTGACTAGAAAGGTGTTAACGGGGTTACGCCCCTGGGAAAACGATGTTTATTTTAATTAGGTCCGTGCGAAAGCATGGGAAACCTCTCTCAAAGTACTGGCACTGGCCTGGCTGAAAGATTGGTGAACTTGTAAGGTGTAATTAATCTCGGCTAGTCTTACCTTTTAGGGTTTGAACGAAGATTTGATAAAAACAGTGGGAGCCATCCTAATTAGATAAGATAATAACCAATCTAATATTGCAAGAGCATACGCTAAGTGTTTTCTTCTCTCTCTCCAGGTAGCGACCATGTTAGGCCTTAATTAAGATAATAATATGGATGTATTGACCGAACCCGCTTGTTATACTGAGAAGGGGAATGTTGGTTCCGCTCCAACTTATAAGTAAGTTAGAGCAGGAAATAGGGTAACATCCGGATTACCATGCCACCCAAACGAGGAATGAGCATGTTGATGCATCTTCTTCGGGTGTGTTAGTTACCGAGAACTTTTTCTCAGTACACTCTATGTCCTGAGTATTAGATACCAGATCGGGATTCCACATATGTAATATGTTGCATGAGCTAAGGAATGGTAGAGAACTGGGAAAGGGTGATCGTTCTCTAAAAGTAGGGAATGGTGCAAGTGTTGCAGCCAAAGCAGTTGGTGAATATCACCTTGAATCACCAAATGGGAATACATTGATTCTGAACAAATGTTATTACATGCCGAACCTGATATAAAACATTACATCAGTTTCTTTATTCAATTAAAGAAGGATATAATTTTGTATTGCTGGATAATGTTGTGTACATTTTCCTTAATCAAGAGTTGATTGGATCAGGCACGTTATGAAATGACATATACGTTCTAAATCAAAACACGGTTCTTAACGTACAGAACACACACAAGAGGAAGAGTTCAGAAACGAACGAATTCTTCTTGTGGCATTGTAGACTAGGTCATATCAATGCGACATGACTAGCTAAGCTACATAAGGATGGATATTTGAATCCGTTCGAATTTTCATCTTATGAAACTTGCCAGTCATGTCTCAAAGGCAAGATGACCAAAACTCCGTTTACAGGACACGGAGAAAGAGTTACGGAACACTTGGGACTGATACATAATGATGTATGCGGTCTCATGTCTACACATGCCAGGAATGGTTTCTCGTACTTCATTACATTCATTGACGATCTCTCAAGATTCGGTCATGTGTTCCTGTTGAAACACAAGTCTGAAACTTTTGAGAAATTCAAAGAATATAAGCATGAAGTTGAGAACCAGATGGGTAAAAGTATTAAAATCCTTCGATCTGATCCGGGAGGAGAATACTTGAGAACGGAATTCCGTGACTATCTAAAAGAGAATGGGATTCTCTCTCTGCTTACTCCTCCATATACACTACAGCACAACGGTGTATCGGAGTGGAAGAATCGCACCCTATTAGATATGGTGCGCCCTATGATGAGCACCGCTGAGTTACCTATTTCCTTTTGGAGTTATGCGCTTGAGACAGCTGCATACCTATTGAATCAAGTTCCATCTAAATCAATGCCTACCACTCCATATGAGATATTGAATAGGATGAGACCATCTCTTAAACGAGTTAAGATATAGGGTTGTCCGACCTATGTTGAAAAGCAAAATCCGGACAAGTTCGAGGCAAGGTCAGTTCTGTATAAGTTTGTTGGATATCCCAAACATTTGCGAGGGAATATCTTCTACCACACTGAGAAGCAAAAGGTGTTTCGTTTCTCAGCATGCCACCTTTTTAGAAAAGCATGCCACCTTTTTAGAAAAGGAATTTCTTATGAAGAAATTAGTAGTCATGAGGTAGAACTGGAAAAAGTTCCAGCTGGATAAACTAACAGCTGATGATTTGGTGAAACCAAAGGATTCACAGCCTCTCCACGAATCTAGTCGGGTTCCTCACCCCTCTAAGAGATACTACGGTTTTCTCGATGACAGTGGGAGCGAGGATTGCATCATGGTAGATGATGACCTAACTAGGTTCAGGCAGGCCATCAAGAGTGGGGACTCTGTGAAATGGCTGGATGCTATGCGATCAAAGATGGAATCCATATACACCAACAAAGTATGACTTTGAATGTTGCACCTGAAGGGGTAAAACCCATTAGGAGCAAATGGATCCTTAAGAAGAAACTTGGTGTAGATGGAAAAGTTGAGACTTTCAACGCTAGACTTGTTGCAAAAGGTTTTCGTCAACGACCAGGTGTGGATTATGATGAAACATTTTCTCCAGTGACTATGCTTAAGTCCGTTAGGATTAAAGCGCGCATCGCGGAGTTGAAACATCTGTTTTGATGTGGCAGTCAAAGAGTTTGACTTCATCAAAAAGGGTGGATGAACCTTGTATATACAAAAAGGTTGTAGAGAGTAAGGTTGTCTTCCACGTATTATACGTAGATGACATACTCTTGATAGGAAATGGTTTCCTATGCTACACTCAGTCAAGCTCCTCTTATCACGAGGATTCTCCATGGAAGATCTGGATGATACCTACTACATCTTGTAGATTATGATCTATGGTGATAGATCTATGTGGATGTTGGGAGTGTCCCAAATCTAGGTACATTAAAACCGTACTAAAGGGGTTTAGTATGGAAGATTTTAAGCGTGGTGGTTCGCCCACTTACTCAGGAATCACTCTCTCCAAAAAGATGTCTTCCAAGACTGATTTGGAGAGAGCTCGCGTGCAAGAGACCCTATGCTTCGGCAATAGGCTTTATCATATGTGCGATGTTATGTACCAGACCAGATATAGCTAACTCACTAAGTGTAGTGATTAGGAATCAATCGGATCTTGAGAAAATAACTGGATAGCTGTGTAGGACATTCTTAAGTACTTGAGAAGCACTAAAAAAATGTTCTTGGTGTTTGGTAACGGTGAACTCCAGTGGGAGTCCTTTACCAATTCCAGCTCCCAGAGTGATAAGGTCGACTGAAAGTCAGTCTCGAGCCTTGTCTTTACCCTCAGTGGAAGGACGGTATGTTGGAAGTGTTCCAAGCTATATACCGTGGCAAACTAGACGATAAAGGCTGAATACATCGCTACCAACGATGCTACCAAAGTGGATGTCTAGATAATTCTTGTTCATGAGATGAACATGGTTCCTACCATTGAGCGTCCAATAACTTTTATTGTGACAACAATGGAGCTGTGGCTTTAGCCTAGGTACGCCGGTCCAATCAGCGATCCAGACATATTCTGAGGACAACATCACCTGATCAAGGAGATGGTTGATCTCCAAGGGATCGAGGTAAGGAGAGTTGACACAAAGAAAAACACGGCGGATCCACTCATGAAGGCCATGCCCCAGATACAATTTGAGAGACTCTTTGGGATGTTGGATATGAGATACTACAACAACTGGCCTTAGTGCAAGTGGGAGATTGTTAGTTATATGTATGCCCTAAAGGCCATTATTGTACATATGATATATATTATAGTAGATGCTTAGACATATATAGAGAGGACTTTCTTGCTTGACATGATAGTATGATATCTCGTTTCTCTTTGTCTTAACATGTAGACTTGTATTGTGATACTGTCTTGCTCTCACATATTGATAAAGCCCTTAGGATGTGTACTTGACTACCAGGACTATGATGGAGATCATACTAGTAGGGCCAGGGTAGTCCACAAGTTCATCCTTTAATTGTTCCTAGTCGACGGTATATCGAGACAGAGCATCAATATTCCATAGTAGACAACGTATACGCTTCTTGACCCATATGATGGGCGATGGATGATCCCACATCCATTGGTGTTTGAAATCTAAGATGGTATACGGGTGCTCAGTGGAGACTGGGTACACTGAACAGGACTCACCGAGGACTCCTATGTGGTAGTATACCTATCGTCAGATAGCAGTCATCTGGTGACACTGGTACAGGTTAGTCTGTAGACCCGAGATCGTCATAGAGTCTTGTGTGGCTCCCACTGTGCTTTGATTTCCTCCCTACCACGCTCAAGAGGAGTTGTGCAAACAGGTGGATTTTCGGTACAGTCCCGAGTCACATGGAGGCAATGAGCGATAGGAGGGGTTTCGTCTCTCCCGGTATTAGGGGTTGATGTTGCACTATGCTCGATTGGCTATAACTGGAAGTCCCTAGCCAGGGCTGCTCCCGAGATTTACTGATAAGTGTTATCAGTAGTTTTTCGAACTGTTATAGGCCTGACATCGGCATGACTTATCACGTTACTGGGGTCTGACAATTTCCATCCCTAGACATGATATGCGACATATCAGACGAAGAGACCGGACTGTACGGTAGTGTTACTGATAGGCTTCATGGAGACTATGGACAAGCTTGCTTATTGATCTTCATATCGCTCAATACCCGGGTAGCCGTTACGTCCAGCTAGTACCGCTGACAGCTTGTAGGTGACTGATGTGATCATCACCTACTGCTGGCGTATTGACGAGTCTTTAGAGTCCCACAAAGAAGTTCCCTGGTTCAAGTGAATCGAAGTAGGACACATATGTGATATGTGTGTGGACCTGATTAAATACGTGTATGTGATACCGTATTGTAATATGGCAGTTATCTGGTATCGGTTAAGTTATATGTGATATAACCATATTGTCGAATCAAGTGTTGATTTGACAATGTGATATACAGATGAATGATATTAGTTGGTCATATGTGATATAACCGGATTATTAAATCAAGTGTTGATTTAATAATGCGATATATATTATATGTGATATAATTATATATTAACTAATATCATTAGCTCACTAATTATTCTTCATTATATATATATATATATATATATATTAATATATATGATATATATATATATATATAATAATGAAGCATGGCAAATGAATTTCTATTTTGTGAAAATAGAAATGAGGTGGAAATGAGAGCATGGTTGCAAGCATTGGATTTATACTTGCTTATTCATCTTGACTCGCTATTCAAGCATGGTTGCAATTTTATATTGCATAATTCCATGCTTGAATGGGTGAGGGGTCAAGAGTTGCCATTCATTCTAGCTCATTCTCAACACTTAGCCATTTTTCTTGTGTTGCTCCCATGGTTTCTCTTTAGCTTCTTCTTCCTCCTCATGTCATGGTTCAAGCTTCAACCCTCACATGTAATGTGAACCATGAAGCTTGAACACAAACTTATGAGCTTTTAACATCCCCTACTTCACTATTCTACACTTGACTAGCGATCGAGTGTAGCGTGTTTCCTATGCTAAAGAGTTTAGTGTAGAGGTAGCTTGAGTTGGAGAGACTTCGTGTGGATCATCTTTGGCACGAAGGTCATCGGAGGAAGCCCGTTCAAAGCCTAGTAGAGTTGCGGGACTACTACACGGAGCAAGTAAAGTGAAGGACCGGTCTACAAAGGTTGTATTCCTTGTTCACTAGATGTAAAGTTGTCTACTAGGCACCTCAAGTGGTGCCTAGTAGAGTTGCGGGACTACTACACGGAGCAAGTGAAGTGAAGGACCGGCCTACAAAGGTTGTATTCCTTGTTCACTAGATGTAAAGTTGTTTACTTTCATGTATCGTCTAATTCTCAAGTTAAGATTCTTGGGTTAGGGTTGTTTAGCATGGCAAATTTTTGAAAAAGGCATGGATGATGCCTCCCAAAACCTTGCTGTCATGCTACGGAACCCAACATACTATACAGTCCGGTCTCTTCGTCAATGAGTATCGCATACCGGGTCTGCGGGTAGAGACTGTCAAACCCCCAATAACTCAATAAGTCATGCATATATCGAACTCATAACCATGCGAGATACAACTGATAACACTTACCAGTTTATCTCAACCATCTCGGCTGAGGAATTCTGGTTATGGTCATGTCCTGCACTGTGCGATATCGACTCCCTATACTGGTGTCAAGACCCGAAATAGCACGTGATTGGCCCTTGAATCATATGAAGTCTATAGGACCTCATCTAATTCAAGTAAGCTAAAAGCCCAAAAATCTAAAACCATTTTAAATAATAAATGAAGGAAAACTAGTTTTAAAGAAGTGAAGAAAACATGTTTTAAAAACAAGGTTTTTAAATAAGTAAGCCGAATATGCATTTTTAAATCCTCAAGTCTTTTCTGAAAATTTCGGCAGAGTTTCCTTTGTAAATACTAGACCCAAACGGGGTACAACAAGAATAATATATGCATAATGATAAAAGGCATCCCCAAGCAAGAGCTAGCTCTTCGTCAATTGACGGTCACAACCACGCAAGCAATATAATATACAACGCCGAAGGGCGAGGATCAAAACTCAAAAGGAAACTCAAAATCATCATGAAAACCATAATACTACAACACGCGACTCTAAGGTCGAAATAATAATACACTGGTTTTCTAAGTCTAAAATAAATATACAAGTCTGGTGATGGAATTTATTAGATACAACTGAAAATAAATAAGTACAATGGTGGTCATGATGCGAGTGAACCCACCTACCAAAGCAATCACTAAAAAAGGAAGCAGTGTGCCAGAAAGCCGCAATGAAACCTGTATGGCAAAACCTGCAAGAAACTGTGGCACAACGGGGGGGAGTTGCCAACTCATGAGTAGAAAACATCACAGAGCAGAAATCGTATGTATGACTCAATCCTAGGTCAAATACGATCAGTAATAATATATTCTCAATATGAATAAGTCTGAAGCATGATTAGGTGGTAAGGATAAACATCTATACATAAGTGTAGTACCAAGTGCTCGTGCTCGTGCCAGTGCCTCGGGTAGCAACATATCATAAATATGAGGTAGGATCAATGTAATCAGTGCCAACTATAGCATGAAGTCTATAAGTATGTGGGTGTCATCCAACTATGTAATCAATGTCTGTATGTATGTAGATCTCGTCCACGTGTCACCCAAAGACACAAAACATCATGCATGTAAATATCATAAAGCATATGCATGGAAGTATGAGGATATAATCAACGTGTGTCCCTCGCGACACATCAAAATCATGGAATCTGAGTGTCCGGAATCGACACTCGAAAACATCATGAAACATGTGCCCAGCATCAGCACGTAAATCCTCATATATATATAGGGCTCCGTCAGTCCGGATCGGCCCACATCATCTCTCAACTCCGGTCGGTATCCTCCGGATATCCACCGAGCCCAAATACAATCACCGGTAGGTAGTGGTCCCTATGGCAGGCTCATCGTCATCCACATGAAATCTCTCTCTCGTCCCGAGGTACTATACCGGGTCCACCATGTACCCGCAAACGGATCATCCACCTCCTCGAATCGGGTTTCACATGTCACGCGTCTCAGAATCGAGAAAACGCATGGTGGACGCACTGAAATATCATATCAAGAGAAACCGGGTTTTTAAAACAGTACATGCTTTTTTTTGAAATAGCCACGGTTCTCAAATCCAGAAATATCATGGAAACAACATATCTCAATACGTATAATCATAAAGCATGATGTATGCGACATATAATAGAAATGTAAGCATATCAGCATTTCATGCAACATAAAATAGTAATATGCACATATCGAGGGAAAACCGCTCTTTTAAAATGAATCCAGATTTAAAATATATCTTGCGGTTCCCAAATCTCCAAAATCAATCCAGATCATCTATGTATGTGCAAAAACGCATGTATGCAAGTATGGGTGTACAGTATGTCTGTGCGCCAATATAGATGTGCAAGTAGTCATATTCTGATGCAACAATCCTACTGTGTAGTGACATGGCAATTATCGATGATGAAGTGTGTGAGCCGGCAAGCAGGTGTACGTGGAATATACGCATCATCGATAATAGTGCTGGTGTCCTGACAGCATGGGTTTAATATAATAATAAACACATTTAAACATGCAATGCGATGCGAATAGCAAGAATATGCGGAAAATGAATAATAAACACAACAGTGAAGAATCTGCATCGATATATATATGTCATATAGTTTTGCCATTTGAAATAACACGAATCGTGGTGCTTAGAAAAATAAGGGCTACGGTGTTTTTAGGAAAAGATGCGTCTTTTGAAAATATCCGTAGAATCCCTTGGCCTGTCTTTAAAATACTCACGATTCGTTAGTTTTGAAATAGGTATTACTCGGGTATAGTCTAACATCTACTAAGTAAACTACAGATCTAACTAACAAGCTAATCGAAAGGGTATGGAAACCACCTAAATCTGAGTCGCTATATATATACATATATAATAATCGGTGATCTCGCCTCAATAGTACCACGTAAGATACAATATATCATATGACATCCTCGAGTCATGAGTGCGGATCTATCATCAATATAAAGCTCGTACGGTAAATCCATCGTACGGCATCCCAAATCTGGGTACGGGTCGAATCTTACCTTTATCTCATCAATTATCTAGTATCCTATCATCATATCTCATGAACTGGGGTACTGATCTAAGTCTAGTACAAGATGATACCATCAATATATATGTGTGCGTGTATGAAAACACACGCATAAAGGCCCGCTAAAATCTCATGTCGTATCTCATAATACGAACCACATCATATCACCGATCTCATGACACCATGCCCAATCTCATTGACTCATCTCCAAATACCATATAAAATCCTCATCATCCATGTGTAGGTATATGTGTATATATATACATAGTCCCATACCTATGTGTGTGTATATATATACCTATCCCCATATACGCACAAGTATAACAAAGTAAGCATGTGTGTGCGAGTGGGTGTAAACCTATTCTAGGGTTCGCGACTAAGAAGCTATACTAGTTCACATTTAATAACCCTAATCTAACCATTGAACACCTAAACATATCTTAAATATCCATGTCACACATAAACATATCATATATATATAGTATATATAGCATACTAAATATCGAACTGCGGGGGTGCTATACGCCATCCACCCGACTTCCCCCGTAGATATAATCTACTCACCTTGCTCTTCGCTTTCCGTTGCCAACTTCGCCACGTGCTTGCTTGTCGTCTCGAAGTCTTCGTGGGGGTACCTACACATCATAACGTATCGCAAATGCGCATTAAAATCACATCGAAAAATCAAAACGACACGCTAAAGGCCTATAGGTTAGAACCTATGGACTACGCTTTCAAAACCACCAAATAACACTCGATTTCGACGTACAAACGTTAAGTGATCGAATACGACACAAATCACAAAAATCCAGAATTCAAAATAATCAAAACGAAACCCTGAATCAAAACAGCAACTCTTGAAAATGGTCCCAGATTTTACCCTAGGTCAAATTAGTCAATTTTGCATATGCGAAGGGTCTAGTTTACAGGAGATGGAGCTACAGACCAAACACGAACCCATTTGGACAAGGTCTGGCAGCAATTTGTGGCCAAAAAGGTTATATTTGCGGCCAAAAGGTGGAGTCAGGGGCTGGGGTCTTAGGGTTAGCTTCCTAGGTGCCTGCACACTCCTCTGTACTTGCTAAATAATTTTCAGGTCACCCGGGTGTTAGCGGATTTTATTATACACTCACAGAATCCACAATTCTTCCGATATTGGGTTTCTAAGTTCGTATTCTGGGGTTCTAGTCTCTGGTTTGGGTCTGAATTCTAGCACTAGGGGGTTTGTGTGGCCTCTTCTAAGCTCAATTACACATCACAACTCAAGAATTCCATAAACCCTAGCTAGAAATTTCCAAATCTCACTAAACGACACCAAATCGGTTCTAAACAAACATGGATGTAAAAGCTATGGAAATACTAGGCTAATGATTAAGAGAATATCTCATTTGGAAACTCAATAATTTTCTTGAGTTGCCCCAAGTGTCCAAAATGCAAGCTTTCTTGGTCCAATGTGTTGCTAGTGAGCTCATGCACATTTTTAATGAAATGGGTATTGAGTTTTGAGGTGTTTTTAATGGTGTTTGAGAGGATGAAGAGGGGGAGGGAGTGAGGGCAGCAGCAGCAGCAGCAAAAGTGAGGGAGAGGAGAGAAGATGATGAAGAAATGAAGTAATGGGAGCTTGGTCCAAGGTTTGACCCCTTACCCTCTCACTCTCTCTCATGCCCATCCATCCATTCTATATTCATATCCCTTTTTCTTTTCTTTTCTTTTCCTTTTCATTTCTTCTCTTTAATTTATAACCATGCATGATAAAAAGAAGAAAGCATGAAAGAAAAATGTAACAAGTGCTAAAAAAGACATGTGCATGTTTTGCACAAAACAAGCTTAATGCGCGATTAGCGATATTTAATCGCGATTAGCACTAAATAGCATATAATTAATCATAAAAACTTATAATTTGCATAATTCACATAAAACACCCTCTTTTTAGTAATTTTCCAAATTTTTCCCAATTTATCGGTATTTAATTATACCGCCTTATTAAAATATTCAATATTTTATTATTTAATTATAAAAATTCCCAAAAATAATATTTTATTTTTTTTGAAATGTTACAACTGGGAGATGTGAATCCCCTCGACTGCTCACTGTCTCCATGTGCTTCGGTACTATACCCAACTAAAACATGTTTGCACGACTATTTTGTTGGCTATAGTGCCTTCAAGTCAATTATTGAATCGCAGGCACGCGATTGTGATGATTGAGGGAGGACCTATACTGGTAAAACAGTCTTACTCAAGATGATAGTATGCCATCTGGTTTGTCTTTATCATCATGTATAGCATTAGGTGGAGTTACAGATCACTATTACATGTTGATAGAGCCCATAAGATTCTTACTTGACTACCAGTATTACGATGGCGATCATACACGTGGGAGCTGGGTGGTCTATAAGCACATCCTTAAATGTCCCTAGTCGTAGGAGTATCGAGACTGGGCATCAGTACTCCAAAGTATACTAGTGTATACTGATCGAGACCCCGACGAAGGGCGGTGGACAGGTCTCACAAGCCATTGGTGTTAGTTAGTCACCTAAGATAGTATACATGTGCTCATTGGGTAATGGGTACACTGGACGAACTCGCCGGGAACCTACTAAATGGTATTGTACCTATTGTCAGATTGCAGCTCCCAGGTGACATGAGTACAGGTTAGTCTGTCGACCTGAGATAGTCATTTATCTCGTGTGAGTTCCCACTATGCTTTGATTACTACCCTACCATGGCTCAAAGGAGTCGTGCAAACAGGTTTTAGTTGGGTACAGTCCCGAGCCACATGGAGACAGTGAGCGGATCGTCGGGGATTCGTCTCTCCCGGTATTGTGGGGTTGATGTCGCGTTGTGCACGGGTGGCCATCACCAGAAATCCTTAGCCAAGGTAGTTGAGAATTACTGATCTAGGATCGGTAGTTTCTCAGGTGGTGATGGGTTTCATACCGACACAAAATGTCGCGTTATTAGGGGTCTGACTTCATCCACCCCCTAGACTCGATATGCGATACTCTTAGAAGAACAGACCGGACTGTACGGAGATTGTCACTATCAGGCTCAGTAGAGGTATGGATGAGTTTTCTCGTCGGCCTTCCTTTCGCTCCATACCTGGGTAGCCGTTACGTACAGCTAGTGCCGCTGACGTGCTTTTGGTTAAACCCACTGCCAGCGTATTGATGAGTCTTTAGAGTCCCACACAGAGGGTTTTCACGGTTCAGGCGATATGGTGTAGATGATGTATGTTGGTACATACTAGTGTCCGATTAAATATGTATACAGGCTACACAGACTTTAATCGGACGGTTGTTAATACTAGCGGCTTAGGACTAAGCCGGATTATTAAATCAGATTTTGATTTAATAATTTATATATGTATTCTAGTATTAATGTTCACTATTCATTCTCTCTTGGCTATTCGTATTTTTGTACGAATACGCGTATATGTATTTCGATACGTATACCAAGTTGTATTCCATATTTATACGGAATTGTTAGTTTTATGTATGCCCTAGAGGCCATTATTATACATGTGATATATATTATAGTGGATGCTTAGACATATATAGAGAGGACTTTCTTTCTCGACATGATAATATGCTATCTGGTTGCTCTTTATCTTAACATGTACACTGACTGTCTCTCTATTACATATTGATAAAGCCCTTAGGATGAGTACTTGACTACCAGTATTATGATGCAGATCATACTAGTGGGGCAGAGGTAGTCGGTAAGTACATCCTTCAATTGTTCCTAATCGTGGGAGTATCGAGACGGGGCATCAATATTCCAGAGTAGACTAGCGTATACGCTTCTCGACCCATGTGATAGGCGATGGATGATCGCATATCAATTAGTGTTTGACATCAGAGAAGGTATACGGGTGCTCAGTGGAGACTGGGTATACTGGACGGACTCGCCGAGAACTCCTAGATGGTATTATACCTATCGTCGGATAGCAATTCTCTGGTGACACCAGTACAGGTTAGTCTGTCGACCCGAGATCATCATAGAGTCTTGTGTGATTCCCACTGTGATTTGATTTCCACCTTACCACGTTCAAGAGATCGTGCAAAACGGTGGTTTTTAGGTACAGTCCCGAGTCATATGGAGGCAATGAGCGATAGAAGGGGATTCGTCTGTCCCAGTATTGGGGGTTGATGTTGCGCTATGCTCAATTGGCCATAACAGGAAATCTCTGGCCAGGGTTGCTGAGATCTACTGGTAAGTGTCATCAGTAGTTTCTTGAACCATTATGGACCTTGCATCGGCATGTCTTATCAGGCTATTGAGGTCTGACGTTATACCACCCACAGGCTGAGATATGCGACATATCTGACGAAGAGACCGGACTGTACGGTAGTATTACTGATTGGATTTGCAGGAGTATGAGCAGGCTTGCTTATTGATCTTCTGATCGCTCGATAGCCGGGTGTCCGTTATGTTTAGCATACCGCTTGCGGCTTGTGGATGACTGATATAATCACTACCTACTGCCGGCGTATTGACGAGTCATTAGAGTCCGACACAGAGGTTTCCTGGCTCAAGCGAAACGAAATAGGAGCACATATGTGATATGTGCGGGACCGAGATTAATACGAGTATATGATACCGTATTCTATTCTTGCGATATGTGAACCGGGCTGTCGAATCAAGTGTTGATTCGACAGGCTGATACATTTGATATTAGTCGGTTGTATGTGATATAGCCGGATTATTAAATCAAGTGTTGATTTAATAATTTAATGTATAATTATATGTTTGATATATTAACTTAAATTAACTAATATTAGCTCACTTATGATTTCTTTTTCTCACTTGTGTACACTTAGTATATATGTGATATATATTAATCTACATTATTTTGTGTCATGCTTGATGCCACAAGCTACATGGGTGTATGAGACTCACACCATGCTTATAATAATGATGGGTTTTATTTATTTAGAGTAAATCAAATTAGTTGGAAATTAGTCACATGGTTGAAGCTTGTGGAACCATTGACCAAGTCCACTAATTTTGTTTTACTTGTAGATATTTATTAACCTAACCATTATTGTTAGCCATGGTTTAGTCTCTACATGAGTTAGTATATGAAACTAACTCACCCATGGTTGCTATTCTCACCTCATGGGTTTCATTCTCTTCTCTATTCATCTTCTTCTTCATCAAGAGCTTAGCTCTCTAGGTTTATGGGAGATGAAGAAAAATAGTGAGAAAATTATTTCTAAAGTGAGCAAAATTCCTACTTCATCAACCTCTTCTCTACTAGCCATTTAGATTGGGTTGTTTCTTCACTAGTTCATCACTTAGTGAAGAGGTAGCTTGAGTTAGTTTCTCATCGACGTAGATCATCTTCGGCCCCGAAGACCTCAAGCAAGCTTGTTCATTTCACCTTGTGGAGCCTCACTAGAGTCCGGGAGATCACTACTTGGAGTGAATCGACTACTACACGGAGCTATTGAAGTGAAGGACCGGTCTACAAAGGTTGTATTCCTCGTTCACTTAGATGTAAAGATGTTTACATGCTTGTTCGTCTAATTCTCTAGTTTAGATTCTGGCGTTAGGGTTCTTTAGCGCGGCAATTTTTTGAAAACGGCATGGTCGATGCCACCCGAAACCCAGTGGCCGCCTAGGGAACCCAGCAGTGGTATCATAGCCATGCTAGAGAATTAGACGAAGTTGTAGGATTACGAAACCGAAAAAACTCCGAAATATCGAAACGAAACCCCTAGTTTCTGTCGATTTTTAAAAAGCCTCTAAAAAATTTTTTAGCAACTGCAGAATGTTACATATGATGCAACATGAACACCACAGAAAATTTAGCCCCCATCACCGGATTTGGACCGGCCCCATTGCACATAAAACCGGCGTGGTCGGTTTTTTAGCCTAGTCTCGAGTTGAATTTTCTCTGGAGTTCTTGGCTCTGGGTTTTGGTATTTCAGGTGTTGCTGTTTTTGCTGAAATTGCATGTGATGTTATCTTTGTGCAAAGGCAATTCAGAGTGTTTCGTAGTCGTAATACTAATATCATTTCGGGTTATTGACGACGTTAAAAAGTTCGAACAGATATCAATAACCCATATTTTCCCTCGCTGGAAATTTTCCAAGAGTTGGATTTTTCCAAGTTTGAAATCTTCAGAAAATCATGCAGGTGATTCTGTGGACCCTCTAGAAGAACGAAACCCTAACTCGATTCTGTGACCGTCGGAACCGCAACCAATCCTAGGATTTGTGGTAGTTCCGTGGCGCCATAGGTGAGGCAAGGGTTGACCCTTCTACGGTTGGTCCATAGGTGTTGTGGCATGTTCTGCGTACTTTTTAAACTCGGCTCAAGTGTTGAGCTCTTTGGGAAATTTTGGGTGTTTGTTTATTCGATCGAAAAGTTTAACATCGTCTAGTTATCTGTGATTATGATACAATATTTGGAATCCACAATAATTAGTTAAGTGATAACTAGTTTGAATTTTATAAGTCTAGCAATTTAGTCTCATTTGATCGGTTGCCACAGAATTTTGATGCGGATCAAAAGTCCGCCGCAATTACGTAGTGTACACGGATACTCGCCGAGTAACCTTACTAGATAGCCATGCCCCATAGCCCCGACCAAGTGACTGTAGGAGAACCCCGTTGCCAAAAGCATCCGTTAGGGTGCTCGCGGCCGCGGTGTTCCTCCTAAGTGCACTTCGTCGACGGCATCGGGGGTGCGGCTGTCTACTAAAGTTTCCGATGAGCATTCGATCAGCTTGTCGGGAATCTTGTTGAATTACCCGACTGGTTATTGAAAAGTGCTTTCAATATCGAGAATAAAATGTGGGGTTTATAATTGTTAGGCATGCGATGTCTAAGGAATTCATTTGGTTAGGCATGAAATCCAAAGTATATGATACATTGGGTTTATGATGTCTAAGGTGGTTGCGGATTCCAATTGTTGTAGTTTTTCACTTTCTTTCTGCGACCGTAAGTGTAATATGTGGTGTATCGCCGATTTCGTTGCTATATGTGTCACGCCCCGCTTCCCAGTGTACGGACAGAGGGCCCGACTGGCCGCTATATATTTACTCTGAAGTAAATACGCTAAGCGTATCTAAGCAATATAAAAGAAATGTACACAAGAGATAAATGTAATGAACATCAACTTTATTTTTTAACATTCTTTTGTACAATGCATGGAAAAGTAACTACACATGAATGAAAGCAATGCCTAAACAATGGCATAACAGAAATGGAAAATACAGAATATAAAGGAAAATGTACAAGTGTAACTACAGCTCGGGGTCTTCAATAAACTGACCCAAGTCTTCAATGCTGGGCTCGATCTCTAGAAGGTCCGAATCACCTGACGACATTCCAAAGAAGAAGAAAGAGAATGTCGTCAGCGAACAATCGCTCGGTAAGTCCTAAAAGATAAGGGAGAAATAGAATAGACGGAGAGAGAGTAACTTTTAAAGTTGTATTATATTGTTATATTGTTATATTGTTGTATTTAGTCTTAACGCTGTTGTTTGTAGTTTGGTACAGAAGAGACCAGTGTATACGAGAGGAGTCTCTATATGCCAGAGACTAAAGGCAAATGGAATACAAGGCTGCGGTAGAATACCCGGAACTACGGTGATTGAATTCAGGTTAGGTGTCTTAATGGTTGCAGTCTCGTGCCACTTCTAACACCTTCCGTACCAATCTACCCCTTAAACCCCGCGATGTCTTGATTGTTTTGTTTGTATTGTATTGCAACTTGTATTGTCTAGTAATATAGATTGTGTAATTGGATGACTTGCCAAAACCATGATATCAGTAAATGGATGTAACTGGAGAATCATGGATGTGACTGGAGAATCATATAGATGGAAGTATATCCATGGTTCGGTTCGGTCAATATAGATTGAATAGTTTGAACAGTTTGAATATATGGATTCATGTATTCATATTGAATTGTAATTGTAGATTGTACTTGAATCATATTCAAGTCAGATTGATTATAATGAGACTCAGTCTGAGTCATACAATTAGAAAAGAAATTGAATCCTGAATTAGGTTTTGGTGTTATCGGTAACCGCTGCACATGAGTGGCAGGATTTGTATTTTTTTCAAAGACGATTACCGTGTTGATAACACTGTTTATTAAGTTTTGAACCTTAAATAGGAAAGCACCCACTTCTCCGGCCCCCTGAGGCTCAAGAGATTGGTCCCTCTTAAGCCTATATTTACTAAAGTCCTTAGGGTAATTTATAGAACTTGAGGGGGTTATATGTAAAAATACTTTTGTATAATTTTCAAAATACACACCAAGTATTTAATTATCGTCTTTAGAGTTGTCATAGATGTAGATTTTATATTTGTGACATTTCTAGTGAAATTAATCTAATTTCATAATATAGGGTATTAAATTGTAATATTGAACTTGTATGGAATTTCATGGTATTTTCATGTAAAGTGATTCTTGTGATTTATAAAAGTTGGAATATTTAAATTATCACAAAAATAGATATTTTGATAATACATAAATATTTATATATTTATAAAAATAATTTTAATTTATTATTTTCTAGAAACCTCATTTTCTTAAGATATTTGTATTTTAAATCTCTCGAGACCGAATGCTCCTTGCGGTGATTTGCATCTCGCACTACTAAGCCCGAGGATGTGCGATAATCCGCAACATCCCGAACGGGTTCCCCCAATGGGTTGTAGCGGCGTTTTGCAAAGATTTGTGTAAAATACATAATCTTGTAGAAAACAGTTTTAATAGTAAATGGTATTTATATGTAAAGTTTCGTTTTCCCGTATTCTATGTTCCCGAAAGGTATTGTGCTATGTTGCATATGAGTGTTGTGAGGAGGTAGGTCATTACCTCGTGATCTAATTAAAGGTATAACAAGATTAATGATGTTTTAAAGTCGAAACTAAACTATATGGTATTTTACTGAAAAGGTGCGATAAAAATTGAAATATACAATCTTTTGAAATGGAATTTGTTCTATATGTTTTATTACTGATTAATAGTCAAGATGTAAGAGTTTAGTATGGTTGTATTTAAGGAAAATTGAACTTTTTAAAGAAAACCGAATCGGAAGTCGGATTAACTCCGCTTCCGTCGAGTTTTAGTTTTATAAATTTTTAGAATGGAATAGAGAAGGGGGGGAGGGACTTACTGGTTTAGAGTCAAGAGAAAAGGGAGAGGAAGCGGTAGGAGGCACCGGTGCGTCGTTGCGTTGCCGGGAGCTCCTAGGGTCGTCGTCGGAAAATTGCCAGAGCTTCGCCCTTCGCTAACTCTAATTGCACACAAAAATTCTAGAGAGTTTGGACAGAATTGTGAGTGAGGGGGGTGTTTAGGGGTGGTATTTATAGCATAAAACTAGGGTTAGGGTAGGTGAAAGGGTGGGAAGAAAAAATGTATTAAATTGTATTAAAAATTGGATTTATTGAGATTTTAAAGGGCTCTGTTAATTTTCAAAAAATTTAAAGTGTACAGGGGAGTTAAGAAGACCAAAAGACAGAACTTTCATGTTGGGCCCAACCTGATCCGACCGAGCTCGGCCGGTGGCGGCGGCCAAGTTGGCCGCCGGCCGGGTCAGACCGAGTCGGGTGGCGGCGGCCGAGTCGGCCGCCGGCCGGGTCAGGCTGAGTCGGGCCGGGGATCGCCATCAAGTGGCCGTCGTCGTTTGGTCTTCCCCCTGGTCCATTTTGTTTTTAGTGTGACGTAGGGTTTTTACGAGTTATGCACGTGTAGACCCTTGGACTTCTAAAAATTTAAAAGAAAACAATATTAAAAATAATGTAAGGGATGGAATTTGAACTCTGGTGCTTTGGTTCAACAGTGTAAGGTCTTACCAATGAGCTACAAGCTCCTTCTTTCTATTAAAAAGCAAAACAATTACTTATAGTACTCACAGGAAGTGAAAATACTCCAAGTATACATTCACTTTTAAACAAATTTTTTATACACTAAAATTAGAGTTGTTACAGTTTACCCTCCTTACAAAAATTTCGTCCTCGAAATTTACAAATTTTATTTTAAGGATTATTTTACAAAGAGGTGAGGATATCTTGCACGCATCTCATCTTCCCTTTCCCATGTTGATTCTTCTGGAGTGTCTTTTCTCCACATCACTCGAACCAAGTTGACTTTCTTGTTCCGAAGTGACTTCACTTTCCTGTCCAGGATCTCCACAGGTTGCTGCTTACAAGATAAACGGGCTGTACAGTGAGCTCGGAATGATCGAGAATGTGGCTGGGGTCACTTACATACCTTCTGAGTTGGGATATGTTGAACACATTATGCACTCTTTCCAATGAAGGTGGAAGTGCCAAGCGGTATGCCACTTCACCGACTCGTTCGAGTATGTCGAACGGTCCAATGTATCTCGGACTTAGCTTTTCCCTTCTTCCAAATCGGATCACTCCGCGGTTTGGAGATATCTTAAAGAATACGTGATCTCCTGGCTGGAACTCCAAGTGGCGTCGCTTTGCATCAGCCCAGTGCTTCTGTCCATCTTGGGTTATGCGCATCTTTTCTCTGATAGTACAAACTACATCAACGGTTGCTATTATCATCTCAGGTCCAAGAAGTTCCCTATCTCCGATATCATCCCAACTTAATGGTAATCGAAACTTCCTTCCATAGAGAGCTGCAAAAGGTGCCATTCCTATGCTTGCTTGATAACTGTTGTTGTGAAAACTCCACAAGATGTAGGTGATCTTCCCACGATCCTGCGAAGTCTAACATAAACGCTCTGAGCATATCCTCCAAGATCTGAATAGTTCGCTCAGACTGACCATCTGTTTGTGGATGATAAGTCGTGCTGAAGTTCAGACTTGTTCCTAAGCTTGCTTGCAGACTCTGCCAAAATTGTGATCGGAACCTGGTGTCACGATCGGAGACAATACAAACCGGTACTCCATGAAGTCGCTCAATTTCCTGTATGAGTTTATGCGTATTAGAGATAGTACATATTTGAAGAGTTTAAATCTTTACTTAGATTCTTACCTCCATGTACTTATTTGCTAATGTCTCAGTTGATTGGCCAACTCGAAATGGGATGAAGTGAGACGACTTTGTGAGTTGATCCACAATAACCTATACCGCATCGTTACCTTTTGTGCTGTGAGGAAGAGCAGTCACAAAATCCATTGTGATGTGTTGCCACTTCCATTCTGGGATAGGTAACGGTTGAAGTAGTCCAGCTGTCCTGTGATGTTCGGCCTTTACTTGCTGGCACACCAAGCATTTAGCGACGCTTCTGGCTACTTCACGCTTCATTCCATGCCACCAGTAATTCTGACGTAGATCTTTGTATATCTTTGTACCTCCAGGGTGTACTAAGTAGGGAGAGCTGTGAGCATCTTTCATTAACTCTTCCCGAATAGAACCTTTTGGTACACATAATCTGCTGCTGTATCTCAAAGATCCGTCTTCATGGATGATGAAGTCTGTTCTGAATCCATTCTCTACTTGTTCTCTGATCTTTTGCAACTTAGCATCACTTTCTTGAGCTGCTTTGATCTGATTGACAATGGTAGATTGAACTTGTAAATTCATCAAACTTGAAGCGTTACCTGGCATGACTACTTCAATCTCTATATGATGCAAGTCCTGTTGAAGCTTCCACTAAGCGGTGAGATGCATTGCTAATGGTTGGCGACTAAGAGCATCTGGAACTACATTCATCTTCCCTGGGTGATATTGCAAGTTGATGTCAAAGTCTACCATGAGTTCTAACCACCGTCTCTCCCGCATATTAAGTTCCTTCCGAGTAAACACATATTTCAGACTCTTGTGATCTGTGTATATGTTCACTCGTTCACCATGAAGATAATGGCGCCAAATCTTTAGAGCAAAGATAATGGCCGCCAACTCCAAATCATGCGTCGGATAATTGCGCTCATGAGTCTTCAGCTATCTTGAAGCATAAGCCACAACCTTACCATGCTAATGTAGAACACATCCTAATCCCTTACCGGATGCATCACAATTCAATTCGAAACCTCCAGATTGGTCCTGTATAACGAGAATAGGCGCTGATGTCAACCTTGACTTAAGTTCTACGAAAGCTTGTTCTCATGCTTCTGACCACACAAATTCTTCATCTTTACGTGTAAGCTTGGTCAGGGGTGTTGCTATCTTTGAAAAGCCTTCAATGAACCTTCTGTAATATCCAGCTAGACCCAAGAAACTTTGAATGTCCTTCACTGGCTTTGGTGTCGGCCATTCTCTTACTGCTGAAACTTTCGCTGGATCCATAAAGATTCCTTCGCCTGATACGATATGTCCAAGAAAACCAACTTCATCTAGCCAAAACTCGCACTTGCTGTACTTGGTATATAGATGATGTTGTCGTAGAGTTTCCAGGACAATTCGTAGGTGCTCGGCAAGCTCTTTCCGACTCTTTGAATACACCAGGATGTCATCGATGAAGATGACAACGAACCTGTCTAAGTACTCCCGGAAAACTTGATTCATCAGGTTCATGAATATTTCTGGTACGTTGGTCACTCCAAATGGCATCACAAGAAATTCGTAATGTCCATAGCGAGTTCTGAAAGCCGTTATATGAATATCAGCTTCCTTGACCTTCACTTGATGATAACCTGAACGAAGATCTAGCTTAGAGAAACAAGACCCAGTTAGTTGATCGAATAAATCGTCGATGCACGGGAGTGGATACTTGTTCTTTATAGTGACTTCGTTCAAGGCTCTATAATCGATGCACATTCTGTATGAACCTTCCTTCTTCTTCACAAGTAGTACAGGTGATCCCCAACTTGAAGTGCTGGGACGAATCCATCCTTTCGCCAAAAATTCATCCAACTGAGTTCGGACTTCCTTCAAACCTTCCGGACTTAATCGATAAGGTGCTTTAATCACCGGTTGTGCTCCTTGTACTAAATCAATGCTAAATTCAAGAGCTCGATCGGGAGGCAAACCTGATATATCGTCAGGAAACACATCGCCGAACTCTCGAACCACTTCTGGCCTTGATTCTTCCTCTGCTTGAGTTGCTGCAATCACAGCTTCCCTTGGCTTCGCTTTGTATGTACTTGGCTCCAGGGTACGGTCTCCACTTTTAAAATAGGAGACCGGATGATCTGGAATCTCGAACACTACCCTCCTTTGATGACGGTCGATGGTAGCATAGAAGGTTCCGAGCCAATCCATACCTAGAACCACATCGAAGTTTGGTATGTCCAGCACTTCGAAGTCAGCATAGAATTCTCTGCTGCAGACGACTACTGGACACAAGCTATATCCTATTGTTGTCTTTAGAATGCCATTTCCGGAACTGACATTCCAACTGGATACAAGCGGTGTGACTGGAATCGCATGAGTTCGGACGAACCGTTGCGACATAAAGCAGTGAGATGCTCCAGTATCGAAGAGTGCTTATGCAGGAAGTGAGGCTACTAGGATTGTACCTAAGGTATATGTGGGATAGGTTTTAGGTATAGGGAAAATTTGTGGATAGGTATTAAGACTGAAAGAAATGGTTGAGAAGAAAAGGTTACCAGTGATAACTTGGCCAGTGGCTTCAGCTTCTTCCACTGTCATCGTGAAAGCCCGTCGCCGTGGTACATTCCTCCTGGCCTGAGGAGCATTCCTCGGAACGTTCCTTTGAGCTTGATGGAACTGATAAGGAGGAGGTGAAGTCGGTGGTCCTCTAGGTGGTGGAACAGGGAGAGCGAGTCATGGAGCAGGTGCCTGAAGGGCTGGTCTCTGCTGATAAGCGATTGCTGGCCTGGGTGCAACATATGGATTTTGTCTTTGAGGACAAGACTCAATACCATGAGTAGCTGAGACGCAGACTAAGCAAAGGCAGTTTGCACACCGGCAATCCTTCATCATATGCCTATTTCTCTTGCAGTAGTTACAAAAGGCTAGGCTGGGCCTGTTGTTTGGTACTCCTGGTCTCCTTGGCACAAATGGTGGCCTTGACGAGGCTCCTCCTGCCATCTGGTTGGCAGGGCCTTAACTCCTGCAGATTGAGGTATGCCCCCCGTCTTTACCACTGCCTCATAACGGTGGAAAGCTTTCAGAGCCGATTCATGAGTCGGAAAATCTCCTGTGGCCAGTGCAGCCTGGATCCCCGAATCTAAACCTTGTTGAAATCGACGGGCTCTGATCTCATCTATCGGTATCAGGTGTGCCGCAAATCTGTTAAAGTATTGTGTTAGTTGTGTAGTATCTAGTAGGATTGCTAGGCACGCGCACAAGGGTCTACGAGGCATCAACCATACCCGATTAAAAAATTAGACGTGCCGAACAACCCAAAGCCGGATCTTTAAACTAGGGTTTAGGCGAAAACTAACATGTTAAACAGTTTAACACTAAGTGAAAGGGATTACAACCTTTGTAGATCCGGTCCTTCACTTCATTTGCTCCGTGTAGATGTCCCCATCACTGCGATCGTGAACTCCGGACTCTAGAGAAGCTTCACAAGAAGAACGAACGTGCTTGCATCGATGACTTCGAGGCCGAAGATGATCTACGTCGGGGAGACACTAACTCAAGCTATTCCTTCACCAGGTCATGAACTTTATGAAGAGAACACACTCTACTACATGGCAAGTGGTAGAGGATGAAAAAGTAGGAAGTGGGCTCACTTTAGAATTGATTTTCTCACACTTTTTCTCATGGCACCATTGGAGCTAGTAAGCTTTTCATGGAGCTTGATGAAGAAGAAGAAGAAGAAAGAATAATCTCATCATATGAATTATTATCCTCTCAATAATGTAACCATGGGTGAGTTAAGCTATCATGCTTAACTCATGTAGAGAATTAACCAAAGCATGAGGTTAAGGGTTGGGTTAACTAAATATCCTTAAGAATGACAAAAGAGTTGACTTTGTCAATGTTTCCACAAGCTTCATGAAAGCTTGAGAACTTTGACAAAGTCTTTCTCTTTTGTTATTCTTAAGATATAAACAAAACCCTAATCTTTACCCTAATCTTGTTATAAGTCTCATACACCCATCTTTGATGTATCATCAAGCATGACACAATCATATGTACACAAATATATATCACATATACACTTATGCACAATCAAGTGAGAAAATAAATCTTAAGTGAGCTAATACTAGTTAATGTAATGTAATATATCAAATATATAATTATACATTAAATTATTAAATCAACTATTGATTTAATAACCCGGTAATAACCGACTAATATTTTGTGTAACAACTTCTCGAATCAACACTTGATCCGATAACCCGGTTATATCGCATACAACCGATCAATGTTACAAATCGCGAGAATAGAAAACGGTATCTCATATCGTATCAATCTCGGTTCTGCACATATCACATATGTGCTCCTACTCCGTTTCGCTTGAGCCAGGAAACCCCTGTGTAGGACTCTAATGACTCGTCAATACGCCGACAGTAGGTGATGATCATATCAAACACCCACAAGCCGCAAGCGGTCTGCTAAACGTAACGGCCACCCGGGTATTGAGCGATCAGAAGATCAACAAGCAAGCCTGTACATTCTCCTGTGAATCCAATCAGTAACACTCCCGTACAGTCCGGTCTCTTCGTCTGATATGTCGCATATCTCGCCTAGGGGTGGTAAACGTCAGACCCCAGTAGCTCGATAAGTCGTGTCAATATAAGGTCTATAACAGTTCGAGAAACTACTGATAACACTTACCAGTAAATCTCAGCAACACTGGCCAGGGATTTCCGGTTATAGCCAATCGAACACAGCACAACATCAACTCCATATACCGGGAGAGACGAATCCCCTCCTATCGCTCATTGCCTCCATGTGATTTGGGACTGTACCCAAAAGCCACCTTTTTGCACGCCCTCTTGGACGTGGTATGATGGAAATAAAAGCACAGTGGGAATCACACAAGACTCTATGACGATCTCGGGTCAACAGACTACTCTGTACCAGTGTCACCGGAGAACTGCCATCTGACGTAAGATATAATACCATCTGGGAGTTCTCGGCAAGTCCGTCCAGTGTACCCATTCTCCACTGAGCACCCGTACACCATCCTTGATGTCAAACACCGATGGATATGGGATCATCCATCGCCCATCATATGGGTCAAGATGCGTATACGCTAGTCTACTCTGGTGCATCGATGCCCTGTCTCGATACACCCACGACTAGGAACAGTTATAGGATGTACTCGTCGACTACCGTGGCCCCACTAGTATGATCTCATCATAGTCCCAGTAGTCGAGTACATATCCTAAGGGCTTTATCAACATGTAACATAGAGACAATCAAAGTACATGTTAAGATAAAGTACAACCAGATAGCGTACTATGATGTCGAGCAAGAAAGTCCTCCATATATATGTCCAAGCATCCATTACAATATACATCGTATGTACAGTAATGGCCTCTAGGGCATACATATAACTAACATTAAATGCACGTGTCTATTTAACAAGTCAGGGTAGTCTATAAATATGATTCCACTAGTTCAAGCAAGTGGGTCGGGTCGAATGCAATGTAAAAGTAAACTACCATTCACACCCAAACAAGATAAATCAATAAAAATACCACAGATAATAAATACGGAAACAAAAATTGGTATAACTGGACTCAGTTGTTACATTATACCCAACTACAAAAAAAATTTCGTCCTCGAAATTCCAAGAACAAGAAAGGATAAACAAACAACAACTACAAGAATAGATGTGGAAACTTCTGCCGGATTTCATCTTCTCGTTCCCAAGTTGATTCTCCATGTGTGCGATTACCCCAAGAAACAAGTACAAGAGGGATAACTTTGTTCTTAAGAACCTTTTTCTCTTCGATCCACAATCGACACCGGTCGCTCCTCAAAAGTCAAATCTTCTCGTACAGTCAACTCCGAATGATCCAACACATGTGTTTCATCTCGAACATACTTACGGAGCTGAGATACGTGAAACACGTCATGAACATTCGCCAAGGATTGCGGTAACGCCAAACGATACGCCACTTCTCCAACACGCTCTAAAATCTCAAAGGGTCCAATGAATCGAGGACTGAGCTTTCCTCGACTTCCGAAACGAATCACCCCTCTAGTCAGTGATATCTTCAAGAATACCAAATCACCAACGGTGAACTAGGCGAACTCTAGAGGTCTTCTCGATGTATCTGCCCAACTCTTCTGTCGGTCCTGTGCTGCTTTCATATGATTCCGGATAGTGTTAACCTTCTCAACTGTTTGCACTACCAAATCTGATCCCAACAATCTTCGTTCACCAACATCGTCCCGGCAAACAGGTGAACGACACTTGCGACCATATAAAGCTTTGAATGGAGCCATCTGAATAGTCGCCTGAAAACTGTTGTTGTAAGAAAACTCAACTAAGTGTAGATGATCCTCACATGAACCTTTGAAGTCTAACATGCAAGCTTTCAACATGACTTCAAGAGTTTGGATCGTTCTCTCCGACTGGCCATCTGTCTGAGGATGATAAGCTGTGCTAAACTTCAAACGAGTCCCCAAACTTTCCTGTAAGCTCCTCCAAAAATGTGATAAGAAACGAGTGTCACGGTCGGACACGATGCTCACCGGTACTCCATGCAATCTTACAATCTCCTGCATGTACCGCTCTGCCAAAGCTTCTGTTGATTGACTAACTCGAAAAGGGATGAAATGAGCTGCCTTGGTCAATCGATCACCAATCACCCAAACTGCATTGTTGCCTGATCAGTCGAAAATATTGCATTTTTAACACGTCAATTTCCCTACCATTTGCACTCATCTATAGGTGTTCGGTATAAGTATAGCACATATTAGCAAAACAGCCGTAAAATACCAAATTACTTGTGTTATACTTTAAAACCGACACTTTAAGGGAAATTGAGTGTTTATCATTGCATCGCATAATCTTTGTATAGCGCAACACTTGTCTCGAGGATCTGTGCAGGAAATTCCAGGAGAAGAGCCGAAACAGTTAAAAGTGCTGTTAAAAATACGCCAAGTCCAAGACTTGTGATCTGGTAGTGATATAGAAGGAATCATGATATTCAACATACCAGAAAATATACCTAAAGCCAACAGCAAGCATCAGCAGAATTTCCATGCAGTGAAGCTTCTAATGGGCCGCGGATCCGCAGACAAAGCGCCCCTCCCGCGGCGGATCCGCGGCCACGTGGGTGTGACGTCAGCAGTTGACTTCTCCAGAATTCCCAGTTCAGCTTCAGAACTCATTCAAGCCACTCAAAATTCCAGATAACTCCAGAAGTTTCTGCCAGAACAGCAAGGCCCTTTGTACAAGCTAAACACCCTCAAGCTTCCAAAGCAAGCTACTTAACTACCTAAGCCTAGAAGCTTCTCCCTAACCTCCAAGCTTATGAAGGAAGCTACCCCTAACTAACTAACTCTAGAACCTTCTACCTAACTACCAAGCTTACAAGGGAAGCTAAACTAAACCTAGCTTCTAAAGGAAGTTAATCCTAATCAAGGCTATAAAAGGGACCCTAAGGCTTCACTTCTAAGGTTGTTGATTCCTCCATCAATTCCCAACACAAGTTGAGTGACACAACTTGTAACCCTAACCCTAATCCAATCAAATACAAAGCCAAATTCAAGATTCCCGAGTACAATTCAAGCAAGAAGCCTTCAACCTTTTAGGAGCGAAGCCGATCTTCATCCGAGCAAGAGATCCAAGACGATCCGCGACTCATGAAGACGTGCGAAGCCAAATCGACGATCAAGTTCTTTCCTCATTGTAGATCTTGAGAGAATTGTAACAAAATTGTTGATAAATAAAATGTGAAATTCTTTATCTTGCTTTCTTTACATTCTTGTATCATGATTAGATCTCAACTCTTGATTATGTTCTTTGATATAATGTTTGAGTAAAACTCCATTCGTGAAGGAGTCGAGAGAATCAATAGATGATGATGTTACAAATCTTGAAACGATTCTTAAGTCCTATAAGTTTTGTAAACTCTTGTAAATTGAAGAATCGACAACCTAGTTTCGAGCGATGCTTTCTTGATTGTGTTCGCTCTTAATTAGTGATCCACGATCGATTCTTGAATTTACTAGAGGCTAGAATGTGAATGAAATCAATGAAGGGACAAGGGATAGATGATGAAACCCTAGTTTCCCCAAGAAATCCCTAATTATCGTTGATCATCATCGATCTAGTATCAAATCATTAATGGATAAAAAAACGTAATCACAAGTTTTCATCACGTCTATAGATTCGATCGATTCCTACGAGCCTCACTTCGATTCTTGAAACCTAATTCGATTAGATATCATCAATTCTTGATTCTTTATTTTTAATGTTTTCTTGATATTAGATTTTAATAATTCTTGAAATTCACTTTTAAATCTTGAATTGAATTGCCTTTCTCTTTTCTTTAATTTTCAATTCATCTAAATCAAATTTGAATGGATCACATTTTCCCTGAGGACGATCTGTATTCACTAAGCGCTACAATCGACACCGTTTTTTATTGCGGTTTACAAATTTCTTTGATCGTGAAACATCATTTCTAAAACATGACACATCGAGAAATCGAATCAATCAAAAGGCACCGTTGCCGGGGATCGTGTGCTAATTTGTTCGTTTTTGAAATTTGAGTTGAAAAGTTTATTCCATCAGAATTTTTAGATCAAAATTCGTGCAAACACTAAACGATTCGTTGTGATTTGTTATAAGGAAATCTGGAATCTGTGGAGCTTGAGGAAAAATTTTATGAATATTCCAGAGAGCTGAGGAATTGAACAGGAACAGTTCCAAGAATTTTTGTGCAGGTATCACGTCATCTGACCGTGCATCCGCGGCGGGAGAAAGCATATTGCGGCGGAACCGCGGCGGGCTTAAGGCTTCGCTGTACGGAAATTGCTCGGTGAATTCTTGACTTTCTTATCTCTTCCTCAATCTGCTCCAATAACAATTTTCTGCATGTTTCTTTGCAAAAATTCGCAGCACCGCAAAAAGTAAAAATTATGCGTATTTGATCTTGGTTGTTTGCATTTTGTAATACGGAAATTAAGGGGCAAAGACCAAATTCAGATTAGGTGGGGAGTTCATTACCCTTCCTAAGCCTCGAAAATCACAAAACTGCATCCGCATTACCCTCGTTAATTAATAAAAGATCTAGACTTGACTCTAAGGACCGTCGCGCTCACTTAGGATAGGAGAAGGTCGTGGGTAATCTATTGCTTGTCCGCGTTTCTTTTGTGGTGTCTAAGGCAAGTGTGTCTAAGGCAAGTGGTTACTTAATTAGGCCCACTACTTACGTAGTGGAGAACCTCCCACTTACTTGGCACTTAGCTGGCCACAGGAGGGACAAAGAGGCAGTAGAGGATTGATCTTGCGACTTGTCTTCTAGCAGTTAGGAGCGGTCTAGAGACTTGACCTAGGTGACCATTAGACTTAGGATTTTGCTTGTGCATTTGTTGTGATTTGCATCATTCTTTTCAAAAATCCGTATTCTTTTTCAAAACAAACACCACTTCATTCATTTCCCCTAATTATCCTAACGCTGCCACTTGTACTAAACCCTTTAGTGCAAGATAGCCTGGATACGGGATTCTAGTGCCTGACTTGTCCGCGTTCCCCCGATCGACTCCGAAGTCGGTATTTCTACGTCTACTTCTTCTTTACCCACCACCACACCCACTTCGATGGACGCTTCTCCATCGAACTTCTTTACCACTACACTGCCGCCGTCCGCAGGTGCGCAGAATCCATCCCGCATCTCTCTCCAGGAGAGGTGCTATCCTATGCGAGGTCCTCTTTCGACCTGTCTCACCATTCCACCAGCCAACGGGGACAATTTTGATATTAAACCCCAATACATCAACCTTCTACCAAAATATCACGGTCTCGAGTCTGAAGACGCATATGTCTTTATTACCAAATTTGAAAATGTATGCGCAATGATGGGTACCTCACAGCTTTCTGTGGATGTCATGCGTCTACGTCTTCTTCCATTTACCTTGTGCGATATAGCCGAGAAGTGGCTGTATAACACAACCGCACATTCCATTACGAATTGGGAAGAATTCGTCGCAGCATTCCTTAAGAAATTCAACACTAATCACAAGACAGCTCGAGTCCATAGCGAAATAAATCAATTCACCCAGCTTCCGAATGAACCATTCTCGAAGTGTTTTGAACGCTTCAAGGATCTGTTGGTTCAATGTCCACATCACGGAATCCCTAGATGGGATCTGTGCAGAATCATATATGAGGGCATTAATCCTACCACTAAACAGAACCTTGAAGCCATGTGTCAAGGCAATTTTATGACCAAAGATGATGGGGAAGCTTGGAAATACTTAGAAGATTTCGCTGAAAAATCTTTACAGTGGGAAGGTGTGAGTCAATCGTCTAGGGGTGGCATTCACCAAATTGATGTTTCCATAGGTGTTCGAGCTGAAATGGCAGCAATGCAAAAGAAGCTCGAGGCTATGGAACATAAATTTTTAGTAGCCTTTCTAAATCCGATGTCGCTCCCCAAAACTGTATGTGGATGATGTTCTGATCCTTCTCATTTGACGGAAGAATGTCCATTGAATTCTCTGTTTTAAGGTCAAGAGCATACCAATGCCGCTTTTCAAAGACCTAGAAACGATCCATATTCTTACACATATAATCAGGGTTAGAGGAACCACCCTAACTTTGCTTGGAACCAACAACAGAATCAAAACACGGTTCAAAACCAAAACAATTTCCAAAGGGCTCTTCCACCACAACAGCAACCACTTCAACTCACTCAGTACCCCCACCAGTCTCAAAATTTTCAAAACCAGGTCAACACTCCTACACCCTCTAATCCTTTACAGTTGACCTGTTCTGACGAATTCTCTGCATTCACACAAACCATGAAGTCACTCTTGTCAAATTTCATGGAAGTGTCGGCTGAGGTTAGGTCTTCTGTCCATGATATAAAGAAAAACTCAGCTTCCCAAGTTGAGAGTATAAAATCGATGGAAGCAGAAATTGCACGACTAAAAGCCGAAATGAGTGCGAGAGAGAAAAAGAAACTTCCGTCTCAACCCTTACCGAATCCTGGGCATTACAATGTAAATGCCATCATAACGTTGAGATCAGGAAGAGTGCTGAACAATCATGTTGGGGAAGCGATTGATGATACTGAAAAATCTATCAATAACACCCCGGCTGAGACCTTTCCTTACACACACACTTCTACTTCTGATCCTTGTTCTTCTACCCCACCGCCTTCTTACGATCCTATTTTTCGTTTCCCACAAGACTCGTTACCTCAGCAACCCTCTTCTAGTCCACCACAGACGATCCCCACTCCTATTCTGGGATCACTTCCACCCACACCACCTTCTCCTATGATGGACCCAGCTCTTATTGCCAAAGCACCTTATCTGAATCGGTTAAGGGGTAACAAATTGAGTCCACATATGGAGAAGATTATGGAAATGTTAAAACAGGTTAACATCAACATCCCTCTCCTAGATGTTATTCAACAAGTCCCCGCTTATGCGAAAATTCTTAAAGACTTGTGCACTAGGAAGAGGAAGACTCAAGTGCCCAAAAAGGTCTTCATGACTAATAATGTTAGCACTTCTTTTACCCCGCAGCTACCAAAGAAACGTAAGGACCCAGGATGTCCTACGATCTCGATTTCTATTGGGGGTAAAAACATCAACCGTGCACTTCTTGACGTAGGCGCAAGTGTTAACCTGCTTCCATATTCTGTATACGAGCAGTTAGGGATTGGAGAGTTGAAACCAGCTCACTGCACTCTCCAAATGGCAGACCGTTCAATCACCAAACCTAGGGGTGAACTGGAGGATGTGTTAATAAAAGTCGGGAAATTTGTATTCCCTGTGGACTTCATTGTTCTCGATACACAGCCTGTAGCAAACCCACAGAGCCAAATTCCGGTGATTTTGTGTCGACCATTCCTTGCCACTTCCAATGCTGTCATTAACTGCAGAAACGGTTCAATGAACCTATCTTTTGGAAAACTGACAATTGAACTGAACATCTACAAAATTGGAAGTCAGCCATCTGAGCCCTCTGCTCATATACTTGATGTGTGCTCTGTCCATGAGATTGCTTCCGAAAGTTGCGAAGTTGATGAACTTTGCTTTGAAGATCTCGACGACACTACCACATCAACGTTTGATCTTACACATCTTAGTGAGGACACATTTTCCACGCTTGAGCCCAACATTCTTGACTCATCACCATCCGAGTCTGTATCCTATGCAGGCTATGAGCTTCTTTGTGACTCCGAAAATCATTCGATGATCCCACCTTCTATTATTTCTCCGCCAGCATTAGATCTCAAACTTTTACCTTCTCATCTTAAATATGCATATTTAGGTGAGAATGAGTCTTTACCGGTTATCATATCCGCTTCTCTAGCATCAGAGCAAGAGAATGCGTTTTTAACGGTACTGAGATCTAATAGGCAGGCGTTTGGTTGGACTATGGCTGACATCAAAGGGATTAGTCCCTTGATTGTAGAATATCATATACACTTGATGGATGAAGCCAAACCAACCCGAGAACCACAGAGACGGTTGAACCCCGTCATGAAGGATGCGGTGAAGAAAGAAATCGTCAAATGCCTAGACAATGGTATTATTTACCTAATCTCCGATAGCCAATGGGTGAGTCCAATTCATGTCGTCCCTAAGAAATATGGCATCACAGTCATTACCAATGAGGAAAATGAGTTAATCCAGACACGCACTCAAACTGGGTGGTGTGTATGTATTGATTACAGGAAACTCAATGCCGCAACGAGGAAAGACCACTTTCATCTGCCTTTCATTGACCAGATGCTAGAGCGCTTAGCTGGACGTGAATTTTATTGCTTTATGGACGGATACTCTGACTATAATCAGGTCCCTATTGCCAAAAAGGATCAAGACAAAACCACTTTTACTTGTCCTTTTGGTACCTTTGCTTATAGACGCATGCCCTTTGGGTTATGCAATGCTCCCGCTACATTTCAGCGGTGTATAATGAGGATATTCTCGGACATGGTCAATAATTTTTTTGGAGATTTTTATGGAAGATTTCTCGATTTTTGGAGATTCTTTTTCTGACTGCCTATCGAATCTTGACGCAGTTCTTACTCGTTGCAAAGAGAAGAACTTAACCTTGAATTGGGAAAAATGCCATTTCATGGTCCAAGAGTGAATTGTGCTTAGACATGTTATTTCACGAAAAGGTATTTAGGTTGACAGGCTAAAATAGATGTCATTCAAAACCTTCCTCATCCCAAAAGCGTCAAGGATATCCGATCTTTTCTTGGCCATGCAGGCTTTTACAGGAGATTCATTAAGGATTTTAGCAAAATTGCTAGACCTTTAACTCTTCTCTTGGCCAAGGATACGACCTTTCACTTTGACTCGGATTGTGAGGCAGCATTCGACTCACTCAAACACTCTCTCACTACAGCCCCCGTTTTATCGTCTCCAGATTGGAACCACCCATTTGAGCTTATGTGTGATGCATCAGATTTTGCAGTTGGTGCAGTCTCAGGACAGCACATTGAAAAGATGCCACACGTGATCTATTATGCAAGTAAGACCCTGAACGATGCTCAAATTAATAATACAACTACCGAAAAAGAACTTTTGGCGGTTGTATTTGCATTAGAAAAATTCATGCCTTACTTGATTGGCTCACCAATTGTTGTGTACACCGACCACTACGCCTTGAAACATCTTTTGGCGAAGAAGGATGCTAAAGGCAGGCTAATACGTTGGATCCTTCTATTACAAGAATTTGATCTTGTTATTAAAGATAAGAAAGGATGTGAAAACATTGTAGCCGACCATCTTTCGCGTATCTCTTCTTCACCTGTGACCCTGCCGATCAATGATTCTTTTCCAGACGAACAACTCTTGAATGTATCCGATGAACCTTGGTTCAGGGATATTGTGAACTATCTTGTCACGGGACTTATCCCCATTGAATGGTCAAAACAGGACAAACATCGTTTTCTATCCCAAGTAAAACACTTTTACTGGGATGAACCATATCTGTTTAAGTATTGTCCTGACCAGGTCATTCGCCAGTGTGTCCCGAATGAGGAATTCAAGAGTGTTCTATCTTTTAGTCATGATCAGGCATGTGGTGGTCACTTCGGTCCGAGAAAGACGGCGGAGAAGGTTTTGCAATGCGGTTTCTATTGGCCGACTTTGTTCAAAGATGCATTTGATCATTGCAAAACCTGTGCACAGTGTCAACACATGGGTAGGACTTCCCGCAGAAATGAGATGCCACAGCAACCCATCTTAGTGGTTGAAATTTTTGATGATTGGGGCATTGACTTTATGGGTCCATTTCCCAACTCCTTTGGGAATCTGTACATACTGCTTGCGGTTGATTACGTCTCATAGTGGGTTGAAGCTATTTCTTGTCGCACTAATGACAAGAAGGTTGTCATTAGGTTCCATAAAGAAAACATCTTTTCACGATTTGGACACCCACGCGCTATCATTAGCGATAACGGGACGCATTTCTGCAACAGGTCTTTCGAGACTTTGATGCGGAAATATGCAATCAACCACAAACTTTCCACACCCTAGCATCCCCAAACAAGCGGGCAGGCTGAAATTTCCAATAGGCAAATCAAACAAATTCTGGAGAAAACTGTTTCTAAGAATAGAAAAGATTGGTCGACCAAATTGACGGATGCTCTTTGGGCATTCCGAACTGCATATAAAACCGATCTAGGGATGTCTCCTTATAGGTTAGTGTTTGGGAAGGCTTGTCACTTACCAGTCGAGATTGAGCACAAAGCAATGTGGGCTATTAAAGAAATCAACTTTGACTTGAATCAAGCCTGCAACTTTCGGAAGCTGCAATTAAATGAGCTAAGCGAACTCCGCGATGAAGCTTATGATAACACTATAATTGTAAAGAATCGGACTAAGGTATTTCACGATAAAAACATTTTAAGGAAAACATTTACACCTGGTCAACAAGTCCTTCTTTATGATTCACGACTACACCTTCACGCGGGTAAGCTACGATCTCGGTGGAAGGGACCTTTTATTGTGCGGTCTGTATACCCGCACGGGGCAGTTGAGGTTGAAAATGTTAAAAACGGTACATTTTTCAAAGTGAATGGACATAGATTAAAGCCGTATTTTTCCACTGACCCCACGGAGGAGCTCCTGTTCTTACAGGAGCCATTTTATCTTGATTAAAATTCCTCCGTCTCACCTCCATGTCCTGTAAATTACCGCATCATCTTTTGAATGGAGGTGAGTGAAAATAATAAGTTTGGGGGAGGATCTTCACTTAAATATTTTGCCCCCATTAATAAATTTCCTCCCAAGCTTACAGGTTTTCGAGATCTAGCGGATGGCAACAGTGAGGACACTGTTGAAAACAAGTTTGGGGGATGTTTGTGCTTATTTTCGCATCATTTACATCATACTTTGCATAAGCACAAAACAATTAAAACCTATAAAAAATTTAAAAATTTCAAAAGATAAAAATATTTAATATTTAATTTTTTACATAAATAAGATAATAAAAGATTATATAGTGAAAAATTACATCCAAAAGATCAATAAAATTAGAAGTTTTCTTACACGAAACTAGTAATAAGTAGTTATGAGCCGCTGTCCCAAGGGTTAGTAAGATGAAGGAAGTCACTAATCTGAGGATAAAAATAAGTCTGAAAAATAGTTCCTATTCTGGAAGCCAAACATTTTGAACGTTGATACCCTACTATACGCACTTACACACGTCTTGAAGCTCGGGATAGTAGAGTATACCTTGAAATGCTCTTGTCTAAAAGCCAAAGTATGAAGGAAATAAAAAATGAATAAAATATAAAATGGTGAAAAAAATGGACACTGGTTTTGTTATCGCCAAGGCAGCAATAAAAAAATATAGCGAGGGTGCTTCATCACCTAGTGCCTTAGACCAACTGGTCTGGGAGTCACTGCTAAGCCTTAGGTGATGCAGGACGAGGAAAATACACCTAATAAGCTAGCACATGAGTAATCGGTCGGTCAGTACCTCAAGAAGCATTAACGGTCGCATGAAAAATGTGTGAGCAAATTCATCTAAATATTCATAAAATTAAAAAGTACTGAGGCAGATGGACAAGAGTATGATAGCTTGAATTGAATTCTCCGGATATAGGGATGTCTATTACACACACGTAGGGTTATATGATCGATGTTTGGAAGAAAGATAGGAATGAAGAATAAAGACGATGTTTTATTGAGGGATGATGTGATTTCTGACATCTTTTCATGACTATTAAGATAGGGCTTATGACAACCGAAAAGCTAGTATAGTTGAAAACTCTAATTTTCAAGGTCTTTCTTTTATAATTCTTGTCTTTAAATGTAACTTTCATGGTCTTCCTTTTATTATTGGATTTTGTGGGTGCAATCAGCTGAAAACCCTCAGGAGACAACACTCCTCCTACTAGGGACACCTAGAGGTTTAAAGGCTTGTTGCACATGCTCAGTGCAATCGTGTTGCCTACAAAAGTGTGCTAGTGAGTTTTTCTCTTTCTTTTCTCCTTCTCTTTTTAATAAAACAGTTCGCTCGAGACGACCGAAAATAAGTTTGGGGGAATTGATCAGTCAAAAATATTGCATTTTTAACACGTCAATTTCTCTACCATTTGCACTCATCTATAGGTGTTCGGTATAAGTATAGCACATATTAGAAAAACAGCCGTAAAATACCAAATTACTTGTGTTATACTTTAAAACTGACACTTTGAGGGAAATTGAGTGTTTATCATTGCATCGCATAATCTTTGTATAGCGCAACACTTGTCTCGGGGATCTGTGCAGGAAATTCTAGGAGAAGAGCCGAAACAGTTAAAAATGCTGTTAAAAATACGCCAAGTCCAAGACTTGTGATCTGGTAGTGATATAGAAGGAATTATGAGATTCAACATACCAGAAAATATACCTAAAGCCAACAGCAAGCATCAGCAGAATTTCCATGCAGTGAAGCTTCTAATGGGCCACGGATCCGCGGCCAAAGCGCCCCTCCCGCGGAGGATCCGCGGCCACGTGGGTGTGACGTCAGCAGTTGACTTCTCCAGAATTCCCAGTTCAGCTTCAGAACTCATTCAAGCCACTCAAAATTCCAGATAACTCCAGAAGTTTCTGCCAGAACAGCAAGGCCCTTTGTACAAGCTAAACATCCTCAAGCTTCCAAAGCAAGCTACTTAACTACCTAAGTCTAGAAGCTTCGCCCTAACCTCCAAGCTTATGAAGGAAGCTACCCCTAACTAACTAACTCTAGAACCTTCTACCTAACTACCAAGCTTACAAGGGAAGCTAAACTAAACCTAGCTTCTAAAGGAAGCTAATCCTAATCAAGGCTATAAAAGGGACCCTAAGGCTTCACTTCTAAGGTTGTTGATTCCTCCATCAATTCCCAACACAAGTTGAGTGACACAACTTGTAACCCTAACCCTAATCCAATCAAATCCAAAGCCAAATTCAAGATCCCCGAGTACAATTCAAGCAAGAAGCCTTCAACCTTTTAGGAGCGAAGCCGATCTTCATCCGAGCAAGAGATCCAAGACGATCCGCGACTCACGAAGACGTGCGAAACCAAATCGACGATCAAGTTCTTTCCTCATTGTAGATCTTGAGAGAATTGTAACAAAATTGTTGATAAATAAAAAGTGAAATTCTTTATCTTGCTTCCTTTACATTCTTACATCATGATTAGATCTCAATTCTTGATTGTGTTCTTTGATATGATGTTTGAGTAAAACTCCGCTCGTGAAGGAGTCGAGAGAATCAATAGATGATGATGTTACAAATCTTGAAACGATTCTTAAGTCCTTTAAGTTTTGTAAACTCTTGTAAATTGAAGAATCGACAACCTAGTTTCGAGCGATGCTTTCTTGATTGTGTTCGCTCTTAATTAGTGATCCACGATCGATTCTTGAATTTACTAGAGGCTAGAATGTGAATGAAATTGATGAAAGGATAAGGGATAGATGATGAAACCCTAGTATCCGCAAGAAATCCTTGTAAGTGCACGGCGGCGCCCCGGCCGTCAATCCGACGACCAAATGCGGAAGCGGTGATAAACTTTAATTTTGCGAACTTAGCAAACCGGCACCACCGCGCACTAAACCCCGGATCGGGCCATTAAACTAGATCTAGCTAACAACAAGACGGGTTAGAGATATACCGAGTGATCCGAGTCCTCCGGTCTTCTCGTCATCGTCCCGATCTCCCGCGGAAACTCCGGCCGTCGCCTCCTTGCCGGAAGGGCACCACATCGTCTGTATCTTTTACGGGCTCCCACCTCAATACCGAGGCAACTCGGGCACGAAGCTGGCAAGTCGACGTGCCCAAGATGTGCTGTAGAATGTAGTGTAGAATGCGCTTTGTCTCTTTGGGGTTATGTTGCTTTGATGGAGGAATGAGGTTGTGAAATGAACTTCAAAGTGGAGCTAGAATTTGTGTAGCATGAGATGAACAAACTTTCCCTCATCCAAATGAAATCCTCTCCTCTCCAAAATAGTGGCCGGCCTCATATATGTGAGAATGGTGGAGGAAAAATCAAGCATGAAGGGAGGTGATGGTAGGAGAAGAAAAGAGGTGACCATAAACAAAACATCATCATAATAAACTTACATCAAACCCATACCCTCTCATTAATGCAAGTGATGGTGGAAAAGAAAAGATGCCATCATAATCAAAGCATTTGCAAGAAACCCCTCCACTATGTGTTATTTGCAAACTTGCAAATAACCCCCTCCATCGGAAAAGTCCGGCCGGGAAAGAACAAAGGAAAACCGGCCGGAACGGAAAGCAAACTGGCAACTCCAGAAAACTGGTCCCGTAATAAATTACAGGAAAACCCCATACAGTGCATACGCACCCGCATCTGTATTCCGTCTGGATACAAATGCAATGAGACAAAATCTACACTGTACTAAACTAGGATTCGGCTTAAACCAAAGCCGGCTAGTAATATCCGTTCGATCCTGATCCGTGCAATACCGCACGTATCCGATCGAACCTTGCCATATATCCATACGGCCTCTAGTACTAAACCGTCCGATCCTGATTCGTGCAATACCGCACGTATCTGATCGGACCCTGCCATATCTCCATACGGCCTCTACAGCGTTTCGCCCGAAAGCTGAGTAACTGAATGTGTGGTGGACTCTAAAGACTCGTCAATACTATGGCTGTGGATTTAACCACTAGCACGTCAGAGGTATAAGCCAATACGTAACGGGCCACCAGCTATTGACCAAAAGGGACGTCGATGAGCGAACTCATCCTGACACCCTACTGAGCCTGTTAGTGACAATATCCGTACAGTCCGGTCCGTTCGTCTATGAGCATCGCATGGCGGGCCTAGAGGGTTGGTAAAAGTCAGACCCCCAAAAGCGGTACAAGTCGTGTCGGAGTGTAGCCCAGAACACCCTGAGATACTACTGGAATACCTACCAGTAAATCTCCTGCCTTGGCCAAGGACTTCGTGTAATGGCTCTCCTAGACACAGCGCGACCTCACCCCCAATACCGGGAGAGACGAACCCCTGAAAATCCGCTCACTGCCTCCATGTGGCTCGGGACTGTACCCAACTAAAACCTGTTTGCACGACTCCTTTGAGCCGTGGTAGGGTAGTAATCAAAGCACAGTGGGAACTCACACGAGACAAATGACGATCCCCAGGTCGATGAACTAACCTGTACACGTCACCTGGGAACTGCTATCTGACGTCAGGTATAAGACCAACTAGCATGTTCCCGGCGAGTCCTGTCCGGTGTACTCATAACCCAATGAGCACCTGTATACATCTTAGGTTAACCAACTGACACCAGTGGCTTGTGAGACCGGCCACCGCCCCTCGTCGGGGTCTCGACTGTATACACTAGTCAACTCTGGAGAATCGATGCCCTGTCTCGAAACTCCCACGACTAGGGACCTTTTAAGGATGTGCTTATAGACTCCAGCTCTCACTTATATGATCGCCCTCATACTGCTGGCGGTAAAGCAAGAATCCTAGGGGCTCTATCAACGTGCAATAGCGACCTGTCAGGTCACCTAAAGCAGTACATGATGATAAAGGTAAACCAGATAGCATACTATCATCTCGAGTAAGACTGTCGTACCGGGATAGGTCCTCCCTCAATCATTGCAATCACGTGCCTGTGATCCAATAATTGACTCTGAGGGCACTATCTCCAACAATCTCCCACTTGCACTCAAGGCTAATTATTGCGATGTCGCATACTCACAGCCTGTGTGATACCGAACACCCAAATCCTCTACTAGTCAGTCTCACAAAGCCTGTTTGGAAGACTATTGCGTTCGAGGAATAGCCTCAGAGAGTGGATCCGCCTTGAAGTTTCTTTCTATGTCTCTCTATATCTCAAGTTCGCGGAGAAAACCATCTCCCGAAATGAGCAATACCTGTCTTAGAATGTCTGGATGTCTGATGGGACCTAGCTCATAAATGAACTCCAAATCCAAACTTCTTAGACTGTATCGTCAACTGAACTTAATCAGTATCCTGCGCCATGCCTCCCTCAGTATTGCCTTGGATCACCTGTCCAAAATACTGTCCCTCATCAGAAGGAAAACTATAACTCTGACAACCTCCTTGTCGTCCATGTCACCTTGGAAGCCTGGAATGATAACTGTCTCCCAAATAAGGCTGTCGTTATCATATCCCTAGAACATCCACTTATGTTCTAAAACTGCTTCCGACTGTTTCTCCAGGATTGGGTCAATGTCAACTTATTGCATCTAGTGCAAGAACAACATCTGGTGTGGTGCTTGACATCTCATGATTGACTCAATTGCCTAAGCAAGTGATCTGCCAATCATGCACATCCCTCTCTACTTTAGTCTATAAGACACCTTTAGAGAGGGTGACTCCATTACCTGCAGGTACACTACCGTGCCAGGAGTCGTCCATTCTAAATACTCTTAGAATGCTGTCAAAGTACCCTGATTGGAAAACCACCCAAATCTAGATCTAAAACCATAGATCTAGTAACCAGTATGTCTGATATAATGTCCAAGTCCTTTGTGGAGAAACCACTGTGTGACGACCAAAGTATAACCAATCGTAGTATAGGAGTTTCTTTTCCTACTCTTTGTATGTCATCCAAATACCAGGATGTCACACCCTACTACCTTCTCAATAGATCCATCCCCTGTTCTGATGAAGTCAAACCTATGACTGTCACATCAGAAATAGATGATCTATCTCCGCTACATCTGCTTTAGTCTATAAATAGACATAAGCCTGATATCCACCAATGCTTCCGCTGCTCCCACTGACTACGACAACCTTCTGGCAGAGTCATATAGACGTGCACTTCTAAAGCTAGTTTAGAACGACGCTATACTCATCCTCCTGCCGGGTCTCGCAGCCTGGAACAACAACAATGGCAAGTGTGGGTAAACAAGAACTTCCCTGTCACCGTCCTTGAGGCTACCGGAGTACCTCTCGGGTGCCTGAAGTTACCCACCGTATCTGCGGAGTGGCCAATGGAATGTCAAATCAGATTGAATCTTTAGGTTCCTTATCAAATCTTCAGTAATCGTTTGCGGTTCTGGAATCACTTCCAGTTCTACCATACTCCCACTACTGTTTTTGAAAAAATCCATTTTTAATAAAACTGTGGCGAGTCTAGAACAATATTTCTATTGATCTGCCAGATGGTAGAGAGTCAACCCTCGTCATAGCCTGGGTCAACCCACAAACAGCCATTACAGAAACGTGCCTTGAGTTATCCAGAGTTTGGTTTTAATCATAAGCCGGACAACTTTCCGTACCTTAACAATGTTAAGATATGAACTGTACTATATCCAATATAGAACCAGAGGCACTGATTTAATTGAACCAGATTCAAATCATGCAGCTATCTCCAGTGCATGTCAACTAAATGGAGAGAGGCCGATCAGCGTTACTCAACTTAGGAATGCTTCCAATTATGAGTAACCTGAAAGAGAAGCAAGTTCTCTTTATCATTACTATCAACTGAATACCATACACAAGTATCTACATCTTCGATCACTTTGAAGAATCCCGATACTTGCTACACCTGGTTCTCTACTCTATTCAAATACCTATAACTCCTCAAAACCTAGACCCTGTGTTTCTACGAAACACATGTCTAAGAACTAGAGAAGTTAAAAGTAAACAGAATATAGCATGAGGACCAACCCCTCTGTCCTAATGGACACTGGACAACATACAATACTCTGTATAAGTCCGCTGAGTCTAACAACTCTTTCACTGTGTGTCGTAGGTTGAAAACTGTACTTATGGTTAAGAAGAATTACACCGCTGTTTAATACTCCTTGCCTAACCATCCACTGATATAGGTAAATGTCATCGACATAATATCAAAAGGTATATCTCACTCTATGAAAATAGACGTACAGATATATCAATTTGAAATTGGTGCACAACAGCGGATATTCAAAACCAAAAATTTGCCGACCGGCAAACAGCCCAGGTGATCTCCTCAAATATCACCGATTACAACGAATCCCGATACAATGAGGATGATCACCCTATTCCCAATAACCTACTCCCACTCATCATCTGTAAAGCCATACAGATGTGAGAATCAAACCTGGTAAATACATACCCTGGAGCAAGTGTCTAATCAGGAAATCAGTTTTCTTTTAACAGTACACAGTTGAACTGAAACATTGAAATGTTTCGATAGGGTATCCTGGTATTCCTAGTAATGCCTCTACCATTATCCAGATTTCACAACTATAACCGTATAATTCTTTGCCACCTCTCCAAATCCCTTTATATGTCTTTAGTCATTACCTTCTGCACACCCCTTAGGCCAAATGGTTTTCTTCCTTCCCTACCGTTCGGCACCAGCCTATGGTTTGGAAGAAGACTATCCAATAAGCATAATGGGTGTACTGTCCTAGTCCTAGGAGCACTCGCAATGCGAGAGAAGGTGAAGATAAAAGACAACCGAATAAACCTTATTCCTATTTCTCCTGGACCAGAATCCATCCCCGAACTGGAACAAGTTCCTTTCGAGTTCGTATATAACCATACGATGGAGTATCCAATAAACTGTGGATCTTCGTAGTGATACGGAGTGTCCTGGAGAAATACAAAGGTGATTTAGGATTGTCGAAGAAATACTTGGTTTGGTCGTGAATATCAGTCGCAATTTACTTTGCCCTCTTACTAATCCCTTGCTTTGTCTTAATCTTAATACCTTCTGCACACCATCGTTATGCTAATTGGTTTTCTTCATTCCCCACTATTCGGCACCAGCCTAAGGTTTGGAAGAAGACTATCTAATTTGCGTAATAGGTGTACTATCTCCTAAACTAAGGAGTACTCGTAACTTGAGAGAATGCAAAAAGGAAAAGACAACTGAATAAACCTTATCCGTTTTCTCCAGAACCGGAAACCATCCTCGAATTCCTTCGAGTTCGTATCTAACCATACGATGGCTTTGTCCAATGGAAGTGGACGTTCGCAGTAATACGGGGTGTCCTGGAGAAAAGGGTAAAAGTAGGAGTGGCAATGAGGTCTGCAACTCTGACAATCCAAAAGCCAGTGTAAAGAAGGTTCGGTTAACTTGGTCTCTGAGTCATAGTCTTAGGGTCGGGTCAATGGTCGCTGCCAGAGAGAGAGAAAAGAAACACTCAGCGTGCACTCTAACCTAGATCAGAATGGTAACCAATTTATCTAATCTGGAAACCTCCCACTGTACCTCAAATTCTCCTCCAAACCTGAAAGAAGAATTAGTCGGGGTCACCCGAGGAGTAAACCAACTCATCAGTGGGAATCGGGATCCAACTATCATCGCATGATAACGTGACGGAATCCGCTCACGGTATCACACTCCAGAAGGTATGCGCATATCTGGCAAGTTTCAGTTCTTTTGAAACTCCCGATGTGATTTTTACCCCATGCTCTTATGACCTTGACTTTGGCCAACAAATCATAAGTCACATGCCAAGTTCTGCCCGTCATTCTCCAGGTTAATTTGAATCCACCCGTACCTACCCTTGACTTTGGCCAACAAGGCAGTACGACTGTTCCAAACCAACGCATCTATCTATGCTGCATATGAATAACCAACAGCTACCAAACACTGTGCCTTGACTTTGGCCAACAAACACAACTTGAATACTATTGACTACCCATATGAAAGGACGGAGGGCTACGAATGGTTTCTGGTGAAAACCTTTAACGTAATGAACTTGATATCGTTGAAGGAACGGATAGCTTTTTAGAAAATATAGTGACGAAAACCTTTACTAAAGAGGTCACTCCCGGTGAAGGGATCTCGGCTCTTTCCCCGTAGAATGAGGTGCAGGATATTCCAACTGAATACCACGATGCAAAGCAAAAGTAATCGGCTATAGTGAAGTTAATGCCCTGACGCAAACTTCTGTCCAAGGGGTCACTCCCGGTGAAGGGATCTCGGCCCTTGCCTCGTCGACTGAGGAGCAGGATATTCCAAATGAATACCACGATGAAAAACAAAAGTGAACGTCCTTGCAATAACAGCTTTTTGAAAAGTGTTCCAACAACATCAGAATAGGTTTGTTTTAACTTGCATTGATCCGAATCAATGCAGTCCCATCAATTGATCACACCACAAAGAACGAAAATATACTGACGTACGTATATGCCATCCGCATTCGCCACTGGGTCCCGTCATCACCCGTTAGGTTAGCTAACTAACGGCAGAGCAGGGACTGGACTAGCGCGGATGAAAAACATATACAACATCTACTAGTATATATACCAATATATTATATTTCGCTCAAGGCGTGAAAAAAATGCAACATCACAGAAATGTACAGCATCACAGAACAATACAGATATCTGGGATCCCCGGGTTTCACAGAGCCACTACTGAAAACCCGACGTTCCCCTGGTCGTGTGGATAGCCTGTGCAATGAAACCCTAGACCCCTACGGGCGCGGCAAGTCACCCGCCAAAACCTGAAGCGAGGCAGCCCCCTTCAGCACCGTGAATGGACCACCCAGCACTTCACGGAATCCGGTAACTTGGGCACCCCTCCTGGGTCAACCTGTACCCCCTACGAGTGCGGCGAATAGCCCGCCAATTCTAGAGCGAAGCCCCCTCCGTCCCAATGCCATGAGATGCGGGCTTGTTGCCCTCCAGAACCCGGCTATCCGTGCACCCCACCGCGGAGCAATCCTAGTACAGAAAGTAAAATATACATACAACGGGTACATCGACCGCAACCTGGTCGTGCCCCAAAAATAATAATACAAACAGGCAGTGACGGCAGTCCACATGTCGGACGCTCGCCCCGCAACAAATGTACATAATACAACAAAACTGTACTAGCATTGCATCCAGGCTATCCCCACGACCGATCCGCAACATCACAGCAAAACATAGAACATCAACGTGAAAGTCACGTTCGCAAATCCGTCTAACCGGGCTATAGCAGTTAGACCGGATTTACCGATCGAGTGACATTCACGGTCGCAGATATAATGTAAATACTGTGAAAAATGTGTTTAAAATATCCGATCGATCAAAAAATTAACAAGTGGGCCCCCAAGCAATACTGTAGCACTCACAGAAATTCTGGGCCCAATTTTAATATTCCAAAACCCCAATTTTAACCCCAAAAAGCCTCTGTAAAAAATTAGTGCAGCGAATCCAAAGTAGTGCGGCGGAACCGCGGCGACAAGGGGGTGTTTGCGGCGGTTCCGCGCTCCCACAGTGGAGTCACTTCATCGAATTTTTACAGAGCTCTTAGATTTTCCAGTACATCAATGTTTTACAACCTGAAAAATTTTTCGAGACCAAAAATTTTCAACAGAAACTGATGCTAGTGAAAATGTAGATTTTGAAATTTTGGTCGATCAAAAATGCAAAACACATTAACCAAAGCTAGACGAAGTTAATGGCGAGGCTCTGATACCACTGTAAGTGCACGGCGGAGCCCCGGCCGTCAATCCGACGGCCAAATGCGGAAGCGGTGATAAACTTTAATTTTGCGAACTTAGCAAACCGGCACCACCGCGCACTAAACCCCGGATCGGGCCATTAAACTAGATCTAGCTAACAACAAGACGGGTTAGAAATATACCGAGTGATCCGAGTCCTCCGGTCTTCTCGTCATCGTCCCGATCTCCCGCGGAAACTCCGGCCGTCGCCTCCTTGCCGGAAGGGCACCACATCGTCTGTATCTTTTACGGGCTCCCACCTCAATGCCGAGACAACTCGGGCACGAAGCTGGCAAGTCGACGTGCCCAAGATGTGCTGTAGAATGTAGTGTAGAATGCGCTTTGTCTCTTTGGGGTTATGTTGCTTTGATGGAGGAATGAGGTTGTGAAATGAACTTCAAAGTGGAGCTAGAATTTGTGTAGCATGAGATGAACAAACTTTCCCTCATCCAAATGAAATCCTCTCCTCTCCAAAATAGTGGCCGGCCTCATATATGTGAGAATGGTGGAGGAAAAATCAAGCATGAAGGGAGGTGATGGTAGGAGAAGAAAAGAGGTGACCATAAACAAAACATCATCATAATAAACTTACATCAAACCCATACCCTCTCATTAATGCAAGTGATGGTGGAAAAGAAAAGATGCCATCATAATCAAAGCATTTGCAAGAAACCCCTCCACTATGTGTTATTTGCAAACTTGCAAATAACCCCCTCCATCGGAAAAGTCCGGCCGGGAAAGAACAAAGGAAAACCGGCCGGAACGGAAAGCAAACTGGCAACTCCAGAAAACTGGTCCCGTAATAAATTACAGGAAAACCCCATACAGTGCATACGCACCCGCATCTGTATTCCGTCCGGATACAAATGCAATGAGACAAAATCTACACTGTACTAAACTAGGATTCGGCTTAAACCAAAGCCGGCTAGTAATATCCGTTCGATCCTGATCCGTGCAATACCGTACGTATCCGATCGAACCTTGCCATATATCCATACGGCCTCTAGTACTAAACCGTCTGATCCTGATTCGTGCAATACCGCACGTATCTGATCGGACCCTGCCATATCTCCATACGGCCTCTACAGCGTTTCGCCCGAAAGCTGAGTAACTGAATGTGTGGTGGACTCTAAAGACTCGTCAATACTATGGCTGTGGATTTAACCACTAGCACGTCAGAGGTATAAGCCAATACGTAACGGGCCACCAGCTATTGACCAAAAGGGACGTCGATGAGCGAACTCATCCTGACACCCTACTGAGCCTGTCAGTAACAATATCCGTACAGTCCGGTCCGTTCGTCTATGAGCATCGCATGGCGGGCCTAGGGGTTGGTAAAAGTCAGACCCCCAAAAGCGGTATAAGTCGTGTCGGAGTGTAGCCCAGAACACCCTGAGATACTACTGGAATACCTACCAGTAAATCTCCTGCCTTGGCCAAGGACTTCGTGTAATGGCTCTCCTAGACGCAGCGCGACCTCACCCCCAATACCGGGAGAGACGAACCCCTGAAGATCCGCTCACTGCCTCCATGTGGCTCGGGACTGTACCCAACTAAAACCTGTTTGCACGACTCCTTTGAGCCGTGGTAGGGTAGTAATCAAAGCACAGTGGGAACTCACACGAGACAAATGACGATCCCCAGGTCGATGAACTAACCTGTACACATGTCACCTGGGAACTGCTATCTGACGTCAGGTATAAGACCAACTAGCATGTTCCCGGCGAGTCCTGTCCGGTGTACTCATAACCCAATGAGCACCTGTATACATCTTAGGTGAACCAACTGACACCAGTGGCTTGTGAGACCGGCCACCGCCCCTCGTCGAGGTCTCGACTGTATACACTAGTCTACTCTGGAGAATCGATGCCCTGTCTCGAAACTCCCACGACTAGGGCCCTTTTAAGGATGTGCTTATAGACTCCAGCTCTCACTTATATGATCGCCCTCATACTGCTGGCGGTAAAGCAAGAATCCTAGGGGCTCTATCAACGTGCAATAGCGACCTGTCAGGTCACCTAAAGCAGTACACGATGATAAAGGTAAACCAGATAGCATACTATCATCTCGAGTAAGATTGTCGTACCGGGATAGGTCCTCCCTCAATCATTGCAATCACGTGCCTGTGATCCAATAATTGACTCTGAGGGCACTATCTCCAACAATCCTTAATTATCATTGATCATCATCGATCTAGTATCAAATCATTAATGGATAAGAAAACGTAATCACTAGTTTTCATCACGTCTATAGTTCGATCGATTCCTACGAGCCTCACTTCGATTCTTGAAACCTAATTCGATTGGATATCATCAATTCTTGATTCTTGATTTTTAATGTTTTCTTGATATTAGATTTTAATAATTCTTGAAATTCACTTTTAAATCTTGAATTGAATTGTCTTTCTCTTTTCTTTAATTTTCAATTCATCTAAATCAAATTCGAACGGATCACATTTTCCTTGAGGACGATCCATATTCACTAACGCGCTACAATCAACACCGTTATTGATTGCGGTTTACAAATTTCTTTGATTGTGAAACATCATTTCTAAAACACGACACATCGAGAAATCGAATCAATCATTGCCTTTTGGACTCCGCGGTAAAGCCGTCACGAAATCCATGGTTATATATTTCCACTTCCATTGAGGGATCGGAAGTGGTTGCAATAAACCGGCAATCCGTTGATGTTCAGCCTTAACTTGCTGACACACCAAGCACTTCGCCACAAAGCGGGCAATCTCCCGTTTCATGCCTTCCCACCAGAAATGTTGTCGTAAATCTCGGTACATCTTCGTGCCTCCTGGATGTACGGAATATGCTGAACTGTGTGCTTTCTTCATAAGTTCTTCATGAATATCTCCCTTTGGCACACCATAACGCAACGAACCTTCTTCATGGATCAGTAAGTCTGTTCGAAGTCCGGCTTCAACCTGTTCTCGAAACTTTTGCAATCTAGGGTCCTGGAATTGCGCTGCTTTAATAATCTCGATTAACGACGACTGTGTAGGGTTACTAGGCACTCTAACAAGGGTTAAGGAAGCATCAAACATGCCCATTTAAAATTTTAGCCGTGCCGAATATCCCTAAGAAAGATCGTTGCTAGAAAATTAGGGTTTCATATGTATGTAAACTATGTTTACTACTAAGTGAATACGATATACAACCTTTGTAGATCGGTCCTTCACTTCATTAGCTCCTTGTTGAATTCCCTTCGCTGCGATCGTGGTTCTCCCGGACCCTTGCATGGCTTCACGAGGCGATAGACGCGTCCTTGCTTGAAGTCTTCGAGGCCGAAGATGATCTACGTCAAGGGGATGCCAACTCAAGTTTCTAATTCACTAACTTGAGAATTAGTGAAGCAAACACCCTAAACTAAAGTGCTAGTCTAGTAGAGGATGGAGAAATAGGAAGTGGGTTCTCTTTAGAATTTTGTTTCTCACAATCTATCTCACTTTGGATCAAACCCTAGCAAGCTTTTTCTTTTTAGCAATGAAGAAGAAGAAGAAATGAAAGAGATGAGGATATTGATCAAGTGAGAAGGCTAACCATGGTGAGTGAGTATCATATACTAACTCTTGTAGAGCCATAACCATAGCTAATTCAAAATGGTTAGGTTAATAAAAATCTAAACTAAAACAAATTTAGTGGACTTTGTCAAAGCATCTCCAAGCTTCTACAAGCTTCATGCTTATGACCTAAGCACCGCTAATTTGTAATTACTTTAAATAAATATTAACCACCATCTAATATAGTATGCTGTAAGTCTTACACACCCATGTTTAGTGTATCATCAACCATGATACAAAAGAAAACACTTTTAATATATATATATCATATATATATATATATATATATATATATATATATATATATTCAAGTGTTCATGTGAGAAAAACCTAAAGTGAACATGTGTTAGTAAATGTAAACTAGTATATCTAATATACAATTATACACTTAATTATTAAATCAACACTTGACTTAATAATCCGGTCACATCTCATATAACCGACTAACATCCAATGTATCTACTTATCGAATCAACACTTGATTCGATAACCCGGCTATATCATATATAACCGATTGATACATAAAGTCGCGAGAATAGAATACGGTATCACATACATGCATTATTCTCGGTCCTGTACATATCACATACGTGCTCCTATTTCGTTTTTCCTGAGCCAGTAAAACCTCTATGTAGGACTCTAAAGACTCGTCAATACGCCGGTAGTAGGTGATGATCACATCAAGCACCCACAAGCCGTCAGCGGTACTAGCTGGACGTAACGGCTACCCGGGTATTGAGCGATCAGAAGATCAGCAAGCAAGCCCGCTCCAACTCCTGTAAAAGCCTGCCGGTAACACTTCCCATACAGTCCAGTCTTCTCGTCTGATATGTCGCATATCAAGTCTAGGGGTGGTAAACGTCAGACCCCAATAACCAATAAGTCGTGCCGATGTGAGGCTCATAACGGGTCAAGAAACTACTGGTAACACTTACCACTGGATCCTTTGGTTCTACTAAATCTTCAGTTGCAGTTTTTGTATCTAGAACCTCTTCCAGCTCTACCACTTTGCCACTAATTTCTTTTACAAGAAATTCCTTTTCTAAAAAGGTGGCATGTTGAGCAACAAAAACATTTTGTTCCTCACTGTGGTAAAAAAATACCCATATGAGTTCTTTGGATATCCCACAAACTTGCAAAGAACTGACCGTGCCTCGAGTTTGTCCGAATTTTTTCTTTTGACATAGACCGGACAACCCCATATCTTAACTCGTTTAAGATATGGCATCTTCCCACTCCATATCTCATATGGTGTGGTAGGTACAGATTTATATGGAACTTGATTCAATAGGTATGCTGCTGTCTCCAGCGCATACCCCCAGAAGGAAATAGGTAACTCAGCTGTGCTCATCATAGAGCGCACCATATCTAATAGGGTGCGGTTCCTCCGTTCCGACACCGTTGTGCTGTGGTGTATATGGAGGAGTCAGCTGAGAGAGAATCCCATTCTCTTGTAGGAAGTCCAGGAATTCATTGCTCAAGTATTCACCTCCTCGATCAGATCGAAGGATTTTAATACTTTTCCCTGTTTGGTTCTCGACTTCTTGTTTATATTCTCTAAATTTCTCAAAAGCTTCTGATTTGTGTTTCATCTGGAACACATATCCGAATCTAGAGAGATCGTCAGTGAATGTAATGAAGTACGCAGAACCATTCCTGGCATGTGTAGACATGTGGCCGCATACATCACTATGTACCAGTCCCAAGAGTTCTGTAACTCTCTCTCCGTGTCCCGTAAACGGAGTTTTGGTCATCTTGCCTTTGAGACATGACTCGCAAGTGTCATAAGATGAAAATTCAAACGGATTTAAATATCCATCCTTATGCAACTTAGCTAGTCGTGTCGCATTGATGTGACCCAGTCTACAATGCCACAAGAAGGATTCATTCATTTTTGAACTCTTCCTCTTGTGTGTGTTTGTTATGCTCAGAACTGTTGATTGATTTAGAACATAAATGCCATTGGACATCGTGCCTGATCCAACCAACTTTTGGTTTAGAAAAATGTTCATAACATTATCCTGTAATACAAAATTATATCTCTCTTTACTCAACAAAGAAACCGATATAATGTTTCATATCAGGTTCGGCATGTAATAGCATTCGTTCAGAATCAATGTATTACCAGTTGGCAATACAAGGTGATATTCCCCGACGGTTTTAGCTGCAACAATTGCACCATTTCCAACCCTTATGTCTTTATCACCTTCTCCAAGTTCTCTACCTTTCCTAAGACCATGTAACTGATTACATATATGGGATCCTGACCCGGTATCTAATACCCAGGACGTAGAGGAAATGGAGAAACGGTTCTCTGTAACGAACACACCCGAAAAAAATGCATCAACATGTACTTTCTTCATTCGGGTGGCATGGGAATCCTGGTATTCCCCTATATCCTGTTCAGTCTTATAACTCTTATAAGAAAGAACGGAACCAACGTTCCCCAGCACAGTCTAACATGCGGGTTCGGTCAATACATCCATATTATTATCTTGATTAAGGCATGATATGGTCGCTACCTGGAGAGAGAGAGAAGAAAACACTTTAGCGTATGCTCTTGCAAGATCAGATTGGTTATTATTTTATCTAATCAGGATAGCTCCCACTGTTTTTATCAAATCTTCCTTCAAACCCTAAAAGGAAAGACTAGCCGGGATTTAATTACACCCTACAACTTCGCCAATCTTTCAGCCAGGCCAGTGTCGGTACTTTGAGGGAGGTTCCCCGTGCTTTCACACAGACCTAATTAAAATAAACCTCGTTTTCCCAGAGGCGTAACCCCGTTGACACCTTTCTAGACACCTACTTGATCGGCTAATTGTCCTGTGTAAAACTCTCCCGGGAGTAACAATTACTCGCAGTGGGTATCGGGATCCAACTATCTCATAGAAGGTATGCAATCTCATTGCAAATCTCAACACTTGAAATTCCCGATAATATTTTTCCCCAAACGATCTATGACCTTGACAAGGTCAACAAACCATAGACCGTAAGTCAAATTCAACCCGTCATTTCTTGATTGAATTAAACCCATCCGCACGACCCCTGACAAGGTCAACAAGGCCGTACGACTACCCTAAAACAATCTGCATCATATGCATAAACAGGTAAATACTGGTCAGCTACCGCACACTACGCCTTGACAAGGTCAACAAACGCAGCATGAATACTGAGCAGGACTTATCTGAAATGACGGAGGGCTACGACAGGTTTTTCTGAAAACCTATTGCGTAATGAACTTGATATCGTTGTAGAATCGAGTGAATTTTGAAATGGAGTGATTTTGAGGCTTTTATTAGTTTTGCTAAAGAGGTCACTCCCTGTGAAGGGATCTCGGCTCTTTCCTTATGGAATAAGGTGCAGGATATATCATATACATCACTATGCAAAGCAAAACTCCAAAAGCAATCAAAAACAAACCGAGTGTTGTAGCATCTGCCAGTTTTGCTAAAGAGGTCACTCCCGGTGAAGGGATCTCGGCTCTTTCCTTATCGAATAAGGTGCAGGGTATATCATATATACCGCTATGCAAAGCAAAACTGTAGCTACCTTTTTTAAAAAATTTGATTCTACAACATCTTTTAGGTTTCTTTTCTTTCATTAATCACATTAATGAAGTCCCATCATTTAAGTCACCTGAACATTACAGATAAATACGACGTACACTTATGCCATCCGCATTCGCCTCGATGTCCCCTCGTGCACCGTTAGGTTAGGTAACTAACGGCAGAGTAGGGCAGGGCTAGCGCGGGTGTAAAACATAAGTAACGCCTATATAATATATCATATATACTATATACAGTATTTATCACATCACATCACAGAAATCGCAGCAGAAGAAACATATGAAACATTGGATATACTAGGACGTTCGTGTTTTATTTTGAGCCTCTATAAAACACGGATTCCACGGTCGCGACGAATAGCCAAACCCACACCCCTAGACCCCTACGAGAGCGGCAAGCAACCCTACCAATTCTAGAGTTAGGAGACCCGGACTCGACTCCTCGAGTTGGTCTCCCACTGAACTCCAAAACCCGGTTACTTGTGCTCTCCTCCTTGGGTCTATCCTAGTGCGGAAAAGTAAATAATATACAAAAGGTGACATCAACCTCATCCCGGAAGTGCCCCAATAAAAGAATATTACATACATATTATTTTACATGAATGAAAATAAAAACTCTCATCTCACATAAAACCCTCGGCTATTCAGAACGCGACGATCCAATATAACATATCCAGCAACACATAACATCACATGTCATCAACGTAAGTAAATATGCGCATCCCAATTGTCGTTGACATATAGCAACGAAACCGGCGATATCACATATTACACTTACGATCATAGAAAAGAAAGTGTAAAACTACAACATTTGGAATCCACAATTTTCTTTAGACATCGTAAATCCGAAATATCACATATTTCGTATTTCATGCCATGCCTAACTGTATGAATTCCATATATTGTATCACATTCCAGATAAATAGACAGTATTAAAGTTTCCGATCGAATAATCAAATACCCGAGATTTCCTAAATAGCTCAACACTTGAGCGGAGTTCAAAAATTCCAGAATACGTCACAGTAGCAACGGTCCAGCCGTAGAAGGGTCAAGCCAACGCCTCACATGTGGCACGCCGTACTGCCCCAAACCTTAAGGTTCAAAAGGCAGTTCAAGACGGTCACATAATCGAGTTAAGGTTTGTTGTCTTCTAGAGGGTCCATCGCATCACATGCACGTATTTCCGAAAGATTTAAACCCGAGAAAAATTCAACACTTGAATGTTTTTCGTGCCGGGAAAAATTGAGTTAATGATATCCGTTCGAACATTTTAATACTTTCTAAATTATCCGGAATAACAATACGAAATTAAATCTTCAAATCGAATTAACGAATACAAAAGGATCCCCAGAATACTCAACACTTAAGTCAGTTTAAAAATACCCATAAAATAGCACTATCAGATAAAAGTATTACTGTGCAAACGTCAAGTCAAACACTCACTGTACGGCCGCGGTTCCGCGGCATAAGCAGGGTATTGCCGCGGAACTGCGGCGGTCCGTACTGCTTACGTCATCAAATTTGCACCGTAATTCTTAGAAAACCCTGCTGAATTTTTTAGGTATTTTTAATTCTGAAAAATCACAGATTTTGAAAAAAAGTCCAGAGAGGGGGTCGTTTTGACGTTTTCGGGTTCGATCGAGGTTTTAACATCGTTAACACATCGCCTAATGCTCTAGCTAGGCTCTGATACCACTGTAGGGTTACTAGGCACTCTAACAAGGGTTAAGGAAGCATCAAACATGCCCGTTTAAAATTTTAGCCGTGCCGAATATCCCTAAGCAAGATCGTTGCTAGAAAATTAGGGTTTCATATGTATGTAAACTATGTTTACTACTAAGTGAATACGATATACAACCTTTGTAGATCGGTCCTTCACTTCTTTAGCTCCTTGTTGAAGTCCCTTCGCTGCGATCGTGGTTCTCTCGGACCCTTGCATGGCTTCACGAGGCGATAGACGCGTCCTTGATTGAAGTCTTCGAGGCCGAAGATGATCTACGTCGAGGGGATGCCAACTCAAGCTTCTACTTCACTAACTTGAGAATTAGTGAAGCAAACACCCTAAACTAAAGTTCTAGTCTAGTAGAGGATGGAGAAATAGGAAGTGGGTTCTCTTTAGAATTTTGTTTCTCATAATCTATCTCACTTTGGATCAAACCCTAGCAAGCTTTTTCTTTTTAGCAATGAAGAAGAAGAAGAAATGAAAGAGATGAGGATAATGATCAAGTGAGAAGGCTAACCATGGTGAGTGAGTATCATATACTAACTCTTGTAGAGCCATAACCATAGCTAATTCAAAATGGTTAGGTTAATAAAAAAATCTAAACTAAAACAAATTTAGTGGACTTTGTCAAAGCATCTCCAAGCTTCTACAAGCTTCATGCTTATGACCTAAGCACCGCTAATTTGTAATTACTTTAAATAAATATTAACCACCATCTAATATAGTATGCTGTAAGTCTTACACACCCATGTTTAGTGTATCATCAACCATGATACAAAAGAAAACACTTTTAATATATATATATCATATATATATATATATATATATATATTCAAGTGTTCATGTGAGAAAAACCTAAAGTGAACATGTGTTAGTAAATGTAAACTAGTATATCTAATATACAATTATACACTTAATTATTAAATCAACACTTGACTTAATAATCCGGTCGTATCTCATATAACCGACTAACATCCAATGTATCGACTTATCGAATCAACACTTGATTCGATAACCCGGCTATATCATATATAACCGACTGATACATAAAGTCGCGAGAATAGAATACGGTATCACATACACGCATTATTCTCAGTCCTGCACATATGACATACGTGCTCCTATTTCGTTTTTCCTGAGCCAGTAAAACCTCTATGTAGGAACTCTAAAGACTCGTCAATACGCCGGCAGTAGGTGATGATCACATCAAGCACACATAAGCCGTCAGCGGTACTAGCTGGACGTAACGGCTACCCGGGTATTGAGCGATCAGAAGATCAGCAAGCAAGCCCGCTCCAACTCCTGTAAAATCCTGCCGGTAACACTTCCCGTACAGTCCGGTCTCCTCGTCTGATATGTCGCATATCAAGTCTAGGGGTGGTAAACGTCAGACCCCAATAACCGATAAGTCGTGCCGATGTGAGGCTCATAACGGGTCGAGAAACTACTGGTAACACGTACCAGTAAATCTCTAAATCAACCCTGGCCAGGGACTTCCCTGTTACGGCCAATCGAGCACAGCGCAATATCAACCCCCAATACCGGGAGAGACGAAACCCCTCCTATCGCTCATTGCCTCCATGTGACTCGGGACTGTACCCAAAAACCACCGTTTTGCACGCCCTCATGGATGCGGTAAGGTGGAAATCAAAGCACAGTAGGAATCACACAAGACTCTATGACGATCTCGGGTCTACAGACTAACCTGCACAAGTGTCACCAGAGAACTGCCATCTGACGTGAGGTATAATACCATCTGGGAGTTCTCGGCGAGTCCGTCCAGTGTACCCAGTCTCCACTGAGCACCCGTATACCATCTCTGATATCAAACACCAATGGATATGGGATCATCCATCGCCCATCTCATGGGTCGAGAAGCATATACGCTAGTCTACACTGGTATATCGATGCCCCGTCTCGATACACCCACGACTAGGGACTTTGAAGGATGTACTTATGGACTACCATGTCCCCACTAGTATGATCTGCATCATAGTCCAGGTAGTCAAGTACACATCCTAAGGGCTTTACCAACATGTAACTATAAAACAGTATAAAGAGACAAGTATACATGTTAAAGTAAAGTGCAACCAGATAGCATACTATCATATCGAGCAAGAAAGTCCTCTCTATATATGTCCAAGCATCCAATATAATATACATCATCTGTACAATACTGGCCTCTAGGGCATACATACAACTAACAGACTGTACCTGCAGCTGCATTAACTATCCCGAAGAATGCGGTAGCACCATCTCCAAATCGAATCTTTGAAAGTCTTCAATAAGTCTCGATACGTACGCTATAACCTTCCCATGCTTCATCAAAACACATCCCAATCCTTTTCCAGATGCGTCGCTGTGAAACACCAATCCTCCGGAACTGTCTGGCACGGTCAGAATAGGAGCAGTTATCAATCTCTGCTTCAACGCCTCAAAGGCTGACGCACACATATCCGTCCATAAAAATGGTACCTCCTTACGTGTAAGCTTGGTCAAAGGCTCCGCCGGACGAGCAAAGTTCTCCACGAACCTCCTGTAATACCCGGCAAGTCCAAGAAAGCTTCTGATTTCTGCAACGTTCTTCGGAATCGACCAATCTCGAACTGCTGCAATCTTTTCGGGATCAACTGCGATTCCATCTCCAGACACGACATGCCCCAAAAACTTCACTTCTTCTAGCCAAAACTCGCACTTGCTCATCTTTGCATACAATTTTTCTTGCCTCAACGTCTGCAGTGCGATCTTTAAGTGTTCAGCATGCTCTTCAATACTCTTCAAGTAGACCAGAATATCATCAATGAACACCACTATAAACTGGTCCAAGAATGGTGAAAAGATTCAGTTCATCAAGCCCATGAATATCGCCGGTGCATTCATTACTCCGAAGGGCATCACTAAATACTCGTAATGTCCATACCGAGTTCGGAACGCCGTCTTGCAAATATCTTCTATTTTCACTCTGACCTGATGATATTCGTGTAGCATTTCAAAAAATAAAATATTATTTTGGGAAAATTCTGGACAAAAAATTATAGAAATTCTAAAATATGTTATTTAGTGGTAATTGTGCTTAATGTAGGGTTTTTGGTAAAAAGTTTACCAAAACGGCTTTTAAATATTTTATCTGGTTTTATGAATATTTTATCTGGACTGCACACACTTGTGCATGTTAGCTTGGGTTAGTCTAGGGTTACCATGTTTAGATGAGCATGGTGGGTTAACCATGTTTAGCCAACCATGATTGGTTAACCATTTGGTTAAGATAATTGGGGTTAATTAAGGGTCTTTAGCTTTGTTTAAAGGTGATTAGGATGGGGGTTGACTTGTGTAGGGAGAGAGAGGGCCATGATGGCTTGTGCAAGCTAGCATGTTTTAGGAGAGAGAGAGAATGGTGGCTTAAAGCAAATGTCACACCCCATTTCATTTCAAAACTTTTGATTCCCTCTCACACTCACATCTCTCTCTCACACCTATACTCACATCAGCACAACTTCAGCCCCCATATCAACACATCAGCAGCTACATCAGCCACAAAACAGCCCCCCTACATCAGCTGCTACATCAGGTACCTTCAGCAGCCTAAACCCATCCTAACAACAGCCCCCAATATCAACAACATCAACACACACATACCAACACCTCAATTGCTGCAGCAGCAGCTGATGTAACACATCAGCCACCTACAACAGCTACATCAGCTGCTGAAACCAGACATCAGCCCAACACTTCAGCCACCATCAACACATTTCAGCCCCAATTGCATCAGCATCTGCAGCAACAGCAGTAACATCATTTAAAACAACCCCACACCCTCATCACACCACACACTATCACCAAAAAAACCAAAACAAAACATTAGCCACAGCAGTAGCTGCTGCAACAGCAACAAAAAGGAAAATAGCAAGCACCAACAGCAGCCTGATGCAGCAACAGCAACAGCAACAAGGGAAAACAGCCCAAGGAGAAGCTCAGCATGCAGCACAGTCCTTCCTCCTTCCTTCATCCTCCCTTCTCCTTCATCCTAGGACCCCTTGAGATATAATCTCACAACCCAACTCCTATCTTGCCAAGTTCTGGTTATATAGCTGAAATTTAGTGTTTTTATGTGGTTTAGTGCTAGTTTAGGTAAATTTGAGTGAGATTTGGCCAAGGGAAGTTTGTGATGGTTGGTATAGCCCTATTAGGTGTATTTGAGACCAGATTAACCAAGATTATCCAAGATTCCCAGTTAGTTACCTGAATGTTTTGACTTGGCGTATTTTATCGATTTTGTCGACTTTGTGGCCTTTCTAGAAACTGCTATCAACCCGGACCTCCTAAAATAATTTTGACTTGGCAGTAGGATGTGTAGGCAGATAGGAACCAACAACCAAAACCCTATCTCCAACCCCCATTTTCAGGCCGCCATTTAATTCCTTCTGGCCGCAATTTGCGGCCAGACCTGGGTGAAACTGCCTCGTTTTTTGTGCACGGCTCTTTTACCTGTAAACTTGACCCTGGGTATGTCTAGTTTTGTCTGGTTCCAATCAGGGTAGAATCTGGGTTGATTTTCCTATGTTGGCGCATGATTTACGACTTGTTTTCGTATGGATTTTGGTATTCGATGTTTCGTTTCTGTCGGGTGGAGTTTGAACGCCAACGGCAGAGGGTTATTGGCTGTGTTTGCACGCGAGGCTACAGGTTTTTACCTATGGGCATAGCGTGCACCATTTTGGTTTCCGACATGGTTTTCATGTGTTTTAGCGTATGATATCCTTATAGGTACCCCACGTGGCGTCGACGCGTTGGAGAAGCAAATGGCGACATCGGTACCGGCACGCATAAAGAAAGGTGAGTAAATTTATATCTACGGGGAGAAGTCGGGTGGATGTCGTATAGCACCCCCGCAGTTCGTAGTGATGTATACGGATGCGTATACACACTAACAATTAATATATGTTGTTTGGGATTAATTATTGATGATAAGATGGATATTGGTGTGTTGGATTGGTGAAAGGTTACGAAACCCTAGGTAGTGGGTGCACTACACATACATACTTGCATACATCCTTATTTCATATGTGGTTATGGGATTCTATATAGATATGTGTTCACGTGGGTATGGGACTATGTGTTCACATACGGATTTGAGGATGATACTTGGGTTTGAGATGAGTCGATGATATTTGATCCGAGATTATGATATCGGTGATACGGTAAAATTCATAGTTGAGATACGTCTTGATGCTTTAGCAGGATTTTGGGATGATGATGCCATAGGAATAGTGATATATATATAAAATGGTCGACATGTGATTATGTTATGAGAAATGATATGATATGATATGACAAGATAATTATGATAGGCCGCATTCGGCGATGTTTACTCCTTGAGGTAATATGTGCTGATGATATCGATTCATACGAGACTGTTGATCAGTAGTCAGATCATGATGATAGTGATGATGTTAGCTTTGTACTAGATGTAGGTCAGTACCCAGATTATGATATTTGATATAGAGAATACCAGATGAATGATATGACGAATGTGATATTGACCGTACCCAGATTTAGGGATGCCGTACGACGGATTTACGTACGAGCTGTAAATTGATGTTTGATCCGCACTCTTGACTTGGGAATAACTGATTATAGAGATATGGTATCGGATGTGATATTATCGAGGCGGGATCACCGACTATATATATTTATATGTATCGACTCAGAGGTTAGGCGGTTTCCCTTACCTACTATTAGCTTTAGCTCAGCCTTATAGTGGTGTAGCTATATGACTCTTATGACATTAGATGCAGTTTAGCTATCACGGTGTTTAGTATTCAGCTCCCGCACATTATTATTGTTGCTCCGCATCGCATACTTATTGTGATTCATATTCTATTGTTGACATTATGCTGTTAGGACACCAGCACCATTACCGATGATGCGTATGTACCACATACACTTACTTGCCAGCTCATACACATCTTCATCGGTAATTGCCATGTCACTACACAGTAGTATTATTGTTGCGGGATATGACCCTTGTATGTGTATACTATTATTCCATGTTACATGATATACTGTTATACTTGCACTTCATTGATATGTCACATACATCATGTTTTCTGATTATGTGCATTGAGATATGTTGTTTCTATAATATTTCTGGATTTGGGAACCGTGGGTATTTCAAAAAGATTATGTAATTGTTTTAAAAACCCGGTTACCCTTGATATGATATTTCAGTGCGTCCACCATGTATTTTCTCGGTGATGAGAGCGACATGTGAAACCCGATTCGAGGAGGCGGATGAGGCCGATTGTGGGTACATAGTGGGCCCGGTGCGGTACCGCGGGGCAAGAAGATCGCAGGAGATGGCGTTGAGCCTGGCAGGGGAGCACTCCCGACCGGTGATTTTACCCAACGCGTCGGATATCCGGAGGATACCGTCGTGGTCTTGAGATTGATGGTAGGGGCCGGTCTGGATTGACGGTGCCCTAGATAGTGTGACTTATCAGAGACATTGAGATATTGAGGTTGAGGCTATATTTTGTGCCGATGCTGGGCACAGGTTTCATGATGTTTTTCCATGATTTTGACTATATCCTCATATTTGCATGAATGATTCTTATTGTCATTGGGTGACACGTGGACGGGATCCACCTATATACAGACATTGATCACATACAGACTTTGATTACATTGATCATACTTTTCATGCATTCATACATCATTCATATGATACACTGCTACCTGAGGCACTGACATTGACACGTGCACATGGGATTACATTTGGGTTAGATAGTTACCCTAGCCATTGTTATAGACTGCTGGTTATATATTTGAGGATTATATATTATGATCATATGACCTAGGATTGCGTCATACATGCGATCTTCTGTTCGTAGATATTTTTCTATTCACGAGTTGGCAACTCACCCCCGTTGTGCCCCAGTTCTTGCAGGTTTTGCCGTACAGGTTTCATTACGTCTTGCGGGCATTGCTTCTTTCGGGTGACTTGCTAGTAGGTGGGTTTATTTGTATCGTACCCATCATTATACATTGTATATTATATTTTAGTTGTATCTAGAAGTTCTATCAACCAAACATGTACTTATTTGAGATAGAGACCAGTGGTGTTTATTCTTTCGACCTTAGAGTCGCACGTTATATTTCTCTGGGTTTCATGCTGTTGAGTTTCCTTTTCTGTTGTGATCCTCGCCTTTAGGCGTTGTATATTATGTTGCAAACTGGTTGATTTACATATGGTTTTTCCTTCACTCCACTACTTTTCTTGGTTTGGATTTCTGGGCTCGGCTTACTTTGAGCACGTACGCCTTGAGACGTTCGTAGCCTAAGTGCCGGTCATGTTCTGTACTTTCGGATCGTGACAAAGTTGGTATCAGAGCGTTAGATTTTACCTTCGGAGCATAGGATGACCCTTGGTTGATGGAATAGTTGACTAAAGTAGAGTGGCGTACCGTGGGTATATTCCGCGGCATATTTACGACACGCCACTCCACTTAAGAAGCCTTAAGATGTACATTTCTTGTTCAGTATTATATCCCTTCCTGATCTAGCCTCATCAGTACCAGTTATAGTTTTACTGCCACGATTACGGGCAGGGAGAGCTACGGCTAGAGTTGCGGTCAGCATGAGCTCGTCACAAACGAGGACTGACCAGGGCATGATTCTGGCGACATAGATTGCCTAATAAGTTTTCTTGCGATTGTAGAGATGTGTATTTTTACTGTGTTTTCGCGCCACGAGCGTGGATGGATCGCTGTATGAGATTACTCGGACGTGCGGATTAGCACCAGAGAATTGAGCCACTGACAGAGGCCAGCCAGATTTTGATGACCGTTGAAGTATTGCTTATTCATGAGGATTGAGGCACGGTTCAGCATGCAGACGAGTGAGCCAGTTATTGCTGCGAACGACGAGATATCGCCCCAGATGTTGGAGCTATTGCGGTACGAGTGTACTAAGAGATGATAGAAGGTCGCTAGTCACCGAGGATGAATGACTAGGACGTGTGGTTCGTTCGCTACCCCGATGCGAGGCCATCAGATAGATTGATTCCAGCTAGAGACGACTTCACGCGGAGACGTTGAGAGTCGACAAAGACGATCGAATGTCAGAAACCTATTATTCTAAGTTTAAAGTATTCGGGAAGACATGCAGGCAATTCTATGGTCCCTCTAGAAGAATGAAACCCTAACTCGACTTAATGACCGTGTGAAAGCCTTTGAACCTTAGGGTTTGCGGCAGTTTCGCGGCGCCATTAGTGAGGCTTGGGTTTGCCCTTCTACGGCTGGACCACCGATGTTGTGGTATGTACTCGATACTATTATACTGTACCCAAGATGTTGAGCTCTTGGGGGATTATGAGGTCTTGACAAATCGATCGGATGGCTCGACTAAATTCGGATGTTAGATGGTGAGATGCACTTCTTGGGAGACTCCAGATATGAGGATAGCCGTTGGAGCTCAGTCCATGAAGCCACGATGAGACGAGTCCGAAGCAGTCGACATTAGATAAAAGTGGAGTAAGAGGTTCATACAAGATCTGGATATGATGACGTTCCACTCCGCCGACATCAGAGATGCGATGCACATGCCGAGGCATAGTACTGGATATACCTTCCAGAAGGAGTCGCGATGAGTATGCAGCCGTTCCGGAACCTGAAGCAGATATAGTAAAGGATGAGGACTTCCGGACAATTGACAGAAACGAGACTTGGAAGAGACCGTGAGCAGGATTCCTTCCAGGACACTGCTGCAATGATATTTGCACCCAGGATCATATGTATCACGTGCATTCAGAGAGCCAGAGGCCGTCGCCAGTGACATGCTACTTTATGAGTGGTCATGAGGATTGACCGAGAGATGACTAGAGGAGTGCCAGAACGGAATCGTCCCCGTTAGCACACCTGTCAGGGCCGATGGGCCGATGGATCGTGAGATTGGTAATCCACAGAGAAGACTTGGATCCAGGAGTGGTCATGTTACGCACACCAGCAGGACAGAGTTCAGGATCGTCGACGAGATATGCTATGAGTGACCACGGCAGTTGGCCAGAGATTCTTGGAGGATGCGCTTGAGCGGGACTATTCCGCCATACTTGATTTCGATGTTTTGGGCGATCTATTCGCATGACTGATTTTGATGATTGGGTTTCATGACATTTGTTTTCATGCACCTTGGTTTCACCTGTTGAGTATTTACGATTTTGCACAGTTGTTGCACTTGATATCGTTTTCGTACCTTGGTTTCGCATGTTTATGATTTTATGGGTTTCATACGGTTGAGTTGATTTTGTGCGTATGCACGCACACGATTTGGTTTTTGCACTCGGTATAGTTCACATATGCTTGCAGTGCAGTGATTCGTATTTTGTGCACTTAGATGTGCTGGACTTTGATTTCGATGATGATGCTCGATATTTGCCTTGTGGACTTTATGCACCTGATTGGATTTTGCGCATGTTCGGCGCTTGATATTGGATTACATGATTTCGTGCATGATGGATGCACCGGATTTGGATTTTTAGCGCATGTTGGGCGCATGTTATGAGATGCGATTTTGGTGCACACCAGATGCACTAAATCGAGATTCTTCGTGCATGTCAGATGCACCTGTTTTTGCTGTCAGGCACACACGTGGCCTATGACAAATGCTTCGTGCATACCCGATGCACTTAGATGTTGTTTCTGTGCGCATGTATGGAACATTTATGGATCTTGATTTCCATGCGCACCAGACGCACGTAGTTTTCATGTGCACTTTTTGGGATTAATTTCTTTATAGAGCAGTACATTTTTATGATATTGCGATTTGTTTTCGCACTGAGCAGGACTAGTCAGAGGACAGTGCCTGGATATATTTTGCATGCATAGATAGATTTCAAAGGGATTTCCAAAAGCGAGCTATAGTCTCATTATTTACATACGTGTCCGATATGACACGAAACGTTCTAAAACGAGGAAACCGTTCTAAATTGTTTTCAAAACGGCGGATCGTGCATTTTAAACGAAAGATATATACGTATTTGGCTATTTTCTTATAGAGACGTCCGCCACTGTGCAGTGTTATGCGCATTGCACATCGACTTTAAAGAATTGGGCATGCACTTCCTTCAAGATATTTACATGTACAGGTTTGATATTTACATATATAGTTCCGATTTATAGCATATCGGTTTTGCTTTGGATTTGGCATTCGTGTTTTCGCCTTGACTCCGATGATTGCGGGATGCTTGACGGAGTTTTGATTTTAAGTTATCTGCTCGTTACGCATGCGCATGTATTGCGCTACGATGCGTTTTATGTATTGATGATTTCGGAGCCCCGTTGACTTGGACATTTTATTGAAATGTTTTAGAATTTGGGGGTTTAAATTTAAATTCGGGGACCGAATTTCTTTAAGGGGGGAAGACTGTAGCATTTCAAAAAATAAAATATTATTTTGGGAAAATTCTGGACAAAAAATTATGGAAATTCTAAAATATGTTATTTAGTGGTAATTGTGCTTAATGTAGGGTTTTTGGTAAAAAGTTTATCAAAACGGCTTTTAAATATTTTATCTGGTTTTATGAATATTTTATTGGAATTTTATCTAGACTGCACACACTTGTGCATGTTAGCTTGGGTTAGTCTAGGGTTACCATGTTTAGATGAGCATGGTGGGTTAACAATGTTTAGCAAACCATGATGGGTTAACCATTTGGTTAAGATAATTGGGGTTAATTAAGGGTCTTTAGCTTTGTTTAAAGGTGATTAGGATGGGGGTTGACTTGTGTAGGGAGAGAGTGAGCCATGATGGCTTGTGCAAGCTAGCATGTTTTAGAAGAGAGAGAGAATGGTGGCTTAAAGCAAATGTCACACCCCATTTCATTTCAAAACTTTTGCTTCCCTCTCACACTCACATCTCTCCTCACACCTACACTCACATCAGCACAACTTCAGCCCCCATATCAACACATCAGCAGCTACATCAGCCACAAAACAGCCCCCCTACATCAGCTGCTACATCAGGTACCTTCAGCAGCCCAAACACATCCTAACAAGAGCCCCCAATATCAACAACATCAACACACACATACCAACACCTCAACTGCTGCAGCAGCAGCTGATGTAACACATCAGCCACCTACAACAGCTACATCAGCTGCTGAAACCATACATCAGCCCAACACTTCAGCCACCATCAACACATTTCAGCCCCAATTGCATCAGCATCTGCAGCAACAGCAGTAACATCATTTAAAATAACCCCACACCCTCATCACACCACACACTATCACCAAAACAACCACAACAAAACATTAGCCACAACAGTAGCTGCTACAACAGCAACAAAAAGGAAAATAGCAAGCAACAGCAGCAGCCTGATGCAGCAACAGCAACAGCAACAAGGGAAAACAGCCCAAGGAGCAGCTCAGCATGCAGCACAGTCCTTCCTCCTTCCTTCATCCTCCTTTCTCCTTCATCCTAGGACCCCCTTGAGGTATAATCTCACAACCCAACTCCTATCTTGCCAAGTTCTGGTTATATAGCTGAAATTTAGTGTTTTTATGTGGTTTAGTGCTAGTTTAGGTAAATTTGAGTGAGATTTGGCCAAGAGAAGGTTGTCATGGTTGGTATAGCCCTCTTAGGTGTATTTGAGACCAGATTAACCAAGATTACCCCAGATTCCCAGTTAGTTACCTGAATGTTTCGACTTGGCGTATTTTATCGATTTTATCGACTTTGTGGCCTTCCTAGAAACTGCTATCAACCCGGACCTCTTAAAATAATTTTGACTTGGCAGTAGGATGTGCAGGCAGATAGAAACCAACACCCAAAACCCTAGCTCCAACCCCCATTTTCAGGCCGACATTTAATTCCATCTGGCCGCAATTTGCGGCTAGAACTGGGTGAAACTGCCTCGTTTCTTGTGCACGGCTCTTTTACCTGTAAACTTGACCCTGGGTATGTCTAGTTTTGTCTGGTTCCAATCAGGGTAGATTCTGGGTTGATTTTCCTATGTTGGCGCATGATTTACGACTTGTTTTCGTATGGATTTTGGTATTCGATGTTTCGTTTCTGTCGGGTGGCGTTTGAACGCCAACGGCAGAGGGTTATTGGCTGTGTTTGCACGCGAGGCTACAGGTTTTTACCAATGGGCATAGCGTGCACCATTTTGGTTTCCGACATGGTTTTCATGTGTTTTAGCGTATGATATCCTTATAGGTACCCCACGTGGCGTCGACGTGTTGGAGATGCAAATGGCGACATCGGTACCGGCACGCATAAAGAAAGGTGAGTAGATTTATATCTACGGGGAGAAGTCGGGTGGATGGCGTATAGCACCCCCGCAGTTCATAGTGATGTATACGGATGCGTATACACACTAACAATTAATATATGTTGTTTGGGATTAATTATTGATGTTAAGATGGATATTGGTGTGTTGGATTGGTGAAAGGTTACGAAACCCTAGGTAGTGGGTGCACTACACATACATATACACACATACATACTTGCATACATTCTTATTTCATATGTAGTTATGGGATTCTATATAGATATGTGTTCACGTGGGTATAGGACTATGTGTTCACATACGGATTTGAGGATGATACTTGGGTTTGAGATGAGTCGATGATATTTGATCCGAGATTATGATATCAGTGATACGGTAAAATTCATAGTTGAGATACGTCTTGATGCTTTAGCAGGATTTTGGGATGATGATGCCATAGGAATAGTGATATATATATAAAATGGTCGACATGTGATTATGTTACGAGATATGATATGATATGATATGATATGACAAGATAATTATGATAGGCCGCATTCGGCGATGTTTACTCCTTGAGGTGATATGTGCTGATGATATCGATTCATACGAGACTGTTGATCAGTAGTCAGATCATGATGATAGTGATGATGTTAGCTTTGTACTAGACTTAGGTCAGGACCCAGATTATGATATTTGATATAAAGAATACCAGATGAATGATATGACGAATGTGATATTGACCGTACCCAGATTGGGGATGTCGTACGACGGATTTACGTACGAGCTGTAAATTGATGTGTGATCCGCACTCTTGACTTGGGAATAACCGATTATAGAGATATGGTATCGGATGTGATATTATCGAGGCGGGATCACCGACTATATATATTTATATGTATCGATTCAGAGGTTAGGCGGTTTCCCTTACCTACTGTTAGCTTTAGCTCAGCCTTATAGTGGTGTAGCTATATGACTCTTATGACATTAGATGCAGTTTAGATATCATGGTGTTTAGTATTCAGCTCCCGCACATTATTATTGTTGCTCCGCATCGCTTACTTATTGTGATTCATATTCTATTGTTGACATTATGCTGTTAGGACACCAGCACCATTACCGATGATGCGTATGTACCACGTACACTTACTTGCCAGCTCACACACATCTTCATCGGTAATTGCCATGTCACTACACAGTAGTATTATTGCTGCAGGATATGACCCTTGTATGTGCATACTATTATTCCATGTTGCATGATATACTGTTATACTTGCACTTCATTGATATGTCACATACATCATGTTTTCTGATTATGCGCATTAAGATATGTTGTTTCTATGATATTTCTGGATTTGGGAACCGTGGGTATTTCAAAGAGATTATGTAATTGTTTTAAAAACCCGGTTACCCTTGATATGATATTTCAGTGCGTCCACCATGTGTTTTCTCGGTGATGAGAGCGACATGTGAAACCCGATTCGAGGAGGCAGATGAGGACGATTGCGGGTACATGGTAGGCCCGGTGCGGTACCCCGGGGTAAGAAGATCGCAGGAGATGGCGTTGAGCCTGGCAGGGGAGCACTACCGACAGGTGATTTTACCTGACGCGTCGGATATCCGGAGGATACCGTCGTGGTCTTGAGATTGATGGTAGGGGCCGGTCTGGATTGACGGTGCCCTAGATAGTGAGTCTTATCAGAGACATTGAGATATTGAGGTTGAGGCTATGTTTTGTGCCGATGCTGGGCACAGGTTTCATGATGTTTTTCCATGATTTTGACTATATCCTCATATTTACATGCATGATGCTTATTGTCATTGGGTGACACGTGGACGGGATCCACCTATATGCAGACATTGATCACATACAGACTTTGATTACATTGATCATACTTTTCATGCATTCGTACATCATTCATATGATACATTGCTACCTGAGGCACTGACATTGACACGGGCACATGGGATTACATTTGGGTTAGATAGTTACCCTAGCCATTGTTATAGACTGCTGGTTATATATTTGAGGATTATATATTATGATCGTATGACCTAGGATTGCGTCATACATGTGATCTTCTGTTCGTAGATGTTTTTCTATTCACGAGTTGGCAACTCACCCCCGTTGTGCCCCAGTTCTTGCAGGTTTTGTCGTACAGGTTTCATTACGGCTTGCGGGCATTGCTTCTTTCGGGTGACTTGCTAGTAGGTGAGTTTATTTATATCGTACCCATCATTATACATTGTATATTATATTTTAGTTGTATCTTGAAGTTCCATCAACCAAACATGTACTTATTTGAGATAGAGACCAGTGGTGTTTATTCTTTCGACCTTAGAGTCGCACGTTATATTTCTCTGGGTTTCATGCCGTTGAGTTTCCTTTTCTGTTGTGATCCTCGCCTTTAGGCGTTGTATATTATGTTGCAAACTGGTTGATTTACATATGGTTTTTCCTTCACTCCACTACTTTTCTTGGTTTGGATTTCTGGGCTCGGCTTACTTTGAGCACGTACGCCTTGAGACGTTCGTAGCCTAAGTGCCGATCATGTTCCGTACTTTCGGGTCGTGACAATCCGGATCGCAAATCCAGCTTCGAGAATACCCTCACGCCACTCAGCTGCTCAAATAATTCACCAATGCGAGGGATCGAGTACTTGTTCTTAATAGTCATCCGGTTTAATTCTCAATAATCGATGCACATTCTCCTTGTGCCATCTTTCTTCTTGACTAGAAGAACTGGAGCTCCCCAAGGTGAGTTACTGCTTCGAATCCAATCCTTCCTAAGTAATTCAGTAACGTGCTTCTTGACTTCTTTCAACTCCACTGGTGCCATTAGATAGTACGCTCTAGAAACCGGCGCTGAACCAAGAACAAGATCAATCGCGAACTCCACATCTCGTTTTGGCGGAAAACCCGAGATGTCTTCGAACACGTCCATAAAATCTCGAACTACAGTTTGCGCTTCAACCTCTATTGCCGAAAGAACATTGTTTTGCCGGCCTAGCCCTACACTCGACTGGTCCGACAGAATAGCTAACTCTAACCACCTCTGGATATCCGGGAATCTGGAAATTCGCTTTCTTTGCTCTACACCCAATGCGAGCGTGGAAAGTGCCGAGAAAAATCCATTCCCACGATAACTTCATAACTATCGGTATTAATCATCGAGGAAACTGCAAATAGCTCCCGTCCGCCAACAACAACAGAACAATCTTTACACCCTCTACTAGTTATGATTTTCCCATTCCCAGTGTGCATGTCCCAAAAACTAAACAGGGTCGTGCAAGTAATCGAGTGTGTAGCAATAAACTTGGACGACATAAAACAATGGGATGCACCAGAATCAAATAATGCTAATGCGGGAAAACCATGAACAAGTAGAATACCTGAAACAACTTCCTCTGTAGCTTTAGCCTCTTCAGCCGTCACGGTAAAAGCTTGAGTTTGATTAGCTCCCTGAGTATCACCCTTCAATCTTAGCTTTGACGGACAGGTATCGACGGTATGATCAGTTGATCCATAAATCAGATAAAGTCTAAGCCTCTTACGATAATCTCTCCAGAAATGACCCGGTCGTTGGCAGTAATCGCACATCATCCTTCCATTTTGCTTTGGCAAAACTGGCCTCCGAACATTCTCTTTCTTATGAAGTTTCGACGGACAAGCATAGATAGTGTGATCCGCCGATCCACAAACCATACAGAGGCCCTACTTCCTTCGGCAATCTCTTTGCACATGTCCGGGCAAATGGCAGTAGTTACAAATCACGCTCCTATTCCGATCAGCAACGATTGTTTTCTTCATTGGTGCTACGCCGCGTCGGTTCACTGGAATACTTCTATGTACGGGCGTTTGGTTTGGTGCAAACGCCGGCTTCAGCTCGGTCTACTGCTTGTGGTCCTCAAGTAAGTCACGAATCACTCCAAGCAAAGTGGCATCATCCATACACCTCTGGTACGATTGTAGATCCTTGGCTTCCATGATATTGCAACCAAGACACCAAAGAGGATTAGTATGATAACAGATTCAACATATAGATCAAGGATATGAATCAAGGCTAGAACTCCAAGTTACTTAAATAGAGTACCGCATTGTAACCATGCCGCAGTATCATAGCTACAATCACATAACTCCACTCAAGTCGCCTAAGCTCTAGAGATAAACAAAGGAAACCAGGTTTTTGAGTCGATATGCAAAGGAGGTTTGCACATCGTAAAAGTAGAATCAGGAGGAGGTTAAGATTAAAAAATGGTAAGACGGTAAGGTGGCAGGACATGTTTCCTAATCACGAGTATTCCGATTCGTGTATTGGGTCCAATACCCAACTACAAAAGAATCAAACCCGATTAACCTATATCCTATGTCTCTGATACCAAAAGAACCATGTCACGCCCCGCTTCCCAGAGTACGCTAAGATGGGCACGTGACATAGCCAACCATGCTACCTGTGGATAGGAAATATCCTTCCATAGTCACATTACGGCTGTAGAGATATCAAGAACAATAATAAACTATCTAACACATGTCCATAAGCCAGAATAAAACGAGTCAAGAATAAAATAATGCGGAAGCAAAAGATCCAATACAAGAATAACTGGAATGTATGTCCCATAATGAGGGCTCACATCAGGAATGAAAATACCGAAAATAAAAGAACTAACTACTAACAAGTCATCACTGCTCAGCCTGCTGACTGAAGTACTCCTGCTCGGCCTGTAGCGCAGGTAAAGAATCTGGGCCATGCAAAACCCAGACATCAGTGCGTCATAACATCAAGCAATAATATATAAACAGGGTAGCAAGACATGCAGGTATGATCATAAATGGTAAAACAGGTGTAACATCAATATAAATTAGGACAGTGAAGGGTAGTATGCAGTGAGTAATCTAAAACTGGTCTACTGTGTTAACTACTCTCAAGTATTTGAAATCAATTTGATGAATCATCGATGTAACTCAATAGTATCCCGTGCGTGCCCGGGATCACGGTCTATGACTCTCGGGCTGAATCCGAGACGTGCCGCAAGGCAGTCAAAGGGTAGTAGCGATGACGAGTGATGTCAGTAACATCACCCCGGGGCTGGCCTAGCCCGTAAGACTGATCAGAAAAGGTGTCGTACTGTCGAGTTACAAGTCAGGTTTCATCATTGATTTCCCCATACCCCCAAGTTATATATGTTCAAGTCAGGTATTAAACAATCTGGAGCTAATGCCAACACAGGATCAGGCAGGTACAGGTTTGTCTGGATAGACAACAGGAAATGTCCGCAGGGACAACGGGTCAGGTTTTTTGGCATTAGTAACAAGATCAGGTAACAGGTCAAGGTATGGTACATCAGGTCAAGTCAGGTAGTGTATATAAATCCAATCATGTCAAGCAGTGCACGGTACCAAGTCGTGTCAAGTAATAGGTGTATCAAGTCATGTCAGGGGTGCACAACATGTCACGTGGGTGTTCATACTCAAACTAACATAAGCATGGGTATACAAAACAAGCATGGGGTACTAATGGAACAATAAAATGGAACATTGTAATGTTATATGCAAATAGGTACAGATTAAAGCGTATGGATGCACGGTTATCGATTTGGGTTAAGGGGATAGTTCCAACATTAATTAAATACGGTTTATCAAATATGGAATGTTAAAATCACACTAATATGTATTAAATGATCTAGGGATGCAATTATATATATAATAGGTTAAATAGATGCAAACGGGTGTCCGATAGGGTAGAAACTATTAAAAGGTACTATGGGCTATGCAGATAATTATTATGTGATTTAAACATGGAAGTGGGTACCACGTATTGTAAACTAAAATGCAACATGATATGTTTCAAGTTCTAGGTTTAAATGATATATGGAACATTGATAGGTTTAAATGGAACATGCGGCATTAGATTTAATCTACAGGTTTAGTATGCAATTAAATAAGTATAACATAATATAAATAGCATGTAGCAAGTTTTACTTGCCTCGACAGATCAAGAAACGGGTATACGGAACGTCACACGTCGGCGGGAAAAGTCGCGACGCGCGCACGGTACACAGAACAGATCCAAACAACGTACAAGGGGATCACCCGGGTCAGGTATGCTCGCTGGGTCGTCGGGATCGTCGACGGCGCGACCGGATTCTGGTGAACAAAAGAACAGTGAACATTTAAACAAAAGAAAAATTATAGAAAGGAAGAAGAAGGAAAGATCTTACTGTGGATAGGTGCTCTGGGATACCAGGGGAGTCGGCAAAGGGCGACGACGACGAGGGGTTGCCGGCGTGGGGTTTGCCGGCAAAGGGTAGTGGCTTCGGTTCTTGGTGCAAGGAATGGTGCTCGGGTTCTTGGGTTTGTAGGGTTAGAGAAGGAGAGAGGGGGAGAAGATGGGGAAATGGTGACCGGGGAGGCCGACGAGGTGGTCGGCGGCGATGGGAACTGGAGGTGTAGGGTTCCGGTGTCTAGGGTTTTTCTGTGTTGTTAGGGTTTGGGCTCGGTTTTGTTGTCTGGGGTTCTTGGGTGAAGGCTCGGGGTTGGAGGATGGGAGGAGATGGAGATGGAGATGGAGATGGAGGAGAGAAGAAGATCGAGGAGAAGATGAAGATGGAGGTGGTGACAGCGAGACTAGGGTATGGGTTTTCTCGTCGCGGTGGGTGCAGGGATGAGAGGAGGTCGAGTGTGCAGGGATTTCGATGATGGAGAAGAGGATAGAGGATGAGGAAGAAGATGATGAGGGTTGAGGGGTGAGGATGAGTGTGCAGGGGAGGCTGGCTTAGGGTTAGGGTTGCGATGGGTTCTCGTGGGGCTCGGTTATTTAAAGGAAGAAGAGGGAAAAATTAAAGAAAGAAGGGATTTAGTGAAGGGAGGTGAGCGTAGTGCGCGGCGGTGACGCCACTCAAGGAACGCACAGTAAACGCGAGAGGAGTGAGAGGGGATTCGAGAGGAGAGTGAAAGAAGAGAGAGAGAGAGAGAGAGAGAGAGAGAGACTGCGTGAGAGGGAGAAAGAGAAAGAAAGAGGAGAGAGGATGGTGGGGTCCACGCAATTTAAAAGGAAAATCCTGATTGGTTGGAAGGGGAGAGAGAAGCTGGGGTTGTTATTTGCTTGGATTTTAATTTAGAAAATCTTATGTTAGTTATATTAATTTTTAATCTGTAGATTTTAAAATAAAGATATTAATTTAAATAAAATTTGAATTTTGGAGGGATACAAAAGTATTTCAAAATGTGCCCGAGTCGGGTCTAAAAATTTAGATTTAAAATATGAAAATTATATGCAGCCTCCAAATTTTAAAATGAAAGGTTAGGTAACTATAATGCATACCCCCAAGAACGGACGCACGTACGTGCGCGTAGCTATCCAAACACGTCTGTTTCCCTGAACGGGACGAGAACACGGTGCGCGGACGCTACCATGGGGTTAGGGGTATCATGCAGGCCATGAAATGCAATTTTAATTTATTTTACGTGATCTAAAATGTTGTATGTAAAATGTGCGATGCCAAATAAAAATCAATATGCAATCCACATTAAATGCATGCGTCTATTTAACAAGTCAGGGTAGTCTATAAATATGATTCCACTAGTTCAAGCAAGCGGGTCGGGTCGAATGCAATGTAAAAGTAAACTACCATTCGCACCCAAACAAGATAAATCAATAAAAATACCACAGATAATAAATACGGAAACAGAAATTGGTATAACTGGACTCGGTTGTTACAATAGTTAAGGCGTAGTGTGCGGTAGCTAAGTGATGTCTTCCTACACAGCATATGATGCGATTAATTAGGACAGTCATGTGACTTTATTGACCATAGTTAAGGGTCATGTGGGTGGGTCTAATTAATCACAAAATGACGGGTAGAACTTGACTAGTGTTTATGATTTGTTGACCATAGTTAAGGTCATAAGTCACTAAGGGCTGTTGGGCTACAGCAGCGCCCCGGCCGTCAATCCGATGCCAAATGCGAAACAAAAACTTTTATAACTTGGCGCTACCGCAACCTATCACCCGGATCGTGCCATTAACCGTTAACTAGCAACTACTGTAAAGAGTTCAGAGATTTTACCGTTCGATCCGTTTCCTTCGGTCTTCAATCTCTTTCCTAAGCTCCTCGCCGCTGTCTCGGACAAGTCCGCTCTCTGGTCTCGCTCGTCGAAGTGGCTCCATGTCGAGGATTCTTTATACAGGCTCCCGCTTCAAACCGAAGCAACTCGGACATGAAGTTTGCTAGCCAACATGTCCAAGGTGAAGTAGAGATAGTGTGTGATTACTTTTTCTCAATCACCCTAGGATTCTCAATACATGAGAGGGATAGGGTGGAGGTGAAGAAGAAGCCATGAGTGGAACTTGTGAGCACAAGAACTTGGCAAGTGAAGAAAATGGCAACTCATAAGAAGAAAAAGAGTTGGCTGCCTCATGCCCTTTTGTTGTGTTGATTTTTTGTGAGTGAGGCTAGGGAAAAAATCCTAAGCTCAAGTCATATGAGCAGCCCCCCTTTCACAAAATATCTCCCAAACAAAAAGCAATAAACAAATAAGTATGGCTCAAGCCATAAATGCACCATGCCAAGTCCATGCTCACCTTTCCACCTCAACATTAAACATTTACAATAAAACCCTAAATGTTTAATGTAATAAAAAGAAATGGCATCTTCAAAATAATCTTGTAACGGATTACAAGAATACCCCTCGACTGTATATATATACCCGCATCCGTATTCCGACTGAATACGAATACTACGAGACGAAAGTAATCCAACCAATCTAATACTAGGATAAGGCTTAAACCAAAGCCCACTAGTATGATCCGTCCGATCATGATCCGTGCACGAGTGCACGTATATGATCGAACCCTGCCATAAAACCATACGGCCTTTACAACGTTTCGCCCAAACTTGGGAAACTTTCTGTGAGGGACTCTAAAGACTCGTCAATACGCTGGCAGTGGGTTTAACCACAAGCACGTCAGTGGCACTAGCTGTACGTAACGGCCATCCAGGTATTGAGCGAAAGGGAAGCTGATGAGCGAACTCATCCTGAAACCCTACTGAGCCTATCTGTGATAATCTCCGTACAGTCTGGTCTGTTCGTCTAAGAGTATCACATATCGGGCCTAGGGGATGGTAAACGTCAGACCCCCAATAGCGGTATAAGTCGTGTCGGAGTGTAGCCCAGAACACCTTGAGAAACTACTGGAATACCTACTAGTAAATCTCACTTGCCTTGGCCAAGGACTTTGTGTAATGGCTCTCCAGACATAGCGTGATATCAACCCCCAATACCGGGAGAGACGAATCCTGTCTAACCGCCACTGCCTCCAAGTGCTTCGGGACTGCACCCAACTGCTACCTGTTTGCACGACTCCTTTGAGCCGTGGTAAGGTAGCAATCAAAGAACAGTGGGAACACACTTGAGGCAATGTAGCAGTGTCAAGTTAACGGACTAAGCTATACTCATGTCACCTGGGAACTGCTCCTGACGATAGGTATAGTACCAATCAGCAGTGCCCCTGTGAGTCCGTCCGTTGTACTCATAACCCAATGAGCACCTGTATACATCTTAGGTGAACCAACTGACACCAATGGCTTGTGAGACCGGCTACCGCCCCTCATCGGGGTCTCGAACTGTATACACTAGTCTACTCGGGAGTATCGATGCCCTGTCTCGAAACTCCCTCGACTGGGGACCATTTAAGGATGTGCTTATAGACTACCCAACTCTCATGTATATGATCGTCATCGTACTGCTGGTAGTCAAGCAAGAATCCTATGGGCTCTATCAACGTGTAATAATGATCTGTAATATCACCTGAAGCATGTACACGATGATAAAGACAAACCAGATAGCATACTATCATCACGAGTAAGACTGTTCTACCGGTATAGGTCATCCCTCAATCATTGCAATCACGTGCCTGTGATCCAATAATTGACTTGAAGGCACTATAGCCAACAATCTCCCACTTACACTTAAGGCTAATTATTGCGGTGTCGCATACTCATAGCCCGTGTGATACCGAACGCCAAACTCCTCTACTAATCAGTTTCACAAAGCTCGTTTGTGAAACTATTGGTTTCGAGAAATAGCCTCAGTGAGTGGATCCGCTCTGATATTTCTTTCTATGTCTCTCTTAATCTCAAGTTTGCTGAGAAAGTCATCTCCCGAAATGAGCAATACCTGTCTTAGAATATGACTGGATATCTGATGGGACCCAGTTCACAAATGAACTCCAAATCCAGCAAACTTCTTAGACTGTATCGTCAACTGAATTTAATCAGTATCCTGTGCCACACCTCCCTCAGTATCCGCTTGGACCACCTGTCCAAAATACTGCCCCTCGTCAGAGGGAAAACCATAACTCTAACAGTCACTCTGTCATCCAGGTCACCTTGGAAGCCTGGAATGATAACCGTCTCTCGAAGGAGGCTGCCGTTACCAAATCCCTAGAACATCCACTTATGTTCTAAAACTGCTTCCGAACGTTTCTCCAGGATTGGATTAATATAACAACTTATAGTATTTAGTGCAAAAACAACATCTGGTGTGGTACTTGACATCTCATGATTGACTCAGTTGCCTAAACAAGTGATATGCCAATCATGCACATCCCTTTCCCCTTTAGTCAATAAGAGACCTTTAAAGAGGGTGACTCCATCACATGCAGGTTCACTACCATGCCAGGAGTCGTCTATTCTAAAATACTTTTAGAATACTGTATAAGTACCCAGATTGGGAAACTTCCCAAATCTAGATCTAAAACCATAGATCTAGTAACCAGAATGCCTGATATTATATCCATATCCTATGTGGAGAAACCACTGTGTGACAACCACAGTATAACCGATTGTAGGATAAGAATTTTACTTCCTATAAAGTGTATGTCATCATAACACCATGACATACCACCCTATTATCTTCTTAACAGATCCATCTCCTATTCTGATGAAGTCAAAGTCCATGACTGTCACATCAAAAATAGATGATCTATCTCCGCTATATCTGCTTTAGTCTATAAATAGACACAAGCTACTTGTCCACTATACTTTTGCTGCTCCCACTGACTACAACAACCCTTTGGCAGAGTCATATACACGAGCACTTCTAAAGCTAGTTTAGAACGACGCTATACACACCCTTCTTCCGGGTCTCATAGTCTGGAACAACAGTAGTGTCAAGTCAGGATAAACAAGAACATCCATGTCACCGTCTTTGAGGATACCGAAGCACCTCTCGGGCGCCTGAGGTTACCCACCATATCTGCAGAGTGGCTAATGGAATGTCAAACCTGATTGAATCTTTAGGTTCTTATCAAATTTTCAGTAATCGTTTGCGGTTCTGGAATCACTTCCAGTTCTACCATACCCCCACTACTGTTTTCTGAAAAAATCCATTTTACTAAAACTGTGGCGAGTCAAGAACAATATCACTATTAATCTTCCAGATAGTAGAAAGTCATTCCTCGTCATAGCCTGGGATAACCCACAAACTGCCATTACAGAAATGTGCTATGAGTTATCCAGAGTCTGGTTTTAAGCATAAGCCAGACAACTCCATATACCTTAACAAATTTGAGATATGATCCATTCTATATACAATATAGAAACAGAGGCATTGATTTAATTGGAACCAGATTCAAATCATGCAGCTGTCTCCAGTGCATGTCAACTAAATGGAGAGAGGCCAATCAGCATTACTCAACTTAGGAGTGCATCCAATTATGAGTAACCTGAAAGAGAAGCAGGTTCTCAAAATCATTACTATCGACTGAATACCTGTCACGACCCGAAAATGGCACGTGACTGGCACTTGAATCATATGAAGTCTATAGGGCTCCATCTAATTCAAGTAAGCCAAAATCCCAGAAATCTAAACCATTTTTAAAGAAAGTGTTTGATAAAATAAGCCGAATATGCGTTTTTAAAACATCAAGTCTTTTCTGAAAATTTCGGCAGAGTTTCCTTTGTAAATACTGGCCCCAAACGGGGTACAACAAGATAAATATATACATGATTGATAAAAGGCATCCCCAAGCGGGAGCTAGCTCTTCGTCAATCGACAGTCACAACCACACAAGCAATATAATATACAACGCCGAAGGGCGAGGATCAAAACTGAAAAGGAAACTCAAAATAGCATGAAATCCATAATAATACAACGCGCGACTCTAAGGTCGAAAGAATAAACAACTTTAGTCTCTAAGTCTGAAATAAATACATGTCTGGTTGATGGAGTTTCTAGATACAACTGAAAAAATAAGTATAATGGTGGTCACGATGCAAGTGAACCCACCTACCAAAGCAAATCACCCGGAATGGAAGCAGTGTGCCAACAAAGCCGTAACGAAACCTGTACGGCAAAACCTGCAAGAAACTGTGGCACAACGGGGGTGAGTTGCCAACTCGTGCGTAGAAAACATCACCGAGCAGAAATCGTATGTATGACACAATCCTAGGTCAATACGATCAAGTATATATATAGCCTCAAAATGATAAGTCTGAAGCATGAAAAGGTGGCAAAGGTAAACATCTATACATAAGTCTAATCCCATGTGCTCGTGTCAGTGCCTCAGGTAGCAACATATCATATGAATGAGGTATGAATGCATGAAAACAGAATACATGTAAATGAAGAAACTGCTTTCATAATTTAGTGAGATTTCTGTATATTTAAAACGAGGTATCATCAATGAAATCATCATAATCAGTGTCTAGCATCGACACAAAACATAAATCCCAATATCTCAATATCTCAGGCTCCGGCTATCTGGACTGGCCTGTATCATCAAATCTCAATACCTCAATATCTTAAATCTCATAATCTCAGTGTCTCAAATCTCAATATCTAGGGCTCCGTCAGTCCGGATCGGCCCATGTCATCAATCACACGACCACGAACGGTATCCTCCAAATATCCGACGCGCCAGGTAAAATCACTGGTAGGCAGTCTGCCCCTGCCAGGCTCATCATCCTCCATGAAATCACTCTCGCCCCGGGGTACCATACCGGGTCCACCATGTACCCGAGATGGTTCATACGTCTCCTCGAATTGGGTCTCGAAATCCATCTCATAACCGAGAAAACATCATGGTGGACGACTCATACATCACGAGAAAACCGCACTTTTCATTTTAAAAAGAGAGAGAGAGAGAGAAGTTTATATATATTCTTGCGGTTTTCCCCCAAATCTAGGAATCTCATGAAAATATGAGATCCCATCATCAATAGCAAGTAAACAGTGAATATCAGCATAAAACTCCATAATACTGCATAACAGTGAATAATAATATGCATGAAGTAGCAAGTAATAACTGCAATGTCTAAACTAGCATATAAAGACGAGTACGCTAATACCATGTCGAACTATCAGTTACAAGCTATGTCAATGAGTAATATTCTCTAAAGTGTACGTGACATGGCAATTACCGATGATGATGTATGTGAGTCGGCAAGTAAGTGTATGTGGAACATACACATCATCGGTAATAGTGTTGGTGTCCTGACAACATGATCTCAATAATGGCATATGAAAAACATAATATAAGCATGCGATGCGATGCGAACTGCAATAATATGTGGGAGCTGAATAATAAACACAATGACAACTAATCTGCATTTATATAAATATGAGTCATACAGTTTTGCCATTTGAAATAACACGAATCGTGGTGTTTTGAAAATAAGGGCTACGGTGTTTTTTAAGAATAGATACATCCTTTGAAATATCCATAGAATCCCTTGGCCAGTCTTTAAAAAACCCACGATTCGTTAGTTTTGAAATAGGTATGACTCGAGTCTAATCTATCATTTACATGTAAACTACCGGACTAAACTAAACAGGCCGATCGAAAGGTAAGGAAACCGCCTAACATCTGAGTCGATACATATATATATATATATATATATAATAGTCGGTGATCCTGCCTCAATAGTATTACATACGATACAATATCTATAATATGACATCCTCAAGTCAAGAGTGCGGATCTATCATCAATATAAAGCTCATACGTAAATCCGTCGTACGGTATCCCAAATCTGGGTGCGGGTCAAATATCACATTCATCACATTATTCATCTGGTATCCTCTTAATCTAATATCATGATCCGGGGTACTAATCTACGTCTACTACAATACTGATACCATCTATGTATATGCATGCGTGTGTATGAAAACACCATGTCGAAAGGACCCGCTAAAACATCATGTCGTATCTCAAATACGAACCCTGTCACATCACCGATCTCGCGGCCTCAAGCCCAATCTCATCGACTCATCACCAATCCCAAGTACTATTCTCATAATCCAGTATATGTATGTGAATATATATACATAGTCCCATACCCATATGTGTATATATATATATATACATATCCCCATATACGCATAAGTAAAATAAAGGTATGCATGTGTGTGCGCGCGTGTGGGTGTAATCTCTAATCTAGGGTTCGCGACTAAGAAGCTAGACTAAGTTACTTCTAACTACCCTAAGCTAAACCATGAACACATAACCAAATCTTGAATATCCAAGTCTCACATAAAAGATATCATATATATAGTATATATATAGCATACTATACATCGAACTGCGGGGGTGTATACGCCATCCACCCGACTTCCCCCGTAGATATATATCTACTCACCTTGCTCGTGCTTGCCGATGTAGATGCCGCCATCTTCTTCATCAATGTCCCGACACCCACATGGGGTACCTACATATATAATCCAATCGTAATGCGTATTAAAATCCAATCGGAAAACCAAAACGGCACATGCTACGCTCATAGGTAAAAACCTATAGCCTCGCATGCAAACACGACCAATAACCTTAGTCGTTGACGTTCAAACGCCACACGACGGAAACACAATATCAAATACCAAAAATCAAGTTAACACGAAGTCGTAAAACAAAGCCTCAATTCATGAAAATGATCCCAGATTTTACTCTAATTTAAATTAGTCAATTTTTCATACAGGAGGGGTCTAGTTTACTGCTAATGGAGCCATGGAGCAAGAATGAGGGACAACAACAACACCCTGGCAGCAAATTGCGGCCAGGAAGGATTTATTTGTGTCCATATCATGGTGGATGGGGCTCGGGTCTTGGGGTTAGCTTCCTGGGTGCCTGCATGTATCACTGTGTATGCTAAATAATTTTCAAAGGCTCCGGGTGTTAGCAGATCTCCATTTCCCTACACAGAATCCATACTTCTCCGATATCGGGTTTTCTAAGTTCGTATTCTGGGGTTCTAGTCTCTGGTTTAGGTCTCCAATCAATCACCACAGGGGTTTAAGGTCAATATTAAGCCTCAATTACAATATCTCAATTCAATTCAAACCCTAACCCTAACTTGGAATTTCAAAGTTTCACTAAACTTCGCCAAAACGATTTCAAACTTGAAGGGAGGCTTAAGCAAATGAAATACTATACTAATTGTGAAAGGATTACCTCATTTGGCAACTCAAGAATTTTCTTGAGTTGCCCTAGTGTCCAAAATGCAAGCTTTCTTGGTCCAAAGTTTAGCTAGTGAGCTCATGCATATTTTTTGTGAAGTGGGGATGGAGTTTTGATGAAGATTTGATGATGAAGTGGAGGTTGTAGTGGAGGAGGGAGAGAGGGTGCTTCCATTGAGAGAGAAGGATGAAGATGAGAATGAAATAAAAGGCTAAGACCAAGGTTTGACCCCTCACCTCTCTCTTCTCTCTCATGCCCATACTCTCACTATTCTATTCTTTATTGTTTTCTTTTCTTTTCTTTACATTTTCCTTTCTCTTTTCTTGAAATCAATAACCATGCATGAATGAAGAAATAACCATGAAGGAAAAAGCAACAAGTGTTAAAAATGACACGTGCATGTCATGCGCACAAAACACGCTTAAAGCCCGATCAGCGATTTTTAATCGCGATTAGCACTAAAATAGTGTCAAATAAATCATAAACTTTCATAATTTGCATGAATCACATAAAGCACCCTTATTTCAATAATTTCCATAATTTTCCAAAAAAAATCCCCAATTTATCGGTATTTAATTATACCGCCCTATTAAAATATTCAATATTTTATTATTTAATTATAAAAATTCCCAAAAATAATATTTTATTTTTCTGAAACGTTACAATACCAAACACAAGTATCTACATATTCGATCACCTTGAAGAATCTCGATACTTGCATCACGTGGTTCTCTACTTTATTCTTGTACCTATAACTTATCAAAACTTAGACTTTGTATTTCTACGAAACACTTATCTAAAAACTAGAAAAGTCACAAGTACACAGAATATAGTACGAGCACCAATCCCTTAGTCCTAATGGACACTGGAAAACATACAATACTTTGTATAAGTCCCCTGAGTTCAATAACTCAAACCCTGTACGTCGTAGGTTGAAAACTGTACTATGATTAAGAAGAATTACACCGTTGTTGAATGCTCCTTACCTAACCATCAACTGATATAGGTAAATGTCATGGACATAATTTCAAAATGTTATATCTCACTTTATAAAATAAACGTACAGATATATCGGTTTGAAATTGGTGCATATCAATAGATATTCAAAACCAAATATTTGCCGTCCGGCAAAAACCCAGGTGATTTCCTCAAATATCACCAATTACAATGAATTCCGATATAATGAGGATGATCACCTAATTCCCAATAACTTACTCCCACTCATCATCTGTAAAACCATACAGATGTGAGAATCAAACCTGGTAAATACATACCCTGGAGTAAGTATCTGATTGGGAAATCAGTTTTCAATTTAACAACGCATAGTAAAACTGAAACATGAAAATGTTTCGAAGGGGTATCCGGTTATTCCTAGTAATGCCTCTTCCATTATCCAGATTCATGACTGTAACTGTATATTTCGTTGCCATCTCTCCAAATCCCTTTATTTGTCTTTACTCATTACCTTCTGTACACCCCCTTAGGCTAAATGGTTTTCTTCTTTCCCTACTGTTCGACACCAGCCTATGGTTTGAAAGAAGACTATCCAATAAGCGTAATAGGTGTACTCTCCTAATCCTAGGAGTACTCGCAACCTGAGAGAAGGTGATGATAAAAGACAACCTGAATAATCCTATTCAATTTCTCCTGAACCGGAGAAATGCAAAGGTGAAGTAGGAATGGCGATGAGATAAGTGGTTTGGTCGTGAATAATAGCAGTCGCAATTTACTTTGCCCTCTTTCTAATCCCTTTATTTTGTCTTTATTTATTACCTTCTGTACACCCAACTTAGGCTAATTGGTTTTCTTCATTCCCTACCTTTCGGCACCTGCCTATGCTTTGGAAGAAGACTGTCCAATAAGCGCAATAGGTGTACCCTCTCATAATCCTGGGAGCCCTCACAACCTGAGAGAAGGTAAAAGGAAAAGACAACTGAATAGTCCTATTCATTCTCTCCAGAACCAAAATCCATCCTCGAAAAAGTTCCTTCGAGTTCGTATGTAACTATACGATGGATTTATCCAATGGAAGTGGATGTTCGTAGTGATACGGGATGTTCTGGAGAAAAGAAAAGGGTAAAAGTAGGAGTGGCAATATAGTATGCAACTCAGACAATCCAAAAGCCAGTGTTTTTAAGAAAGTTCGGTTAACTTGGTTACTGAGTTATAGTCCAGGGTCGGGCCATGGTCACTGCCAAGAGAGTGAGAAAAGAAACACTCTGCGTGCACTTTAACCTAGATCCGAATGGTTAATCACTTTATCTAATCAGGATGTCTCCCACTGTATCCTCAAATTCTCCTCCAAACCTGAAAGAAGAATTAGTCGGGATCACCCGAGGAGTAAACCAACTCATCAGTGGGAATCGGGATCCAACTATCATCGCATGATAACATGATGGAATCCACTCACATTATCACTCATGAAGGTATGCGCATGCCTCGCAAGTTTCAGTTTCTTTAGAAACTCCCGATGTGATTTTTACCCCAAGCGGCTTATGACCTTGACAGAGGTCAACATATCATAAGTCGCAAGTCAAGTTCAACCCGTCATTGTCTATGATTAACTTAGACCCACCCGCACGTGCCCTTGACAGAGGTCAAAATGACCGTGCGACTGTCCTAAACAATCACATATCTATGCAACAAACAAGCATTACCCAGCTACCAAGCACTGTGCCTTGACAGAGGACAACATACACAGCATGAATACTAAGTAATACCTGTAAGAAATGAGGGAGGGCTACGACTGGTTTTTGGCGAAAAACCTTTAACGTAATGAACTTGATATCGTTGAAGGAACCGCATATCATTTTACAAATATATAGTGGCGAAAACCTTTGCTAAAGAGGTCACTCCCGGTGAAGGGATCTCGGCTCTATCCCCGTAGAATGAGGTGCAGGATATTCCAAACTGAATACCACGATGCAAAGCAAAAAGTAATCGACTATAGTGAAGTTATTACCCTGACGCAAACCTCTGCCCTGTTGGGGTAAAAATTTACACCCCGGTTGACCAAGTCAAAATCAAACTCAACCCCAAACCAAGTGGGCCCAAGTCCAGGTCAAGTGGGCCCATGCCCGGAGCGAGCCCGAACATGAAGCGGCCAGCCTCCCCCATGCCAAAATAAAAATTTTGTAATAAATAATTTTATTGTATTTCTTTTATTTTATTTTATGAATAAATGTAAGAAAATGGTCATAAAGCCAAATTTTTGTAAAGTTCATAGCTTATGTGCAAAAAGAAATGGCACATGAGCCATGGGATAGGCAAAATACCATTTTGAAAAGCCCAAGGGACTATATGTAAAGTGTATAGCCTATAAAGGCAAGGATAATGAAAATATCCCAACAACTTTTTCTCTCTCCAAAAAATCCAGATCTGTGATTTTCTTCTTCCTTAAGGTTCTAAAACCTTCTCTTTTTTCTTTTGAATTAAATCAAGAGTTTTACTCTTCCTTTTATAAAACAAGATAGTTTTTCACCACAAAACCCACAAAGGGGAACTCAGACCTTCCATCAGATCTCAAAACGAAGAGATTTTTAAATCTCGCACTTCTTGACCTTCAAGATCTGGCCAACAAAGGAAGAAGAAAGAGACCCATATCCAGAAACCCCACTTTGGGGAAGAACTATGGCATAAGGGGAGAAGCCCTTCATCAGCTTCAAAACATCTTAGGAGTTTAACTCCACTCTAATTTCTCTTTCGGGAGTTTCTGGGGCTAAAAGCCCCTTTTTCTCGCCGGCACCCGAGCGCCTTGCGCTCAAGCGCCCAGCGCCCACGTGCCGACACGTGGCTCACTCGCGCTCGAGTGCCTATCGTTCAAGCGCCCAGCGCTCAAGCGCCAAGCGTCCACGTGCCGACATGTGGTGCGCTCGCGCTCGAGCGCCCAGCGCCCACGTGGCGCGCTAGCGCTCGAGTGCCTAGAATTCAAGCGCCCAGCGCTCAAGCGCCCAGCGCTCAAGCGCCCAGCGCTCAAGCGTCCAGCGCCCACGTGCCGACACGTGGTGCGCTAGCGCTCGAGCGCCCAGCGCTCGAGCACCCAGCGCCCACATGCCGACACATGGCGCGCCAGCGCCCACATGCCGACACGTGGCGCGCCAGCGCCCACGTGCCGATACGTGGTGCGCTAGCGCTCGAGTACGTAGCCCTCAAGCGCCCAGCGCCCACGTGCCGACACGTGGCGTGCTAGCGCTCGAGTGCCTAGAGCTCAAGCACCCAGCGCTCAAGCGCCTAGTGCCCACGTGTCGGATACGTGGTGTGCTAGCGCCTAAGCGCACAGCGCTCAAGGCGCGTCCCCACGCGTCCTTTAGGCGCTTTTTCTTCCTTTTTTTTATATATGTATACATGTATTTATATATAGATACACACATACTCTACAATACTGTCCCTCCCAAAAAATATTTAGGCCGGGGCGCTGCCCCGCACCCCGCAAGGGGGCTGCTAGCCCCCTTGACCCCCAGCCCGCTATCCGGGTAGCGGGACCCCCGTAAAAACTCTGCATGGCTCCCGATGTATCCAAAACCCCCTTTCAAAACACAACACACGTACACTGCACATTGAGTTCGCATGACCAGTTTAACCCGTTAATCGGAGGTTCCCTCGCTCCAAAGGCGAGGGGTAATTAACGGCAGCTTAGTCCGCGGCTGCCGGAGATTCGGATCTCCACAATCAATAAACCCCAGCCTACCCTAGGCAGGGGGAATCTGTACTGTGCCTGACAAGCACGCACGTATTCCCATCTCAATGGGGTGACAAAAAACACCCTACAGCTTCTGGCACGCCCGGTAGGACCAATCTCTCTTCCCATATTTCGGGTTAAACGTTCATGCGAACTCAATCAATATACTTATCGATTTCCTATACTGAAATGATGTTGTTTTTTCCGTGCAGCAATCAACTTTCAACGACAATGTCTCCCAAGATGAATTCAGCTTCCAACGCGACCCCGATCCCGTACGTAGTCAAGGTCAATGCTCGTGTGGTTCTCCCCGCAAGCCTCAGTCGACAGTGGGAGGAATTGCCCTCCAGTTTGGCTCCGTCATCATCTACCCTGCCGGAAGTGCTCATCTGGCAGAAATCCTGGCAAAACAGGTGGCCAAGCCGGTCTCAAGGGGCAAGATGTCAAACGTTGTGATCGCTAAGGCACCACAACCGAAACTTAAGACGGTGTCTGAACGACTCTCTGGTGCTCCAGCTGGGGGCAAGGCTTCTGATACAAGGGGCAACATCAAACGTTGCGGACGAGCTCAGGCAATGACTCCATCAAATGCACGATCGGGCGTCTCCTCTGACCTCTCTATCAATCGGTCTACAGCGTCTTCCCGAAGGGCCGAAGTTTGCCAAGTGCTTAAAATAGAAAAGTTAAGGCAGAAGCGGCTCAGGTATCGAGCCAACAAGAGGGCCAGGACTCCGGCCAGGTGGAATCTTATGAGGTTCCAGGAGCAGGAACGCCCCGCGACGATGGCTGAATCGGCCGTAAAAATTAGCAATTCCTTCGAACCTCTGAAGTGGGTTCAGAAAAATGCCATGACCGCCAGAATCAAGAAGACTGTGGTCCGAACGTCGCTACAAAGAGACATGCCCTGGCCCCAACAGAAAAAATGTGACATTGTCTCTTCAAGAGTCTATCAGGCGCTCTGTGCTGCGCGAAAACAGCGGGGCAAAATCAAAAAGGAAGCGTCAGCACCATTCAAGAATCCGGCCAGGCCAGCCGCCTCAGTCGATTGCCCGTTACCAAAACAGGAAGGTCAAGACAGCGATCCGAGAAATTAGCCGCCGATAATGAAAAGACGGCTGGATATATTATCCATACGGTCTATATGGCGGGCGGGCGCCCTAGCGACAACCTTCGTAGCAAAAGCAAGGATGGGGCCACCACATCCCAAGCACAATCTGGCTTGAATGTAGTTGCCGCTTCCCAAGAACAGCCGCCTCTGCTGGATGAAGAAAACCCTCTCGATGAGGATGATAGGCAGAAAGACCCCTCGGTCCATGCAGAGTCAAGCTCAGACAGTGAGGAAGAGCCGACTTTCTGCCCCAGGACCGCGGAGCAAGAGCTGCTACAAGAGCTTCGAAAACAGCTCAAGAGCAAAGATAAAGAGATGGCCAAGCTCTATTCGAAAATTCACGACCTAACGAACGTTGTGATGCAACTTACGGCTCAAATTGCTCGAGCGCCTCCCAATCAAGCACAAGTCGCTACTCATCAACCGGGTGATGACAATCCGAAGCAGCCAATGCCTGTTCCTTTGGGTCCAAGACTGGTCGAGACGCACGAAAGCCGGCCACATTCCGCTTCTGGGGACGCCTTGGCCCCAGATAGCACTATCCCGCTAACACAAGATCGGATAATGGATTTGGTCACCAGCAAAGTTAAAACATTGGTGGCTGAAGCTGAAGCTCAGAAAGAAATTGGCAGTAGTGGGCGGCCATATCCCGCACAGTACGATCTGATCGAGTTCCCGAGCGGCTACGTCTTTCCTAAGTTCGGAAGATTTGACGGAATGGGGAATGCAAATCAGCACGTCGCCAACTTCAAAGCATCGTGCGGAAATACAGGGGGAAATGACGCACTCCTTCTTCGTCAGTTTGTCAATAGCCTGACCGGTGTCGCTTTCGACTGGTACGCAAGTATACCAGACGGGTCCGTTATTACCTTTGCCCAAATGGAGTCTCTATTTCGGCAACGGTTCATGAGTGTCAGTGATAAAACCTCTATTGTCGACCTTGTGAGGACCAAGCCGGGGAAGAATGAAAGCAACACCGACTTTATCGCCTGATGGCATAATCTCACGGTCAAGTGCGAACCGCCGCTAGAGCAGGACCAGTCCGTCAGCCTTCTCGTTGGGAACCTCAGCAATTGGATGGTCACATTCTTGTGTACAGCAGGCCTCAAGACGTTTCAAGAGCTAACCAAGAAATTCCAAATGCTGGAACGCTCGAAGCAAGAGTCTACCCCAGACTCTCAGAGAGACAAAACTTGGAAAAGCAAGCGGGACGACAACCGTAGAAGCGGGAGTTCCAGCAGTACCAATGTCTTCAATGCGTCCAACAATGAAGAAAAGCAAAGGGCGGGCGAATCCAAAACCAGCCGGTCTCAAAAGCCATTGCTGGGAGGAGATGGGCCTTCCCTAGAGGAGAAAAAGAACAAGGTTTACTCTTTCAGAAGGGACAAGGTCCGCAAGATATTTAAAGATGCCTTGAACAACGACCTGCAATTGCCGGAGTCGAAAAGACCCCAAGAAGCAAAAATGACCGACAATCCCCTGTATTGCCCGTACCACCGAGTAGTGAGCCATGCGATCGAGGATTGCTATATCTTCAAGGACTGGGTCGAGAAGCAATACAAGGCTGGAGAGATCGAGCTGTCCAAAAGTGTGTTGGTGAACAATCAAGTTGCAACCACCAACTTTATACAGACCGAAGCTGAAGCCTTCTTGGAGCAGACAGCCGAACCCGCTGTCCTGAGAAATGAAACAGACTCATCGCGGCCTCCGTGGGGTACGCATATATCTAATAAGACGAAGAAGATGATGAAACTACTTTGGAAAGAGCCCAGGACGGAATGGGAAAGGCAGAAGAAGCCTACCTTTCCAAATGCCAATGCGGCTCCATCAGGCTCAAAATCCAAAAAGCTCAAGAAGAAGAAAAGTGCAGCTCGGCGCGAAAAGGAGTCTGCAAGGAGATTGACCATTCAAAAATATATCGATTCCCTCGAAGAATATGAACAAAAGGAAAGAACTCTGATTCAATTGAAGGAGTTCCTCCCTGTACGAGCGGCTGAAATTCTGGAGGAGTTAGAAGAAGACTCTAATGAAGAGATCCCAGTAGTGACCTGCTACGCCATCCATCTTGGCAGCGACTCTGAGGAGGAGCTCTGTTTTCCCGAAGTGGATGAGGAGCTCACCACAAAGGCCAACCAAATCCAGCTTAGAAGCGGCAGGGCTCTACCGCCAAATCAGGGCAACGCCCCAAAAGGGAAGGAAAAACAAGTCGCTAATGAAGAAGATGGCAGAGAACTTGCTCATGAAGATTCGAGTCCTTCCCTAGTAGACTATAATGTCTTGGCTCACCTCCGAAAGCTTCCGTCTCTCCTTAGCATCTACGATGCCTTGGTTCTATCTCAAGAGCTTAGAGATGTTCTCATTCATGCTCTACAAAACCCTGAGCGGTATCAGGCTCGCTTTGCGGAAATTAATATGAAAGAAGCCCAGTACGCTTTGCATGCTGCCGCAGTCACGTTTAAGGACGAAGACTTGCTACTGGGAACGGCTGAGCATAATCGACTGCTTTACGTGACCGGGTACAGCGACGGAGATCGGATTAATCGCATATTGATTGATCCGGGGTCCTCAGTGAACATCATGAACTTGCGAACTGTCACGCCCCGCTTCCCAGAGTACGCTAGATTGGGCACGTGACATAGCCAACCATGCTACCTGTGGGTAGGAAGTATCCATCCACAGTCACATTACGGCTGTAGAGATATCAAGAACAAGATAAAACTATCTAAAACATGTCCATAATCCAGAATAACAAGAGTCAATAATCAATGAATGCGGAAGCAAATGATCCAATACAAATGACTGAAAAGTATGTCCCATAATGCGGGCTCACATCAGGAAATAAATGCAGGAAATAAAACTAACTACTACTGAACTCACAGCTCAGCCTGCTGGCTGAAGTACTCCTGCTCGGACTGCGACAGCGGTACAGAATCTGGGCCATGCAAAACCCAGACGTCAGCGCGTCATGTCAACAAGTAATATAATATGAACAGGGTAACATGCAATGCAAAAATAAACATGAATAAAACGAGAGTAGAAATAATATGAATCAAGCAGTGCAGGGTAGTGTGCAGTGGGTAACTAAACTGTTCTATCAGGTTTCTATTCTAAAGTCTTTGAAATCAATTGATGAATTGTCGATGTAACTCAATAGTATCCCGTGCGTGCCCGGGACCACGGTCAAGGTTCTCGGGGCTGAATCCGAGACGTGCCGCTAGGCAGTAACAAGTAGCAGGATGGGCGAGTGATGTCAACATCATCACTCCGGGGCTGGCCTAGCCTGTAAGACTGATCAGAACAGGTATCGAACTGTTGAGTTACAAGTCGGTTTCACCTTTGATTTCCCCATACCCCCAAGTTATGTATGTCAAGTCAGGTATTCAGTAATCAAGAACTAATGCCAACACAGGATCAGGTAAAAGCAGGTTTGTCTGGATAGACAACAGGAACGGTCCATGAGGACTACATGTCAGGTTTGTTGGCATTAGACACAAGATCAGGTAACGGGTCGGGTCATGGTACATCAGGTCAAGTCAACAGTATACGGTACCATGTCAGGTGTATCAACATATACATGTATAGCAATGTCAGGTCAAGATGTAAACAATATCGTGGGTGTGCTCACAATCAGATATATAATCAAACATAGGTATTAACAATATGAGATAAGCAATGAATTAAATAATAAGCAGTTTCATCCAAATTACAAGAGTGCAGTAAAACGATATAGCCGTTTAGTCCTATTAACAGGTTTAAGCACCCTTAGCGGTGTAACGGTTCAATACAGTTATTTCAGGTTAAATGCATACGAGTGTCCGAATGTAACAGAACTACAGGGATAAATGCCACAAGCTATTTTAACAGAAAAATGTGATCGAACAGGTAAATATGATTATTAGGTTCAATTTGCAAACTGTAAGTTCCATATTTAACAGTAAAATGATATAATGCAACATTGTAACCGAAATGGGAAAACGATTGTACCAAGCTAATTTTACAGGTTTAGGGTGTCAATATATATATAAATATATTGTATAGCATGTAGCAAGGGTTACTTGCCTCGACGGGTCGCGAACCGGGAAAAACGGAACGTAATGTCGGCGGGGAAACTCGCGACGGACGCACGGTTCACGGATTGAACCCAAACAACGAACCAAGGAACCATACAGGTCAGAGTACTCTGCTGGATCATCGGGACACGTCACCGGCACGGCCGGATTCCGGCAAACAGCGAACTACAAAATTCAAGAATTGCAATGAACAACCGAATGGAGACTCAAGAAGAGGGAAGAGAAGAAGGATAGAGACGAGGGGGCTCACGAGGGTCTGTGGAGGGATGGTGACTGCCGACCACGTCGACGGAGCTCCGGTGCTTTGCCTGCGATGAACTACGGCCATCAAGAATCGGACTTGAACAGAAAAAGGAGAAGGAGGGAAGAAGGAGAGGAGGAGAGGAGAGGAGGACTTACAGAGGAGATCACAGGGGGTCTGGTGATCGTCGGCGACGACCAGGGACGGCGCAGGTGGTCGCGGGTTGTGAGCAGGGGCTGCGGGTGGCTGCAGCGGGGGTGCACAGGTGGCTGTGAGGGTGCAGGCACACGGGAAGGAGGACGAGGGCTGTGGTTGAGACGAGGAGAAGGAGGCGAGGGTGCTGGTGGTGTCGGCGTCGGCGTCGGGGCTGCGGCGGCGAGGATGGAGGCGGCTAGGGTTTCTTCCGTTGGGTCGCGAGGGCTCGTGGGTTTCTGTTCACGTGGTGAGGAAAAAGATGAGGGGGGAAAATATTTAAAGGGGAGAGAGAAAGAGATTTGAGGGGGAGAGAGAGAGAGAGAGATATTGGATGAGGGGCCCACGGGGTTAAGAATCTCGTGATTGGCCAGAGTTGTTGGAGAAAAAGAAATATTAAAAGATTTTGAAGATTAATTAATAGTGAAGATATGTGTAAGTTAACGAATATATTATGGTTTTAATATTATTAAATTTTGGGATTTTGGCGCCAAATAAAACATTTTCAAATCGCGCCCGGATCGGGTCCAAAAATTTGAAATTGAAATAATAGGATTTTAAGCGGGATCCGAATTTTTAAATTAAGTGTCTTATGATCAAAGAGCATACCCCCAAAACGGACACATGTACGCGCGTGCAGCCGTCCAAACTCGCCCGTTTCACTGAACGGGACGAGAACACAATACACGGACGCTACCACCAGGCTAGGGTTGTCAAGTAGGCTAAGATGGATATTTTTAATTTTATTTTAGATGCTAAAATTTATTATATGCAGAAATGACTTTACCGGGTAAAATTTTACAGTAAGTACCAATCAAGCAGGCTAAATGAAATGAGTACCACATTATGCTCAAACAGTAACTGAAAATAGTAGTATTGGGCTCGGCATCAGCACCGCTAACACTGAAGCGAAATGCCAGGAGCGACTCATCATTTGCCGTTGCCCGTTAGGGAACGATGGCTTAGGAGACAGGTTTGGGTCCCTATCACCTAAGGCTTTTCAATTTTATGGGCCGTGAGGGTCCCATAAAAGCATTTTCTCCCTACGAGTCGTAAGGATCCCGCAGGTGTATTTTCTCCTTAGGAATCGTGAGGATTCTTAAGTGTGTTGCTCCTTTGTGAGTCGTAAGGATCTCACGCAAGGGTTTTCTCCTCATAAGGTCGAGAGGACTTTGCGAGTGTATTTCATCTCTTTTCACGAGTTTGCGCCCTTTCGGGTTCCACAGACTCGCTGGTAGTCCTGCTGTTTTTACTCACAGAGCCCTTTCAGGTTTTCATCCGTGCCCGTTTTGCTTGTGGACATACCGTTTATTTTTTTTTTTATTTCTTTCCTTTTTTTCTTTTCTTCTTTTTTTTGCCGCTGGTGGGACTTTAAAAGTAGTCACACCGGCAGGATTTGGGAGAGATAGGGGTCATTTACGCCCATGGATTGTATACGGTTTTGCAGGATGTATGATCCAGACCGTAGGGCTAATGTGCTCAATTCGCCTGCGACTTGGAGCATTCACGTGTAGTATTTCTTGAGATATCGGCCATTGATGGGTGGCATGGGCCTTTCTCCCTCGGCACTTATCAGTTGGTAGGATCCTCCGTCGAACACTTTCTCAATGACGTATGGTCCTTCCCAGTTTGGCTCGAATTTTCCCTTGGCATGTCGATTGGGGATGATCGGTCTTTTGAGGACCAACACCAATTCACCTTTCTTGAAAGCGCGGAGACGGGTTATCTTGTCATAGGCCCATGATATTTGGGCTCGGTATTGCTCCAGATTTTGCTGCACCGCGAGCCTCTTTTCTTCGAGGGCATCGAGCTCTTCAAGTCGAAGGAGCACGTTTTCCTCCTTCGTCAACTCGTGCTGAACGGCCATTCTTAAGCTTGGAACTTCGACTTCGAGGGGGAGGACCGCCTCCACTCCGAAGAGCAATGAGTATGGAGTGGACTGAGTTGGAGTACGGTGCGTGGTACGATATGCCCACAACGCCTCGTGAAGTTTGAGATTCCAGTCTCTCTTGTTGGCTGAAGCATTTTTCCTCAGGAGCTTGCATAGAGTCTTATTGAAGGCTTCGGCTAGCCCGTTGGCTCTTGGATTATAGATGGAGGAATATCTCCAGTCTATCTTGTGCTGAGTAGCGAACCTTGAGACATTGAAGCTCTTGAAAGAAGGCCCATTGTCAGAAATGATTCTTCTTGGTGTACCGAAGCGGTATAGAATATTATGCTGGAAGAATGTCAGAATATCTTTTGTCTTGATTTCTTTTAGCGGGACAGCTTCAGCCCATCTGGAGAAGTAGTCTGTCGCGGCCAGTATGAACCGATGGCCTTTGGATGACGGAGGATCAATTGGGCCAACAATGTCGGTGCCCCAGACTTCGAAGGGCCACGACGCCACCGTAGGATACAATGGATTAGGATGCTTGTGAATAAAATCACCATGAATTTGGCAGATATAACATTTCTTTGCATGCTCTCCGCAATCCCGTATCATGGTGGGCCAGTAATACCCAAGCCGTTTAATCTGCAGTCGCATCTTGGGGCCAGATTGGTGAGCACCGCAAACGCCTGAGTGAACTTCTTTCATGACTTTTTGGGCTTCGGCCGATGACAGGCACCTGAGCCAGAGTTGGTCATATGACCTGCGGTATAACGTATCATTTACAAACACGTATCGGAGAGCTCTCTTCTTCAGCTGAATCCTCGCAGATTTTTCTTCGGGCAGCCTGTCGTATCGGAGGTACTCTATGAAGGGTTTTCTCCAATCGGGCTCGTCTTGGATGATCGAAGCTTCTTCGGCAGGACTGCTCTTCTGTTCCGCGCTTTCCTCTTCTCGTAGAGAGACTGGGGGTAGAATTTGTCGGCTCCTGACTGTGATCAGAATTTCGTCCATGTCAGGATCAGCCAGCTTCTTGGCTAAGCGAGCGAGTACGTCAGCCTTTCCATTCAACGCTCTAGGGACTCTCATTAGTTCAATGTGAGTGAACCGTTGCATGAGTTCCACCACTCGGCCTCTGTACCGAGCTAACTCGGGTTTGTATATTTTATAATCACCGCTTACTTTGTTGACGACGAGCTGGGAGTCACCGTAAACTCGTAGCCGACGGATTTCCATTTCTATGGCGAGCTCCAAACCAGCTATCAGAGCTTCATACTCAGCTTCATTGTTTGTCCGAGGCTCAGTAAGAGCGAAAGAACGCCGTAGGGTTCCCATTGATGGTGTGATGAACACCAATCCTATCCCTACTTTTATCTCCGGGACGCTTGATTTACTAGAGGTCCTTATCGATGAGGCCCCATCGAAGTAGAGCTCCCAACATGGCTCATCTCCCTCGAGGTGCAGCACTTGTTCGTCGGGTAACTCACAATTTAGCGGCGACCCTTCTAGTATAGGATGAGCGGCGAGGAAGTCTGCAAGAGCTTTCCCTTTCACTGCTTTCTGAGGAGTATAAACTATGTCAAACTCAAGTAACATGACAGCCCATCTTGCCATTTTGCCGGCTAGGCTCGCTCTGGTCATCAAGTGTTTGAGCGGGTCGACCTTGGAGATCAGCAGAACCCGATGAGCAAGCAGATAGTGCATCAGCTTCTTTACTGTAAATATCAGAGCCAGGCATTGCTTTTCGATTGGGGAATAGTTGTGTTCCGCCCCGACTAGAGTTCGACTAAGGTAGTAGAGGGCATTTTCTTTTCCCTCCTCGTTATTCTGGGCAAGGAGCGCACCGAGTGACTCATCCAGCGCGGCAGTGTAGAGAATCAGCGGTTTATTTGGAATGGGAGCGGCAAGCACTGGAGGGTGCAACAAATATTGTTTGATGCTTTCGAACGCTGCTTGACATTCGGCATCCCAGATAAAAGGATCTCCTTTCTTCATGAGCTTTGAGAAGGGCATACATCTCCCCGATAAATTTGAGATAAACCTCCGTATATAAGCAAGCTTGCCTTGAAAAGATCTTAGCTGCGTCAGACTCTTCGGAGGGGGCATCTCCATGATGGCCTTTATCTTTGATGGGTCAACTTCGATCCCTCGATGTCGGACTATGAAGCCCAGGAATTTTCCCGATGACACGCCAAAAGCGCACTTCAGAGGATTCATCTTCAGATCGTATTCCCTCAGTCTGGTGAGAACAATCCTAAGATCTTGGATGTGGTCGGCCTTGGCTTTAGTTTTGACGACCAGATCATCAACATAACATTCGACGACTTTATGGATTAGGTCATCAAAGATATTAGTCATTGCCCTTTGATATGTAGCACCTGCGTTCTTCGGTCCGAACGGCATCACCTTGTAGCAATATATTCCGATCGGGGTTCAAAATGATGTGTGTTTCTCATCCTCAGGTGACATCTTGATCTGATTGTATCCAGACGAGCCATCCATAAAGGTGAACAGCTCGTAATTTGAGGTGTCATCGACCATCATTTCCATGACCGGTAGCGGGAAGTCGTCTTTAGGACATGCCTTATTGAGGTCCCTGAAATCGACACAAACTCGGATCTGCCCATTTTTCTTCTTCACTGGGACTATGCATGCGATCCAGTCCGCATATTTCTCTTCCCTGATGAAGCCGGCGTCGATGAGCTTCTTGGTTTCCTCGATGACTTTTTCTTCTAGTTCCCTTCTCATTCTTCGAGGAGCTTGTTTGACTGGCTTAGCATCAGGAGATATAGCCAGCTTATGCACAGCCACTTCAGGGGAAAGGCCTGGCATTTCTTTGTATGTCCACACGAAGCAGTCGACGAACTCATGCAGCAGGGAAATTATCTGCGCTTTCATTTCCTCTGACAAGAGCGAGCTGATGTAGGTCGGCCTTGGATTATCGGGCGTTCCTAAGTCAATCTTGGTTAGCTCGTCAAAGGTTGCTTGTCCACCATCTTTGAGCTCTTGAGGAGCTTCTTCTGGCTCGGCTATCTCGTCATCATCATTTGATCTTTCGTTGGCCTCACCAACATGAATCATGTAGCACGCTTTGGAATCAGGTTGAATGTAGCCTATGCCCCGTCTATCTGGAATTCGTCCATCGATGAGTGCTCGGACCTGGGGCGGATACCATAGCCCTTCGTAAAACTTTGCTTCGGACTCCATTTGATATAACCGGCATCCGCACTTCTTAAAGTATTCCCGCATCTCGGGCGCATAGTATCTGGGATTGAGGACGGCTCTTATGCCTCTCTCATAGGGAAGGCACGCGACAGAAAGATCGTCCGGGTGCACAACGGGGGTTGACCCGTAAACAGGATGCCCTTCTGTCCATTTTTCCTCCCGGGGACGTAGAAAGTTTTCAGCTGGTCCACGGTGGAGACTGACAACGCATCGAGCTCTTTGCACATCTGCTCCGGCACCCTTGTGACGGCTAGGGACCCTTCTGCGACTTCGAAGGTCTCTCGTAGTTTTGCTTGCTGCATGGGGGGCCAATCTGCACAGCTGTTGCACGGCAGGTCCTCTTCTTCTGACTCTTCAGTGTCACTGCCAAGATGAGGGCGTACTTTGCTGCTAGATGGGCCTTCAGTAACAGATTCGTCCGTATCGCTGCCGAAATGAGGGCGAGTTTTACGGAAGGACGGGCTTCCAGCATCGGACTCATCAGTGTCGCTACCAAAACGGGGGCGAACTTGGGCGTTTTTGCTTTTGAAAGTGATAGCCGGCTCAGATTTGCTTTTGAGTCTTGGGGCCGGTCTATCCTCAGTCAGTTGTGGCTTAGCATTTTAGTGGTTCATAAAGTACCGAGAATCTTCATATCGGACTTCATGCACACCGAACGGCTGGATGTCTCCGTCAATGCGTCTTTCTTCGCCATTTTAAGTATACTTCATGCATTCATGGAGAGTTGACGGAATGATGCTGTAATCGTGGAGCCACGGCCGTCCCAAGAGAATCTTATAAGATGTGTCGGCGTCGATCACATATATCTTAGCTTCAGTTTGAAAATCCCCAAATTTGATTGGCAAAGCTATAGACCCCAGAACTTGCTGGCAATTTTGGTTGAAGCCTTGAATGAAAATCCTTTCCCTTGACAGGTGTCGGACGTCCATTGACAAACTCTTCAGAGTTCGCAAGTTCATGATGTTCACTGAGGACCCCGGATCAATCAATATGCGATTAATTCGATCTCCGTCGCTGTACCCGGTCACGTAAAGCGGCCGATTATGCTCAGCCGTTCCCAGTAGCAAGTCTTCATCCTTAAATGTGACTGCGGCGGCATGCAAAGCGTGCTGGGCTTCTTTCATATTAATTTCAGCAAAGTGAGCCTGATACCGCTCGGGGTTTTGTAGAGCGTGAATGAGAACATCTCTAAGCTCCTTAGATAGGACCAAGGCGTCGTAGATGCTCAGGAGAGACGGAAGCTTCCGGAGATGTGCCAAGACATTATAGTCCACCGAGGAAGGACTTATGTTTTCATCAGCCGGTTCTCTGCCATCTTCTTCATTAGCGACTTGTTTTTCCTTCCCTTTTGGGGCGTTGCCCTGATTTGGCGGTAGAGCCCTGCCGCTTCTGAGCTGGATTTGATTGGCCTTTGTGGTGAGCTCCTCGTCCTCTTCGGGAAAACAGAGCTCATCCTCGGAGTCGCTGCCAAGATGGATGGCGTAGCTGGTCACTACTGGGATCTCTTCATTGGAGTCTTCTTCTAACTCTTCCAGAATTTCAGCCGCTTGTACAGGGAAGAACTCATTCAATTGAATCAATGTTCTTTCCCTTTGTTCATATTCTTCGAGGGAATCGATATATTTTTGAATGGTCGATCTCCCTGCAGACACTTTTTCGCGCCGAGCTGCACTTTTCTTCTTCTTGAGCTTCTTGGATTTTGAGCCTGATGGAGCCGCATTGGCAGCTGGACTGGTAGGCTTCTTCTGCCCTTCCCATTGCGTCCTGGGTTCCTTCCGAAGTAACTTTATCATCTTCTTCGTCTTATTAGATATGTGCATACTCCACGGAGGCCGCGATGAGTCCGTTTCATTTCTCAGAGCAGCGGGTTCGGCTGTCTGCTCCCAGAAGGCTTCAGTTTCTGTCTGTATAAAGTTGGTGGTTGCAACTTGATTGTTCACCAACACACTTTTGGACAGTTCGATCTCTCCAGCCTTGTACTGCTTCTCGACCCAATCTTTGAAGATATAGCAATCCTCGATCGCATGGCTCACAACTCGGTGGTACGGGCAATACAGAGGATTGTCGGTCATTTTTGCTTCTTGGGGTCTTTTCGACTCCGGCAATTGGAGGCCGTTGTTCAAGGCATCTTTAAATATCTTGCGGACTTTGTCCCTTCTGAAAGAGTAAACCTTGTTCTTTTTCTCCTCTAGGGAAGGCCCATCTCCTCCCAACAATGGCTTTCGTGACCGGTTAGTTTTGGATTCGGCCGCCCTTCGCTTTTCTTCATTGTCGGACGCATTGAAGACATTGGTACTGCTGGAACTCCCGCTTCTACGGCTGTCGTCCCGCTTGCTTTTCCAAGTTTTGTCTCTCTGAGAGTCCGGCGGGGACTCTTGCTTCGAGCGTTCCAGCATTTGGACTTTCTTGGTTAGCTCTTGAAACGTCTTGAGGCCTACTGTACACAAGAATGGGACCATCCAGTTGCTGAGGTTCCCAATGAGAAGGCTGACGGACTGGTCCTGCTCCAGCGGCGGTTCGCACTTGACCGTGAGATTACGCCATCGGGCAATAAAGTCGGTGTTGCTTTCATTCTTCCCCGGCTTGGTCCTCACAAGGTCGGCAATGGAGATTTTATCACTGACACTCATGAACCTTTGCCGAAACAGGGACTCCATTTGGGCAAAGGTAATGACGGACCCGTCCGGTATACTCGCATACCAGTCGAAGGCGACGCCGGTCAGGCTGTTGACAAACTGACGAAGAAGGAGCGCGTCATTGCCCCCTGTATTTCCGCACGATGCTTTGAAGTGGGCGACGTGCTGATTTGCATTCCCTGTTCCATCAAATCTTCCGAACTTAGGAATAACGTAGCCGCTTGGGAACTCAATCAGATCGTACTGCGCGGGATATGGCCGCCCGCTACTACCGATTTCTTTCTGAGCTTCAGCTTCGGCCACCAATGTTTTAACCTTGCTGGTGACCAAATCCATTATCCGATCCTGTGTTAGCGGGATAGTGTTATCTGGGGCCAAGGCGTCCCCAGAAGCGGAATGTGGCCGGCTTTCATGCGGCTCGACCAGTCTTGGTCCCAAAGGAACAGGCATTGGCTGCCTCGGATTGTCATCACCCGGCTGATTAGTAGCGGCTTGTGCTTGATTGGGAGGCGCTCGAGCAATTTGAGCCGTAAGCTGCATCACCACGTTCGTTAAGTCGTCAATCTTCGAATAGAGCTTGGCCATCTCTTTATCTTTGCTCCTGAACTGTTTTCGAAGCTCTTGAAGCAGCTCTTGCTCCGTAGTCCTGGGGCGGAAAGTCGGCTCTTCCTCGCTGTCCGAGCTTGACTCTGCATGGACCGAGGGGTCTTTCTGCCTATCATCCTCATCGAGAGGGTTTTCTTCATCCAGCGGGGGCGGCTGTTCTTGGGCAGCGGCAACCACATTCAGGCTAGATTGGACTTAGGATGTGGTGGCCCCATCCTTGCTTTTGCTGCGAAGGTTGTCGCTGGGGCGCCCGCCCGCCATATAGACCGTATGGATGATATATCCGGCCGTCTTTCTATCATTGGCGGCTGATTTCACGGATCGCTGTCTTGACCCCCTTGTTTCGGTAGCTAGCAGTCGATTGAAGGCGGCTGGCCTAACCAGGTTCTTGAATGGTGCTGGCGCTTCTTTTCTGGGTTTGCCCCACTGCTTTCGTGCGGTATAGAGTGCTTGATAGACTCTTGAAGAGACAGTGTCATACTTCTTCTGTTGGGGCCGGGACACGTCTCTTTGTGGCACTGTTCGGACCGCTGTCTTCTTGATTCTGGCGGTCATGGCATTTTTCTGAAGCCACTTCAGAGGCTCGAAGGAATTGCTGATTCTTACGTCCGACTCAGCCGTCGTCGCGGGGCAACCATGCACTTGGAACTTCACATGATTCCATTTGGCCGAAGCCTTGGCCCTCTTGTTGGCTCGATACCTAAGCCGCTTCTGCCTTAACTTTTCTGTTCTAAGCACCTGGCAGACTTCGGCTCTTTGGGAAGACGCCGCAGACCGGGCGATGGAGGGCCTTGGAGATACGCTCGATTGTGCATTTGTTGGAGTCATCGCCTGAGCTCGTCCGCAACATTTGATTTTGCCCTTTGTACCGAAGTTCTTGCACCCTGCTGGAGCACCAGAGAATCGTTCAGATACCGTCTTAAGTTTCGGTTGTGGTGCCTTGGCGATCACGACATTCGGCCTCTTACCCCTTGAGACCGGCTTGGCCACCTGTTCCGCCGGGATCTCCGCCAGATGAGCGCTTCCGGCAGGGTAGATGATGACGGAGCCAAACTGGCGGGGCGGTTCCTCCCACTGTCGACTGAGGCTCGCAGGGAGAACCACACGAGAGTTGATCTTGACCACGTACGGAATCGGGGTCATGTTGGAAGCTGAATTCGTCTGGGGAGACATTGTCGTCGAAGGTTGATTGCTGCATGGAAAAAAGAACATCATTTCAGTATAGGCAATCGATATGTATATTGATTGAGTTCGTATGAACGTTTAACCCGAAATACGGGAGGAGAGATTGGTCCCACCGGGCGTGCCAGAATCTGTAGGGTGTTTTTCGTCACCCTATTGAGATGGGAATACGCGTGCGTTTGTCAGGCGTACTATAGATTCCCCCTGCCTAGGGTAGGCCGGGGTTTATTGATTGTGGGGATCCGAATCTCCGGCAGCCGCGGACTAAGCTGTCGTTAATTACCCCCCGCCTTTGGGGCAAGGGAACCTCCGATTGACGGGTTAAACTGGTCATGCGAACTCGATGTGCAGTGTACGTGTGTTTTGTTTTGGAGGGGGGGTTTTAAATATATCGGGAGCCACGCAGAGTTTTTACGGGGGTCCCGCTACCCGGATAGCGGGCTGGGGGTCAAGGTGGCTAGCAGCCCCCTTGCGGGGTGCGGGATGCGGGGCAACGCCCCGTTAGAAATTTATTTCTAACAGGGACAGTGTCGTGGAGTATGTGTGTATGTAAATATGTATACATATGTACAGATATACATGTATATATATAAAAAGGGGAAAAGACATCCAAAGGATGCGTGGGGACAGCACCTTGGGCGCTGTGCGCCTAGGTGCTGTGCGCTCAGGCGTTAGAGTGCCACGTGTCGGTACGTGGGCGCTCTGCGCTTGAGCGCTGGGCGCTGGAGCGCAAGCACACCACGTGTCGGCACGGGGGCGACTTGCGCTCGAGCGCAAGCGCACCACGTGTCGGCACGGGGGCGACTTACGCTCGAGCGCTTGTGCTGGAGTGCAAGCGCGCCACGTGTCGGCACGGGGGTGACTTGCGCTGGAGCGCAAGCGCGCCACGTGTCGGCACGGGGGTGACTTGCGCTGGAGCGCAAGCGCGCCACGTGTCGGCACGCGGGCGCTCTGCGCTTGAGCGCCGGCGAGAAATAAAAAAATTTCTCAGAAGAGAAATCAGAGAGGAGTTGGACTCCTGAGTGTATGTTGTTTTTTTTTTGGTTTAGTGAACGATGTTCTTCTTTCTCCTTCTCTGTTAGCTGGATCTTGAAGATCAAGAGATATGGGATTTCTAAAAATCTCTTCTTTTTGAGATCTAATGGGAGATCTGAGTTCCCCTTTATGGGTTTTGTGGTGAAAAACTAATTTGTTTTATAAAAAGAAGAGTAAAACTCTTGGTTTAATTCAAGAGAAAAAGGAAGGTTTTGGAACCTTGAAGAAGGAGAAAAGATCTCAGATCTGAAGAAAATTTTGAGAGAGGGAAAAAGTTGTTAGATTTTTTCATTATCTTTGCCTTTATAGGCCATACACTTTACACATAGCCCCTTGGGCTTCACAAAATGGCATTTTGCCTATCCCATGGCTCATGTGCCATTTCTTTTTGCACATAAACTATGGGCTTCACAAAAATTTGGCTTTATACTTATTTTTCTTACATTTATCCATAAAATAAAACAAAAGAAATACAACAAAATTGTTTATTACAAAATTTTTATCTTGGCGTGGGGCGAGGCCGGCCGCTTCATGTTCGAGCTCGACCCGAGCATGGGCCCTCTGGATCTGGGCTTGGGCCCACTTAGCTTGGAGTTGACTTGGATTTTGACTTGGTCAACCGGGGTGTAAATTTTTACCCCAACAGTCACGAGCCTATGATAAGATGACTCGTCTCCGTACTTTCAAGAAAGGCGAATCGGTGTTGGTCCTCAAAAGACCGATCATCCCTAATCGACATGCTAAGGGAAAATTCGAGCCAAACTGAGAAGGACCATATGTCATCGAGAAAGTGTTCGACGGAGGATCCTACCAAATAATAAGTGCCGAGGGAGAAAGGCACATGCCACCCATCAATGGCCGATATCTCAAGAAATACTACGCGTGAATGCTCCAAGTCGCAGGCGAATTGAGCACACCAGCCCTACGGTCTGGATCATACATCCTGTAAAACCGTATACAATCCACGGGCGTAAACGACCCCTATCTCTCCCAAATCCTGCCGGCAAGACTACTTTTAAAGCCTAACCAGCGGCAAAAAAAAGTGGTATGTCCGCAAGCAAAACGAGCACGGATGAAAACCCGAAAGGGCTCCGTGAGTAAAAACAGCAGGACTGCCGGCGAGTCTGTGAAAACCTGAAAGGGCGCAAACTCATGAAAAGAGATAAAATACACTCGTAAAGTCCTCTCGACCTTGTGAGGAGAAAATCCCTGCGTGAGATCCTTACGACTCGCAAAGGAGCAACACGCTTAGGAATCCTCACGATTCCTAAGGAGAAAATACACCTGCGAGATTCTCTCGACTCGTAGGGAGAAAATGCTTTTATGGGACCCTTACGGCTCATAAAATTGAAAAGCCTTAGATGATAGGGACCTAAACCTGTCTCCTAATCCATCGTTCCCCAACGGGCAACGGCAAATGATGAGTCGCTCCTGGCATTTCGCTTCAGTGTTAGCGATGCCGATGCCGACCAAAAACCCAAATCCCAAGTCCTCCCGAGGCAAATGATGAGTTGCTCCTGGCATTATTCCAGTGCAGCAATGCTAATGCCAAACAAGATCCAAATTCCAAGTCCCCAAACGGCGAATGATGAGTCTCTCCTGGTACCATATTCCAGTGCAGCGATACAGACGCCAACCAAAATCCAATTTCTCAAAATTCTCCCGGCCCTACGGTTAGTCCCCAAATTGACTACCGTATACAATCCACGGGCTCAAATAATTCTCATCATACCAATACCCCACCGCAATCACCAGTCCAGCAGCCGGTCTTCGCCCTTGGACTTATGCTCCATTTTAGAAGACCCACTCATGTGTCCTCAAGATACATGAGGAGAACCAACTTACGGGATCCTCACGACTCGTAAGAAAACACCTTCGTGGGATCCTTACGACTCACAAAACAAAAACACACTTAGGAGTCCCCACGACTCCTAAGGAGAAAGTGCACCTACGAGATCCTTTCGACTCGTAGGGAGAAAATGCTTTTATGAGACCCTTGTGGCTCATAAAATTGAAAAGCCTTAGGTGATAGGGACCTAAACCTGTCTCTTAAGCCACCGCTTCCCAACAAGAAAAGGCAAATGATGAATTGCTCCTGGCACATGTGCTTCAGTATGAGCAACGCTGATGCCTACCCTAATCCCAAAATTCTAAACTCCAGTCCAAATGACCCCTAAGTCGTTAAACTGGGAACGAGGGAAATTTCCTCATGGCAAATGATGATTCGCTCCTGATACCATATTCCAGTGTAGTGGTGCTGATGTCAACCCAAATCACATCAAATCAGTAAAATAACCAATGACCTCCCTGGCAGAATCAAATTCCACCTCGGAAACAAGTTAACTTCATCCCTGACACCGCAAGAAGCGGAGCAAGTCAAATCCAGCACCGACCGTCCGCGTCGCTAAAAGGGCAGCACCGACCGTAAGGGCAGCACCGACCGTCCAAGTCGCAAAAAGGGCAGAACCAACCATCCACGTCGCTAAAACGGCAGCACCGACCGTCCACGTCGCTAAAAGGGCAGCACCAACCGTCCAAGTCGCAAAAAGGGCAGAACCGACCGTCCACATCGCTAAAAGGGCAGCACCGACCGTCCACGTCGCTAAAAGGGCAGCACCGACCGTCCAAGTCGCAAAAAGGGTAGAACAGACTGTCCACGTCGCTAAAAGGGCAGCACCGACCGTCCAAGTCGCAAAAAGGGCAGAACCAACCGTCCACGTCGTTAAAAGGGCAGCACCGACCGTCCATGTCGCTAAAATGGCAGCACCGACCGTCCACGTCGCTAAAAGGGCAGAACCAACCGTCCACATAGCAAAAATGGCAGCATCGACCGTCCAAGTCGCTAAAAGGGCAGCATCGACCGTCCAAGTCGCTAAAAGGGCAGCATCGACCGTCCAAGTCGCTAAAAGGGCAGCACTGACGGTCCAAATAGCTAAAAATGGCAGCATCGGCCGTCCACGTCGCTAAAAGGGCAGCACCGACCATCCACGTCGCAAAAAGGGCAGCACCGACCGTCCACGTCGCAAAAAGGGCAGCACCGACCGTCCACGTCGCTAAAATGGCAGCATCGACCATCCAAGTCGCAAAAAGGGCAGAATCGACCATCCATGTCGTAAAAAGGGCAGTGCCAGCTTCCCAAAAGTGGGAACCAAATCAAGTCACCTGATTAGAAGTCAGAAGATCCATCAATTTCATGCACACGACCCACATGTGTGGTGTGCATTTATTGATGGGTGGCAATTTGTTGGGGTGAAAATTTACACCCCGGTTGACCAAGTCAAAATCAAAGTCAACCCCAAGCCAAGTGGGCCTAAGCCCAGGTCAAGTGGGCCCATGCCCGGAGCGAGCCCAAACATGAAGCGGCCGGCCTCCCCCCATGCCAAAATAAAAATTTTGTAATAAATAATTTTAATGTATTTCTTTTATTTTATTTTATGAATAAATGTAAGAAAATGGGTATAAAGCCAAATTTTTGTAAAGCCCATGGCTTATGTGCAAAAAGAAATGGCACATGAGCCATGGGATAGGCAAAATGCAATTTTGAAAAGCCAAAGGGGCTATATGTAAAGTGTATAGCCTATAAAGGCAAGGATAATGAAAATATCCCAACAACTTTTTCTCTCTCCAAAAAATCCAGATCTGTGATCTTCTTTTTCCTCAAGGTTCTAAAACCTTCTCTTTCCTCTTTTGAATTAAATCAAGGGTTTTACTCTTCCTTTTATAAAACAAGATAGTTTTTCACCACAAAACCCACAAAGAAGAACTCAGATCTTCCATCAGATCTCAAAAAGAAGAGATTTTTAAATCTCACACTTCTTGATCTTCAAGATCCGGCCAACAAAGGAAGAAGAAGGAGACCCATCTCCAGAAACCCCACTTTGGGGAAGAACTAGGGCACAAGCGGAGAAGCCCTTCATCAGCTTCAAAATATCTTAGGAGTTTAACTCCACTCTAATTTCTCTTTCGGGAGTTTCTGGGGCTAAAAGCCCCTTTTTCTCGCCGGCGCCCAGCTCCCGAGCGCCTTGCGCTCAAGCGCCTTGCGCTCAAGCGCCCAGCTCCCACGTGCCGACACGTGGCGCGCTAGCGCTCGAGCGCCCTGCGCCCACGTGCCGACACGTGGCCCGCTAGCGCTCGAGTGCCTAGCGCCCAGCGCTCAAGCGCCTAGCGCCCAGTGCTCAAGCGCCCAGCGCTCAAGCGCCTAGCGCCCACGTGTCGGATACGTGGTGCGCTCGAGCTTAAGCACACAACACCTAAGCACACAGCACGTAAGCGCACAGCGCTCAAGGCGCTGGCCCCACGCGTCCTTTGGGCGCTTTTTCTTCCTTTTTTATATATGTATACATGTATTTATATATAGATACACACATACTCTACAATACTGTCCCTCCCAAAAAAAATTGGGCCGGGGAGCTGCCCCGCACCCCGTAAGGGAGTAAGTCCACGGTAGCGCCCCGACCGTCTAACAGACACCAAATGCGGAACAAAAACTTTTACAACTGGCGCTATCGCGTACTATAATCCGGATCTGCCATTAAAACTAAACTAACAAACTACAAAGTGGGTAGAAATGTTATACCGAACGATCCGAGTCCTTCGGTCTTCAACCATCATCCCACGCTTTGTTGCAGCTGCTCCGATCTCCTGAATCTCCAGTCTAGTCGTCCAGGTGGCACCACGTCGATGGATCTTTAAACGGGCTCCCGCCTCTAAACCGAGGCAATTCGGTCGTCAAGTTTGCTAAAAGAGACGACCATGATGATGTAGAGAATGAGTAGAACACTTTGTCTCGTTACGTCCGAAACTTTGGACGAACGGTTAATGAAGTTGCCTTTTGGCTCAGGTGAAATGAGAAATGAGGCTATCTAATTTCCATGTATCGAAAACTATCATCTTTTTCAAATCAACAACCATGATACTATCAAATGAGGGGTCGGCCACTATATAAGATGAGGGAGGTGAGTGTAGGAGAGGGGGGTGACCACAACAATTAATGAAGAGAATGATTCACCTAAACACCTTGCAACAACATTAATACAAACAATTAATGCAAAAGAAGATGCATTAACCTAGTCATCCTCTCATTAAATGCAACCATTAAAGAACTAATGACTCACTAGCCACCTCATCATCCTAGTCATCATCTAGAAGCTTCCACACTCATCAAGAAAAGATAAACCCGTATTTAACCGAATGTTAAACACGGGTGATAGAAAACTAGAAACTGGCAACTTCCAAAAGTGATCCTGAAACGAATTTCAGGATAACCCCGTATGAGTATAAACATACCCATATTTGTATTGCGACCGAATACAAATGCAACTGAGACAAAGATATTATATCTACACAGTATAATACTCGGATCCGTCTTAAACCAAAGCCCACCAGTATTATCTGCCCGGAATATGACACGTGCGTAAACGCACGTGCATTTTCCGAACCCTGCCATAAAACCATACGGCCTCTACAACGTTTCGCCCGAACTTGGGAAACGGTCTGTGGGGGACTCTAATGACTCATCAACACACTGGCACTGGGTATAACCTCTAGCACGTCAGAGGTACAAGCTGTACGTAACGGTTGCCTATGTATTGATTGGAAGGGAAGCTGACGAGCGAACTCATCTAGAAACCCTACTGAGCCTGACAGTGACAATATCCATACAGTCCGATCCGTTCGTCTAAAGAGTATCGCATATCGAGTCTAGGGGGTGGATAAAGTCAGACCCCTAATAACGCGATAAATCGTGTCGGCATGAAGCCCATCACCACCTGAGAAACTACTGATCCAAATCAGTAATTCTCCACTACCTCGGCCGAGAATTTCTAGTGATGGCCACCCGTGCACTGTACGACATCAACCCCCAATACCGGGAGAGACGAATCCCCGACGATCCGCTCACTGCCTCCATGTGGCTCGGGACTGTACCCAAAAAATACCTGTTTGCACGTCTCCTTTGAGCGTGGTAGGGTAGAAATCAAAGCATAGTGGGAACTCACACGAGACAAATGACGATCTCAGGTCGACAAACTAACCTGTACACATGTCACCAAGGAACTGCTATCTGACGATATATATAATACCAACTAGCATGTTCCCGGCGAGTCCTGTCCGGCGTACTCAATGAGCACCTGTATATATCTTAGGTGAACCAACTGACACCAATGGCTTGTGAGACCGGCCACCGTCCCTCGTCGGGGTCTCGACTGTATACACTAGTCTACTCTGGAGTATCGATGCCCTGTCTCGAAACTCCCACGACTAGGGACACTTTTAAGGATGTGCTTATAGACCCCAGCTCCCACGTATATGATCGCCATCATACTGCTGGTAGTCAAGCAAGAATCCTATGGGCTCTATCAACATGCAATAGTGAACTAAAGCTTGTATACGATGATAAAGACAAACCAGATAGCATACTATCATCTCGAGTAAGATAGTCATGTCGGTATAGGTCCTCCCTCAATCATTGCAATCACGTACCTGCGATCCAATAATTGACTTAGAGGGCACTATATCCAACAATCTCCCACTTGCACTTAAGGCTATTATTGCGATGACGCATACCCATAGCCTCAGTTAGTGGATCCGCCCCGATGTTTCTTTCTATGTCTCTCTTAATCTCAAGTTCGTGGAGAAAGCCATCTCCCGAATCGAGTAATACCTGTCTTAGAATATGTCTGGATATCTGATGGGACCTAGTTCATAAATGAACCCTAAATCCAAACTTCTTAGACTGTAGTGATCACTGAACCTAATCAGTATCCAGCACCATGCCTTCCACAGTATCCTCTTGGACCACCTGTCCATAATACTGTCCCTCGTCTGAGGGAAAGCTATAACTCTGACAATCACTCTGTCATACATGTCACCTTGGAAGCCTGGAATGATAACCGTCTCCTCCAGGAGGCTGCCATTATCAAATCCATAGAACATCCATTCATGTTCTAAAACTGCTTCTTAATGTTTCTCCAGGATTGGATTAATATAAACTTATCGCATCTAGTGCAAAAATAACATATGGTGTAGTACTTGACATCTCACGATTGACTCAATTGCCTAAGCAAGTGATCTGTCAATCATGCACATCCTTCTCCTCTTTAGTCTATAAGACACCTTTAGAGAGGGTGACTCCATCACCTGCAGGTACACTACCATGCCAGGAGTCATCTATTTTAAATACCATTAGAATACTGTCAAAGTACCCATATTGGGAAACTACCTAAATCTAGATCTAAAACCACAAATCTAGTAACCAGAATGTCTGATATTATATTCATATCCTGTCTGGAGAAACAACTGTGTGACGACCACAGTACAACCGATTGTAGTATAGGAATTTTACTTCCTACTCTGTGTATGTCATCCAAAAACCAGGACATCACACCCTACTATCTTCTTAACAGATCCATCCCTTATTCTGATGAAGTCAAACCCATGACTGTCACATCAAAATTAGATGATCTAATCTCCGCCATATCTGCTTAAGCCTATAAATAGACATAAGCTACTTGCCCACTATACTTCCGCTGCTCCCATTGACTACGACAACCCTCTGGCAGAATAATATATACGTACACTTCTAAAACTAGTTTAGAACGATGCTATACTTATCCTCCTGCCGGGTCTCATAATCTGGAACAACAGTAGTGTCAAGTCTGGATAAACAAGAACCTCCCCGCCACCGTCCTTGAGGCTACCGGAGTACCTCTCAAGTGTCTGAGGTTACCCACCATATCTGCGGAGTGGCTATTGGAATGTCAAACCTGATTGAATATATAGGTTCTATTAAATTTTCCGTAATCGTTTGTGGTTCTAGAATCACTTCCAGTTCTACCATACTCCCACTACTGTTTTCTAAAAAAATCCATTTTACTAAAACTGTGGCGAGTCAAGAACAATATCACTATTGATCTTCCAGATGGTAGAAAGTTAACCCTCGTCAAAGCCAGGGTCAACCCACAAACTGCTATTACAGAAACGTGCCTTAATTTATCCAGTGTCTAGTTTTAAGCATAAGCTGGACAACTCCCCGTATCTTAACATCGTTAAGATATGAACCATTCTATATACAATATAGAAATAGAGGCACTAATTTAATTGGAACCAGATTCAAATCATGCAGCTGTCTCCAGTGCATATCAACTTAATGGAAAGTGGCTACTCAGCATTACTCAACTTAGGAATCCATCCAATTATGAGTAACCTGAAAGACAAACGAGTTTCTCAAAACCATTACTTTCATCTGAATACCAATCACAAGAATCTACATCTTCGATCTTTTTGAAGAATCCCGATACTTGTGATACCTGGTTCTCTACTTTATTCTTATACCCACAACTTCTCAAAACTTAGACATTGTATTTCAACGAAACACTTGTCTAAAAACTAGAGAAATTACAAGTAAACAGAACAGAGTACGAGGACCAACCCCTTTGTCCTGACGGACACTGGACAACATACAATACTCTGTATAAGTCCGCTAAGTTGAATAACTCTAAACCTGTGCATCGTAGGTTGAAAACTGTACTTATGGTTAAGAACTACTCCGTTGTTCAATGCTCCTTACCCAATCGTCAACTGATATAGGTAAATGTCACGAACATAATTTCAAAAAGTTATATCTCACTTTATAAAAATAAACGTACAGATATATCATTTTGAAATTGGTGCACAACAATGGATACTCAAAACCAAATACATGCCGTCCGGCAAAAACCCAGGCGACTTCCTCAAATATCACCAATTACAACGAGTTCCAATATAATGAGGATGATCACCTTATTCCCAATAACCTACTCGCACTCATCATCTGTAAAACCATACAGATATGAGAATAAAACCTGGTAAATACATACCCTGGAGTAAGTATGTAATCGGGAAATCAGTTTTCCTTTAACAATGCACTGAAACATGAAAATGTTTCGTAGGGGTATCCTGGTATTCCTAGTAATGCCTCTTCCATAATCCAATTCATGACTTTAACCGTATATTTTATTGCCATCTCTCCAAATCCCTTTATTTGTCTTTATTCATTACCTTCTGTACACCATCATTAGGCTAAATGGTTTTCTTCCTTCCCTACCGTTCGGCACCAGCCTATGGTTTGGAAGAAGACTATCCAGTAAGCATAATAGGTGTACCCTCCTAATTCTAGGAGTACTCGCAACTTGAGAGAAGGTGATGATAAAAGACAACTGAATAATACCTTATTCTATTTCTCCCGAACTGGTGAAAAAGCAAAGCTGAAAATAGGAGTGGCGATGAAGTACGCGGTTTGATCGTGAATGGTAACAGTCGCAATTTACTTTGCCCTCTTTCTAATCCCTTTATTTTGTCTTTAGTTATTACCTTCTGTATACCCTACTTAGGCTAATTGGTTTTCTTCATTCCCTACCTTTCGGCACCAGCCTATGGTTTGGAATAAGACTATCCAATAAGCGTAATAGGTGTACTCTCCTAAACTAAGCAGCCCTCGCAATCTGAGAGAAGCTGATAATAAAAGACAACTGAATAATACTTTATTCTATTTCTCCTGAACCTGGATCCATCCTCGAAGTGGTACCTTCGAGTTCGTATATAACCATACGATGGATCTATCCAATGGAAGTGGATATCCGTAGTAATACGGGGTGTTCTGAGAAATTCAAAGGGTAAAAGAAGGAGCGGCAATGACTTATGCAACTTTAGACAATCCAAAAGCCAGTATTTTAAGAAGGTTCGGTCAACTTTGTTACTTAGTCATAGTCTAGGGTCGGTCAAAAGTCGCTGCCAAAGAGAGAGAGAAAAGAAACACTCTGCGTGTACTCTAACCTAGATCAGAATGGTTATCACTTTATCTAATCTGGAAACCTTCCACTGTACCGTCAAATTCTCCTCCAAACCTGAAAGAAGAATCAATCGGGATCACCCGAAGAGTAAACCAACTCATCAGTAAGAATCGGGATCCAACTATCATCGCATGATAATTTGATGGAAGCCACTCAAGTTATCACACTCCAGAAGGTATGCGCATGCCTGGCAAATTTCTTTATGTTTGAAACTCCCGATGTGATTTTTGCCCCCATACTCTTATGACCTTGACGAAGGCCAACATATCATAAGTCACATGTCAAGTTCTTCCCGTCATTATCCAGGTTAATTTGAACCCACCCATACATACCCTTGACGAAGGCCAAAATAGTAGTACGACTGTCCCAAACCAACGCATCTATTTATGCTACAAATGAATACCCCAGCAGCTACCAAGCACTATGCCTTGACGAAGGCCAAAATACATAGCTTGAATACTACTAACCATTCATATGAAATGACGGAGGGCTACGGCTGGTTTTTGGCGAAAAACTTTTAACGTAATGAACTTGATCTCGTTGAAGGAACGTGATAGCTTTTTATAAAAATATAGTGGCGAATACCTTTTGCTAAAGAGGTCACTCCCGGTGAAGGGATCTCGGCTCTTTCCTCGTGAAATGAGGCGCAGGATATTCTAACTGAATACCGCGATGCAGAGCAACTTGTAATCGACTATAGTGAAGTTATTACCCTGACGCAAACTTTTGCCCAATGGGTCACTCCCGGTGAAGGGATCTCGACCCTTGCCTCGTCGAATGAGGTGCAGGATATTCCATCCGAATATCACTATGCAAAACAAAAGGAAACATCTTTGTAATAACACTTTTTAAAATTGTTCCAACAACATCAAATATAGATTTGTTTTATCCTTGCATTGATCAGAATCAACGCAGTCCCATCAATCAATCACACCAGAAAAGAACGAAAAATAAAATGTACGTATATGCCATCCGCATTCGCCACAGGGTCCCGTCATCACCCGTTAGGTTACTTAACTAACGACAGAGCGGGACTGGACTAGCGTGGGTGTAAAACATATACAACATCTAATAGTATATATAACAATATACAATAATCGCTCCAGGCGTGATAATATGCAACATTACAGAAAAGTAATAAGCATCACAGAACAATACAGATAATCTGGGATCCCCGGGTTTCACAGAGCCGCTACTGAAAACCCGACGTTCCCCTGGTCGTGTGGATAGCCTGTGCAATGAAACCTAGACCCCTACGGGTGCGGCAAGTTACCCGCCAAAACCTGAAGCGAGGCAGCCCCCTACAGCAAAATGAATGGACCACCCGGTACTTCACGGAATCCGGTAATTTGAGCACCCCTCCTTGGGTCAACCTGTACCCCCTACGAGTGCGGCGAATAGTCTGCCAATTCTAGAGTGAGGCCCCTCTACCTCTCAAAGCCATGAGATACGGAACCGTTGCCCTCTAGAACCCGGCTATCCGTGCACTCCGTCGCGGGGTAAACCTAGTACAGAAATAAAAATATGTACAACGGGTACATCGACCTCAACCCGGTCGTGCCCCAAAAGAATATTATACAAATAGGCAGTGACGGCAGTCCATATGTTGGACGCTCGCCCAGCAATATCAAATGTACAAATAAATACAAACTGCACTACCATTGCACACTGCTATCCACCACGACATATCCGCAACATCATAGTACAACACAGAACATCAACGCGAATGTCACGTTCGCAAACCCGTCTAAAAGGACTATAGCAATTAGACAAGGTTTACCGCTCGAATGACATTCACGGTCGGAGATATAATGTAAATACTGCATACTAACAAGTTTAAAATTTCGATCGACTAAACTTCCCGAAGTGGGCCCCACGTACATCTGGTGTACAGCAACAAAATCTGGGCCCAAAAGAAATATACCAAAAGCCACAATTTATCAAGAAGAACTTACTGGAGAAATTTGACCTACTGTTCCCACACACTGGCCGCGATTCCGCGGTCAAACCCAAGCTTTGACCGCGGATCTGCGGCGGTACAGTGGGAACACGTGCCCAAATTTCACCGTAATTCTTCAAAAAGCCTGCACAATTTTCTGTGATATGCAAAATAATTTTTAGATCATGTTTAAAATCAACAGAAACTATTGTACAGAAAAATTGCGATTTTTGAAATTCGGTTCGATCATTGTTTTAAACGTGTTAGCACAAGTTAGTATAGCTTAATGGTGAGGCTCTGATATCAATGTAAGTCCACGGTAGCGTCCCGGCCGTCTAACAGACGCCAAATGCGGAACAAAAACTTTTACAACTGGCGCTATCGCGTACTATAACCCGGATCTGCCATTAAAGCTAAACTAACAAACTACAAAGTGGGTAGAAATGTTATACCGAACGATCCGAGTCCTTCGGTCTTCAACCATCATCCCACGCTTTGTTGTGGCTGCTCCGATCTCCTGAATCTCCAGTCTCGTCGTCCAGGTGGCACCACGTCGACGGATCTTTAAACGGGCTCCCGCCTCTGAACCGAGGAAAATCGGTCGTTAAGTTTGCTAAAAGAGACGAGCAAGATGATGTAAAGAATGAGTAGAACACTTTGTCTCGTTACGTCCAAAGCTTTGGACGAACGGTTAATGAAGTTGCCTTTTGGATCGGGTGAAATGAGAAATGAGACTATCTAATATCCATGTATCCAAAACTATCATCTTTTTCAAATCAACAACCATGATACTATCAAATGAGGGGTCGGCCACTATATAAGATGAGGGAGGTGAGTGTAGGAGAGGGGGGTGACCACAACAATTAATGAAGAGAATGATTCACCTAAACACCTTGCAACAACATTAATGCAAACAATTAATGCAAAAGAAGATGCATTAACCTAGTCATCCTCTCATTAAATGCAACCATTAAAGAACTAATGACTCACTGGCCACCTCATCATCCTAGTCATCATCTAGAAGCTTCCACACTCATCAAGAAAAGATAAACCCGTATTTAACCGAATTTTAAATACGGGTGATAGAAAACTGGAAACTGGCAACTTCCAAAAGTGATCCTGAAACGAATTTCAGGATAACACTGTATGAGTATAAACATACCCGCATTTGTATTACGACCGAATACAAATGCAACTGAGACAAAGATATTATATCTACACAGTATAATACTCGGATCCGGCTTAAACCAAAGCCCACCAGTATTATCTGCCCGGAATATGACACGTGCGTAAACGCACGTGCATTTTCCGAACCCTGCCATAAAACCATATGGCCTCTACAATGTTTCGCCCGAACTTGGGAAACGGTATGTGGGGGACTCTAATGACTCATCAACACACTGACACTGGGTATAACCACTAGCACGTCAGAGGTACAAGCTGTACGTAACGGTTGCCTATATATTGATTGGAAGGGAAGCTGACGAGCGAACTCATCCAGAAACCCTACTGAGCCTGATAGTGACAATATCTGTACAGTCCGGTTCGTTCGTCTAAAGAGTATCGCATATCGAGTCTAGGGGGGTGGATAAAGTCAGACCCCAAATAACGCGATAAATCGTGTCGGCATGAAGCCCATCACCACCTGAGAAACTACTGATCCAAATCTGTAATTCTCCACTACCTCGGCCGAGTATTTCTAGTGATGGCCACCCGTGCACTGTACGACATCAACCCCCAATACCGGGAGAGACGAATCCCCAACGATCCGCTCTCTGCCTCTATGTGGCTCGGGACTGTACCCAAAAAATACCTGTTTGCACGTCTCCTTTGAGCATGGTAGGGTAGAAATCAAAGCATAGTGGGAACTCACACGAGACAAATGACGATCTCAGGTCGACAAACTAACTTATACACATGTCACCAAGGAACTGCTATCTGACGATATATATAATACCAACTAGCATGTTCCCGGCGAGTCATGTTCGGTGTACTCAATGAGCACCTGTATACATCTTAGGTGAACCAACTGACACCAATGGCTTGTGAGACCGGCCACCGCCCCTCGTCGGGGTCTCGACTGTATACACTAGTCTACTCTGGAGTATCGATGCCCTGTCTCGAAACTCCCACGACTAGGGACACTTTTAAGGATGTGCTTATAGACCCCAGCTCCCACGTATATGATCGCCATCATACTGCTGGCAGTCAAGTAAGAATCCTATGGGCTCTATCAACATGCAATAGTGAACTAAAGCATGTATACGATGATAAAGACAAACCAGATAGCATACTATCATCTCGAGTAAGATAGTCATGTCGGTATAGGTCCTCCCTCAATCATTGCAATCACGTACCTGCGATCCAATAATTGACTTAGAGGGCACTATATCCAACAAAGGGGGCTGCTAGCCCCCTTGACCCCCAGCCCGCTATCCGGGTAGTGGGACCCCCGTAAAAACTCTGAGTAGCTCCCGATGTGTCCAAAACCCCCTTTCAAAATACAACACACGTACACTGCACATTGAGTTCTCATGATCAGTTTAACCCGTTAATCGGAGGTTCCCTCGCTCCAAAGGCGAGGGGTAATTAACGGCAGCTTAGTCCGTGGCTGCCGGAGATTCGGATCTCCACAATCAATAAACCCCAGCCTACCCTAGGCAGGGGAAATATGTACTGCGCCTGACAAGCGCGCGCGTATTCCCATCTCAATGGGGTGACGAAAAACACCCTACTCCCAAGGGGTCACTCCCGATGAAGGGATCTCGGCCCTTGCCTCGTTGAATAAGGTGTTGGATATTCCAAACTGAATACCTCTGTGCAAAACAAAAGAGAACGTCCTTGTAATAACAGCTTTTTGAAAATTGTTCCAACAACATCGAATTGGTCTGTTTTCCTTGTATTGATCGGAATCAATGCAGTCCCATCAATTAATCACACTACAAAAGAACGAAAATATAATGTACGTGTATGCCATCCGCATTCGCCACTGGGTCCTGTCATCACCCGTTAGGTTACTTAACTAACGACAGATCGGGGACTGGACTAGCGCGGGTGTAAAACATATACAACATTTACTAGTATATATATAACAATATACAATAATCGCTCCAGGCGTGATAAATGCAACATCACAGAAAAGTAATAAGCATCACAGAACAATACAGATAATCTGGGAGCCCCGGGTTTCCATTGAGCCACAAGTGAAACCCGATGTTCCCTTGGTCATGTGGATAGCCTGTGTAATGAAAACCTAGACCATACGAGTGCGGCAAGTTACCCGCCAAAACTAGAAGCGAGGCAGCCCCCTTCAGCAAAGTGAATGGACCACCTAGCACTTCACGGAATTCGGTAACTTGAGCACCCCTCATTGGGTCAACCTGTACCCCCTACGAGTGCGGAGAATAGCCCGCCAATTCTGGAGTGAGGCCCCTTCCTTCTCAAATCCATGAGATGCGGACCCGTTGCCCTCCAGAACCCGGCTATCCGTGCAATCCACCGCGGGTCAATCCTAGTACAGAAAAGAAAATATGTACAACGGTGACATCGACCTCAACCCGGTCGTGCCCTAAAAGAATAATATACAAACAGGCAGTGATGGCAGTCCAAATGTCGGACGCTCGCCCCGCGATATCAAATGTACAAATAAAACTAAACTGTACTAACATTGCATCGAAGCTATCCACCACGACGATTCGCAACATCACAGCACAACACAGAACATCAACGTGAATGTCACATTCGCAAACCCGTCTAAAAGGACTATAGCGATTAGACAAGTTGTACCGATCAAATGACATTCACGGTCGCAGATAGTAATGTAATGCACTGCAAACATTAAACAATGTTAGAATATATAGAGCCCGAAATAATCCCGAATAGCCCCCAAACAAGTAGATAACTCCATATCAAAACTGGGCTAAACAAATAATACCACTGAACCAAGATTCCAGAGATAAGACCATAGCCCAAACACGAAACCCTAACTCTTCAAATAGGCCAGCCTCACCAGATTTTCAAGCAATATGGCCGGTTTTTTTGTGTGGAATTTCTTCGTATTTGGTCAGTGGTCTAATGGTAGGGTCAGTAGTCTTCTGCAGGTGTTTAAAAAAATTTTGAAGACACTTTTTAAAACAACAAAAACTGGAATCAGCAGTGCAGTGAATCGGGTTTGTTTCGATTTCGATAGTTTAACATTGTCTAAACAAGCTAGCTAATGGTTAATGGGTTGTCTCTGATACCATGTTGGGCTATGGCAGTGCCCCGGCCGTCAATCCGAGGCCAAATGCGGAACAAAAACTTTTATAACTTGGCGCTACCGCAACCTATCACCCGGATCGTGCCATTAACCATTAACTAGCAACTACTGTAAAGAGTTCGGAGATTATACCGATCGATCCATGTCCTTCGATCTTCAATCTCTTTCCTAAGCTCCTCGCCACTGTCCCAAAAAAGTACGCTCTCCGGTCTCGCTCGTCGAAGTGGCTCCACGTCGAGAATTCTTTATACGGGCTCCCGCTTCAAACCGAAGCAACTCGGACATGAAGTTTGCTAGCGACATATCCAAGGTGAAGTAGAGATAGTGTGTGATTACTTTTTCTCAATCACCCTAGGATTCTCAATACATGAGAAGGATAGGGTGGAGGTGAAGAAGAAGCCATGAGTGGAACTTGTGAGCACAAGAACTTGGCAAGTGAAGAAAATGGCAACTCATGAGAAGAAAAAGAGTTGGCTGCCTCATGCCCTTTTGTTGTGTTGATCTTTTGTGAGTGAGGCTAGTGAAAAAATCCTAAGCTCAAGTCATATGAGCAGCCCCCCTTTCACAAAATATCTCCCAAACAAAAAGCAATAAACAAATAAGTATGGCTCAAGCCATAAATGCACCATGCCAAGTCCATGCTCACCTTTCCACCTCAACATTAAACATTTGCAATAAAACCCTAAATGTTTAATGTAATAAAAAGAAATGGCATCTTCAAAATAATCTTGTAACGGATTACAAGAATACCCCTCGACTGTATATACATACCCGTATCCGTATTCCGACTGAATACGAATACTATGAGACGAAAGTAATCCAACCAATCTAATACTAGGATAAACCAAAGCCCACTAGTATGATCCGTCCAATCATGATCCGTGCACGAGTGCACGTGTATGATCGAACCCTGCCATAAAACCATACGGCCTCTACAACGTTTCGCCCGAACTTGGGAAACTTTCTGTGGGGGAATCTAAAGACTCGTCAATACACTGGCAGTGGGTTTAACCATAAGCACGTCAGTGGCACTAGCTGTACGTAACGGCTGTCCAGGTATTGAGCGAAAGGGAAGCTGATGAGCGAACTCATCCTGAAACCCTACTGAGCCTATCTGTGACAATCTCCGTACAGTCCGGTCTGTTCTTCTAAGAGTATCGCATATCGGGCCTAGAGAGATGGTAAACGTCAGACCCCCAATAGTGGTATAAGTTGTGTCGGAGTGTAGCCCAGAACACCTTGAGAAACTACTGGAATACCTACCAGTAAATCTCACTTGCCTTGGCCAAGGACTTTGTGTAATGGCTCTCCAGACACAGCGCGATATCAACCCCCAATACCGGGAGAGACGAATCCTGTCTAACCGCCACTGCCTCCAAGTGCTTCGGGACTGCACCCAACTACTACCTGTTTACACGACTCCTTTAAGCCGTGGTAGGGTAGCAATCAAAGAACAGTGGGAACACACTTGAGGCAATGTAGCATCGTCAAGTCAACGGACTAAGCTTTACTCATGCCACCTGGGAACTGCTCCTAGCGATAGGTATAGTACCAATCAGCAGTGCCCTGCGAGTCTGTCCGGTGTACTCATAACCCAATGAGCACCTGTATACATCTTAGGTGAACCAACTGACACCAATGGCTTGTGAGACCGGCCACCGCCCCTCTTCGGGGTCTCGAACTGTATACACTAGTCTACTCTGGAGTATCGATGCCCTGTCTCGAAACTCCCTCAACTAGGGACCATTTAAGTATGTGCTTATAGACTACCCAACTCTCACGTATATGATCGCCATCATACTGCTGGTAGTCGAGCAAGAATCCTATGGGCTCTATCAACGTGTAATAATGATCTGTAATGTCACCTGAAGCATGTACACGAAGATAAAGACAAACCAGATAGCATACTATCATCTCGAGTAAGACTGTTCTATTGGTATAGGTCCTCCCTCAATCATTGCAATCACGTGCATGTGATCCAATAATTGACTTGAGGGCACTATAGCCAACAGGGGCAAAATATTATCGGGAATTTCAAGTGTTGAAATTTGCAATGAGATTGCATACCTTCTATGAGATAGTTGGATCCCGATACCCACTGCGAGTAAGAGTTACTCCTGGGAGAGTTTTGCACATTACAATTAGACGATCAAGTAGGTGTCTAGAAAGGTGTTAACGGGGTTACGCCCCTGGGAAAACGAGGTTTATTTTAATTAGGTCCGTGCGAAAGCACGGGGAACCTCCCTCAAAGTACCGACACTGGCCTAGCCGAAAGATTGGCGAACTTGCAGGGTGTAATTAATCCCGGCTAGTCTTACCTTTTAGGGTTTGAAGGAAGATTTGATAAAAACAGTGGAAGCCATCCTGATTAGATAAAATAATAACCAATCTGATCTTGTAAGAGCATACGCTGAGTGTTTTCTTCTCTCTCTCCTTGGAGCGACCATGTCATGCCTTAATCAAGATAATAATATGGATGCATTGACCGAACCTGCTTATTATACTGAGCTGGGGAACGTTGGTTCCACTTTATCTTATAACTGTTATAAGTCCGAGCAGGAAATAGGGGAATATCTGGATTCCTATGCGACCCAATCGAGGAATGAGCATGATGATGCATATTCTTCGGGTGTGTTCGTTACCAAGAACTGTTTCTCAGTCTCCTCTACGTACTAGGCATGAGATACCGGATCAGGATCCCACATATATAATTTTTTACATGGGCTATAGTATGGTAGAGAACTGAGATTGGGTGATATGTCTCTAAGTGTTAGAGAATGGTGCAATTGTTGCAGCCAAATCAGTTGGCAAATATCACCTTGTATTACCAAATGGTAAATACATTGATTCTGAACAAATGTTATTAGATACCGAACCTGATATACAACATTACATCAGTTTCTTTATTAAGTTAAAGAAGGATATAATTCTTTATTGGAAGATAATGTTGTGAACATTTTCCTGAATCAAGAGTTGATTGGATCAGGAACGTTATGTAATGGCATATACATTCTAAATCAAATCACAGTTCAAAGTATATAGAACACACACAAAAGGAGTATTTCGGAAATGAACGAATCCTTCTTGCGGCATTGTAGACTAGGTCATATCAATGCGACACGATCAGCTAAGTTACATAAGAATGAATATGAGAATCTGTTTGAATTTTCATCTTATGATACTTGCCAATCTTGTCTCAAAGGTAAAATGACCAATACTCCGTTTACTGGAAACAGAGAAAGAGTTGCTGAACTTTTGGGACAGATACATGATAATGTATTCGGTCCTATATCTATAAATGCCAGGCTTGGTTCTTAGTACTTCATTACATTCATCGACTATCTCTCAAGATTCGGACATATGTTATTGTTGAAACTCGAGTCTGAAACTTTTGAGAAATTCAAGGAATATAAGTGTGAAGTAGAGAACCAAACGGGTAAAAGTATTAAAATCCTTCGATGTGATCGAGGAGGCGAATACTTGCGCATGGAGTTCCTGGAGTTTCTAAAAGGAGAATGTGATTCTCTCTCAGCTTACTCCTTCGAGTACACCACAGCACAACGGTGTATCGGGGCGAAGGTATCGCACCCTATGAGATATGGCGTGCTCTATGATGATTACTGCTGAATTACCTATTTTCTTTTGGAGTCATGCACTTGAGAAGCTACATACTTATTGAATGGGTTTCCATCCAAATCAGTGCCTACCACTCTATATGAGATATGGAATGGGAAGAGACTATTTCTTAAATGAGTTAAGATATGGGGTTGTCCGGCCTATGTTGAAAAGCAAAATCCGGGCAAACTCGAAGCAAAGTCAGTTCTGTATAAGTTTGTTAGGATATCCAAAACATTTGCGAGGGTATATCTTCTACCTAACTGAGGAGCAAAATGTGTTTTATTTCTTAGCATGCCACCCTTTTAGAAAAGGAATTTCTTGTGAAGAAATTTATGGTCATGAGGTAGAACTGGAAGGAGTTCCAGCTAGACAAACTAACAGCTGATGATTTATTAAAACCAAAGGATTCGATAGTCTCCAACGAACCTCAGCCTCTCCATGAATCTGGTAGGGTTCCTCATCCACCTGAGAGATACTACGGTTTCCTCGGTGACGGTGGGAGTGAGGATTGCATCATGGTTAATGATGGCCTAACCAGGTTCAGGCAGGCCATCACGAGTGGTGACTCTTTGAAAAGGCTGGATGCTATGCGATCAAAGATGGAATCCATATACACAAACAAAGTATGACTTTGCATGTTGCACCTGAAGGGGTAAAACCCATTAGGAGCAAATGGATCTTGAGAAGATTCTTGGTGTAGATAGAAAAGTTGAGACTTTCAAAGCTATGCTTAAGTCCATCAGGATTAAAGCAGGCATCGCGGAGATGGAACATCTGTTTTAATATGGCAGTCAAAGAGTTTGACTTCATCAAAAAGGTAGATGAAGCTTTTATACACAAGAAGGTTGTAGAGAGTAAGGTTGTCTTCCACGTATTGTACATAGATGACATACTCTTGATAAGAAATAGTTTCTTATACTACACTCAGTCAAGCTCCTCTTATCACGAGGATTCTCCATGGAAGATCTGGATGATACCTACTACATCTTGTGGTTTATGGTCTATGGTGATAGATCTAAGTGGATGTTGGGAGTGTCCCAAATCCAGGTGCATTAACACCGTACTAAAGGGTTTAGTATGGAAGATTCTAAGCGTGGTGGTTCGCCCACTTACTCAGGAATCACTCTCTCCAAAAAGATGTCTCCCGAGACTGATTTGGAGAGAGCTTGTCACGCCCCGCTTCCCAGAGTGCGCAAGATTTGGGCACGTGACATAGCCAACCATGCTACCTGTGGGTAGGAAGTATCCATCCACAGTCACATTACGGTTGTAAAGATATCAAGAACAGTAAAATAAACTAAACTAATACATGTCCAAATCCAATATAACAAGAATCAATAAACAATAAATGCGGAAGCTAATGATCCAATACAATGAATAAACAGTATGTCCCATAATGCGGGCTCACATCTGGAAATGAAATGACATAAATAAACTAAACTCTCAAGAACTCACAGTTCAGCCTGCTGGCTGAAGTACTCCTGCTCGGTAGACGTCAAGGGCACGGAATCTGGGCCATGCAAAACCCAGACGTCAGCGCGTCATGATATCAAGTATATAGCATAACATGGTAATAAACAATGCAAGCATGAATATGAATAAACAGTAATAAGAAGTAACAAGCAGGGTAAAGTGCAAAGGTGACTAAACTGCCCTATCAGGTTTTCTACTCTACAGTCTTTGAAACCAATTGATGAATCGTCGATGTAACTCAATAGTATCCCGTGCATGCCCGGGACCACGGTCATGATTCTCGGGGCTGAATCCGAGACGTGCCGCTAAGCAGTAAAAGGTAGTAGGATAGATGAGTGATGTCAGCATCAACACTCCGGAGCTGGCCAAGCCCGTAAGACTGATCAGAACAATGTGTCGAACTGTTGAGTTACAAGTCGGTTTCACCTTTGATTTCCCCATACCCCCAAGCTATGTATGTCAGGTCAGGTATTCAGTAGTCAAGGACTAATGCCAACACAAGTCAAGTAAAGGTAGGTCTGTCTGGATCGACAGCAGGAATGGTTAGGTTTGTCGGCATTAGGCATGGGATCAGGTAACAGGTCAGGTTACTTTCAACAGGTAGAGTCGATATGTACAGGGGTTGTGTCCGGTGTATCAGTACATGAGTCAGGTGTATCAAGATCGGTCAATATATAATGCAATCAGGTATACGATGATAACAGGTATAGTAACAAATAATGAACAGTAGCAGGGAACAGCAATAAACAATTATTATTCTATGTGAACACAGTGATATTAGTATTCTCTTATTAATCCGGTTCACGCACCTTTGAGGTGCAAAAGCCACAAGACGAGCAATATCGATAATGTGCATAATGGAGTTACAGTATTTGAACTAAGTATAATAATTGCCTCATGAGGGGCTTTAACAAATGAAGTGAGGATGATCTAGCAATTTAGGCAAGGATGTGCCAGATTGGTTAATTAGTTAAGATGTTGATTAAAAGCATACCGGTTATCTACAAGTAACTACTTCAATGGTTTAACATTACGGATGATTGTAATTGTCATCAAGTCGTGTGGTTATAACAGATAACATAATTATTAAGTTTGTAGCATGTTAAAGCAAGTATTCGGATACTTGCCTCGGCGGTTCCGCAAACCGAAACGCGGATGCAAAGTCGGTAGAAACCACGATACGGAAGCACGGGCCACGGATCGAGTCCCAACAGAGGTCACTGGAATCACACGGACCAGGGGGCTTCGCTGGAGCGTCGGGTTCGTCAAACGGCACGGTCGGGTTCCGGCAACAACCGAAAATCAAGGTTAGCAACAAGGATACGATATGCCAAAACGACCAGCGGGGGTTATACCAAAAGAAAAGAGGAGGAAACTTACAGGGATACACCAAGGGTGCGACCACGGCGGGTTCGACGGCACTGGAACGCCGGCGAGGCCGCGACGGTGGCTGCAGCAAAGGGAAGTGGCCTCGGGTGAGCAGGGTAGGGTGCTGCGGCGAGTTGGAGAGGGGTGTGGTCGGCTAGGGTGGTCGAGGGGGAAAGGAGGTGGCGCGGGAGACGTCGACGAGGGTCGTCGGCGCGGTTTCCGGCGACCTGGAGATGGTGCAGACGTTGGGTGAGGGTCGGGTTCACTGTTCCGGCTAGGGAGGAGGGGGTGACGGCGAGGTCTCGACGAGGAGGGTGCAAGGGAGTCGCGGGAGGCCTCGGCGGTCGGAGTCGACGTCGACGGCGAGGTCGCGAGGGATGGAGGCGTCGGGGAGATGGGTTGCAGGCGCTGGATCGTCGGGAGGACGGGGAAAAGAAGGTAGGTGGGTGCGGTGGAGGTCGTGGTGGTGAGGGCGGCGACGGCGAGGTCTCGAGGAGTCCGGCGGTGCGATCGCGAGGCTAGGGTTAGGGTTCTCGTGGTCGCGTGGGTTAAAGGGAGGAGGCGGCTGCAGCATGCGTTTAAATATAGAGGAGGGAGAGAGGGATAGGAGAGAGAAAGTGAGAGATTTGAGGGAAGAGAGAGAGATTGCGAGAGATTGAGGGAAAGAGAGAGAGACTGAGGGAAAGAGAGAGAGAAGGAGGGGGCCCACGAGTTTGGCCTCGTGATTGGCCACAAAAAAATTAAAAGAGATTCACAGTTAAAGATTTGGAGATGAAATCGGTTAAGTGAATATAATTGAAAATTTAGTTTAAATATATTAAATTGAAACGGGCCCTTTTTGGCGCGAAATGAAACATTTCCAAATCGCGCCCGGATTGCGCCCAAATGTTCCAAATTCAAATTATAAGATTTTAAGCGGGTTCCAAATTTTGAAAATAAGTGTTTAATGATTAAAATGCATGCCCCCAAGTCGGACACTTGCACGCGCGCGTAGTCGCCCAAACTTGCCCGTTTAGCCAAACGGAACGGAATCTCGACACGCGGACGCTACCACGCGACTAGTGGCGACGAGTAGGCTAACATGGACACCTTAAATTTCATTTTCGGAGTTAAAAATTGTTATGTGCCAAAATGACTTAACCGGGTAAAATTTAGCAATAACCACCAGAAAATCAGGAAAATTGGAAAGAGCAATAAATAACCCTCAACTAGCAATGTACATAGTATTATTGGGCTCGGGTGTTACATCATACCCAACTACAAAGAATTTCGTCCTCGAAATTCCAAGGATACAAGATAACTAACTACTGGAAAAGATAAGGGAATTTCTGCCGGATCTCGTCTTCTCGCTCCCAAGTAGATTCTCCATGCGATCGGTTACCCCAAGAAACTAGCACAAGAGGGATAACCTTGTTCTTAAGAACCTTTTCTCTTCGATCCGTGATCTCGACTGGTCGCTCCTCAAAAGTAGATTCTCCATGCGATCGGTTACCCCAAGAAACTAGCACAAGAGGGATAACCATGTCACGCCCCGCTTCCCAGAGTGCGCAAGATTTGGGCACGTGACATAGCCAACCATGCTACCTGTGGGTAGGAAGTATCCATCCACAGTCACATTACGGTTGTAAAGATATCAAGAACAGTAAAATAAACTAAACTAATACATGTCCAAATCCAATATAACAAGAATCAATAAACAATAAATGCGGAAGCTAATGATCCAATACAATGAATAAACAGTATGTCCCATAATGCGGGCTCACATCTGGAAATGAAATGACATAAATAAACTAAACTCTCAAGAACTCACAGTTCAGCCTGCTGGCTGAAGTACTCCTGCTCGGTAGACGTCAAGGGCACGGAATCTGGGCCATGCAAAACCCAGACGTCAGCGCGTCATGATATCAAGTATATAGCATAACATGGTAATAAACAATGCAAGCATGAATATGAATAAACAGTAATAAGAAGTAACAAGCAGGGTAAAGTGCAAAGGTGACTAAACTGCCCTATCAGGTTTTCTACTCTACAGTCTTTGAAACCAATTGATGAATCGTCGATGTAACTCAATAGTATCCCGTGCATGCCCGGGACCACGGTCATGATTCTCGGGGCTGAATCCGAGACGTGCCGCTAAGCAGTAAAAGGTAGTAGGATAGATGAGTGATGTCAGCATCAACACTCCGGAGCTGGCCAAGCCCGTAAGACTGATCAGAACAATGTGTCGAACTGTTGAGTTACAAGTCGGTTTCACCTTTGATTTCCCCATACCCCCAAGCTATGTATGTCAGGTCTTCCCGAACGGTCAACTCCGAGTGATCCAAAACATGGGTCTCATCACGAACATACCTCCGTAATTGAGACACATGAAATACATCATGAACTCCTGCTAATGACGATGGTAACGCCAACCGGTACGATACCTCTCCGACACGCTCCAATATCTCGAAGGGTCCAACGAATCGGGGACTAAGCTTTCCCCGACTCCCAAATCGAATCACCCCTCTAGTCGGTGATATCTTCAGGAATACCAAATCGCCCACGGCGAACTCTAGAGGTCTTCTTGACGTGTCGGCCCAACTCTTCTGTCTGTCTTGAGCTGCCTTCATATGCTTTCTGATTGTATTCACCTTCTCAACTGTCTGTACCACTAAATCTGGCCCTAGCAACCTTCGTTCACCCACATCATCCCAACATACAGGTGAACGGCACTTACGACCATACAATGCTTCGAACGGAGCCATCTGAATTGTTGCTTGGAAGCTGTTGTTGTACGAAAACTCCACCAGGTGTAGATGATCTTCCCAAGAACCTTTGAAGTCCAACATGCAAGCCCTCAACATATCTTCAAGGGTCTGAATCGTTCTCTCTGATTGTCCATCAGTTTGGGGATGATAAGCTGTGCTGAACTTCAATCGAGTCCCCAAACTTTCTTGTAAACTCCTCCAAAAGTGTGACAAGAACCGAGTGTCCCGGTCGGACACGATGCTTACCGGTACTCCATGCAATCTGACAATCTCCTGCATGTACCGCTCTGCCAAAGTCTCTGTCGATTGACCAACCCGAAACGGAATAAAGTGAGCTGCCTTGGTCAACCGATCGACAATCACCCATACTGCATTGTTGCCCTTTGGACTCCGCGGTAAAGCCGTCACGAAATCCATGGTTATATGTTCCCACTTCCATTGAGGAATCGGAAGTGGTTGCAACAAACCAGCAACCCTTTGGTGTTCAGCCTTGACTTGCTGACACACCAAGCACTTAGCCACGAAGCGAGCGATTTCCCGTTTCATACCTTCCCACCAGAAATGCTGTCGAATATCTCGGTACATCTTGGTCCCTCCTGGATGTACAGAGTAAGCTGAACTGTGTGCCTCCTTCATAAGCTCTTCACGCACATCTCCTTTTGGCACACAAAGACGGCTACCATATCTCAACGAACCATCCTCATGGATCAGTAGATCGGTTCGTAGTCCGGCTCCAACCTGCTCTCGAAACTTTTGCAGTCTAGGATCCTGCGATTGCGCCGCTTTAATCTTCTCAACTAAGGACGATTGTACTTGTAACTGCATCAACTGTCCTGTAGCACGCGGTAGCACAACCTCCAAGTCAAATCTCCGAAACTCCTCAATGATCTCCCTCTGTGCAGTCAATAACTGAATTGCTGGTAACCGACTTAGCGCATCTGGCACGACGTTAACTTTTCCCGGATGGTACTTAAGATCAAGGTCGTAGTCGGCCATCAGCTCCAACCATCTGCGTTGCCTCATGTTCAACTCCTTCTGAGTGAACACATATTTCAAACTCTTGTGATCCGTAAAGACTTCAACTCTCTCGCCCAGAAGGTAGTGTCTCCAAATCTTCAGGGCGAAGATCACGGCTGCAAGCTCTAAGTCGTGAGTCGGATAATTCTGCTCATGAGTCTTCAGCTGTCTCGATGCGTAAGCGACGACTTTCCTATTCTGCATCAAAACACATCCCAAACCCTTTCCAGATGCGTCGCTGTGAATCACCAGTCCTCCTGAATCATCCGGTACGGTTAGGATAGGGGCGGTTATCAGCTTCTGCTTCAACGTCTCGAAGGCCAATGCACATCCATCTGTCCAAACAAACGGTACCTCCTTACGCGTAAGCTTGGTTAACGGCTCAGCTACACGAGCGAAGTTCTCCACAAATCTTCTGTAGTAACGGCGAGTCCAAGGAAACTTCTTATCTCTGCAACATTCTTCGGAACAGGCCAATCTCGAACTGCTGCAATCTTCTCGGGATCAACGGCGATTCCATCGCCCGACACGACATGCCCCAGAAACTTCACTTCTTCCAACCAGAATTCGCACTTACTCATCTTCGCGAATAATTTCTCCTGTCTCAGCGTTTGCAGTGCGATCCTTAAGTGTTCAGCATGCTCCTCCGGACTCTTCGAGTACACCAGAATGTCGTCAATGAATACCACAATAAACTGGTCCAAGAACGGTGAAAAGATCCTGTTCATCAAGTCCATAAATATTGCCGGCGCATTAGTCACTCCGAAGGGCATCACTAAATACTCGAAATGCCCATACCGAGTTCGAAACGCCGTCTTGCAAATGTCTTCTGCCTTCACTCGGACCTGATGATAACCTGATCGTAAGTCCAGTTTCGAGAATACCCTCGCGCCACTAAGCTGCTCAAAAAGTTCTCCAATGCGAGGGATCGGGTACTTGTTCTTAATAGTCACCCGGTTTAATTCTCGGTAATCGATGCACATTCTTCTCGTGCCATCTTTCTTCTTTACTAAAAGAACTGGAGCTCCCCAAGGTGAGTTGCTGCTTCGAATCCATCCCTTCTCGAGTAATTCACCCACTTGTTTCTTAACTTCTTCCAATTCCACCGGTGCCATCGGATAATAAGATTTTGATACTGGCGCTGCACCAGGAATAAGGTCGATCGCAAACTCCACATCTCGCTTCGGCGGTAGGCCTGAAATATCTTCAAACACGTCCATAAAGTCGCGGACAACTGCCGGCTCTTCATTCCTATCCGCAACCATAGCCGCAAGAACATTGTTCGTCGGCCTAGCCCTAAACTCGACTGGCCCGACAGAACTGCTTCCTCCGATGAAAGTAAACTCAGGGTGTCCGGGAATCTGGAAAATTACTTTCCTTGCCCTACAATCAATGTGTGCGTGGAAAGTGCCAAGAAAATCCATTCCCAAGACTACTTCATAACTGCCCGTATCAATCACCAAGAAATCCGCAAAAAGCTCCCGTCCACAAACAACAACAGTACAATCCCTACACTCCTTACTAGCTATGATTTTCCCATTCCCAGTGTGTATGTCCCAAAAACTGGACATGGTCGTGCAGGTGATCGAGTGTGTAGTTATAAACTTTGATGACATAAAACAGTGGGATGCTCCGGAATCAAATAGTGCCAAAGCAGGAAAACCACGAACGAGTACAGTACCTGAAACCACTTCTCCTGATGCCTTGGCTTCCTCAGCTGTCAAAGTGAAAGCTCGACCCTGGTTAGGTCCTTGTGTCAGTTGCTTCTGCCCTTGGAATGGTCTCTGCGGAGGCTTCCGTGTATCATCTCTCGTGCGAAGCTTCGACGGACAAGTACCAACTGCGTGATCGGCTGCCCCACAAACCAGACAAAGTCCTAGTCTCCTTCGACAGTCCTTCTGCACGTGCCCAGGTAATCGGCAGTAATCACAAATCACGCTTTTCCTTCGATCAACGATCACAGGCTTCTTCATTGGCGCTACACCTCGACGGTCCACTGGAATACCTCTGCGCCCATGATCTCGGTTAGGTACAAATGCAGGCTTCCTGGCCGCAACTGCTGTCTGGTGAAGGTTCCCTTTCGATCCTGATAAACTTTGCTGCTCTCTGGCTGCCGTAAGAACCTGCGAGAAAGTGGTCAAACCCAGGGAGACAATCTGCCTCTGGATGTCCACATCCAAACTGCGTAAGAACCTTCGCGCCCTGTCTGCCTCCTTGGCGACTAAGGGTCCAGCGAAACGGCTAAGTCTCGTCCACTCCGCTGCATGTACATCCACAGCTGCTCCATTTTGTTTCAGCCCAATAAATCTCTCCTCCATTTCCTCCCGTGCAGTTCGCGGGAAGAACTTTTCCAAGAAACTTTTGGAGAAATCCGCCCAACTGATTGGCTTAGACAGGCGGGTCTCCTCCACAAGCCACCACTCTCGAGCGTAATCCACCAACTGAATACGCACCACATCAACTCTCTTGTCTTCTGGGATCTGCGCCGCAATCAATAGATTCTCTGTGTCCACGAGCCACTGCTCGGCTGGCAACGGCTCCTCCAAGCCAGTAAAAGTAGTAGGACCCAACCGTCTGAAATCTGCCACGGTCCCTACTCGGTCGACTGGCTTTGTTACGGCGGTGTTTACAGACTGCTGCATAGCCTGCAAACCCTCCTGAAATGAATCGGCTTGCTGCTGGATCAGCTCAGTTTGCCTCTTCTGATTTTCCAACATCCCACGTATCACTCCTAGCATGGCGGCTTCGTCCACACGCCTCTGATACGTCTTGAAATTCTTATCTGCCATGGTCCTGAAATCAAACAAACAACATCAGCATGATGATAGATTCAATATATAAATCAAGGCTAGAACTCCAAGATACTTAAATAGAGTACTGCATTGTAGCTATGCCGCGGTATCATAGCCGCAATTACTTAACTCCACCTAAGTCGCCTAAGTTCTAGAGATAACAAGAATTTAGGTTTTCGAGTTAACAGTGCAAAGTAAGTTTGCATGTCGACATGATCTGGAAGAAGGATTCAAGGACGCTAAAACGGTCAAGGTGGCAGGACATGTTTCCTAATTACGGGTATTATAATTCGTGTATCGGGTGCAATACCCAACTACAAGAATCAACCCAATTAACCTATGGCTCTGATACCATAAAACCATGTCACGCCCCGCTTCCCAGAGTGCGCAAGATTTGGGCACGTGACATAGCCAACCATGCTACCTGTGGGTAGGAAGTATCCATCCACAGTCACATTACGGTTGTAAAGATATCAAGAACAGTAAAATAAACTAAACTAATACATGTCCAAATCCAATATAACAAGAATCAATAAACAATAAATGCGGAAGCTAATGATCCAATACAATGAATAAACAGTATGTCCCATAATGCGGGCTCACATCTGGAAATGAAATGACATAAATAAACTAAACTCTCAAGAACTCACAGTTCAGCCTGCTGGCTGAAGTACTCCTGCTCGGTAGACGTCAAGGGCACGGAATCTGGGCCATGCAAAACCCAGACGTCAGCGCGTCATGATATCAAGTATATAGCATAACATGGTAATAAACAATGCAAGCATGAATATGAATAAACAGTAATAAGAAGTAACAAGCAGGGTAAAGTGCAAAGGTGACTAAACTGCCCTATCAGGTTTTCTACTCTACAGTCTTTGAAACCAATTGATGAATCGTCGATGTAACTCAATAGTATCCCGTGCATGCCCGGGACCACGGTCATGATTCTCGGGGCTGAATCCGAGACGTGCCGCTAAGCAGTAAAAGGTAGTAGGATAGATGAGTGATGTCAGCATCAACACTCCGGAGCTGGCCAAGCCCGTAAGACTGATCAGAACAATGTGTCGAACTGTTGAGTTACAAGTCGGTTTCACCTTTGATTTCCCCATACCCCCAAGCTATGTATGTCAGGTCAGGTATTCAGTAGTCAAGGACTAATGCCAACACAAGTCAAGTAAAGGTAGGTCTGTCTGGATCGACAGCAGGAATGGTTAGGTTTGTCGGCATTAGGCATGGGATCAGGTAACAGGTCAGGTTACTTTCAACAGGTAGAGTCGATATGTACAGGGGTTGTGTCCGGTGTATCAGTACATGAGTCAGGTGTATCAAGATCGGTCAATATATAATGCAATCAGGTATACGATGATAACAGGTATAGTAACAAATAATGAACAGTAGCAGGGAACAGCAATAAACAATTATTATTCTATGTGAACACAGTGATATTAGTATTCTCTTATTAATCCGGTTCACGCACCTTTGAGGTGCAAAAGCCACAAGACGAGCAATATCGATAATGTGCATAATGGAGTTACAGTATTTGAACTAAGTATAATAATTGCCTCATGAGGGGCTTTAACAAATGAAGTGAGGATGATCTAGCAATTTAGGCAAGGATGTGCCAGATTGGTTAATTAGTTAAGATGTTGATTAAAAGCATACCGGTTATCTACAAGTAACTACTTCAATGGTTTAACATTACGGATGATTGTAATTGTCATCAAGTCGTGTGGTTATAACAGATAACATAATTATTAAGTTTGTAGCATGTTAAAGCAAGTATTCGGATACTTGCCTCGGCGGTTCCGCAAACCGAAACGCGGATGCAAAGTCGGTAGAAACCACGATACGGAAGCACGGGCCACGGATCGAGTCCCAACAGAGGTCACTGGAATCACACGGACCAGGGGGCTTCGCTGGAGCGTCGGGTTCGTCAAACGGCACGGTCGGGTTCCGGCAACAACCGAAAATCAAGGTTAGCAACAAGGATACGATATGCCAAAACGACCAGCGGGGGTTATACCAAAAGAAAAGAGGAGGAAACTTACAGGGATACACCAAGGGTGCGACCACGGCGGGTTCGACGGCACTGGAACGCCGGCGAGGCCGCGACGGTGGCTGCAGCAAAGGGAAGTGGCCTCGGGTGAGCAGGGTAGGGTGCTGCGGCGAGTTGGAGAGGGGTGTGGTCGGCTAGGGTGGTCGAGGGGGAAAGGAGGTGGCGCGGGAGACGTCGACGAGGGTCGTCGGCGCGGTTTCCGGCGACCTGGAGATGGTGCAGACGTTGGGTGAGGGTCGGGTTCACTGTTCCGGCTAGGGAGGAGGGGGTGACGGCGAGGTCTCGACGAGGAGGGTGCAAGGGAGTCGCGGGAGGCCTCGGCGGTCGGAGTCGACGTCGACGGCGAGGTCGCGAGGGATGGAGGCGTCGGGGAGATGGGTTGCAGGCGCTGGATCGTCGGGAGGACGGGGAAAAGAAGGTAGGTGGGTGCGGTGGAGGTCGTGGTGGTGAGGGCGGCGACGGCGAGGTCTCGAGGAGTCCGGCGGTGCGATCGCGAGGCTAGGGTTAGGGTTCTCGTGGTCGCGTGGGTTAAAGGGAGGAGGCGGCTGCAGCATGCGTTTAAATATAGAGGAGGGAGAGAGGGATAGGAGAGAGAAAGTGAGAGATTTGAGGGAAGAGAGAGAGATTGCGAGAGATTGAGGGAAAGAGAGAGAGACTGAGGGAAAGAGAGAGAGAAGGAGGGGGCCCACGAGTTTGGCCTCGTGATTGGCCACAAAAAAATTAAAAGAGATTCACAGTTAAAGATTTGGAGATGAAATCGGTTAAGTGAATATAATTGAAAATTTAGTTTAAATATATTAAATTGAAACGGGCCCTTTTTGGCGCGAAATGAAACATTTCCAAATCGCGCCCGGATTGCGCCCAAATGTTCCAAATTCAAATTATAAGATTTTAAGCGGGTTCCAAATTTTGAAAATAAGTGTTTAATGATTAAAATGCATGCCCCCAAGTCGGACACTTGCACGCGCGCGTAGTCGCCCAAACTTGCCCGTTTAGCCAAACGGAACGGAATCTCGACACGCGGACGCTACCACGCGACTAGTGGCGACGAGTAGGCTAACATGGACACCTTAAATTTCATTTTCGGAGTTAAAAATTGTTATGTGCCAAAATGACTTAACCGGGTAAAATTTAGCAATAACCACCAGAAAATCAGGAAAATTGGAAAGAGCAATAAATAACCCTCAACTAGCAATGTACATAGTATTATTGGGCTCGGGTGTTACAGAGCTCGTGTGCAAGGAATACCTTATGCTTCAGCAGTAGGCTCTATCATGCATGCGATGTAATGTACCAAACTAGATGTAGCTGACTCACTAGGAGTAGTGATCAGGAATCAATCGAATCTTGCGAGAATAACTGGACAGCTGTGGAGGACATTCTTAAGTACTTGAGAAGCACTAAAGGAATATTCTTGGTTCAAGCTTACAGAGTGATAAGATCGACTGAAAGTCAGTCACAGGCATTGTCTTTACCCTCTGTAACGTTTTGAAAATCGTTTCGGTGAAATTTCGGGATATCGGTAAAATAAGGGGGTTTTCTGTAAAAAGTCAAAATACAAATATCATTATTATAAAATTAAATATACATATTCTAGCTATGTAATTGCTAGTATTTGGTATTTATTGAGCCGCTGGTAAAATTTCTAATTTTCTGAAAAAATTTCCGAAATTAATTATTTTTAAATTATTTTAAGCCGTCACTAATACACTTAATTAGGGAAAATTACAAATTGGAATGGGTTAATAAAAATTTTATAATTCATGACACACTAAACTGGCATGCAAAATATTATTTCTGAAATGAAATCGTTTGCCAAAACGGTTTTAGAAATATCGAAGAAAAAGGGCTTAATTAGTGAATGTTGTGTTAATGGGAATTGTGGTAATACATTTATCTTTTTTCCTAACCCACACACCCACACCTCACCCTCTCTTCCTCCCGCCATGTGGCCGGCCCCCCTTTGACAGCCCTCTCCCTCTCTCTCTCTCTAATCACCTCACTTTTCATTACTTAAACAATGAAAAGAAAAGAAAATGAAAGAAAGTCAATGTGGACTTTGTCTTTTCTCCTCACTTTCAACCCCTCCCTCTCTATCCTTACTCCCCTCAATTCTGACCGAAAATTCCCATCCCCCAACAGCAGCCCCTCCTTCCCTCTTCTCCTCTCATTTTCCAACAAAAAATACCTCAATTTCCATCAAAAATCAAAGCTAAAATTCAAATCAAAGCCCTACTCATTTTCCCTTATCTCTTTTAGCATGGATCTTGGTGCAAGGATTTCAATTTGGAGGTCTAGTTTCATGTTAGATCTCAAGATAATTGTGGGGTAAATTCTTAATCTTATGGCTAATTGTTGTTTAATTATGATAATCTATTTTATTCAAATGTTAATTTGGTTGTAATTGCTAGTTTATGATATTCTAGAAAAGGGTTTGATTTTTGGGATTAGGGTTTGTGAAATTCAAGTGAGGGTTTTTAACATTGATCATGGTTTAATGGTGTAGTTATCATGCTAAGCCATAGAAAACTAATCTAGTTGCTCAATTGCTAGATTGCTACATTTAAATTGTCCTAATTATGTTTGTTTTGCAAACTAGATTTTTGTAATTTATATAAAGTAGTGAGATAAAAATCTAGTTAATGGTTGTGTGGCTTAGTTAATATGTTTTAATGAGAATTATGGCCACTAGAATTGTTAAAATATTTAGAGTTGATTAAAACACCAAGTTTTGAGCTAAAATGGAAAATTGTGCTAATTTTGTTAACTAGGTTTTGTAAATATATATATTTTGATGAGAATAAATTATTGGAATGGTTTATATGACATGGTTATGATATTGAGTGGATATTGCGGCCGCTAGATTTGTTTAAACGTCGAGTTTTGTACAAAAACGGTTAATTTTGCTTGCTAGATTTTCGAAAAAATAGATTTTAAAGTGAGTTTGAGATTTTTGTGAATTTTAACCTATTTTATATTATAATTAGTGCTTGTGAATGTGCAAATAAGTATGTTTGGGTTTTTCTCGATGGTTTGGCTTTTGTACGCCGACGTCGAGGGTTTTTGGGTTGATTTGTGAAAGCAACCATAGGATTTGACCTATGTGGGATTCGTGTGTCGTTTTGGTCATGAGTCGGATTTTAATGCGATACGGTGCGTTATGATATGTAGGTACCCCATGTGGACTTCAAGACGACAAGCAAGCGCGTGGCGACGTCGGCACCGGCGAGTGAAGACCAGGTGAGTAGATTTATATCTACGGGGAGAAGTCGGGTGGATGGCGTATAGCACCCCCGCAGTTCGTGGTGATGTATACGAATACGTATACACACATATATTGAATAAAGATGGATATTTGGTGTGATTGGATTAGTGTAGTGTTGCGAGACCCTAGAGTAGTGGTTGCACCACTCATACACACACACACACACACACACCCATACTTGCATACATTCGTCTTTCATAAGTGCTTAGATAGGAATATATATATTTATGTGTTCACATGGGTATGGGACTATGTGTTCACATACTGGATTTGAGGATAGTATTTGGGATGTGAGGCGAGTCGATGAGATTTGATTTGAGACCATGAGATCGGTGATTTGGCGGAATTCGTATTTGAGATACGTCATGATATTATAGCGGGTCTTTGGACAATGATACCGTGTGAATAGTGATATAAATAAAATGGTCGACATGTGATCGTGATATGAGATATGATATGCTAGGATGTTGATAATAGGCCGTATTGGGCGATGTATACTTCTCTATGATGATATGTGCTGGTGATATCGGTTTGTACGAGACTGTCGATCAGTAGTCAGATCATGATTATATTGATGATATTAGTATTGTACAAGACATAGATCAGTACCCGGATTATGATCTTTGATAAAGAAGATACCAGATGAATCATATGATGAATGTGATATTGACCCGTACCCAGAATTGGAATGCCGTACGACGGATTTACATATGAGCTATATATTGATGTTTGATCCGCACTCTTGACTTGGGGATATCTGATTATAGATATGGTATCGAATGTGACATTATCGAGGCGGGATCACCGACTAATATATATATATATATATATATATATATATATATATATATATTATATATATATATATATATATATATCGACTCAGATGTTAGGCGGTTTCCTTACCTTTAGTTTAGCTTGTTAGCTCGGCCGTATAGTTTAGTGTAGTTGTTAGACTAGGTTTATATTAAATGTAGATTTGTTATCGTTGTGTTTAGTATTTAGCTCCCGCTCATTATTGTTGTTGCTCCGCATCGCATATTTATTGTGATTCATATTCCACTATTGATATCATGTTGTTAGGACACCAGCACCATTACCGATGATGCGTATGTACCACGTACACTTACTTGCCGGCTCACACACATCTTCATCGGTAATTGCCATGTCTCGTACACTTAGAGAATATTATTGCTTGACTTAGCTTGTTAGATAGTAGTTTTGACACGATATTAGTGTACTTGCTTTATATGCCAGTTTAGACATTGTAGTTATTACTTTTCACTTCATGCATATTGTTATTCATTGTTATGCCGCATTCATGGATTCTCATGCATAGATTCACTATTTTACGTGCTATTGAGGTTTTGCATTCGGATTTCCATGAGATTTTCTGGATTTGGGGGAAAACCGCAAAACTTATAGAAACTTCTTCTCTCTCTTTTTAAATGAAAAGCGCGGTTTTCCCATGATGTATGAGTCGTCCACCATGAGTTTGCTGATGGATTTCGAGACCCGATTCGAGGAGACGGATGAACCGTTTCGGGTACATGGTGGACCCGGTAAGGTACCCCGGGGCAAGAAGCGCGTGGTGATGACGATGTGAGCCTGGCAGGGGAGCACTACCTACCGGTGATTTTACCCAACGCGTCGGATATCCGGAGGATACCGTCGTGGTCTTGAGATGGATATTAGGGGCCGGTCTGGACTGACGACGCCCTAGATAGTGAGATTGAGACATACAAAGATATTTGAGATATTGAGGTACAGAGATTGCGACACAGAGATATCAAGATATTTGGATACTTGTTCTGTATCGATGCTAGACATTGTTTATGATGATTTCATTATGATACCTCATTTTAAATATACAAAAATCTCACTAAGTTATGAAAGCAGTTTCTTCAGTTTCATGTATTCTGTTTTCATGCATTCATGCCGCATCCATATGATATATTACTACCTGAGACACTGACACGGGCACATGGGATTACACTTGGGTTAGATATTTACCCTAGCCATTGTTATAGGCTGCAGGTTTTATATTTGAGGACTATATATTATGATCGTATGACCTAGGATTGCGTCATACATGTGATTCATGTTCGTAGATGCATTCTATTCACGAGTTGGCAACTCACCCCCGTTGTGCCACAGTTCTTGCAGGTTTCGCCGTACAGGTTTCATTATGGCTTTGCTGGAACTGCTTCTTTTCGGGTGACTTGCTAGTAGGTGGGTTTATTTGTATCGTACCCATCATTATACCTTGTATATTATTAATATTCTGTTGTATCTAGAAGTTCTATCAACCAAACATGTATTTATTTTAGAGATAGAGACCAGTAATGTTTATTCTTTTGACCTTAGAGTCGCGCGTTGTATTTCTATGGATTTTCTTGCTGTTTTGAGTTTCCTTTTGAGTTTTGATCCCCGCCCTTGGCGTTGTATATTATATTGCTTGTGTGGTTGTGACCGTCAATTGACGAAGAGCTAACTCCCGCTTGGGGATGCCTTTTTATTGATTTCGTATACTATTCATGTTGTATCCCATTTAGGGGCCAGTATTTACAAAGGAGACTCTGCCGAAATTTTCAGAAAATACTTGATGTTTTCTTTAAAACGCATAATTCGGCTTATGCTATTAAAACTACTTGCTTTTAGTTGGTTTTCCTTCACTCCACTACTTTTCTTGGTTTGGGTTTCTGGGTTTTCGGCTTACTTAGATTACGTACGCCTCGAGACGTTTCGTAGTTTAAGTGCCGGTCATATTCCATACTTTCGGGACGTGACACCCTCGGTGGAGGGACGGTATGTTGGAAAAGTTTCAAGCTAGATACCGTGATATACTAGACGATAAAGGCTAGATGCATCGCTACCAACGATGCTACCAAAGTGGATGTCTGGATAATTCTTGTTCATGAGATGAACATGGTTCCTACCATTGAGCGTCCAATAATTGTTATTGAGACAACAATGGAGTTGTGGCTTTAGCCTGGGAACACCGGTCCCATCAGCGATTCAGACATATTCTGAGGACAGTATCACCTAATCAGGGAGATGGTTGATCTCCAAGGGATCGAGGTTAGGAGAGTTGACGCGAAAGATAACATGGCGGATCCACTCACAGAGTCTTTTCCCTAGAGAGACTTTTATGGGGCGTTGGGTATGAGATACTACAACAAATGGCCTTAGTGCAAGTGGGAGATTGTTAGTTATATGTATGCCCTAGAGGCCATTATTATACATGTGATGTATATTATAGTGGATGCTTAGACATATATAGGGAGGAATTTCTTGCTCGACAAGATAGTATGCTATCTGGTTGCTCTTTATCTTAACATGTACACTGACTGTCTCTCTATTACATGTTGATAAAGCCCTTAGGATGAGTACTTGACTACCAGGATTATGATGCAGATCATACTAGTAGGGCAGAGGTAGTTGGTAAGTACATCCTTCAATTGTTCCTAGTCGTGGGATTATCGAGACGGGGCATCGATATTCCAGAGTAGACTAGCGTATCCGCTTCTCGCCCCATGTGATGGGTGATGGATGATCCCATATCCATTGGTTTTTGACATCAGAGAAGGTATACGGGTGCTCAGTGGAGACTGGGTACACTGGACGGACTAGCCGAGAGCACCTAGATGGTATTATACCTATCATCAGATAGCAGTTCTCTGGTGACACTGGTACAGGTTAGTCTGTCGACCCGAGATCGTCATAGAGTCTTGTGTGATTCCCACTGTGCTTTGATTTCCACCTTACCACGTTCAAGAGATCGTACAAAACGGTGGTTTTTGGGTACAGTCCCGAGTCACATAGAGGCAATGAGTGATAGGAGGGGATTCGTCTCTCCCGGTATTGGGGGTTGATGTTGCGCTATGCTCGATTGGCCATAACAAAAAATCCCTGGCCAAGGTTGCTGAGACCTACTGGTAAGTGTTATTTCTCGAACCGTTATAGACCTTGCATCGGCATGACTTATCAGGCTATTGGGGTCTGACGTTATATCACCCCCAGGCTGAGATATGCGACATATCTGATGAAGAGACCGGACTGTACGGTAGTGTTACTGATTGGATTCGCAGGAGTATGAGCAGGCTTGCTTGTTGATCTTCTGATCGCTCAATACCCGGGCGGCCGTTACGTTTAGCAGACCGCTTGCGGCTTGTGGGTGACTAATATGATCACCACCTACTGTCAGCGTATTGACGAGTCCTTTGAGTCCTACACAGAGATTTCCTGTCTCAAGCGAAACGAAGTAAGAGCACATATGTGATATGTGCGGGACCGAGATTAATACGAGTATATGGTACCGTATTCTATTCTCTCGATATGTGATATCGGTCGGTTATATGTGATATAACCGGGTTGTCGAATCAAGTGTTGATTCGACAGGTTGATACATTTGATATTAATCGGTTGTATGTGATATAGCCGGATTATTAAATCAAGTGTTGATTTAATAATTTAATGTATAATTATATATTTGATATATTAACTTACATTAACTAATATTAGCTCACTTAAGATTTCTTTTTCTCACTTGTGTACACTTAGTATATATGTGGTATATATTAATATACATTATTTTGTGTCAGATGCCACAAGCTACATGGGTGTATGAGACTCACACCATGCTTATAATAATGATGGGTTTTATTTATTTAGAGTAAATCAAATTAGTTGGAAATTAGTCACATGGTTGAAGTTTGTAGAAGCTTGTGGAACCATTGACCAAGTCCACTAATTTTGTTTTACTTGTAGATATTTATTAACCTAACCATTATTGTTAGCCATGGTTTATTCTCTACATGAGTTAGTATATGATACTAACTCACCCATGGTTGCTATTCTCACCTCATGAGTTTCATTCTCTTCTCTCTTCATCTTCTTCTTCATCAAAAGCTTAGATCTCTAAGTTTATGGGAGATGAAGAAAAATAGTGAGAAAATTATTTCTAAAGTGAGCAAAATTCCTACTTCATCAACCTCTTTTCTACTAGCCATTTAGATTGGGTTGTTTCTTCACTATTTCATCACTTAGTGAAGAGGTAGCTTGAGTTAGTGTCTCCTCGACATAGATCATCTTCGGCCTCGAAGTCTTCAAGCAAGCTTGATCATTTCACCTTGTGGAGCCTCACTAGAGTCCGGGAGATCACTACTTGGAGCGAAGGGACTACTACACGGAGCTATTGAAGTGAAGGACCGGTCTACAAAGGTTGTATTCCTCGTTCATTTAGATGTAAAGATGTTTACATGCTTGTTCGTCGAATTCTCTAGTTTATATTCTAGCGTTAAGGTTCTTTAGCGCGGCAATTTTTTGAAAACGGCATGGTCGATGCCTCCCGAAACCCAACGGCCGCCTAGGGAACCCAGCAGGAATAGTTTCTAGAAGATGGCCACCTCATTATTAGATTTTCTTTTTAGAAAATCATTTTGGAAATGAGGTGGAGGGTGAGTTGTCATGAGCATGGGCTTGGCATGTAGAGAGGCATGGCACACATTTGTTTATTGTAAAATGAGGAGATATTTTCATGGTTGAAAATTATAGTAGCGATTCTTTGCATGCCATCCATTCATTCTTTCTTCACTTGATGATTCTCACACTCTTGAGAGACTTAGCCATTTTTCTTCCATGGTTGCTCATGCCATTTTGTATTCCTCGCCTTATTCTTCATCTTCTTGAGTTGCTCTTTTGAGCTTGAGTGATGAGAGAAAAACAATAGTGAGATAATACTACACCTCCACTCTCCATTGCTAGCAACCTTGGAGCGTCGGTTGGCTCATTTGGCAAGGCTGAAGCTTGCGTCGTTTCCCTCGGGTGGATCATCGTAGATGGAGGAAGACCGGCAACCAAATTTGATCTGCGACCGCTAGGAGCTTGGGATGATGGTTGAAGACCCGAAGGACTTGGTTCATTCGGTATAACCATCCAACTCCTCTTTATATGCTTGCTAGTATAGGGTTCAGGGTAGATCCGGGCATCGGGTTGTGGTAGCGCCAGTTTAGAAAAAATTTGTTCCGCATTTGGTCACGGTTTGATGGCCGATGCGCTGTCGTAACCCAACATCTTTAAAGTCGTGGTAGGGTAGTAATCAAAGTATAGTGGGAACACACACAAGACATTATGGCGATCTCAGGTTAAGGGACTATCCTGTACTACCGTCACCAGAGAACTGCTATCTGACAATATGAATAATACAATCTAGGAGTTCTCGGCGAGTCTGTTCAGTATACTCATTCGCTAATGAGCGCATGTATACAATCTTGGTGTCAAACACCAATAGCTGTGGGACCCGCCATCGCCCCTGTCGGGGTCAAGAAACGTATACACTAGTCTATTCTCGAATACTCCCACGACTAGGAACATTTAAGGATGTGCTTATGGACTACTTATGCCCCACTAGTATGATCTCTATCATAATTCTCGTAGTCAAGCAAAAATCCTATGGGCTTTATCAACATGTATTAGTGATACGTAATAGCAAGTAAAACATATACACATGATGATAAAGACAAATCAGATAGTATACTATTATGTCGAGCAAGAATGTTCTATCCATATAGGTCTTATACAATTACAATAATTACCTTCAAGGCACCTATATCCAATATATATAAACTTTAATATATATTTCATAATGTTATTGGTAATCGATCTATAATATATGGATTTTCATTTCTTATAATTATCCATATCTATATTTCTATCCGCTGACGACCACATGATACGAATATGGTAATATCTGCATCCGATCAGTATTCGATCGATGAGAACGTATACAAAATAATGGTGAAAGTGTTGAATGGAATTTTTCAAAATACATTTGAACCTCATCTAATTTTGCATGCATGTTGCAAAGTAATAAAGGACGGGTTGATTGCAATTTTCAAAAGATATCAAAGAGTTAATCTAATTTTCCATCCACATATGTCCAAGGTGCAGGGATGTAGACAGATCGGATACGGATTGGATATATGCATTACCATATCCGTATCCAGCACCTATTTACGGATGCGAATGCAGATATGGATAGTTGTCAGTAACAAAATTTTACCATCTGTATCCGCTACAAATCGAATACGGATACAGATCGGATTTTATAAAAATCATATCCATTAAAATCGGATACAAATACTATTCGGATAAATAAAAAAAGTCATGATTCTGTAACGATACGCCAACGCCCCGGCCAACTTTCCGTGGCCAAATGCGGAACAAAAACTTTTCAAACTGGCGCTAGCGTAACCCTAAAACCCGGATCGTGCCATTAATCCTATAATAGTTTTATAGAAAAGAGTTTAGAGAGGTTATACCGATCGATCCGTGTCCTTCGGTCTTCAACCTCTTCCCAAGCTCCTCGCGGCTGTCCCGATGTAATTCGCTCTCCGGTCACCCTTCGTCGAAGAAGATCCACGTCGAGGGTTTTTTATACGGGCTCCCGCTTCAAAACCGAAGCAACTCGAACAACCAGTTTGCTAACCTAGGTGCCCAAGATGAAGTAGAGTTAGTGTGTGAATACTTTATCTCAATACACTCAATGATTCTCAATACATGAGATGGAATGAGTGGAGGTTGAAGAAGAAGCCAAGTAAAGAAGAAGTTGTGAGCATAAGTTATGGCCATGATAAAAAGCAAGCCAAGAAAAAGTTCTGCTCCTTTTTTTCTTGAGTTGAAATTGTGTGTGACATTTTGTGAGAAAGTGAATAAAAACCCTAGCCCAAAGAATATCACACACAACCCCACTCCATGAGTCATCAAGTGCACATGTGCCACCATCAATGCACACTAGACCCAACACAATGAGTCACCAAGTGAGCACATGCACCATGAATGCCCTAGGTCAAGACTTGAACTCATTATTTCCACTTAATAAACATTAATCCAAATGTTTAAAACAATAAATAGAATGGCATCTTCTAAATTAAACTCATATCGAATTACAAGAATACCTCTCATTTGTATATACATACCCGCATCCGTATTCCGATTGAATACGAATACAACGAGACGAAAGTAATCCAACAATCTAATACTAGGATCCGGCTTAAACCAAAGCCCACTAGTATGATCCGTCCGATCATGATCCGTGCACAAGTGCACGTATATGATCGAACCCTGCCATAAAACCATACGGCCTCTACAACGTTTCGCCCGAACTAGGGAAACCCTCTGTGTGGGACTCTAAAGACTCGTCAATACGCTGGCAGTGGGTTTAACCACAAGCACGTCAGTGGCACTAGCTGTACGTAACGGCTACCCAGGTATTGAGCGAAAGGGAGGCCGACGAATGAACTCATCCTGAAACCCTACTGAGCCTGACAGTGACAATATCCGTACAGTCCGGTCCGTTCGTCTATGAGTATCGCATATCGGGCCTAGGGAGATGGTAAACGTCAGACCCTCAATAGCGGTATAAGTCGTGTCGGAGTGTAGCCCAGAACACCCTGAGAAACTACTGGAAAACCTACCAGTAAATCTCACTTGCCTTGGCCAAGGACTTTGTGTAATAGCTCTCCAGACATAGCAAGATATCAACCCCCAATACCGGGAGAGACGAATCCCATGACGATCCGCTCACTACCTCCATGTGGCTCGGGATTGTACCCAACTAAAACCTGTTTGCACGACTCCTTTGAGCCGTAGTAGGGTAGTAATCAAAGCACAGTGGGAACTCACACGAGACAAATGACGATCTCGGGTCGATAGACTAACCTGTACACATGTCACCAGGGAACTGCTATCTGACGATAGGTATAATACCAACTAGCATGTTCCCGGCGAGTTCGTCCGGTGTACTCATAACCCAATGAGCACCTGTATACATCTTAGGTGAACCAACTGACACCAATGGCTTGTGAGATCGGCCACCGCCCCACGTCGGGGTCTCGATCTGTATACACTAGTCTACTCTGGAGTATCGATGCCCTGTCTCGAAACTCCCACGACTAGGGACACTTTAAGGATGTGCTTATAGAATCCAGCTCCCACGTATATGATCGCCATCATACTGCTGGCAATCAAGCAAGAATCCTATGGGCTCTATCAACATGTAATAGTGATTTGTAATGTCACCTGAAGCATGTACACGATGATAAATACAAACCAGATAGCATACTATCATCTCGAGTAAGACTGTCCTACAGGTATAGGTCCTCCCTCAATCATTGCAATCACGTGCCTGCGATCCAATAATTGACTTTGAGGGCACTATAGCCAACAATCTCCCACTTGCACTTAAGGCTAATTATTGCGGTGTCGCATACTCACAGCCCGTGTGATACCGAACACCCAACTCCTCTACTAATCAGTTTCACAAAGCTCGTTTGTAAAACTATTGCGTTCGAGAAATAGCCTCAGCGAGTAGATCCGCCCTGATGTTTCTTTCTATGTCTCTCTTTATCTCAAGTTCGCGGAGAAAGCTATCTCCCGAATTGAGCAATACTTGTCTTAGAATATCTCTGGATATCTGATTAGACCTAGTTCACAAATGAACTCCAAATCCAGCAAACTTTTTAGACTGTATCGTCAACTGAATTTAATCAGTATCCTGCGCCACGCCTCCCTCAGAATCCGCTTGGACCGCCTGTCCAAACTACTGCCCCTCGTCAGAGGGAAAACTATAACTCTGACAGTCACTCTGTCATCTAAGTCACCTTGGAAGCCTGGAACGACAACCGTCTCCCAAAGGAGGCGGCCGTTATCAAATCCCTAGAACATCCACTTATGTTCTAAAACTACTTCCGAACGTTTCTCCAGGATTGGATTAATATCAACTTATTGCAGCTAGTGCAAAAACAACATCTGGTGTGGTACTTAACATCTCATGATTGACTCAATTGCCTAAGCAAGTGATATGCTAATCATGCATATCCCTCTCCACTTTAGTCTGTATGACACCTTTAGAGAGGGTGACCCTATCACCTGCAGGTACACTACTGTGCTAAGAGTCGTCCATTCTAAAATACCTTTAGAATACTGTCTAAGTACCCATATTGGGACACTACCCAAATCTAAATCTAAAACCATAGATTTAGTAACCAGAATGCCTGATATAATATCCATATCCTATGTGGAGAAACCACTGTGTGACAACCACAGTATAACCGATTGTAGGATAGGAATTTTACTTCCTATAAAGTGCATGTCATCCATATACCAGGACATCACACCCTACTATCATCTTAACAGATCCATCTCCTATTCTGATGAAGTCAAAGCCTATGACTGTCATATCAAAAATATATGATCTATCTCCGCTATATTTTCTTTAGTCTATAAATAGACATAAGCTACTTGTCCACTATGCTTCCGCTACTCCCACTGACCACAATAACCCTCTGGCAGAGTCATCCACATGCACTTCTAAAGCTAGTTTAGAACGATGTTATACTCATCCTCCTGCCGGGTCTCATAGTCTAGAACAGTAGTAGTGTCAAGTTTGGGTAAACAAGAACCTCCATGTCACCGTCTTTGAGAATACCGAAGTACCTCTCGGACGCCTGAGGTTACCTACCATATCTGCGGAGTGGCTAATGGAATGTCAAACCTGATTGAATCTTTAGGTTCTTATTAAATTTTCAGTAATCGTCTGTGGTTCTGGAATATCTTCCAGTTCTACCATACCCCCACTACTGTTTTCTGAAAAAGTCCATTTTACTAAAACTGTGGCAAGTTAAGAACAATATCACTATTGATCTTCCAGATGGTAGAAAGTTAACCCTCGTCATAGCCTGGGAAAACCCACAAACCGCCATTACAGAAATGTGCCTTGAGTTATCCAGAGTCTGGTTTTAAGCATAAGCCGGACAACTCCATATACCTTAACATCGTTAAGATATGATCCATTCTATATTCAATATAGAAACAGAGGCACTGATTTAATTGGAACCAGATTCAAATCATGCAGCTGTCTCCAGTGCATGTCAACTAAATGGAGAGAGGCCGATCATCATTAAGCAACTTAGGAGTGCATCCAGATATGAGTAACCTGAAAGAGAAACAAGTTTCTCAAAACCATTATTATCAATTGAATACCAAACACAAGTATCTACATCTTCGATCACCTTAAAGAATGCTGATACTTGCAACACATGGTTCTCTACTTTATTCTTGTACCTATAACTTCTCAAAACTTGGACCTTGTATTTCTACGAAACACTTGTCTAAAAACTATAGAAGTCATAAGTAAACAGAATATAGTACGAGGACCAACCCCTCTGTCCTAATGGACACTGGACAACATACAATACTTTGTATAAGTCCCCTGAGTTGAATAACTCAAACCCTGTCCATCGTGGGTTGAAAACTGTACTATGGTTAAGAAGAATTGCACCGCTGTTTAATGCTCCTTACCTAACCATCAACTGATATAGGTAAATGTCATGGACATAATTTCAAAAAGTTATATCTCACTTTATAAAATAAACGTATAGATATATCAGTTTGAAATTGGTGCATAACAACGGATATTCAAAACCAAATATTTGCCATCCGGCAAAAACCCAGGCGATTTCCTCAAATATCACCAATTACAACGAATCCCGATATAATGAGGATGATCACCTAATTCCCAATAACTTACTCCCACTCATCATCTGTAAAACCATACATATGTGAGAATCTAACCTGGTAAATACATAATCTGGAGTAAGGATCTAATTGGGAAATCGGTTTTCAACTAATAATGCACAGAGGAACTGAAACATGAAAATGTTTCGAAGGGGTATCCGGGTATTCCTAGTAATGCCTCTTCTATTATCCAGGTTCATGACTGTAACCGTATATTTCCTTGCCATCTCTCCAAATCCCTTTATTTGTTTTTACTCATTACCTTCTGTACACCACCCTTAGGCTAAATGGTTTTCTTCCTTTCCTACCGTTCAGCACCAGCCTATGGTTAGGAAGAAGACTATCCAATAAGCGTAATAGGTGTACTCTCCTAATCCTAGGAGTACTCGCAACTTGAGAGAAGGTAAAGATAAAAGACAAATGAATAAACCTTATTCTATTTCTCCTGAACCAGAATCCATCCTCGAACTGGAACAAGTTCCTTCGAGTTCGTATATAACCATACGATGGATTTATCCAATAACTGTGGATATTCGTAGTGATACGGGGTGTTCTAAAGAAATACAAAGGTTAAATAGGAGTGGCGATGATATACACGGTTTGGTCGTGAATAATAGCAGTTGCAATTTTCTTTGCCCTCTTTCTAATCCCTTTATTTGTCTTTACTTATCACCTTCTGTACACCTCACTTAGGCTAATTGGTATTCTTCATTCCCTACCTTTCGGCACATGCCTATGGTTTGAAAGAAGACTATCCAATAAGCGCAATAGGTGTACCCTCCTAATCATAGGAGTACTCGCAACCTGAGAGAAAGCAAAAGGAAAAGACAACTGAATAGTCCTATTCATTTTCTCCAGAACCGGAAACCATCCTCGAATCTGAAACAAGTTTCTTCGAGTTCGTATGTAACTTTACGATGGTCATATCCAATGAAAATAGGATCTTCGTAGTGATACAGAGTGTTCCGGAGAAAAGCAAAGGGTAAAAGAAGGAGTGGCAATGATGTATGCAACTCAGACAATCCAAAAGCCAGTGTTTTAAGAAAGTTCGGTTAACTTGGTCACTGAGTCATAGTCTAGGGTCGGGCCATGGTCGCTGCCAAAGAGAGAGAGAAAAGAAACACTCTGCGTACACTCTAACCTAGATCAGAATGGTTAATCACTTTATCTAATCAGGATGTCTCCCACTGTAAGCTCAAATTCTCCTCCAAACCTGAAAGAAGAATTAGTCGGGATCACCCGAGGAGTAAACCAACTCATCAGTGGGTATCGGGATCCAACTATCATCGCATGATAACCTGATGGAATCCATTCACGTTATCACACTCCAGAAGGTATGTGCATGCCTGGTAAGTTTCCTGTATGTTTGAAACTCCCGATGTGATTTTTACCCTATGCTCTTATGACCTTGACGAAGGTCAACAAATCATAAGTCACATGTCAAGTTCTACCCGTCATTGTCCAGGTTAATTTGAACCCACCCGTACATACCCTTGACGAAGATCAATAAAGTAGTACGACTGTCCCAAACCAACGCATCTATCTATGCAACAGAAAGGTAACAAGCAGCTACCATACACTATGCCATGACGAAGGTCAACAAACATAGCATGAATACTAAGTGCTACCCGTCTGAAATGACGGAGGGCTACGAATGGTTTTTGGCGAAAAACTTTTAACGTAATGAACTTGATATCGTTGAAGGAACCGTATAGATTTTTACAAATATATAGTGGCGAAAATCTTTGCTAAAGAGGTCACTCCCGGTGAAGGGATCTCGGCTCTTTCCTCGTAGAATGAGGTGCTGGATATTCATAACCGAATACCGCTATGCATAGCAAAAAGTAATCGACTATAGTGAAGTTATTACCCTAACGCAAACCTCTGCCCAAGGGGTCACTCCCGATGAAGGGATATCGGCCCTTGCCTCGTAGAATGAGGTGCTGGATATTCATAATCGAATACCTCTGTGCAAAACAAAAGAGAACGTCCTTGCAATAACAGCTTTTTGAAAAATGTTCCAACAACATCGAATAGGTCTGTATTCCTTGCATTGATTAGAATCAAGGCAGTCCTATCAATTAATCACACCATAAAGAACGAAAATATAATGTACGTATATGCCATCCGCATTTGCCACTGGGTCCCGTCATCACCCGTTAGGTTACTTAACTAACGACAGAGCGGGGACTAGACTAGCGCGGGTGTAAAACATATACAACATCAACTAGTATATATATCAATATATAATAATCACTCCAGGCGTGATAAATGCAACATCACAAAAAAGTAATAAGCATCACAGAACAATACAGATAATCTGGGAGCCCCAGTTTTCCTTTGAGCCGCAACTGAAACCTGACGTTCCCTTGGTCATGTGGATAGCCTGTGCAATGAAAACCTAGACCCCTACGAGTGCAGCAAGTTACCCGCCAAAACCAGAAGTGAGGCAGCCCCCTTCAGTAAAGTGAATGGACCACCCAGCACTTCACGGAATCCGGTAACTTGAGCACCCCTCCTTGGGTCAACCTGTACCCCCTATGAGTGTAGCGAATAGCCTGCCAATTCTGGAGTGAAGCCCCCTCCTTCTCAACGCCATAAGATGCAGACCCGTTGCCCTCCAGAACCCGGCTATCCGTGCACTCCATCGCGGGGTAATCCTAGTACAGAAAAGGAAATAAGTACAACGGTAACATCGACCTCAACCCGGTCGTGACCCAAAAGAATAATATACAAACAGGCAGTGACGGTAGTCCACATGTCAGACGCTCGCCCCGCGATATCAAATGTACAAATAAATCCAAACTGTACTAATATTGCATGCAAGCTATCCACCATGATGAATCCGCAACAAACACAGCACAGCACGGAAAGTCAACGTGAATGTCACGTTCGCAAACCCGTCTAAAAGAGCTATAGCAATTAGACAAGTTGTACCGCTCGAATGACATTCACGGTCGCAGATAATAATGTATGTACTGCAAACTTTAAACAATGTTAGAAAATATCGACTTCGAATTAACCCCGAATAGCCCCAAACAACTAGATAAAACCATATCCAAACTGGGCTAAACAAACAATACCACTGAACCAACATTCCAGAGACTAAAGCACACTACAAAATTCAAGTCCATAGCCCAAATTCTGGCTGGCCTTCTCGGATTTTTGGCCAATGTGGCCGGTCCAAATTTTGAATCAGGGGCTCATATTTGGTGTGTGTTCTAGTAGTCACTTGAGTAGTCTTCTGCTGTTGTTTAAATAATTTTTGAAGACACTTTTTAAATCGACAGAAACTGCAATGTATTGGGTATTGTTTTGGATTTGTTTCGGTTTCGATACTTTAACATTGTCTAAATCAACTAGTATGCAGTTAATGGTTTGGCTCTGATACCATGTAAGGATACGACAGTGCCCCGGCCAACTTTCCGTGGCCAAATGCGGAACAAAAACTTTTCAAACTGGCGCTAACGTAACCCTAAAACCCGGATCGTGCCATTAACCCTATAATAGTTATACAGAAAAGAGTTTAGAGAGCTTATACCGATCGATCCGTGTCCTTCAGTCTTCAACCTCTTCCCAAGCTCCTCGCGGCTGTCCCGATGTAATTCGCTCTCCGGTCTCCCTTCGTCGAAGAAGATCCACGTCGAGGGTTCTTTATACGGGCTCCCGCTTCAAAACAGAAGCAACTCGGACAACAAGTTTGCTAACCTAGGTGCCCAGGATGAAGTAGAGATAGTGTATGAATACTTTATCTCAATACACTCAATGATTCTCAACACATGAGTGTTAGTTATATGTATGCCCTAGAGGCCATTACTGTACATAGGATGTATATTGTAGTGGATGCTGGGACATATATAGGGAGGACTTTCTTGCTCGACATGATAGTATGCTATCTGGTTGCTCTTTACCTTAACGTGTATACTGCTTGTCTCTCTGTTACATGTTGGTAAAGCCCTTAGGATGTGTACTTGACTACCTGGACTATGATGCAGATCATACTAGTGGGGACAGATAGTCTATAAATACATCCTTCAAAGTCCCTAGTCGTGGGTATATCGAGACGGGGCATCAATATACCAGAGTAGACTAGCGTATACCTTCTCGACCCATACAGATGGGCGATGGATGATCCCATATCCATTGGTGTTTGACATCAGAGATGATATACGGGTGCTCAGTGGAGACTGGGTACACTGGACGGACTCGCCGAGAACTCCCAGATGGTATTATACCTTACGTCAGATGGCAGTTCTCTGGTGACACTGGTACAGAGTAGTCTGTTGACCCGAGATCGTCATAGAGTCTTGTGTGGTTCCCACTGTGCTTTGATTTCCATCTTACCACGTCCAAGAGGGCGTGCAAAACGGTGGTTTTTGGGTACAGTCCCGAGTCACATGGAGGCAATGAGCGATAGGAGGGGATTCGTCTCTCCCGGTATAGGGAGTTGATGTTGCGCTGTGTTCGATTGGCTATAACCAGAAATCCCTGGCCAGGGTTGCTAAGATTTACTGGTAAGTGTTACCAGTAGTTTCTCGAACTGTTATAGACCTCACATCGACACGACTTATCGAGCTATTGGGGTCTGACGTTTACCACCCCTAGGCGAGATATGCGACATATCAGACGAACAGACCGGACTGTACGGTAAGTGTTACTGGTTGGATTCACTGGAGTGTGAGCGGGCTTGCTCGTCGATCTTCTGATCGCTCAATACCCGGGTGGCCGTTACGTTTAGCAGACCGCTTGCGGCTTGTGGGTGCTTGATATGATCATCACCTGCTGCCGGCGTATTGACGAGTCTTTAGAGTCCTACACAGAGGTTTCCTGGCTCAAGCGAAACGAAATAGGAGCGCATATGAGATATGTGCGGGACCGAGAATGATACTAGTATGTGATACTGTATTCAATTCTCGCGATATGTAACATTGATCGGTTATATGCGTTATAGCCGGGTTATCGGATCAAGTGTTGATTCGATAAGTTGTTACTATTGATATTAGTCGGTTATATGCGATATGACCGGGTCGTTAAATCAAGTGTTGATTTAATGATTTAATGTATAATTATATATTTGATATATCACTTTACATCAACTAATATAGGTTCACTTAAATGGATTTTCTCACTAGAAGTTCACAAGTTGTATATGTGATATACTTTTGTGCACTTGATTGTATCATGTATGATGATACATGTTAACTTGGTTAAGTGTAAAGATTAAACTATGGTTAAGTTAATGATTAGGGTTTTGTTTTCTTTCTTATTTATTTATTTTTTTATTTTGGAAAGAATAAAGAGAAAATGGTGGCTTTCTTTGTTTGTAGTTGAATCTTCATGAAGGTTTGACTTTGTAACCATTTTGTCTTCATGCTTAACCCTAACCATTTAAACAAACCATGGTCTATTCTCTACACTTAACTAGGGTTAGGATATGATAAGTATTCATATTATTTTCTATTTTGAAGAGACTTATGATATTCTTTCTTCTTCTTCTTCATCTTCTTCAATGAAGAAAGCTTGACTTCATCAATGGTGAATTGATGAAATGAGTGAGAAATCCAATTCTAAAGTGAACCCACTTCCTATTTCTTCATCCTCTACCTCTTGCCAAGTAGTATAGGGTGTTTCCTTCACAAGTTTTCATGGCTTGGTGAAGGTGGAGCTTGATCTAGTGATGCCTCGACGTAGATCATCTTCGGCATCGTCGTCGATGACCTAGCCCGCTTTTTCTCCGATGAAGCCGATGCAAGAGTCATGGTTCGATTTGGACAGCGGAGAGGACTTCATCATGGAGCTATGGAGGTGGAGAAACGGATCTACAAAGGTTGTATTTCCGTTCTTATAGTTAAGTTGTTAACTATTCGCATTTGTTTCGCCTAAAATTCTAGTTAACGATCTAGTCTAGGGTTTCTCGGCACCGTAAAATTTGAAATTGGCATGGTTGATGCCTTGTGAATCCTCATTAGTGTGCCTAGAAACCCTACAATGAGATGGAATAAGTGGAGGTTGAAGAAGAAGCCAAGTGAAGAAGAAGTTGTGAGCACAAGTTTTGGCCATGATAAAAAGCAAGCCAAGAAAAAGTTCTGCTCCTCTTTTTCTTGAGTTGAAATTGTGTGTGATATTTTGTGAGCAAGTGAATAAAAACCCTAGTCCAAAGAATATCACACACAACCCTACTCCATGAGTCATCAAGTGCACATGTGCCACCATTAATGCACACTAAACCCAACACCATGAGTCATCAAGTGAGCACATGCACCATGAATGCCCTAGGTCAAGACTTGCACTCACAATTTCCACTTAATAAACTTTAATCCAAATGTTTAAAACAATAAATAGAATGGCATCTTCTAAAGTAAACTCGTAACGAATTACAAGAATACCCATCATCTGTATATACATACCTACATCCGTATTCCAATTGAATACGAATATAACGAAACGAAAGTAATCCAACAATCTAATACTAGGATCTGGCTTAAACCAAAGACCACTAGTATGATCCGTCCGATCATGATCCGTCCACAAGTGCACATATATGATCGAACCCTTCCATAAAACCATACGGTCTCTACAACGTTTCGCCCGAACTAGGGAAACCCTCTGTGTGGGACTCTAAAGACTCGTCAATACGCTGGCAGTGGGTTTAACCACAAGCACGTCAGTGGCACTAGCTGTACATAACGGCTACCCAGGTATTGAGCGAAAGGGAGGCCGACGAGCGAACTCATCCTGAAACCCTACTGAGCCTGACAGTGACAATATCCGTACAGTCCGGTCCGTTCGTCTATGAGTATCGCATATCGGGCCTAGGGGGATGGTAAACGTCAGACCCCCAATAGCGGTATAAGTCATGTCGGAGTGTAGCCCAGAACACCCTGAGAAACTACTGGAATACCTACCAGTAAATCTCACTTTCCTTGGCTAAGGACTTTGTGTAATGGATCTCCAGACACAGCACGATATCACCCCCCAATACCGGGAGAGACAAATCCCCTGACGATCCGCTCACTGCCTCCATGTGGCTCGGGACTGTACCCAACTAAAACCTGTTTGCATGACTCCTTTGAGCCATGGTAGGGTAGTAATCAAAGCACAGTAGGAACTCACACGAGACAAATGACGATCTCATGTCGATAGACTAACCTGTACACATGTCACCAGAGAACCGTGTTAATTATATGTATGCCCTAGAGGCCATTACTGTACATGGGATGTATATTGTAGTGGATGCTTGGACATATATAAGGAGGACTTTCTTGCTCGATATGATAGTATGTTGCTCTTTATCTTAATATATACACTTATTGTCTCTCTATTACATGTTGATAAAGCCCTTAGGATGAGTACTTGAATACCAGGATTATGATGCAGATCATACTAGTGGGGATAGGGTAGTCGATAAGTACATCCTTAGATTGTTTCTAGTCGTGGGAGTATCGAGACAGGACATTGCTACTCCAGAGTAGACTAGCGTATGCGCTTCTCGACCCATGAGATGGGCGATGGATGATCCCATATCCATTGGTGTTTGACATCAGAGAAGGTATACGGGTGCTCAGTGGAGACTGGGTACGCTGAACGGACTCGCCGAGAACTCATAGATGGTATTATACCTATCGTCGGATAGCAGTTCTCTGGTGACACTAGCACTGGTTAGTCTGTAGATCCGAGATCGTCATAAAGTCTTGTGTGATTCCCACTATGCTTTGATTTCCACCATACCACGGTCAAGAGATCGTGCAAAAAGGTGATTTTTGGGTACAGTCCCGAGTCACATAGAGGCAATGAGCGATAGGAGGGGTTTCGTCTCTCTCGGTATTGGGAGTTGATGTTGCGCTATGCTCGATTGGCCATAACAGGAAATCCCTCGCCAGGATTATTGAGATTTACTGGTAAGTGTTACCAGTAGTTTCTCAAACCGTTATAGACCTTCCATCGGCATGACTTATCAGGCTATTGGGGTCTGACGTTATACCACCCCAGGCTGTGATATGCGACATATCAGACGAAGAGACCGGACTGTACGGTAGTGTTACTGATTGGATTCGCAGGAGTACGAGCAAGCTTGCTTGTTGATCTTCTGATCGCTCAATACCCGGGTGGCCATTACGTTTAGCAGACCGCTTGCTTCTTATGGGTGTTTGATATGATCATCACCTACTACCAGCGTATTGACGAGTCTTTAGAGTCCTACACAGAGATTTCCTGGTTCATGCGAAATGGAGTAGGAGCACATATGTGATATGTGCGGGACCGAAATTAATGCGTGTATGTGATACTGCATTCTATTCTCGCGATTAGTGACATCGTAGGTTATATGTGATATAGCCAAGTTATCGGATCAAGTGTTGATTCGATAAGTTGTTACATTTGATATTAGTCGGTTATATGTAATATAGCCGGATTATTAAATCAAGTATTGATTTAATAATTTAATGTATGATTATATATTTGTTATATTACATTACATTAACTAATATTAGCTCACTTAAGTATTATTTTTCTCACTTATGATACATTGATATATATGTGATATATGTTAAATGTATTGTTTAATTTTTCTCACATGTGTGCATATAGTATATATGTGATATATATTAATGTACAACTATTGTGTCATGCTTGATGCCACATGTGAAATGGGTGTATGAGACTTACACCATGCTTAATAATGTGATGGGTTTATATTTATCTAAGTTAATCAAAATTAATGGTAATTAGTCAAATGGTTGAAGCTTGTAGAAGCTTGTGGAACTATTGACCAAGTCCACTAATTTTGTTTTACTTGTAGATATTTATTAACCTAACCATTATTGATTACCCATGGTTTATTCTCTACATGAGTTAGTGTATGACACTAACTCACCCGTGGTTGCTATTCTCACCTCATGAGTTCATTGATCCCTTCATCACTTCTTCTTCTTCCTTACTAGCTTTTTCTAAGTGATGAAACCTTGTGAGAAAAATAAAACTAAAGTGAGCCCACTTCATACTTCATCATCCTCTATTATTTGCCATTTAGTTTAGGGTGTTTTCTTCACTAATCTCACCATTAGTGAAGAGGTAGCATGAGCTCGAGTCTCCTCGATGTAGATCATCTTCGGCCTCGAAGACATTAAGCAAGCTTGTTCTGTACATCTCGTGGAGCCTTTCTAGAGTCCGAGGAGTTCGCTACTTGGAGCGAAGGGACTACTACACGGAGCTATTGAAGTGAATGACCGGTCTACAAAGGTTGTATTCCTTCTTCTCTTTAGTATGTAAAGTGTTTACAATCTAGAAAACCCTATGTCTCTAGTCCGATCCTCGTTCGGGTTCTTTAGCTCTCTAGAAAATTTTGAAATGGCATGTTCAATGCCCTAGTAAACACTGTGAGAGTGCTAAGGAATCCAGCAGTGGTATCAGAGCCTTGCTAGAGCATTAGGTGTTGCGTTGGAAAAATTAAAAGTCCGATCGAACTCCGAAAACCCTAATTTTCCCCCTCTCTGGAAAATTTTCCAAAAGTTGGATTTTTCCGTGTTAAAAATATTCAGAAAATCATGTAGGTAATTCTATGGACACACCTGAAGAACGAAACCCTAACTCGTCTAAGTGACCACGGATCCACGGCTAAAACATGGTTTTGGCGGCGGATCCGCGGCACCACTTAAGAGACTTGGGTCGGGCCCTTCAGCTGTAGGACCGTGAGTACTATGGTAAGTCTCTGGTTAATTTTAACAGTGCTCAAGTGTTGAGATTTCTACGAAATTTGGGAATTCGTTGATTCAATCGAAATATTTAACGTCGCCTAGCTTTCTGTGATTGTGTTACAATATTTGGAATCCACTATAATTAGTTATGTGATAACTAATTTGAATTTTGTAAATCTAGCGGTTTAGACTCATTTGATCGGTTGCCATGTGTAGGGTTCCTAGGCATGCTAATGAAGTCTCACAAGGCATCAACCATGCCAATTTCAAATTTTACAAGTGTCGAGAAACCCTAATACGGATTCGTTGACTAGAGTTTAGGCGAAAAGTGAAACTAGTTAACATTTTAACTAAAAGAAAGAGGCTACAACCTTTGTAGATCCGGTTCTCCACTTCCTTAGCTCCACATAGACGTCCTCTCGCTGTCCATCTCGAATCCCGGACTCTTGCATCGGCTTCATCGGAGAAATGGGCGGGCTAGGTCGTCGGCTTCGATGCCGAAGAAGATCTACGTCGAGGCAACACAAGATCAAGCTCCAACTTCACCAAGTCGTGAAACTTATGAAGAAAACACCCTATGCTACTTGGCAAGAGGTAGAGGATGAAGAAATAGGAGGTGGGTTCACTTTAGAATTGGATTTCTCACTCTTTTACTCAAGATGCCATTAAAGCTAGTAAGCTTTTCTTCTTGTTCAAGAGGAAGAAGATGAAGATAGAATATGATAAGTCCTTTTAAAATAGAAAAGAAATGAATACTTATCATATCCTAACCTTGGTTAGGTGTAGAGAATAGACCATGGTTAGTGGGAATGGTTAGGGTTAAGCATGAGACAAATATGGTGGACTTGTTCAAAGCTTCATGAAGCTTCAACAAGCATCCAAAGAAAGCCACCATATTCTCCTTTATCTTTTTCAAAATAAACAAATAAATAAATAAGTAAGAAAAAGAAAACCCTAATCATTACACAACCATGGTTTAATCTTTACACATACTCAAGTTAGCATGTATCATCAAACATGATACAAACAAGTGTACACTAAAATATATCACATATACAATGTGCACATCAAGTGAGAAAATCCTTTTTAAAGTGAACCAATACTAGTTAATGCAAAGTAATATATCAAATATATAATTATACATTAAATCATTAAATCAACACTTGATTCAATGATCCGGTCATGTCGCACATAACCGACTAGTATCCAATGTATCGACTTATCGAATCAATCTTCGATTCGATAACTAGGTTATATCGCATACAACCAATCGAAACATTAATCGCGAGAATGAAATACGGTATCACATACACGCATTATTCTCGGTCCCGCACATATCTCATATGCGCTCCTATTTCGTTTCGCTTGAGCCAGGAAACCTCTGTATAAGACCCTAAAGACTCGTCAATACGCCGGCAGCAGATGATGATCATATCAAGCACCCACAAGCCGCAAGCGGTCTGCTAAACGTAAAGGCCACCCGGGTATTGAGCGATCAGAAGATCGACGAGCAAGCCCGCTCACACTCCTGTGAATCCAACCAGTAACACTTACCGTACAGTCCGGTCTGTTCGTCTGATATGTCGCATATCAAGTCTAGGGGTGGTAAACGTCAGACCCCAATAACCGATAAGTCGTGCCGATGTGAGGCTCATAACGGGTCGAGAAACTACTGGTAACACTTACCAGCAAAACTCTGATCAGCCCTGGTCAGAGACTTCCCTGTTACGGCCAATCGAGCGCAGCGCAACATCAACCCCCAATACCGGGAGAGACGAAACCCCTCCTATCGCTCATTGTCTCCATGTGACTCGGGACTGTACCCAAAAACCACCGTTTTGCACGCCCTCATGGACGTGGTAAGGTGGAGATCAAAGCACAGTGGGAATCACACAAGACTCTATGACGATCTCGGGTCTACAGACTAACCTGCACAAGTGTCACCTGAGAACTGCCATCTGACGTGAGGTATAATACCATCTGGGAGTTCTCGGCGAGTCCGTCCAGTGTACCCAGTCTCCACTGAGCACCCGTACACCATCTCTGATGTCAAACACCAATGGATATGGGATCATCCATCGCCCATCTCATGGGTCGAGAAGCGTATACGCTAGTCTACACTGATATATCGATGCCCCGTCTCGATACACCCACGACTAGGGACCTTGAAGGATGTACTTATGGACTACCATGTCCCCACTAGTATGATCTGCATCATAGTCCAGGTAGTCAAGTACACATCCTAAGGGCTTTACCAACATGTAACTTTAAGACAGTTTAAAGAGACTAGTGTACATGTTAAGATAAAGAGCAATCAGATAGCATACTATCATATCGAGCAAGAAAGTCATCTCTATATATGTCCAAGCATCCAATATAATATATATCATCTGTACAATACTGGCCTCTAGGGCATACATACAACTAACAATCTCCCACTTGCACTAGGGCCAGCTGCTGTAGTATCGCATACCGAGCATCCCGAAGAGTCTCTCAAACTGTATCTGGGGAATGGCCTTCGTGAGTGGATCCGCCGTATTGTTCTTCGTGTCAACCCTCCTGACCTCGATCTCCCGGCGATCAACTATCTCCCGGATCAGGTGATACCGCCTCAGAATATGCCTGGATCACTGATGGGACCTAGGTTCCTTGGCCAAAGCCACCGCTCCATTGTTATCACAATACAAAGGTATTGGATGCTCAATGGATGGAACCACTCCAAGTTCAGTAATGAACTTCTTGATCCAGACAGCCTCTTTAGCAGCATCGTTGGCAGCGATGTATTCAGCCTCCATCGTCGAGTCTGCCACGGTTTCCTGCTTGGAACTCTTCCAGCTAACCGCCCCTCCGTAAAGGGTAAAGACAAATCCCGACTGCGACTTAGAGTCGTCCTTATCACTCTGGAAGCTCGAATCGGTAAAGGACTCGACTTGGAGTTCTTAGTTACCATACACCAAGAGCATCTCTTTAGTCCTTCGCAAGTACTTGAGAATGCTCTTCACAGCTGTCCAGTGACTCTCTCCAGGATCAGCTTGATACCTGCTCACTACACTTAGTGAGTATGCAACATCGGGTCTGGTACATAGCATTGCATACATGATAGAGCCTACAGCCGAAGCATAGGGTATCCCTTGCATGCGAGCTCTCTCCAAATCAGTCTTGGGAGACATCTCTTTGGAGAGAGTGACTCCAGAGATCGTGGGCAAGTTCCCACGCTTGGATTCTTCCATACTAAACCTCTTTAGTATGGTGTCAATGTACTTGGATTGGGACAATCCCAATATCCGTTTGGATCTATTTCTATAGATCCTGATTCCCAATATGCAGGAGACATCACCAAGATCTTTCATTGAGAATCTTTGTGATAAGAAGAGCTTGACTGATTGCAGCATAGGAATATCATTTCCTATCAAGAGTATGTCGTCCACGTATAATACGAGGAAGATAACCTTACTCTCTGCCACCTTCTTGTAAATACAAGGTTCATCTGGGTTTTTGACGAAATCAAACTCTTTGATAACGACGTCAAAGCAGATGTTCCAACTCCGCGATGCTTGCTTTAATCCATAAATGGATTTAAGCAGCTTGCACACCTTCCCGCTGCTCCCACTGTCTACGAAGCCCTCTGGCTGAGTCATGTACACGCACTCTTCTAAATCACCGTTTAGAAAGGCGGTCTTAACATCCATTTGCCAGATTTCGTAGTCATGATATGCAGCGATGGCAAGCATGATCCGGATGGATTTAAGCATAGCCACTGGAGAAAAGGTTTCGTCATAGTCCACACCTGGTCTTTGACGAAAACCCTTTGCAACAAGTCTAGCTTTGAAAGTCTCCACTTTCCCATCTACACCAAGTTTTTTCTTGAAGATCCACTTGCTCCCAATGGGTTTTACCCCTTCAGGAGCAACTTCCAAAGTCCATACTTTGTTGGTGTACATGGATTCCATCTCGGACCGCATAGCATCCAGCCATTTCACTGAGTCCCTACTCGTGATGGCCTGCTCGAAACTAGTTGGGTCATCATCCTCCATGATGCAATCCTCGCTCCCACCATCCATGAAAAAACCGTAGTATCTCTCAGGCTGGCGAGGAACCCTACTAGATCGGCGGAGAGGCTGAGGTTCATTGGGAGCCACTGAATCTTCTGGTTCCACTAAATCTTCTGTTGTGCTTTGTTCAGCTGGAACCTCTTCCAGTTCTACCTCAGAGCCACTAATCCCTTTTGCAAGAAATTCCTTTTCTAAAAAGGTGGCATGTTGAGCAACAAATACTCTTTGTTCCTCACTGTGGTAGAAGATATACCCTCGCGAATGTTTGGGATATCCAACAAATTTACACAAAACAGACCTTGCCTCGAGTTTGTCCGGTTTTTGTCTTTTGACATAGGTCGGGCAACCCCATATCTTTATAAAATTAAGATATGGTCTCTTCCCCTCCCATATCTCATATGGTGTGGTAGGCACAGATTTGGTGGGAACCCTATTTAGTAGGTATGCTGCTGTCTCCAGCGCATATCCCCAGAAGGAAATAGGTAACTCAGCTGTGCTCATCATAGAGCGCACCATATCTAATAGGGTGCGGTTCCTCCGTTCTGATACACTGTTGTGCTGTGGTGTATATGGAGGAGTCAGCTGAGAGAGAATCACATTCTCTTTTAGGAAGTTCAGGAATTCAATGCTCAAGTACTCACCTCCTCGATCAGATCGAAGGATTTTAATACTTTTTCCGGTTTGGTTCTCAACTTCTTGTTTATATTCTCTAAATTTCTCAAAAGCTTCTGATTTGTGTTTCATCAGGAACACATACCCGAACCTAGAGAGATCGTCAGTGAATGTAATGAAGTATGAAGAACCATCCCTGGCATGTGTAGACATAGGACCGCATACATCACTATGTATCAGTCCTAAGATTTCAGTAACTCTTTCTCCGTGTCCCGTAAACGGAGTTTTGGTCATCTTGCCTTTGAGACATGACTGGCAAGTGTCATAAGATGAAAATTCAAACGGATTCAAATATCCATCCTTATGCAACTTAGCCAGTCGTGTCGTATTGATGTGACCCAGTCTACAATGCCACAAGAAGGATTCGTTCAGTTCTGAACTCTTCCTCTTGTGTGTGTTTGTTATGCTCAGTACTGTTGATTGATTTAGAACATAAATGCCATTGCACAACGTGCCTGATCCAACCAACTTTTGGTTACGGAAAATGTTCATAACATTGTCCTGTAATACAAAATTATATCCCTCTTTACTCAACAAAGAAACCGATATAATGTTGCATATCAGGTTCGGCATGTAATAGCATTCGTTCAGAACCAATGTATTACCAGTTGGTAATGCAAGGTGATATTCCCCGACAGTCTTAGCTGCAACAATTGCACCATTTCCAACTCTAATGTCTTTATCACCTTCTCCAAGTTCTCTACCTTTCCTTAGCCTATGTAACTGATTACATATATGGGATCCTGACCCGGTATCTAATACCCAGGACGTAGAGCAATTGGAGAAACAGTTCTCTGTAACGAACACACCCGAAGAAAATGCATCAACATGTACTTTCTTCATTCGGGTGGCATGGGAATCCTGGTATTCCCCTATATCCTGTTCAGTCCTATAACTCTTATAAGAAAGAACGGAACCAACGTTCCCCAGCACAGTATAACATGCGGGTTCAGTCAATACATCCATATTATTATCTTTATTAGGGCATGACATGGTCGCTATCTGGAGAGAGAGAGAAGAAAACACTTTAGCGTATGCTCGTGCAAGATCAGATTGGTTATTATCTTATCTAATCAGGATGGCTCCCACTGGTTTTTATCAAATCTTCCTTCAAACCCTAAAAGGAAAGACTAGCCGGGATTAATTACACCCTACAACTTCGCCAATCTTTCAGCCAGGCCAGTGTCGGTACTTTGAGGGAGGTTCCCCGTGCTTTCTCACGGACCTAATTAGAGTAAACCTCATTTTTCCATAGGCGTAACCCCGTTGACACCTTTCTAGACACCTACTTGATCGGCTAATTGTAATGTGTAAAACTCTCCCAGGAGTAACTCTTACTCGCAGTGGGTATCGGGATCTAACTATCTCATAGAAGGTATGCAATCTCATTGCAAATTTCAACACTTGAAATTCCCGATAATATTTTGCCCCAAGCATCCTATGACCTTGACGGAGGTCAACAAACCACAGGGTGCAAGTCAAGTTCAACCCGTCATTTCTTGATTGAATCAAACCCACCCACACGACCCTTGACGGAGGTCAACAAGGTCGTACGACTACCCCAATCCAATCTGCATCACATGCATAAGTAGATAAATACCAGTTAGCTACCGCACACTACGTCTTGACGGAGGTCAACAAACGTAGCACGAATACTAAGTAGGATTTATCTGAAATGACAGAGGGCTACGTCAGGTTTTTTTCTGAAAACCTATTGCGTAATGAACTTGATATCGCTGTAGAATCAAGTGAAGTTTTTGAAATGGAGTGATTTTGAGGCTTTTCTAGTTTTGCTAAAAGGGTCACTCCCGGTGAAGGGATCGTCGGCCCTTTCCTCGTCAAATGAGGTGCAGGATATATCATATATATCACCGTGCAAAGCAGAAACTATAGAAGCAATCAAAAACAAACCGAATGTGTAGCATCTGCCAGTCATTGCTAAAGGAGTCACTCCCGGTGAAGGGATCTCGGTCCTTTCCTCATCGAATAAGGTGCAGGGTATATCATATATACCGCTATGCAAAGCAAAACTGTAGCTACCTTTTTTGTTTAAAATTTGATTCTACAACATCTTTTAGGTTTCTTTTCTTTCATTAATCACATTAAAGAAGTCCCATCATTTAAGTCACCTAAACATCACAGATAAATACAACGTACACTTATGCCATCCGCATTCGCCTCGATGTCCCCTCGTGCACCGTTAGGTTAGGTAACTAACGACAGAGCAGAGCAGGGCTAGTGCGGGTGCAAAACATAAGTAACGTCTATATAATATATCATATATACTATATACAGTATCCATCACAGAACATATCACATGATCACATCACAGATATCGCAGCAGAAAATATCATATGAAATATTGGATATACTAGGACGTCTGTGTTTTTAATACGAGCCAGTATAAAACACGGATTTCACGGTCGTGATGAATAGCCAATCCCACACCCCTAGACCCCTACGAGAGCAGCAAGCAACCCTACCAATTCTAGGGTTAGGAGACCTTGACTCGACTCCTCGAGATGGTCTCCCACTGGACCCTAGAACCCGGTTACTTGTGCTCCCCTCCTTGGGTCTATCTTAATGCGGAAAAGTAAATAATATACAAAGGGTGACATCTTCCACAACCTGGAAGTGCCCCAATAAAAGAATATTACATACAAGTTTTTACATGAATGAAAATGAAAAACACTCATCTCACATAAAAAAAACCCGGCTATTCAAACACGACGATCCAATATAACATATCCAGCAACACATAACATCACATGTTATCAACGTAAGTAAACATGTGTATCCCAATTGTCGTTGACATATAGCAACGAAACCGGCGATATCACATATTACACTTACGGTCACAGAAAAGAAAGTGTAAAACTACAACAGTTGGAATCCACAACCTCTTTAGACATCCCATGCCTAATCAAATGAAATACTTAGACATCACATGCCTAACAATTATAAACCCCGCATTTTAGTCCCATTATCGAAAACTCTTTTCAATATCAAGTGAGACTAAACCGCTAGATTTATAACATTCATCCAGTTATCTCATAACTGTTTGTGAATTCCAATTATTGTATCCCATTCCGGATAAATAGAAAATATTAAACTTTCCGATCGAACATGCGAACACCCAAGTTTTCCCGAAACCGTTCAACACATGAAATAAGTTCAAAGACATTCACTTCATGCCTCAGTACCAACGGTCCAGCCGTAGAAGGGTCAAGCCAACGCCTCACATGTGGCACGCCGTACTGCCCCAAACCCTAAGGTTCAAAGGTCAGTTCAAGGCGGTCACATAATCGGGTTAAGGTTTGTTGTCTTCTAGAGGGACCATCGCGTTACTTGCACTACTTAGAACGTTTTTAAACCTCAGAAAAAATCCAACACTTGGAAATTTTCCGGCAGGGGAAAGATTGGGTATTTGCATCCGGTCGAACTTTTTAACATATTCTAAAATTATCCGGAAAACACATAGGCAAAGTTTGAAATTTCCGATCGAATCATCGAAGCTCCAAACCACCCTAGAAAACTCAACTCTTGAGTGCAAATTAAAAATTCCCAGAAAACTCAGCACCTGAAAACATGAATTACTATGCAAAGTTTAAAGGCAAATCCCATCAAGTGGCCGCGGAACCGCCGCAGAAGCCAGGCTTCTGCCGCGGTTCCGCCGCTCTTTAGAGGCATCATGAGATAATTTTTGCACCGTAATTCTTAGAATTCCCTGCTGAATTTTTTAAGCATTTTTAATCTGGAAAAAACCCAGTTTTTGAAAAAAGTCCAGAGAGCAATTTGTTTTAGGGTTTCGATGTTCATTCGGGTTTCAAACGTCGTCTAGGCTTCGCCTAAGGCTCTAGCTAGGCTCTGATACCACTGTAGGGTTCCTAGGCATGCTAATGAAGTCTCACAAGGTATCAACCATGCCAATTTCAAATTTTACAAGTGCCGAGAAACCCTAATACGGATTCGTTGACTAGAGTTTAGGCGAAAAGTGAAACTAGTTAACATTTTAACTAAAGGAAAGAGGCTACAACCTTTGTAGATCCGGTTCTCCACTTCCTTAGCTCCACGTAGACGTTCTCTCGCTGTCCATCTCGAATCCCGGACTCTTGCATCGGCTTCATCGGAGAAATGGGCGGGCTAGGTCGTCGGCTTCGATGCCGAAGAAGATCTACGTCGAGGCAACACAAGATCAAGCTCCAACTTCACCAAGTCGTGAAACTTGTGAAGAAAACACCCTATGCTACTTGGCAAGAGGTAGAGGATGAAGAAATAGGAGGTGGGTTCACTTTAGAATTGGATTTCTCACTCTTTTACTCAAGATGCCATTAAAGCTAGTAAGCTTTTCTTCTTGTTCAAGAGGAAGAAGATGAAGATAGAATATGATAAGTCCTTTTAAAATAGAAAAGAAATGAATACTTATCATATCCTAACCTTGGTTAGGTGTAGAGAATAGACCATGGTTAGTGGGAATGGTTAGGGTTAAGCATGAGACAAATATGGTGGACTTGTTCAAAGCTTCATGAAGCTTCAACAAGCATCCAAAGAAAGCCACCATATTCTCCTTTATCTTTTTCAAAATAAACAAATAAATAAATAAGTAAGAAAAAGAAAACCCTAATCATTACACAACCATGGTTTAATCTTTACACATACTCAAGTTAGCATGTATCATCAAACATGATACAAACAAGTGTACACTAAAATATATCACATATACAATGTGCACATCAAGTGAGAAAATCCTTTTTAAAGTGAACCAATACTAGTTAATGCAAAGTAATATATCAAATATATAATTATACATTAAATCATTAAATCAACACTTGATTCAATGATCCGGTCATGTCGCACATAACCGACTAGTATCCAATGTATCGACTTATCGAATCAATCTTCGATTCGATAACTAGGTTATATCGCATACAACCAATCGAAACATTAATCGTGAGAATGAAATACGGTATCACATACACGCATTATTCTCGGTCCCGCACATATCTCATATGCGCTCCTATTTCGTTTCGCTTGAGTCAGGAAACCTCTGTGTAGGACCCTAAAGACTCGTCAATACGCCGGCAGCAGATGATGATCATATCAAGCACCCACAAGCCGCAAGCGGTCTGCTAAACGTAACGGCCACCCGGGTATTGAGCGATCAGAAGATCGACGAGCAATCCCGCTCACACTCTTGTGAATCCAACCAGTAACACTTACCGTACAGTCCGGTCTGTTCGTCTGATATGTCGCATATCAAGTCTAGGGATGGTAAACGTCAGACCCCAATAACCGATAAGTCGTGCCGATGTGAGGCTCATAACGGGTCGAGAAACTACTGGTAACACTTACCAGCAAAACTCTGATCAGCCCTGGCCAGGGACTTCCCTGTTACGGCCAATCGAGCACAGCGCAACATCAACCCCCAATACCGGGAGAGACGAAACCCCTCCTATCGCTCATTGCCTCCATGTGACTCAGGACTGTACCCAAAAACCACCGTTTTGCACGCCCTCATGGACGTGGTAAGGTGGAAATCAAAGCACAGTGGGAATCACACAAGACTCTATGACGATCTCGGGTCTACAGACTAACCTGCACAAGTGTCACCTGAGAACTGCCATCTGACGTGAGGTATAATACCATCTGGGAGTTCTCGGCAAGTCCGTCCAGTGTACTCAGTCTCCACTGAGCACCCGTACACCATCTCTGATGTCAAACACCAATGGATATGGGATCATCCATCGCCCATCTCATGGGTCGAGAAGCGTATACGCTAGTCTACACTGGTATATCGATGCCCCGTCTCGATACACCCACGACTAGGGACCTTGAAGGATGTACTTATGGACTACCATGTCCCCACTAGTATGATCTGCATCATAGTCCAGGTAGTCAAGTACACATCCTAAGGGCTTTACCAACATGTAACTTTAAGACAGTTTAAAGAGACTAGTGTACATGTTAAGATAAAGAGCAACCAGATAGCATACTATCATATCGAGCAAGAAAGTCATCTCTATATATGTCCAAGCATCCAATATAATATACATCATCTGTACAATACTGGCCTCTAGGGCATACATACAACTAACACCATGGAATTTTGATATTGATCAAAAGTCCGTCGCAATTACGTAGCGTACGCGGATACTCGCCGGGTAACCATACTAGATTGCCATGCCCCATAGCCCCGACCAAGTGACTGTAGGAGAACCCCATCGCCAAAAGCATCCGTTCGGGTGCTCGCGGCAGCGGTGTTTCGCCTTAGTGCTCTTCGTCGACGGCATCGGAGGTGCGGCCGTCTAATAAAGTTTCCGACGATCATTCGATCAGGTTATCGGGAATCTTGCTAAATTACCCGACAGCTTATTAGAAAGTGTTTTCAATATCGAGACTAAAATGCGGGGTTTATAATTGTTAGGCATGCGATGTCTAAGGAATTCATTTGGTTAGGTTTTCACTTTCTTTTCTGCGACCGTAAGTGTAATATATGGTGTATCGCCGGTTTCGGTGCTATACGTCAATGACAATTGGGATACGCATATTTACTTACGTTGATGACATGTGATGTTATGTGTTGTTGTGATATGTTATATTGGATCGTCGTGTTTTGAATAACCAGGTTTTTTTATGTGAGATGAGAGTTTTTCATTTTCATTCATGTAAAAGCTTGTATGTAATATTCTTTTATTGGGGTGCTTCCGGGTTGAGGATGATGTCACCATTGATGTATATTATTTACTTTTCTGCATTATGATAGACCCAAGGCGTGGAGCACAAGTTACCGGATTCTAGGGTTCAGTGGGAGACCATCTCGAGGAGTCGAGACCGGGTCTCCTAAACTTTAGAATTTGTAGGGTTGCTTGCCGCTCTCGTAGGGGTCTAGGGATGTGGGTTTGGCTATTCATCGCGACCGTGGAATCCGTGTTTTATATTGGCTTATTTAAAACACGGAATTCCTAGTATATCCAATATTTCATATATGATTCTTCTGCTGCAGATATTCTGTGATGTGAACACTTGATATGTTCTGAGACGAATGCCTATATTATATATATGAGATATAATTAATATTACTGCTTTCGTTTCATATATGATACTTGGGAAGCATAAAATTTGATGTGACTTCATTAATGAGATTAATGAAAAGAAAAAGAAACCTAAAGATGTTGTAGAAACTTGTTTAAAAACTGGCAGCTCTAGTTCTTGCTTTGCATAGCGGTATTCCTTGTAGAATATCCAGCACCTTATTCGATAAGGAAAGAGCCAAGATCTCTTCACCGGGAGTGACCTCTTTAGCAAAACTAACAGATGCTACAACCCACTCGGTTTTGTCTTTTGATTGCTTCTATAGTTCTTGCTTTGCATAGTGGTATTTGTGAAATATCCTGCAACTTATTCGATAAGGAAAGAGCCAAGATCCCTTCGCCGGGAGTAACCTCTTTAGCGAAACTAGTAAAAGCCTCAAAAACACTCCTTTTCAAAATCACTCGATTCTACAACGATATCAAGTTCATTACGCTCATGGTTTTCTTAAAAACCTGTGTAGCCCTCCGTCATTTCAGATAAGTACTAGTTACTATTCGTGCTACGTTTGTTGACTATATTAAGGCATAGTGTGCGGTAGCTAATTAGTGCTTATCTGTTTAAGCATGAGATGCGATTGGATTAGGGTAGTCGTGCGGCTTTGTTGACTATGTTAAGGATCGTGCAGGTGGGTTTAATTCAATCGGGAAATGACGGGTTGAACTTGGCTAGCACTTATGATTTGTTGACCTTATTAAGGTCATAAGTTGCTAGAGGCAAAACAATTATCGGGAATTTCAAGTGTTGAAATTTGCAATGAGATTGCATACCTTCTATGAGATAGTTGGATCCTGATACCCACTGCGAGTAAGAGTTACTCCTGGGAGAGTTTTATACATTACAATTAGCCGATCAAGTAGGTGTCTAGAAAGGTCTTAACGGGGTTATGCCCCTAGGAAAACAAGGTTTATTTTAATTAGGTCCATGCGAAAGCATGGGGAACCTCCCTCAAAGTACTGACACTGGCCTGGCTGAAAGATTGGCGAACTTATAGGGTGTAATTAATCTCGGCTAGTCTTACCTTTTAGGGTTTGAAGGAAGATTTAACTAAAACAGTGGGAACCATCCTGATTAGATAAACTAATAACCAATCTAATCCTGCAAGAGCGAACGCAGAGTGTTTTTCTTATCTCTCTCTCTCCTGGTAGCGACCATGTCACACCTTAATCAAGATAATAATATGGATATATTGACCGAACCTGCTTATTATACTGGGCTAGGGAATGTTGGTTCCGTTCTTTCTTATAATTGTTATAAGTATGAGCAGGAAATAGGGGAATATCCGGATTTCCATGCGACCCAATCAAAGAATAAGCATGTTGATGCATATTCTTCGAGTGTATTCATTACCAAGAACTGTTTCTCAGTTTCCTCTACGTCCTAGGTATGAGATACCAGATAAGGATCCCACACATGTAAGAGTTACATGGGCTACAGAAAGGTGGAGAACTGAGAATGGGCGATATGTCTCTAAGTATTAGAGAATGGTGCAATTGTTGCAGCCAAGTCTGTTGGCAGATATCACCTTGTATTAATACATTGATTCTGAACAAATGTTATTACATATCGAACCTGATATACAACATTACATCGGTTTCTTTATTAAGTTAAAGAAGGATATAATTCTGTATTGGAGGATTATGTTGTGAACATTTTCCTGAATCAAGAATTGATTTGATCAGGCACGTTACATAATAGCATATACGTTCGAAATCAAAGCACAGTTCAAAGTATGTAGAACACACACAAGAGGAGTAGTTCAGAAATGAATGAATCCTTCTTGTGGCATTGTAGACTAGGTCATATCAATGCGACACGACCAGCTAAGTTAAATAAGGATGAATATGAAAATCTGTTTGAATTTTCATCTTATGATACTTGTCAGTCTTGTCTCAAAGGTAAAATGACCAATACTCCGTTTACTGGAAACAGAGAAAGAGTTATTAAACTCTTTGGACGAATGCATGATGATGTATGCGGTCCTATGTCTACAAATACCAAGGATGGTTCTTGGTACTTCATTACATTCATAGACGATCTCTCATGATTCGGACATGTGTTCCTGTTGAAACACAAGTCTGAAACTTTTGAGAAATTCAAGGTATATAAGCTGAAGTTAAGAACCAGATGGGTAGAAGTATTAAAGTCTTTCGATGTGATCGAGGAGGAGTATACTTGCGCATGGAGTTCCTGGAGTTTCCAAAAGGAGAATAGGATTCTCTCTCAGCTTACTCTTTCATATACACCACAGCACAGAGGTGTATCGGGACGGAGGTATCGTACCCTATGAGATATAGCGCGCTCTATGATGAGTACTGCTAAGTTACCTGTTTTCTTTTAGGTGTTATGCACTTAAGAAGCTGCATACCTATTGAATGGGGTTCCATCCAAATCAGTGCCTACCACTTCATATGAGATATGGAATGGGAAGAGACCGTGTCTTAAACGAGTTAAGATATGGAGTTGTCCGGCCTATGTTGAAAGGAAGAATCCGGACAAGCTCGAGGCAAGGTCAGTTCTATAAATTTGTTAGGATATCCCAAACATTTGTGAGGGTATATCTTCTACCTAACTGAGGAACGAAAAGTGTTTTGTTTCTCAGCATGCCACCTTTTTTAGAAAGGAAATTTCTTGTGAAGAAATTAGTGGTCATGAGGTAGAACTGGAAGCTGTTCCAGCTAGAAAAACTAACAGCTGATGATTTGGTAGAACCAAAGGATTCAATAGTCTCCAACTAACCTCAGCCTCTCCGCAAATCTGGTAGGGTTCCTCATCCACTTGAGAGATACTACAGTATTCTCGGTGACAGTGGGAGCGAGAATTGCATCATGAGATGATGGCCCAACTAGGTTCAGGCAGGCCATCACGAGTAGGGACTCTGTGAAATAGCTGGATGCTATGCGATCAAAGATGGAATCCATGTACACCAACAAAGTATGACTTTGCATGTTTCACCTAAAAGGGTAAAACGCATTGGGAGAAAATGGATCTTGAGAAGATTATTGGTGTAAATGGAAAAGTTGAGACTTTCAAAGTTATGGTTAAGTCCATCAGGATCAATGCGCGCATCGCGGAGTTGGAACATCTGTTTTGATGTGATAGTCAAAGTGTTTGACTTCATCAAAAAGGTTGATGAACCTTGTATATACAAGAAGGTTGTGGAGAGTAAGGTTGTCTTCCACGTATTGTACGTAGATGACATACTCTTGATAGCAAATGGTTTCCTATGCTACACTCGATCAAGCTCCTCTTATCACGGGGATTCTCTATAGAAGATTTGGATGATACCTACTACATCTTGTGGATTATGATCTATGGTGATAGATCTAAGTGGATGTTAGGAGTGTCCCAAATCCAGGTACATTAACACCATACTAAAGGCGTTTAGTATGGAGGATTCGAAGCGTGGTGGTTCACCCACTTACTCATGAATCACTCTCTCCAAAAAGATGTCTTCTAAGACTGATTTGGAGAGAGCTCATGTGCAAGGGATATCCTATACTTCGGCAGTAGGCTCTATCAGAGTGTGCGATGTTATGTACCACACCAGATGTAGATGACTCACTAGGTGTAGTGATCAGGAAACAATCGGATCTTGGGAGAATCACTGGAAGCTGTGGAGGACATTCTTAAGTACTTAAGAAGCACTAAAAGAAAGTTCTTGGTTTGAGCTTCCAGAGTGATAAGGTTGATTGAGAGTCGGTCACAGGCATTGTCTATACCCTCAGTGGAGGGATGGTATGTTGGAAGAGTTCCATGCTAGATACCGTAACATACTAGACGATAAAGGCTGAATACATTATTACCAATGATACTACCAAAGTGGATGTCTGGACATTTCTTGTTCATAAGATGAACAAGGTTCCTACCATTGAGCGTCCAATAACTGTTATTGTGACAACAATGGAGTTGTGGGTTTGGCCTAGGAACACTGGTCCCATCTGCATTCCAGACATATTCTGAGGCAAGTATCACCTGATCATGGAGAAGGTTGATCTCCAAAGGATCGAGGTAAGGAGAGTAGACATGAAAGATAACACAGCGGATCCACTTATAAAGGCCTTACCCCTAGAGAGACTTCTATGGGATGGTTGAGTATAGGATACTACAACCGCTGCTATATTGTTTGGTATTGGATATTACAACAGATGGCCTTAGTGCAAGTGGGAGATTGTTAGTTATATGTATGCCATAGAGGCCATTACCGTACATGGGATGTATATTGTAGTGGATGCTTGGACATATATAAAGAGAACTTTATTGCTCGATATGATAGTATGCTATCTGGTTGCTCTTTATTGTAACATGTACACTTATTGTCTCTTTTTTACATGTTTATAAAACCCTTAGGATGAGTACTTGACAACCAGGATTATGATGCAGATCATACTAGTGGGGACAGGGTAGTCGGTAAGTACATCCTTAGATTGTTCTTAGTCGTGGGAGTATCGAGACAGGGCATCGAAACTCCAGAGTAGACTAGCGTATGAGCTTCTCGACCCATGAGATGGGCGATGGATGATCCCATATCCATTGGTGTTTGACATCAGAGAAGGTATACGGGTGCTCAGTGGAGACTGGGTACGCTGAACGGACTCTCCGAGAACTCCTAAATGGTATTATACATATCGTCGGATAGCAGTTCTCTGGTGACACTGGTACAGGTTAGTCTGTAGACCCGAGATCGTCATAGAGTCTTGTGTGATTCCCACTGTGCTTTGATTTCCACCATACCACGGTCAAGAGATCGTGCAAAAAGGTGATTTTTGGATACAGTCCCGAGTCGCATGGAGGCAATGAGCGATAAGAAGGGTTTCGTCTTTCCCGGTATTGGGAGTTGATGTTGAGCTATGCTCGATTGGCCATAACAGGAAATCCCTGGCCAGGGTTGCTGAGATTTACTGGTAAGTGTTACCAATAGTTTCTCGAACCATTATGGACCTTGCATCGGCATGACTTATCAGGCTATTGGGGTCTGACGTTATACCACCCCCAAGCTATGATATGCGACATATCAGACGAAGAGACCGGACTGTACGGTAGTGTTACTGATTAGATTCGCAGGAGTACGAGCAGGCTTACTTGTTGATCTTCTGATCGCTCAATACCCGGGTGGCCATTACATTTAGCAGACAGCTTGCGGCTTGTGGGTGTTTGATATGATTATCATCTACTGCCGACATATTGACGAGTCTTTAGAGTTCTACACAGAGGTTTCCTGGTTCATGCGAAAAGGAGTAGGAGCACATATGCGATATGTGCGGGACCGAGATTAATGCGTGTATGTGATACCGCATTCTATTCTCACGATTAGTGACATCGTAGGTTATATGTGATATAGCCAAGTTATCGGATCAAGTGTTGATTCGATAAGCTGTTACATTTGATATTAGTCGGTTATATGTAATATAGCCGGATTATTAAATCAAGTGTTGATTTAATAATTTAATGTATAATTATATATTTGTTATATTACATTACATTAACTAATATTAGCTCACTTAAGTATTATTTTTCTCACTTATGATACTTTGATATATATGTGATATATGTTAAATGTATTGTTTACTTTTTCTCACTTGTATGCATATAGTATATATGTGATATATATTAATGTACAACTATTGTGTCATGCGTGATGCCACATATGACATGGGTGTATGAGACTTACACCATACTTAATAATGTGATGGGATTATATTTATCTAAGTTAATCAAAATTAATAGTAATTAGTCAAATGGTTGAAGCTTGTAGAAGCTGGTGGAACCATTGACCAAGTCCACTAATTTTGTTTTACTTGTAGATATTTATTAACCTAACCATTATTGATTACCCATGGTTTATTCTCTACATGAATTAGTGTATGACACTAACCCATGTAGGGTTGTATAGCACGACAACAAGGTTTAGCAAGGCATCACACATGCCATTTTATAAAAATTTGGGGTACTATGTAACCCTAACCAAGATCTTAACTAGAGAATTAGGGTAAACTTTACAAGTAAACAACTTAACTTCTAAGAGTTAGGGATCACATATACAATATATTTTGTAACAAAAGAAAATAATACAATTAACATATATCGCATATATATCAATGTATTATCCATGTGAGAAAAAGAATCTTTAAATGAGCTTATATTAGTTAATGTAATATAATATATCAAATATATAATTATACATTAAATTATCAAATCAACACCTGATCCGATAATCCGGCTATTTCATAAATAACCGACTAATATAATCTGTATCAGTTCATCGAATCAACACTTGATCCGATGACCCGGCTATATCACATATACCCGGCCGATATCTCATATCGTGAGAATCTAATACGGTATCGCATACACGCATTATTCTCGGTCCCGCACATATCACATATGTGCTCCTACTCCGTTTTGCCTGAGCCAGGAAACCTCTGTGTAGGACTCTAAAGAATCGTCAATACGCCGGCAGTAGGTGATGATCATATCAAAACACCCACAAGCTGGAAGCGGTCAGCTAAACGTAACAGCCACCCGTGTATTGAGCAATCAGAAGATCAACAAGCAAGCCTGTACATTCTCCTGCGAATCCAATCAGTAACCCTCCCGTACAGTCCGGTCTCTACGTCTGATATGTCGCATATCCAGTCTAGGTGTGGTAAACGTCAGACCCCAGTAACCGATAAGTCGTGTCGATATGAGATCCATAACAGTTCGAGAAACTACTGATAACACTTACCAGTAAATCTCAGCAACCCTGGCCAGGGATTTCCAGTTATAGCCAATCGAACACAGCGCAACATCAACTCCCTATATCGGGAGAGACGAAACCCCTCCTATCGCTCATTGCCTCCAAGTGATTCGGGACTGTACCCAAAAACAACCGTTTTGCACGCCCTCTTGGACGTGGTATGATGGAAATCAAAGCACAGTAGGAATCACATAAGACTCTATGACGATCTCGGGTCTACAGACTAACCAGTACCAGTGTCACCAGAGAACTGCCGTGTGACGTGAGGTATAATACCATCTGGGAGTTCTCGGCGAGTCCGTCCAGTGTACCCAGTCTCTACTGAGCACCCGTATACTATCTCTGATGTCAAACATCAATGGATATGGGATCATCCATCACCCATCTACATGAGTCAAGAAGCATACGCTAGTCTACTCTGGTATATCGATGCCCTGTCTCGATACACCTGCGACTAGGAACATTTGAAGGATGTACTTAGCGACTACACTGTCCCCACTAGTATGATCTGCATCATAGTCCTGGTAGTCAAGTACTCATCCTAAGGGCTTTATCAACATGTAACATAGAGACTATCAGAGTACATGTTAAGATAAAGAGCAACCAGATAGCATACTATCATGTCGAGCAAGAAAGTCCTCCATATATATGTCCAAGCATCCACTACAATATACATCGCATGTACAGTAATGGCCTATAGGGCATACATATTGTTAGTTATATGTATGCCCTAGAGGCCATTACTGTACATTGGATGTATATTGTAGTGGATGCTGGGACATATATAGGGAGGACTTTCTTGCTCGACATGATAGTATGCTATCTGGTTGACCTTTACCTTAATGTGTACACTGATTGTCTCTCTGTTACATGTTGGTAAAGCCCTTAGGATGTGTACTTGACTACCTGGACTATGATGCGGATCATACTAGTGGGGACATGGTAGTCCACAAGTACATCCTTCAAAGTCCCTAGTCGTGGGTGTATCGAGACGGGGCATCGATATACCAGAGTAGACTAGCGTGTACCTTCTCGACCCATACAGATGGACGATGGATGATCCCATATCCATTGGTGTTTGACATCAGAGATGATATACGGGTGCTCAGTAGAGACTGGGTACACTGGACGGACTCGCCGAGAACTCCCAGATGGTATTATACCTCACGTCAGATGGCAGTTCTCTGGTGACACTGGTACAGAGTAGTCTGTTGACCCGAGATCGTCATAGAGTCTTGTGTGGTTCCCACTGTGCTTTGATTTCCATCTTACCACGTCCAAGAGGGCGTGCAAAATGGTGGTTTTTGGGTACAGTCCCGAGTCACATGGAGACAATGAGCGATAGGAGGGGATTCGTCTCTCCCGGTATAGGGAGTTGATGTTGCGCTGTGCTCGATTGGCTATAACAGGAAATCCCTGGCCAGGGTTGCTGAGATTTACTGGTAAGTGTTACCAGTAGTTTCTCGAAATGTTATAGACCTCATATCGACACGACTTATCGAGCTATTGGGGTCTGACGTTTACCACCCCTAGGCAAGATATGCGACATATCAGACGATCAGACCGGACTGTACGGTAGTGTTACTGGTTGGATTCACTGGAGTGTGAGCGGGCTTGCTCGTCGATCTTCTAATCGCTCAATACCCGGGTGGCCGTTACGTTTAGCAGACCGCTTGCGGCTTGTGGATGTTTGATATGATCATCATCTGCTGCCGGCGTATTGACGAGTCTTTAGAGTCCTACACAGAGGTTTCCTGGCTCAAGCGAAACGAAATAGGAGCGCATATGAGATATGTGCGGGACCGAGAGTAATGCGTGTATGTGATACCGTATTTCATTCTCGCGAACAATGTGTCGAATGGTTGTATGCGATATAACCTAGTTATCGAATCGAAGATTGATTCGATAAATCGATACATTGGATATTAGTCGGTTATATGCGATATGACCGGATCGTTAAATCAAGTGTTGATTTAATGATTTAATGCATAATTATATACTTGATGTATTGCTTTGCATTAACTAGTATCGGTTCACTTTAAATGGATTTTCTCACTTCGTTGTACAAGTTGTATATGTGATATACTTTTTGTACAAATGTTTGTATCATGTTTGATGATACATGCTTCTTTGGTTAAGTGTATAGAATTGAACCATGGTTACCTTAATGATTAGGGTTTTGCTTTTTCATTTTATTATTTGTTTATTCATTTTGGATATTAATAAAAGCATAAAAAGAAAAAGCAAAATGGTTTTCTTTCTTTTCTTTCATGAAGCTTTTTGAAGCTTCATGAAGCTTTGACCAAGTCACCATTTTGTCTTGTTCTTTTAACCCTAACCATTCACATAGCCTTAGTTAGTTCTCTACACTTGACCATGGTTTATAATATGATAAGTATTATTTTCTTTTAACTTATCATATGATAATCTTCTTCTTCTTCATCTTCTTCCTTGAAGAAAACCTTACTTCATCAATGGTGGATTGATGAAACAAGTGAGAAATCCAATTCTAAAGTCTACCCACTTCCTATTTCTTCATCATCTACCTCTTGCCAAGTAGTAGAGTGTGTTTTCTTCACAAGTTTCTTGACTTTGTGAAGTGAGAGCTTGATCTAGCGATGCCTCGACGTAGATCATCTTCGGCATGGACATCGACGACCTAGCTCGCCATTTCTCCGACGAAGCCGACGTTAGAGCCCGGGAATACATTTGGACAGCGAGGGGACTTCGTTGCGGAGCTATGGAGGTGGAGCACCAGATCTACAAAGGTTGTATTTCCGTATTCTCTTAGTTAAGTGTTAACTTGTTATCGTTTCGCCTAGACATCTAGCTAACGATCCGTAGTCTAGGGTTTCTCGGCACCGTATTTCTTGATATTGGCATGGTTGATGCCTTGTGAGACCTCATTAGGGTGCCTAGGAACCTTTCAGTGGTATCAGAGCCTAGCTAGAGCCTTAGGCGAAGTCCCGACGGAGTTAGAAGTCCGATCGACCCAAAACCCCGACTTGAAAAATGCACTCTGGACAATTCTGTAAATTGTGGATTTTTTGGAATTAAATATATGCAGAGAAATGTGCTGGAAATTCTAAGAAAAACTGGAGAAAACGACAACCTAATTCAACAGTACGGCCGCGGAACCGCGGCGTTGACCCCCCTTTTGCGGTGGTTCCGTGGCCGTCTGTGATGATCAGGATGTGTGTTTTCTTCAGTTGTTTCTGTTGGTGTTTCTTGTGTGTTCTGGATGTTTTTAATATTTATTCCAGAGTTGTATTTTCTGGGTTGTATTGGGGACTCGGTGTATTCGATCGGACTGTCTAATTTTTGTCGGTGTGCTTTTCCGGGTATTTTTAGAATATGTTAAAAAGTTCGACCGGATATAAATACCCAATTTTTCCCCTGTCGGGAAATTTCCAAGTGTTGGATTTTTCCGTAGTTTAACGACGTTCTAAGTAGTGCAAGTAACGCGATGGTCCCTCTAGAAGACAACAAACCTTAACTCGATTATGTGACCGTCTTGAACTGCCCTTTGAACCTTCGGGTTTGGGGCAGTACGGCGTGCCACATGTGAGGCGTTGGCTTGACCCTTCTACGGCTGGACCGTTGGTACTGAGGCACGAACTGAATGTTGTTAGACTCATATTTCATGTGTTGATCTGTATCGGGAAAACTTAGGTGTTCGATTGTTCGATCGGAAAGTTTGACATTTTCTATTTATCCGGAATGGGATACAATAATTGGAATTCACAAGTTATGTGATAACGGAATGAATATTATAAACGTAGCAGTTTAGTCTCACTTGATCGGTTGCCACGGAATTTTGATGTGATCAAAAGTCCGTCGCAATCACGTAGCGTACGCGGATACTCGCCGGGTAAACTTAATAGACAGCCTCACCCCATAGCCCCGACCAAGTGACTGTAGGAGAACCCCGTCGCCAAAAGCATCCGTTCGGGTGCTCCCGGCAGCGGTGTTCCGCCTTGGTGCACTTCGTCGACGGTATCGGGGGTGCAGCCGTCTACTGAAGTTTGCGACGAGCATTCGATCAGGATGTCGGGAATCTTGTTGAATTGCCCGACTTGATATTGAAAAGTGTTTTCGATTTTGAGACTAAAATGCGAGGTTTATAATGATTAGGCATGCGATGTCTATGCAGGTTGCGGATTCCAACTGTTGTAGTTTTACACTTTCTTTTCTGTGACCGTAAGTGTAATATGTGATATCGCCGTTTTCGTTGCTATATGTCAACGACAATTGGGATGGACATATTTACTTACGTTGATGACATGTGATGTTATGTGTTGCTGGATATGTTATATTGGATCGTCGTGTTTGAATAGCCGGGGGTTTTTATGTGAGATGAGTGTTTTTCATTTTCATTCATGTAAAAACTTGTATGTAATATTCTTTTATTGGGGCACTTCCAGGTTGCGGAAGTTGTCACCGTTTGTATATTATTTACTTTTCCGCACTAGGATAGACCCAAGGAGGGGAGCACAAGTAACCGGGTTCTGGAGTCCAGTGGGAGACCAACTCGAGGAGTCGAGTCCGGGTCTCCTAACTCTAGAATTGGTAGGGTTGCTTGCCGCTCTCGTAGGGGTCTAGGGGTGTGGGTTTGGCTATTCATCGCGACCGTGGAATCCGTGTTTTATACTGGCTCGTATTGAAAACACGGACGTCCTAGTATATCCAATATTTCATATGTTTCTTCTGGTGCGATATCTGTGATGTGATCATGTGATGTTCTGTGATAGATACAGCATATAGTATATATGATATATTATATAGACGTTACTTATGTTTTACACTCGTGCTAGCCCTGCCCTGCTCTGCCGTTAGTTACCTAACCTAACGGTGCACGAGGGGACATCGAGGCGAATGCGGATGGCATAAGTGTACGTCGTATTTATCTGTGATGATTAGGTACTTAAATGATGGGACTTCATTAATGTGATTAATGAAATAAAAGAAACCTAAGATGTTGTAGAATTGAATTTCAAAATAAAACAGGTAGCTACAGTTCTTGCTTTGCACAGCGGTATATATGATATATCTTGCACCTTATTCGATGAGGAAAGGACCGAGATCCCTTCACCGGGAGTGACTCCTTTAGCAATAACTGGCAGATGCTACACACTCGGTTTGTCTTTTGATTGCTTTTAAGTGTTTTTGCTTTGCACAGTGATATATATGATATATCCCGCACCTCATTCGACGAGGAAAGGACCGACGATCACTTCACCGGGAGTGACTCCTTTAGCAAAACTAGAAAAGCATCAAAAACACTCCATTTCAAAATTCATTCGATCCTACAACGATATCAAGTTCATTACGCAATAGGTTTTCAGAAAAACCTGTCGTAGCCCTCCGACATTTCAGATAAGTTGTATATAGTATTCGTGCTGCATTTGTTGGCTTTCGTCAAGGTGCAGTGTGCGGTAGCTATATGCTGCTTATCTGCAGCATACGATGCGATTGGATTAGGGTAGTCGTGCGGCTTTGTTGGCTTTCGTCAAGGGTCGTGCGGGTGGGTTTAATTCGATCAAGAAATGTACGGGTTGAACTTGACTAGCGGGCTATGGTTTGTTGGCTTTCGTCAAGGTCATAGCATGTTAGGGGCAAAAGATTATCGGGAATTTCAAGTGTTGAAATTTGCAATGAGATTGCATACCTTCTATGAGATAGTTGGATCCCGATACCCGCTGCGAGTAAGAGTTACTCCTGGGAAAGTTTTATACATTACAATTAGCCGATCAAGTAGGTGTCTAGAAAGGTGTCAACGGGGTTACGCCTCTGGGAAAACGAGGTTTACAGTAATTAGGTTCGTGCGAAAGCACGGGGGACCTCCCTCAAAGTACCGACACTGGCCTGGCTGAAAGATTGGCGAACTTGTAGTGTGTAATTAATCCCGGCTAGTCTTTCCTTTTAGGGTTTAAAGGAAAATTTGATAAAAAGCAGTGGGAGCCATCCTGATTAAATAAAATAAAAACCAATCTATTCTTGCAAGAGCGCACGCTGAGTGTTTTCTTCTCTCTCTCTCCAGGTAGCGACCATATCACGCCTTAATCAAGATAATAATACGGATTTTTGACCGAACCCGCTTGTTATACTGAGCTGGGGAACGTTGGTCCCGCTCCAAATTATAATTGTTATAAGACAGAGCAGGAAATTGGGGAATACCAGATTTCTCGTGCCGCCCAAACGAGGAGATTGCATGATGATGCATCATCTTCGGGTGTGTTCATTATATAGAACTGTTTCTCAGTATCCTCCGCATCCTGGTATATGATACCGGATCAGGATCCCAGATATGTAATCTGTTACATAGGGCTACAAAAGGGTAGAAAAACTGAGAACGGGTGATAAGTTTCATGAGACAGAAAACGGGGCAAGAGTTGCAGCCAAGTCTGTCGGTCACTGTCACCATGTATTACCAATACATTGATTCTGAACGAATGTTATTAGATACCGAACCTGATATACCAAATCATATCACTCTCTTTGTTAGAAAAGAAAGGATATAATTTTGTATTGATGGATAATGTTTTGAACATTTCCTATATCAAAAGTTGATCGGTTCAGGCACGTTATCTAAAAGCATTGATGTTCTAAATCAAACTACAGTTCTTAGTATATGGAACACACACAAGAGGAAGAGTTCAGAAATGAACGGACTCTTCTTGAGGTATTGTAGACTAGGTCAGATCAATGTGACCCGACTAACTGAAGTTACATTTAGATGCATATTTAAATCAGTTTGAATTTACATCTTCTGAAACTTGCCAGTCATGTCACAAAGATAAGATGACCATAGCTCCGTTTACTGGAAACAGAGAAAGAGTTAGTGAACTCTTGGGATGATACATGTTGATGTATGTAGGTCCCCTGTCTACACATACCAGGACTGGTTCTTTATACTTCATTATATTCTCTGATAATCTCTCAAGATTCGGACATATGTTCCTGTTGAAACACAAGTACGAACCTTTTGAGATATTCACAGAATATAAGTTAAAAGTAGAGAACCAGTACGGGTATAAGTATTATGTCCTATGATGAGATCAAGGAGGAGAATACTTGTGCATAGAATTCCTGGACTATTCTAAAGGAGAATGAGATTCTCTCTCGGCATTACTCCTCCGAATACACCATAGCACGATGGTATATCGGGGCGGAGCAATCACACCCTATATGATATGGTGTGCTCTATGATGAGTATTACTGAGTTACCTATTTCCTTTTAGGGGTTATGCACTTGAGAAGCTGCATACCTATTGAATAGGTTCGAATCAAATCAGTTGCCTACCACTCCATATGAGATATGGAAAGGGAAGAGCCCATGTCTTAAGCTAGTTAAGATTTGGGGTTGTCCGGCCTATGTCTAAAAGCAAAATCCGGACAAGCTCGAGGCAAGGTCTGTAATGTAGAACTGGAAATGTTCCAGCCATACAAACTGCAGCTGATGATTTGGTAGAACCAAAGGATTCAGTAGATTCCAACGAACCTCAGCCTCTCCGCCGATCTAGTAGGGTTCCTCACCCACCTGAGAGTTACTTCGGTTTCTCTATGACAGTGGGAGCGAGGATTGCATCATGAGATGATGACCCAACTAGCTTCGAGCTGGCCATCAGGAGTAAGACTCTGTAAGAATGGCTGGATGCTTAGCGATCTGAGATGGAATCCATATACACCAACAAAGTATGGACTTTGGTTGCTATATCTGAAGGGTTAAATCCCCATCAGGAGCAAGTATATCTTGAGAAGATTACTTGGTGTATATGGAAAGGTTGAGACTTTCAAAGCTAGACTTGTTAAAGGTTTTCGTCATCAACCAAGCGTGGATAATGATGAAACTTTTTCAAGCAACTATGCTTAAGTCCATCCAGATCCTACTTGTCACGGCTACATACCATGACTACGATATCTGGTGGTTGGGTGTCATGACTACTTTTCTAAATGATGTTTTAGAAGAGTACGTCTATAAGTACACAGCCAGAGGGCTTCGTAGACAGTGGGAGCAGCGGAAACGTGTGCAAGATGCTTTATAGGATAAAGCAGGCATCGCGGAGTTGGAACGTCTGTTTTGATGGATTAGTCAAAGAAGTTGACATCATCAAAATGGTAGATGAACCTTGTATAAACAAAAAGGTAGTAGGGAGTATGGTGGTGATCCTCGTAGAGTACGTGGATGACATACTCTTGATAGGGAAGGAGTTTCCTATGCTACGCTCGATCAATCTCCGCTTATCACTATGATTCTCCATATAGGATTAAAGTGATACCTACTAAATCCTGGACTTTGGATCTATGAGATAGATCTAAATGGATGTTAGGCTACTCACTAGCTGTAGTGAGATGGTATCATTCGATCCTGGGGAGAATCACTGGAAGTGTTCCAGGGTGATAAAGACAACTAAGTGTCAGTCACAGGCATTGTCTTTACCCTCAGTAAAGGGACGGTATGTTGGAAGAGTTCCAAGCTAGATACCGTGACATACTAGACGATAAAGGCAGGATACATCGCTACTTAAGATGCTACCAAAGAGGCTGTTTAGGTGTATATTGGTTCATGAGATGAACTATGTTCCTCCCATTGTGTGACAATGGAGTTGTGGCTTATGCCAAGGAACGCAGGTCCTATCAGTGATCCAGACATATTCTAAGGCAGTATCACCTGATCATGGAGATGGTTGATCTCTAAGGGATCGAGGTTAGGAGAGTAGACTCAGAGGACAGCACGGCGGATCCACTCACGAAGGCCTATTCCCAGAGAGAGATTTTTATGGGATGGTTGAGTATGAGATACTACAACCACTGCTACAGATGGCCCTAGTGCAAGTGGGAGATTGTTAGTTATATGTATGCCCTAGAGGCCATTACTGTACATTGGATGTATATTGTAGTGGATGCTGGGACATATATAGGGAGGACTTTCTTGCTCGACATGATAGTATGCTATCTGGTTGACCTTTACCTTAACGTGTACACTGATTGTCTCTCTGTTACATGTTGGTAAAGCCCTTAGGATGTGTACTTGACTACCTGGACTATGATGCGGATCATACTAGTGGGGACATGGTAGTCCACAAGTACATCCTTCAAAGTCCCTAGTCGTGGGTGTATCGAGACGGGGCATCGATATACCAGAGTAGACTAGCGTGTACCTTCTCGACCCATACAAATGGACGATGGATGATCCCATATCCATTGGTGTTTGACATCAGAGATGATATATGGGTGCTCAGTAGAGACTGGGTACACTGGACGGACTCGCCGAGAACTCCCAGATGGTATTATACCTCACGTCAGATGGCAGTTCTCTGGTGACACTGGTACAGAGTAGTCTGTTGACCCGAGATCGTCATAGAGTCTTGTGTGGTTCCCACTGTGCTTTGATTTCCATCTTACCACGTCCAAGAGGGCGTGCAAAACGGTGGTTTTTGGGTACAGTCCCGAGTCACATGGAGACAATGAGCGATAGGAGGGGATTCGTCTCTCCCGGTATAGGGAGTTGATGTTGCGCTGTGCTCGATTGGCTATAACAGGAAATCCCTGGCCAGGGTTGCTGAGATTTACTGGTAAGTGTTACCAGTAGTTTCTCGAAATGTTATAGACCTCATATCGACACGACTTATCGAGCTATTGGGGTCTGACGTTTACCACCCCTAGGCAAGATATGCGACATATCAGACGATCAGACCGGACTGTACGGTAGTGTTACTGGTTGGATTCACTGGAGTGTGAGCGGGCTTGCTCGTCGATCTTCTGATCGCTCAATACTCGGGTGGCCGTTACGTTTAGCAGACCGCTTGCGGCTTGTGGATGTTTGATATGATCATCATCTGCTGCCGGCGTATTGACGAGTCTTTAGAGTCCTACACAGAGGTTTCCTGGCTCAAGCGAAACGAAATAGGAGCGCATATGAGATATGTGCGGGACCGAGAGTAATGCGTGTATGTGATACCGTATTTCATTCTCGCGAACAATGTGTCGAATGGTTGTATGCGATATAACCTAGTTATCGAATCGAAGATTGATTCGATAAATCGATACATTGGATATTAGTCGGTTATATGCGATATGACCGGATCGTTAAATCAAGTGTTGATTTAATGATTTAATGCATAATTATATACTTGATGTATTACTTTGCATTAACTAGTATCGGTTCACTTTAAATGGATTTTCTCACTTCGTTGTACAAGTTGTATATGTGATATACTTTTTGTACAAATGTTTGTATCATATTTGATGATACATGCTTCTTTGGTTAAGTGTATAGAATTGAACCATGGTTACCTTAATGATTAGGGTTTTGCTTTTTCATTTTATTATTTGTTTATTCATTTTGGATATTAATAAAAGCATAAAAAGAAAAAGCAAAATGGTTTTCTTTCTTTTCTTTCATGAAGCTTTTTGAAGCTTCATGAAGCTTTGACCAAGTCACCATTTTGTCTTGTTCTTTTAACCCTAACCATTCACATAACCTTAGTTAGTTCTCTACACTTGACCATGGTTTATAATATGATAAGTATTATTTTCTTTTAACTTATCATATGATAATCTTCTTCTTCTTCATCTTCTTCCTTGAAGAAAACCTTACTTCATCAATGGTGGATTGATGAAACAAGTGAGAAATCCAATTCTAAAGTCTACCCACTTCCTATTTCGTCATCCTCTACCTCTTGCCAAGTAATAGAGTGTGTTTTCTTCACAAGTTTCTTGACTTTGTGAAGTGAGAGCTTGATCTAGTGATGCCTCGACGTAGATCATCTTCGGCATGGACATCGACGACCTAGCTCGCCATTTCTCCGACGAAGCCGACGTTAGAGCCCGGGAATACATTTGGACAGTGAGGGGACTTCGTTGCGGAGCTATGGAGGTGGAGCACCGGATCTACAAAGGTTGTATTTCCGTATTCTCTTAGTTAAGTGTTAACTTGTTATCGTTTCGCCTAGACATCTAGCTAACGATCCGTAGTCTAGGGTTTCTCGGCACCGTATTTCTTGATATTGGCATGGTTGATACCTTGTGAGACCTCATTAGGGTGCCTAGGAACCTTTCACATATCACTAACAATCTCCCACTTGCACTAAGGCCATCTGTTGTAGTATCTCATACCCAACAATCAGCTGTGGTTGAAGTATCTCATACTCAACCATCCCATAAAAGTCTCTACTGGGAAATAGGCCTTTGTGAGTGGATCCGCGCTGTTGTCCTCTGTGTCTACTCTCCTAACCTCGATCTCCTTGGAGATCAACATCTCCATGATCAGGTGATGCTGCCTAAGAATATGTCTGGATCTTTGATGGGACGGGGGTTCCTTGGCAAAAGCCAAAACTCCATTGTCACACAATGGTAGGAATGAAGTTCATCTCATGAACTAGTGTACATCCAGACTATTTCTTTGGTAGCATCCTTGATAGTGATTTATCCTGCCTTTATCGTCTAGTATGTCACGGTATCTAGCGTGGAACTCTTCCAACATATCGTCCCTCCACTGAGGGTAAAGATAATGCCTAAGACTGACATTCAGTCGACCTTACCACCCTGGAAGCTTTCCGGTGATTCTCCCCAAGATCGATTGATACCATCTCACTACATCTAGTGAGAATCCTAACATCCAATTAGATCTATCTCATAGATCCAAAACCAAGATTTATGAGGTATCACCTTGATCCTATATAGAGAATCCTTGTGATAAGAGGAGATTGACCGAGTGTAGCATAGGAAACTCCTTTCCTATCAAGAGTATGTCATCCACGTACAATACGAGGATCACCACCATACTCTCTACTACCCTTTTGTGTATACAAGGTTCATCTATCATTTTGATGAAGTCAAACTCTTTGACTACCACATCAAAACAGATGTTCCAACTCCGCGATGCCTGCTTTATCTCATAAAGCAACTTGCATACGTTTTCGCTACTCCCACTGTCTACGAAGCTCTCTGGCTGTGTACTTATAGATGATCTATTCTAAATCACTATTTAGAAAAGCAATCATGACACCCAACCGCCAGATATTGTTGCGCCACGGTAGCGCCCCGGCCGTCTATCCGAGGCTAAAATGCGGAATCAAAAATTTTCTTAACTTTTAAACTGGCGCTACCGCGGACAATATACCCGGATCGTAACCATTAACCGATACTAGCTAACAAGAGAAAGGGTGAGAGATATACCGAGTGATCCGAGTCCTCCGGTCTTCTCGTCGTCGTCCCGATCTCCCGCGGAAACTCCGGTCGTCGCATCCTTGCCGGAAGGGCACCACATCTTCTGCATCTTTTACGGGCTCCCACCTCAATACCGAGGCAACTCGGGCGCGAAGTTGGCTAGCCGACGCGTCCAAGAAGTGCTATAGGCTAGTGTAGAATGGTTGTCTCATTTGGGATGGTGAAGTTGCCATGGATGGAGAGGAGAATGAACTTTGGAAGAGAATGAAGGTATATCATATTTTTCTAGCATGAAGAAAAATGAGAGATGAACAAATACCATACATCAAAAATGAACTCTCTCTCATTATCCCTTCCCCAATGTGGCCGGCCCCTCTCAAATCACAAAATGGTGGAGGCAATCTCAAAACAAGAAGGAAGGTGAGTGTAGGAAAAGAGAATGGGTGACCACACCCCAAAAGCAAATCTCACATCAAAAACCAAATCAACTCTAATCCATTCTTATCTCATTAATGCAAAGGATAAGAAAGAAAAAGGATCTCATGATACTTGTCAAATCATGAAGCCATCATAATCATTCCATATGCAAGAAACCCCTGCCACAAATGTTATTTGCAAACTTGCAAATAACCCCCTCCATCGGAAAAGTTCGGCCGGGAAAGAACAAAGGAAAACCGGCCGGAACGGAATGCAAACTGGCAACTCCAGAAAACTGGTCCCGTAATAAATTACAGGAAAACCCCGATACTGTGCATACACACCCGCATCTGTATTCAGACCGGATACAAATGCAATGAGACAAAATCTACACTGTACTAAACTAGGATCCGGCTTAAACCAAAGCCGGCTAGTAATATCCGTCCGATCCTGATGCGTGCAATACCGCACGTATCTGATCGAACCCTACCATATATCCATACGGCCTCTAGTACTAACCGTCCGATCCTGATCCGTGCAATACCGCACGTATCTGATCGGACCCTGCCATATCTCCATACGGCCTCTACAGCGTTTCGCCCGAAACTTGAGTAACTGTCTGTGTGGTGGACTCTAAAGACTCGTCAATACTATGGCTGTGGATTTAACCACTACCACGTCAGAGGTATTAGCCATACGTGACGGGCTACCAGCTATTGACCAAAAGGGACGTCGATGAGCGAACTCATCCTGACACCCTACTGAGCCTGTCAGTGACAATATCCGTACAGTCCGGTCCGTTCGTCTATGAGTATCGCATGGCGGGCCTAGGGGGTTGGTAAAAGTCAGACCCCCAAAGGCGGTACAAGTCGTGTTGGAGTGTAGCCCAGAACACCCTGAGATAATACTGGAATACCTACCAGCAAATCTCCTGCCTCGGCCGAGGGCTTTATGTAATGGCTCTCCTAGACACAGCGCGACCTCACCCCCAATACCGGGAGAGACGAACCCCTGCAGATCCGCTCACTGCCTCCATGTGTCTCGGGACTGTACCCAACTAAAACCTGTTTGCACGACTCCTTTGAGCCGTGGTACGGTAGTAATCAAAGTACAGTGGGAACTCAGACGAGACAAATGACGATCCCAGGTCGATGAACTATCCTGTACACATGTCACCAGGGAACTGCTATCTAACGTCTGGTATAATCCCAACTAGCAGGTTCCCGGCGAGTCCTGTCCGGTGTACTCATAACCCAATGAGCACCTGTATACATCTTAGGTGAACCAACTGACACCAGTGGCTTGTGAGACCGGCCACCGCCCCTCGTCGGGGTCTCGACTGTATACACTAGTCTACTCTGGAGAATCGATGCCCTGTCTCGAAACTCCCACGACTAGGGACCTTTTAAGGATGTGCTTATAGATTACCAGCTCCCACGTATATGATCGCCCTCATACTGCTGGCAGTCAAGCGAGAATCCTAGGGGCTCTATCAACGTGTAATAGCGACCTGTCAGGTCACCTAAAACAGTACACGATAATAAAGATAAACCAGATAGCATACTATCATCTCGAGTAAGACTGTCCTACCGGTATAGGTCCTCCCTCAATCATTGCAATCACGTGCCTGTGATCCAATAATTGACTCTGAGGGCATTATCTCCAACAATCTCCCGCTTGCACTCAAGGCTAATTATTGCGATGTCACGTACTCACAGCCCGTGTGATACCGAACACCCAACTCCTCTACTAGTCAGTCTCACAAAGCTCGTTTGCAAAACTATTGCGTTCAAGGAATAGCCTCAGTGAGTGGATCCGCTGTGATGTTTCTTTCTATATCTCTCTATATCTCAAGTTCGCGGAGAAAACCATCTCCCGAAATGAGCAATACCTGTCTTGGAATGTCTGGATGTCTGATGGGACCTAGCTCATAAATGAACTCCAAATCCAAACTTCTTAGACTGTATCGACAACTGAACTTAATCAGTATCCTGCGCCATGCCTTTCCCTCAGTATCCACCTGGACCACCTGTCCAAAATACTACCCCTCGTCAGAGGGAAAACTATAACTCTGACAGCCATTCTGCCATCCAGGTCACCTTGGAAGCCTGGAATGATAACCGTCTCCTAAAAGGAGGCTGTCGTTATCATATCCCTAGAACATCAACTTATGTTCTAAAACTGCTTCCGACTGTTTCTCCAGGATTGGATCATTATCAACTTATTGCACCTAGTGCAAGAACAACATCTGGTGTGGTACTTGACATCTCATGATTGACTCAATTGCCTAAGCAAGTGATCTGCCAATCATGCACATCCCTCTCCACTTTAGTCTGTAAGACACCTTTAGAGAGGGTGACTCCATCACCTGCAGGTATCCTACCATGCCAGGAGTCGTCCATTCTAAATACTCATAGAATGCTATCAAAGTACCCTGATTGGGAAACCACCCAAATCTAGATCTAAAACCATAGATCTAGTAACCAGAATGTCTGATATAATATCCAAGTCCCATGTGGAGAAACTACTGTGTGACGACCAACGTATAACCGATCGTAGTATAGGAATATCACTTCCTACTCTGTGTATGTCATCCAAATACCAGGACATCACACCCTACTACCTCCTTAACAGATCCATCTCCTATTCTGATGCAGTCAAACCTATGACTGTCACATCAGAAATAGATGATCTATCTCCGCTATATCTGCTTTAGTCTATAAATAGACATAAGCCACCTGTCCACCAATGCTTCCGCTGCTCCCACTGACCATGACAACCCTCTGGCAGAGTCATATACACGTACACTTCTAAAGCAAGTTTAGAATGACGCTATACTCATCCTCCTGCCGGGTCTCACAGTCTGGAATCAACAGCAATGGAAAGTCTGGGTAAACAAGAACCTCCCTGCTACCGTCCTTGAGCATACCGAAGTACCTCTCGGGTGACTGAGGTTACCCACTTTTTCTGCGGAGTGGCCAATGGAATGTCAAATCAGATTGAATCTTTAGGTTCTTATAAAATCTTCAGTAATCGTTTGCGATCCTGGAATCACTTCCAGTTCTACCATACTCCCACTACTGTTTTCTGAAAAATCCATTTCTTTTAAAAATGTGGCGAGTCAAGAAAAATATCACTATTGATCTTCCAGATGGTAGAAAGTCAACCCTCGTCATAGCCTGGGTCAACCCACAAACAGCCACTACAGAAACGTGCTTTGAGTTATCCAGAGTCTGGTTTTAAGCATAAGCCGGACAACTCCCCGTACCTTAACAATGTCAAGATATGAACTGTTCTATATCCAATACAGAAACAGAGGCACTGATTTAATTGAACCAGATTCAAATCATGCAGCTGTTACCAGTGCATGTCAACTAAATGGAAGGAGGCCGATCAGCGTTACCCAATTTAGGAATGCTTCCAATTATGAGTAACCTGAAAGAGAAGCAAGTTCTCATTACTATCAACTGAATACCATACACAAGTATCTACATCTTCGATCACCTTGAAGAATCCCGATACTTGCAATACCTGGTTCTCTACTCTATTCTTATACCAATAACTCCTCAAAACTCAGACCCTGTGTTTCTACGAAACACATGTCTAAGAACTAGAGTAGTTAAAAGTAAACAGAATATAGTACGAGGACCAACCCCACTGTCCTAATGGACACTGGACAATATACAATACTCTGTATAAGTCCCTGAGTCTAACAACTCATTCACTGTGTGTCGTAGGTTGAAAACTGTACTATGGTTAAGAAGAATTACACCGCTGTTCAATGCTCCTTACCTAACCATCCACTGATATAGGTAAATGTCATAGACATAATTTCAAAAGGTATATCTCACTCTATAAAAATAGACGTACAGATATATCAATTTAAAATTGGTGCATAACAACGGATATTCAAAACCAAATATTTGCCGTCCGGCAAACAACCCAGGTGACTTCCTCAAATATCACCAATTACAACGAATTCCGATATAATGAGGATGGTCACCTAATTCCCAATAACTTACTCCCACTCATCATCTGTAAAACCATACAGATGTGAGAATCATACCTGGTAAATACATACCCTGGAGCAAGTGTCTAATCGGAAAATCAGTTTTCTTTTAACAGTACACAGTGAAACTGAAATATTGAAATGTTTCGATGGGGTATCCTGGTATTCCTAGTAATGCCTCATCCATTATCCAGATTCACAACTATAACCGTATAATTCTTTTCCATCTCTCCAAATCCCTTTATATGTCTTTAGTCGTTACCTTCTGCACACCCCTTTAGGCCAAATGGTTTTCTTCCTTCTCTACCGTTCGGCACCAGCCTATGGTTTGGAAGAAGACTATCCAATAAGCATAATGGGTGTGCTGTCCTAATCCTAGGAGCACTCGCAATGCGAGAGAAGGTGAAGATAAAAGACAACCGAATGAACCTTATTCCTATTTCTCCTAAACCAGGATCCATCCCCGAACTGGAACAAGTTCCTTTCGAGTTCGTATATAACCATACGATGGATTATCCAATAAACTTGGGATCTTCGTAGTGATACGGAGTGTCCTGGAGAAATACAAAGGTGATTTAGGATTGGCGAAGAAATACTTGGTTTGGTCATGAATAGCAGTCGCAATTTACTTTGCCCTCTTACTAATCCCTTTCTTTGTCTTAACTTAATACCTTCTGTACACCATCGTTATGCTAATTGGTTTTCTTCATTCCCCACCGTTCGGCACCAGCCTAAGGTTTGGAAGAAGACTATCCAATTTGCATAATAGGTGTACTATCTCCTAAACCAAGGCTTACTCGTAACCTGAGAGAAGGTAAAAGGAAAAGACAACTGAATAGTCCTATTCGTTTTCTCCAGAACCGGAAACCATCCTCGAATAAATTCCTTCGAGTTCGTATATAACCATACGATAGTTTTGTCCAATGGAAGTGGACGTTCGTAGTAATACGGGGTGTCCTGGAGAAAAGGGTAAAAGTAGGAGTGGCAAAGAGGTCTGCAACTCTGACAATCCAAAAGCCAGTGTTAAGAAGGTTCGGTCAACTTGGTCACTGAGTCATAGTCCAGGGTCGGGTCAATAGTTGCTGCCAAAGAGAGAGAGGAAAGAAACACTCAGCGTGCACTCTAACCTAGATCAGAATGGTTATCACTTTATCTAATCTGGAAACCTCCCACTGTAACGTCAAATTCTTCTCCAAACCTGAAAGAAGAATTAGCCGGGATCACCCGAGGAGTAAACCAACTCATCAGTGGGAATCGGGATCCAACTATCATCGCATGATAACTTGACGGAATCCACTCAAGTCACCACACTCCAGAAGGTATGCGCATGTCTGGCAAGTTTCAGTTTCTTTAGAAACTCCCGATGTGATTTTTACCCCAAGGACCCAAGTGACCTTGACGGAGTCAACAAATCAAAGAGTCCTAGTCAAGTTCAACCCGTCATTATCTGGATTGCATTAAACCCACCCGTGCGTGCCCTTGACGGAGTCAACAAGGCCGCACGACTGTCCTAACCAATCCCATTTATGCAACAAACAAGCACCACTTAGCTACCGTACACTACGCCTTGACGGAGTCAACAAACGCAGCACGAATACTAAATAATACCCATAAGAAATGACGGAGGGCTACGACTGGTTTTTGGCAAAAAACCTTTAACGTAATGAACTTGATATCGTTGAAGGAACTGCATAGCCTTTTATAAAAATATAGTAACGAAAACCTTTGCTAAAGAGGTCACTCCCGGTGAAAGGATCTCGGCTCTTTCCCCGTAGAATGAGGTGCAGGATATTCCAACTGAATACCACGATGCAAAGCAAAAGTAATCGGCTATAGTGAAGTTATTGCCCTGACGCAAACTTCTGTCCAAGGGGTCACTCCCGGTGAAGGGATCTCGGCCCTTGCCTCGTCGACTGAGGTGCTGGATATTCATAACCAAATACCACTGTGCAAAACAAAAGAGAACGCTCTTGCACTAACAGCTTTTTGAAAAAGTGTTCCAACAACATCAGAATAGGTTTGTTTAACTTGCATTGATCCGAATCAACGCAGTCCCATCAATTGATCACACCACAAAGAACGAAAATATACTGATGTACGTATATGCCATCCGCATTCGCCACTGGGTCCCGTCATTACCCGTTAGGTTAGCTAACTAACGACAGAGCGGGGACTGGACTAGCGCGGATGTAAAACATATACAACATCTACTAATATATATACCAATATATTATATTTCGCTCAAGGCGTGATAAAATGCAACATCACAGAAATGTACAGCATCACAGAACAATACAGATATCTGGAAGCCCCGGGTTTCACAGAGCCGCTGCTGAAACCCGACGTTCCCCTGGTCGTGTGGATAGCCTGTGCAATGAAAATCCTAGACCCCTACGGGCGCGGCAAGTCACCCGCCAAAACCTGAAGCGAGGCAGCCCCCTTCAGCAACGTGAATGGACCACCCAGCACTTCACGGAATCCGGCAACTTGGGCACCCCTCCTGGGTCAACCTGTACCCCCTACGAGTGCGGCGAACAGCCTGCCAATTCTAGAGTAAAGCCCCCTTCATCTCAACGCCATGAGATGCGGTCTTGTTGCCCTCTAGAACCCGGCTATCCGTGCACCCCTTCATGGGGTAATCCTAGTACAGAAAGTAAAAAATACATACAACGGGTATATCGACCGCAACCAGGTCGTGCCCCAAAAGAATAATACAAACAGGCAGTGACGGCAGTCCACATGTCGGACACTCGCCCCGTAATATCAAATGTACATACAAAACAAAACTGTACTAACATTGCATCCAGGCTATCCCCCACGACCGATCCGCAACATCACAGCAAAATCACAAGACATCAATGTGAATGTCACGTTCGCAAATCCGTCTAACCGGCATGGAGGCAGTGAGCGGATCTGCAGGGGTTCGTCTCTCCCGGTATTGGGGGTGAGGTCGCGCTGTGTCTAGGAGCGCCATTACACAAAGCCCTCGGCCGAGGCAGGAGATTTGCTGGTAGGTATTCCAGTATTATCTTAGGGTGTTCTGGGCTACACTCCAACAGATATCGTAGTCATGGTATGTAGCAATTGCAAGTAGGATCTGGATGGACTTAAGCATAGTTTTAAAAATCTCAACTTTTCTATGTACACCAAGTAATCTTCTCAAGATATACTTGCTTCGATAGGGATTTAACCCTTCAGATAAAGCAACCAAAGTCCATACTTTGTTGGTGTACATAGATTCCATCTCAGATCTCATTAGCATCCAGCCATTCTCATAGAGTCCCCACTCTTGATGGCCTGCTCCAAACTAGTTGGGTCATCATCTCATGATGCAATCCTCGCTCCCACTGTCATAGAGAAACCGAAGTAACTCTCAGGTAGATGAGGAACCCTACTAGATCGGCGGAGTGGCTGAGGTTCGTTGGGATCTATTGAATCCCCCGGTTCTACCAAATCATCAGCTGCAGTTTGTATAGCTGGAACTCCTTCCAGTTCTACCTCATGACCACTAATTCCTTCACAAGAAATGCCCTTTCCAAAAGGTGGCATGCTGAGAAACAAAACACCTTTTGTTCCTCGGTTCGGTAGAAGATATTCCCTTGCGAATGCTTGGGATATCCAACAAACTTCCACAGAACTGACATTGCCTCGAGTTTGTCCGGATTTTGCTTTTGACATAGGCCGGACAACCCCAAATCTTAACATCATTAAGAGATGGGCTCTTCCCATACCATATCATATATGAAGTGGTAGGCACCTGATGTGATTTGAACCCTATTCAATAGGTATGCAGCTTCACAAGTGCATAACTCCCAAAAGGAAATAGGCAACTCAGTAATACTCATCATAGAGCACACCATATCACATAGGGTGCGATTGCTCCGCCCCGATATACCAACGTATTGTGGTGTATTCGGAGGAGTAATGCTGAGAGAGAATCTCATTCTCCTTTAGAATAGTCCAGGATTTCCGTGCTCAAGTATTCTCCTCCCTGATCATATCAAAGGACATAATACTTATACCCGTTTTGGTTCTCTACTTCTGAAGTACAAAGAACCAGTCCTGGCATGTGTAGACAGGGGACCTCATACATCATTATGTATCAATCCCAAGAGTTCACTAACTCTTTCTCTGTTTCCAATAAACAGAGCTATGGTCATCTTATCTTTGTGACATGACTGGCAAGTTTCACAAGATGTAAATTCAAACTAATTTAAATATGCATTTAAATGTAACTTAGCTAGTCGGGTCATATTGATATGACCTAGTCTACAAAACCTCAAGAAGGATTCGTTCATTTCTGAACTCTTCTTCTTGTGTGTGTTCTGTACATTAAGAACTGTGGTTTGATTTAGAACGTATATGCTTTTAGATAACGTGCCTGAACTGATCAACTCTTGATATAGGAAATGTTCAAAACATTATCCAACAATACAAAATTATATCCTTCTTTATTAAATAAAGATACTGATATGATGTTGTATATCAGGTTCGGTATCTAATAACATTCGTTCAGAATCAATGTATTTGTTAATACAGGGTGATAACTGCCAACAGACTTAGCTGCAACACTTGCACCATTTTTAACTTTTAAAACATATCACCCTTTCTTAGTTCTCTACCTATCTGTAGCCCATGTAACAGATTACATTTTCGGGATCCTGATCCGGTATCTCATACACAGGACGTAAAGGATACTGAGAAATAGTTCTCGGTAATGAACACACCCGAAAAAGATGCATCAGCATGCACTTTCTTCGTTTGGGCGGCACGGGAATTCTGGTAATCTCCTATTTCCTGCTCGGTCTTATAACAATTATAAGTTGGAATGGGACCAACGTTCCCTCGCACAGTATAACAAGCGAGTTCAGTCAATACATCCGTATTTTTATCTTGATTAAGGCGTGACATAGTCACAACCAGGAGAGAGAGAAGAAAACACTCTGCGTGCGCTTTTGCAAGATTAGATTTGGTTATTAATATACCTAATCAGGATGGCTCCCACTGTTTTAGTCAAATCTTCCTTCAAACCCTAAAAGGAAAGACTAGCCGGGATTAATTACACGCTACAAGTTCGCCAATCTTTCAGCCAGGCTAGTACCGGTACTTTAAGGGAGGTTCCCCGTTCTTTCGCACGGACCTAATTAAATTAAACCCCGATTTTCCAGAGGCTTAACCTCGTTGACACCTTTCTAGACACCTACTTGATCGGCTAATTGTAATGTGTAAAACTCTCCCAGGAGTATCTCTTACTCGCAGCGGGTATCGGGATCCAACTATCTCATAGGAGGTATGCAATCTCATTGCAAATTTCAAAACTTGAAATTCCCAATAATATTTTACCCCTAGCGTCCTATAACCTTGACGCATGCCAAACAACCCATAGTCCGCTGGTCAAGTTCAACCCGTACATTTCTTGATTGAATTAAACCTACCTGCACGACCCTTGACGCATGCCAAACAACGCCGGACGAATACCCTAATCCAATCGCATCGTATGCTAGCAGATAAGCACTAGTTAGCTACCGTACACTACGCCTTGACGCATGCCAAACTACCGCAATACGAATACTAAGTAGTACTTATCTGAAATGACGGAGGGCTACACAGGTTTTTGAGAAAACCATGAGCGTAATGAACTTGATATCGTTGTAGAATCGAGTGATTTTAAATGGAGTGTTTTTTAGGCTTTTCTAATTTTGCTAAAGAGGTCACTCCCGGTGAAGGGATCGTCGGCTCTTTCCTTATCGAATAAGGTGTAGGATATTTCACAAATACCACTATGCAAAGCAAAAAACTATAGAAGCAATCAAAAGACAACCCGAGTGTGTAGCATCTGCTAGTTTTGCTAAAGAGGTCACTCCCGGTGAAGGGATCTCGGCTCTTTACTTATCGAATAAGGTGCTGGATATTCTGCAAGGAATACCGCTATGCAAAGCAAGAACTAGAGCTACCATTTTTTAAAACAAGTTTCTACAACATCTTTAGGTTTCTTTTATTTCATTAATCTCATTAATGAAGTCCCATTTTATTATGCTTCACAAGCATCACATTTGAAACGAAATCAGCAATATAACATATATCTCAGATATATAATATAAACATTCGTCTCAGGCAGTAATATGATCTCATCACAGAACATTGCAGCAAAAGAAACACATATGAAATATTGGATATTCTAGGAATTTCATGTTTTAAGTTAAGCCAGTATAAAAACGGATTCCACGGTCGCGATGAATAGCCAAACCCACATCCCTAGACCCCTACGAGAGCGGCAAGTAACCCTGCCAGTTCAAGAGTTAGGAGACCCGGCCTCGACTCCTCGAGATGGTCTCCCACTAGACCCTAGAACCCGGTTACTTGTGCTCCCCGCCTTGGGTCTATCCTAATGCGGAAAAGTAAATAATATATAGTGGCGACATCATCCTCAACCCGGAAGAGCCCCAATGTAACAACCGAGTCCAGTTCTACAAGTTTCTGTTACCGTATGTGTGTTGTGTAGTATTTATTCTTTTATCTTAATTGACTATTGCTAGTTATAAATTTTACCCCGACAATTCATTTCTGCATATAACAATCTAAGGCATCTAAAATGAAATTAAAAAAATAATTGACATGGCTTGCTCGACACCACAACCCTGTGGTAGCGTTCTTGCATCGTGTTCTCGTCCCGTTCAGGGAAACGGACGTGTTTGGACGGCTACGCGCACGTACGTGCGTCCGTTCTTGGGGGTATGCTTTTTAATTGAAAAATCCTTCATTTTAATTTTTGGAACCCGCCAATAATTTTCTTATTTCAAATTCAAATTTGTGGACTCAACCCGGGTGCAATTCTAATATAATTTGCATTTTCGCCAAATCCTATTTTTTCCTAATATTTTTAACCAGTGAAATTTAAAATCTTATAACCATAAAATATTCCTTAACCAAGTAAAATTTCTCCCTCAGCCTATCACAAGATTTTCAACCAACGATATTATTTTTAAAACCCTCAAAATCCTTCACATAAATCTTTCCTAGCCAATCACTAATGTCTCTTTTCTCCCCTGGGCCCCACACGTTTCCCCTCAGCCAATTTCGCTCTTTCACTCTCCCTTTCTCCTTCTCTCTCTCTCTCTTCTCTCTCTCTCTCGCTGGCACAAAAGGCCAAATTTCTCTCTCCCTTTCTCCTTCTCTCTCTCTCTCTCTTCTTTCTCTCTCACTGGCACAAAAGGCCAAATCTCTTTCTCCTCACAATCTTCTCTCTCCTCTCGATCTCTCTCTCTCTCTTTCCCCGCGTCATCTCTCTCTCTCTCCTTCTTCTTATAAATCTTTCTCCTCCTCTTTATTTTCACTTCACAGAAGCAAACCCACCTCCCTGCAAACCCTTGCCGCCTCGTCCTGCTCTCGCCGTGGCCCTCGCGACGACGCCATCACCACCGTTCCGCGCCGCTCCTCGCCCTCGTCGCTTCCAGCTCATCTCCTTCCTCCTTCCTCCTTTCCCCGAGCACCTTGCACTGCAGCCGCGCCCTGCACACCCTGCACTTTTGCACCGCCGGATCTGTCACCGCCAGCGGCCTCGCCTCCGTACCCCGGCCTTCGTACAACCCCCAGTGAGCATTACCTATCTGTCTTCTTCCTTCTTTCCTTCTTCTTTCTTTTCATTTCTTAACAAGAATCTTCTCTGTTGTTTGCCGGGTATTTTGCAGTTCGTGCGCCGGAGCTCTGTCGACGTGGTCGACGATCACAACCCCTCCATAGATCATCGTGAGCACCCTCTTCTCCATCCTCCTTCCCTTCTTTCTTCTTGATTCTTCTATCTTTTCTTGCATTCTTGAATATTGTATATTTACTGTTTTTGGGTTCGCCGGAATCCGGCCGTGCCGGCGACGTGTCCCGACGATCCAGCGAGGTACTCTGACCTGTGTGGTTCTATTGTTTGTCGTTCGGACTTATTCCGTGCACCGTGCGCGCGTCGCGACCTTTCCCCCGCCGACGCGTGACATTCCGTCTTCTGTTTCGCAACCCGTCGAGGCAAGTGAAACTTGCTACATGCTATTTTAAACCATTCATATGCTAAATTAATTAATGCCTGTTAAATTCCTAACTAGAATCGATGGAAATGGATTACAAGTTAACCGTGTAAGGTTCCGTATACATTTCGTGATTCCGAACGTGAAACTTAATCTTGCATCTGATTATTTACATCTAACAATCACCCGTACATGATAGATCGCATTGTTTACTGCTATGGTACCCCTTTTATCCAGTTAGCCTATCAGACATTTATGTGCAATTTTAACCGGTCAAATTACCACTGCATTCATTAAACAGATTATACATGTTGTCGCATCCTTGGGACACTCAATATTTATTAACCTATTTCCAGCAGTTACAACTATCATTCTGTATTCACATTATGTTGACACTGTCTGTTTAACACAATTGATAACTGTACAGCTAAATAAAAAAATCTACTTTATTGCGTAACTCATTGATTAGATCATGTTGTTGATAACCATGCTTGATTATCTAACCCTGATTATGCTAGCAGATTATGAGCACACCCCTGATATCGTTTACTCCTTGACATGACTTGCTACATACATATTGATTGACCCGACATGGTACCGTACACTACCTGACTTGACCTGTTATACCATGGATTGACCCGTTACATGATCTTGTGTCTAATGCCAACAAACCTGACATGTAGTCCTCACGGACCGTTCCTGTTGTCTATCCAGACAAACCTGCTTACCTGATCCTGTGTTGGCATTAGTTCTTGATTACTGAATACCTGACTTGACTTACACATACAACTTGGGGGTATGGGGAAATCAATGATGAAACCTGACTTGTAACTCGACAGTTCAATACTTGTTCTGATCAATTTTAGAGGCTAGGCCAGCCTTGGGATGATGCTGCTGACATCATTCATCTGTATATATTCCTGTTTTAGTGCCTGGCGGCATGTCTCGGTTTCAGCCCAAAAATCTGGACCGTGGTCCCGAGTATGCACGGGATACTATTGAGTTACATCGATGATTCATCAATTTGATTTCAAAGACTTTAGAACAGAAAACCTGATAGAACAGTTTAGTTTACTCAATGCACACTATCCCGCACTGCCCTGATTTACATTACTGTTACACCTGCTTTTCATTCATGTTTATATTTGCATTGCCTGTTGCCCTGTTTATATTTTTATTACTTGATGACACGATGCGCTGACGTCTGGGTTTTGCATGGCCCAGATTCTGTACCGCTGCTACAGTTCGAGCAGGAGTACTTCAGTCAGCAGGCTGAGTTGTGAGGTGTCAGCAGTAGTTAGTTCTTTATTTCCTGCATTTTATTCCTGATGTGAGCCCGCATTATGGGACATACATTCCAGTTATTTTGTATTGGATCCTTTGCTTCCGCATTTTATTATTCTTGACTCATGTTATCTTGGTTTATGGACATGTTTTAGATAATTTTATTTTGTTCTTGATATCTCTACAGCCGTAATGTGACTGTGGATGGATACTTCCTACCCACAGGTATCATGGTTGGCTATGTCACGTACCTATTTTAGCGTACTCTGGGAAGCGGGGCGTGACATGGTTCTTTTGGTATCAGAGACATAGGTTAGTCGGGTTGATTCTTTTGTAGTTGGGTATTGTACCCAATACACGAATCAGAATACCCGTGTTTAGGAAACATGTCCTGCCACCTTGCCGGTTACCGTTCTTGAATCAAGTCCTTCCTGGTTATATCTTTTACGATGTGCAAACTTCCTTTGCATATCGACTCAAAAACCTGATTCCTTGTTATCTCTAAGACTTAGGCGACTTGGGTGGAGTTATGTAATTGTAGCTATGATACCGCGGCATAGTTACAATGTGGTACTCTATTTAAGTAACTTGGAGTTCTAGCCTTGATCTATATTTTGAATCTGTTATCATGCTAATGTTAGGTGTTTTGATTTCAGGAATATGGCAGACAAGAATCTGAAGACGTACCAAAGGCATGTTGACGAAGCCGCCATGCTTGGAGTGATACGGGGAATGCTGGAGAATCAAAAGAGGCAGACTGAGCTGATCCAGCAGCAGGCTGAATCATTTCAGGAAGGTTTACAGACCGTCCAACGGTCTGTGAACAATGTTGGAGCTAAACCAGTTGACCGTGTGGGGACCGTAGCAGACTTTCGACGTTTGGGTACGTCGGTATTTACCGGTTTGGAGGAGCCGTTGCCAGCAGAGCAGTGGCTAGTTGACACGGAGAACTTACTCATTGCGGCACAGATTCCAGATGAGAAAAGAGTTGATGTGGTACGCATTCAGTTAGTGGACTACGCCCGAGAATGGTGGCTTGTGGAGGAGACCCGCTTGCCCAAGCCGATCAAGTGGGCGGATTTTTCGAAGAGTTTCCTAGAGAAGTTCTTCCCGCGGACTGCACGGGAGGAAATGGAAGAGAAGTTCATCGGGCTAAAGCAGAATGGAGCACCCGTAGATGTGCATGCAGCAGAATGGACAAGGCTCAGTAGATTCGCTGGACCTTTAGTTGCCAACGATGCAGACAGGGCACGGAGGTTCATGCGCAGCTTGGACGTGGACATCCAGAGGAAGATTGTCTCCTTAGGTTTGACCACTTTCATACAGGTTCTTACGGCAGCTCGAGAACAGCAGAGCCTATCAGGGAAGACTGGGAGTTTACAGCAGACAGCAGTTGCAGTAAGGAAGCCGGCATTTGTACCAAACCGAGCTCATGGTCGCAGAGGTATTCCAGTGGACCGTCCTGGTATAACACCCATGAAGAAGCCTGTTGTCATTGATCGAAGAAAGAGCGTGACTTGTAACTACTGCAATTTACCTGGCCACGTGCAAAAGGATTGTCGAAGGAGGCAAGGACTCTGTTTAGTTTGTGGAGCGGCAGATCACTCTGTCAGTGCTTGCCCGTCGAAGCTTCGTACAAGGGATGATGTTCAGAAGCCTCTGCAAAAACCATTTCAGGGGCAGAAGCAGTTGACTCATGGACCTAATCAGGCTCGAGCTTTTACCTTGACGGCTGAGGAAGCTAAGGCGTCAGGAGAAGTTGTTTCAGGTATTCTACTCGTTCATGGTTTTCCCGCATTAGCATTATTTGATTCTGGTGCATCCCATTGTTTTATGCCGTCCAAGTTTATAGCTACACACTCGATTTCCTGCACGACCCTGTCTAGTTTCTGGGACATACACACTGGGAATGGGAAAATCATATCTAGTGGGGAATGTAGAGATTGTACGGTTGTTGTTTGCGGACGGGAGCTTTTTGCAGATTTCTTGGTGATTGATACGGGCGGCTACGAAGTCGTCTTGGGAATGGATTTTCTTGGCACTTTCCACGCTCACATTGATTGTAGGGCAAAGAAAGTAATTTTCCAGATTCCCGGACATCCCGAGTTTACCTTCACTGGAGAAAGCAGTTCTGTCGGGCCAGTCGAGTTTAGGGCTGTAAGTCCATGCTACCTCTCCCGGTACTTTCGGGCATGCGAAATTTGGTGAAAAACAATTTTCTTAGAGGCGGTAACATGGACTCAAAACCCGGATCTTTGTTAAACTGCTAACTAACAACCTAACAAGAGTTTACCTACTCGGTTAGGGGGCTATACCTTTCTTGAACTCCTTCGTCTTCAACTCGTCCCGGAGTTCGAATCGGCCTCACCTCGTCGTCTCCTTGCGTCGAAGATGGATCCACCCGAAAGCTTCTACCTTTGGCTTATTCTTCGGACTTTGAAGAAACTAGATCACTTGGCTTGCTAGGCCTTGTGAGCTAGAATGAGTAGAGAAGAGTATGTTGGGATTTTGCTCTATGGTTCTTGCTTCTCAACACATGAGACAAGTGAACCATAGACTAAAGATAGAGAGCAAGAGGAAGAGGGTGAGAGCAAGAGCATGAGAGCTCAAAACCAAGAGAGAGAAAGGTCAAGCAAGAATTAGCCTCTCTTTTGTCTTTCACCCTCTCATAATCCAAAAGCATCATTAGCCATAATGTCAATCAAGTATTATGTGATGGTTCATATCATGACAAAGGCAATATCATTTCCATGCACTCATTTTGCAAACTACAACAAGCAAGCAAAAGTCTTTGCATGAAAATGACAACCATTGTGATGATGATGGTCAACTAGTCCAACCTAGTCAACCGGTCAACAAAGTCAACAAGTCAACAAAGTCAACCCTCAACAACCATGTCACTATAATACTTAATTAATATTATTGCTAAATATATATATATATATCATATTCTCATTAGGGTTGAGCAAAAAGTTAATAGTCAACAGTCAACGGTCAACAACCCTAATGAGAATCCTCTGCCTCTGTCTCTCCGTCAACTGTGCAAACGCACCCGCATCCGCGTTCCGAGGAACACGGATGCAAACTGGATAAAACCAATCCTAATACGTACACTAGGATCTGGCTTAAACCAAAGCCCGCTAGTGTAAACTGTCCGGACACTAAACGTGAACAAGTGCACGGATGTGACTGAACCCTGTCGCAAAACCATGCGACCAGTCGCAAAACCATGCGACCTCTACTCTTTTGCCTAAAGGCGAATAGCTTTCTGTGTGGGACTCTAAAGACTCGACACTACGCTGGCAGTGGGTTTAACCACAGACCGCAAGCGGCACTAGCTGTGCGTAACGGTCCCCAGGTAGATGCCGACAAGAAGACTGACGAGGTGAAACTCATCTGAACTCCTACTGAGCCTGAATGTGACATTCTTCGTACAGTCCGGTCTGTTCGTCTGATACATCGCATGGCGGGCCTAGGGGACGGTAAACGTCAGTCCCCCAATAGCGGTACAAGTCGTGTCGGAGTGAAGCCCAAAACACCCTGAGATAACACTGGAAGCCTACCAGTATATCTCGATTGCCCTGGCCAGGGACTGCTCGTGTAATGGCTCTCCTAGACACAGCGCGATGTCAACCCCCAATACCGGGAGAGACGAATCCTGTCTAACCGTCACTGCCTCCAAGTGCTTCGGGACTGCACCCAACTACCACCTGTTTGCACGACTCCTTTGAGCCGTGGTAGGGTAGTAATCAAATTACAGTGGGAACACACTCGAGACGAAGTGACAGTGTCAAGTCAGCGGACTAAGCTGTACTCATGTCACCTGGGAACTGATAACTGACGATAGGCATAATACCAACTAGTCAGTTCCCGACGAGTCCTGTCCAGTGTACTCGTAACCCAACGAGCACCCGCATACTATCTCAAGTACGACGTACCGACGGCTGTGGGACAGACCGTCTCCCACACTGGGATGAGAAGCGCATGCGCTAGTCTACTCCGGAGTATCGATGCCCTGTCTCGATAGTCCTGCGACCAGGGACCTGCATAAGGATGTGCTTATAGATTACCCAGCCCTACTAGTGTGACCGCCATCACAACGCTGGTAATCAAGCAAAGATCCTAAGGGCTCCACTAATGTGTATAGGCGATATACTAAAATAAACACATGTACACATCGAAGTAGAAACAAACCAAGTAGCATACTACCATTTTGAGCAAGATTGTCAATACAAGGTGAATATCCCAAGCTTCCATTAAGTAATATACATACTAGTATGATACAGTAATGGCCTTTAGGGCATATACACTAACAATCTCCCACTTGCACTAAGGCCATGTACTGGCGTATCGAAGACCTATCATCTCGATCAGCCGCTCGAACTGAGTCTGGGGTAAGGCCTTCATGAGTGGATCAGCAGTGTTATCTTCCGTATTTACTCTCTTCACCTCGATCTCCCGGCGATCAACGATCTCCCTGATCAGGTGGTACCGCCTCAAAATATGCCTGGACTTCTGATGGGACCTGGGTTCCTTCGCTAAAGCTATAGCGCCGTTGTTGTCATAATACAACGGTATTGGATCAACACTGGTAGGAACCACCTGAAGTTCCATGAGGAACTTCTTCATCCAGACAGCTTCCTTTGCGGCATCGCAAGCAGCTATGTACTCCGCTTCCATAGTTGAGTCAGCAACGGTTTCCTGCTTGGAACTCTTCCAGCAAACCGCCCCTCCATTGAGGGTAAAGACATAACCCGACATGGACTTGGAGTCATCCTTATCACTCTGGAAGCCGGAGTCAGCAAAGGCCTCAATCTGGAGGTCTTTTCCGCCATACACCAAGAACATCTACTTAGTCCTTCTCAGGTACTTGAGAATGTTCTTTACTGCTATCCAGTGTTTCTCCCCTGGGTTCGACTGATACCGGCTTACAACGCTCAATGCGTATGCTACATCTGGTCTGGTACACAACATCGCATACATAATAGAGCCTACCGCAGATGCGTAGGGTATTGACGACATGCGAGCCCTTTCCAAATCAGTCTTGGGAGACATCTCTTTGGAGAGGGTGATTCCGTGACAAGCCGGTAGATTACCGCGCTTGGAATCTTCCATACTGAATCGTTTCAGTATGGTGTCGATGTACCTTGACTGTGAAAGTCCCAACATCCTCTTAGATCTATCACGATAGATCTGGATCCCCAGAATGTAGTTGGCATCGCCCAGGTCCTTCATGGAGAACCTCTGCGACAAGAATCCTTTGACTGACTGTAGCATAGGAATATCATTTCCTATTAGGAGAATGTCATCGACGTACAAGACGAGGAATACCACATTTCTCCCTACAATCTTACTGTAAATGCATGGTTCATCTGGGTTTTTGACAAAGTCGAATTCTTTGACAGTATCATCAAAGCAGATGTTCCAACTCCGCGATGCCTGCTTGAGTCCATAGATGGACTTGAGCAACTTGCACACTTTACCGCTGCTCCCACTCTGAATGAATCCCTCTGGCTAATCCATATAGACGCACTCTTCCAAATTTCCATTTAGGAAAGCCGTCTTTACGTCCATCTGCCAGATCTCATAATCGTGGAAGGCAGCAATGGCAAGGAGGATCCGAATGGATTTAAGCATGGCTACCGGAGAAAAGGTCTCGTCATAGTCCAAACCAGGTCTTTGACGAAAAACCTTTGCAACGAGCCTAGCTTTATAGGTTTCAACCTGCCCATCTACACCAATCTTCTTTTTGAAGATCCATTTGCAGCCTACGGGTTTTACCCCTTCTGGAGCAAAGTCCAAAGTCCATACTTTGTTGGTGTACATGGACTCCATCTCGGTCCGCATTGCATCCAGCCATTTTACCGAGTCACCGCTCTGAATGGCTTGCTGGAAGCTAGTAGGCTCACCATAATCCATGGTGCAATCCTCTCTATCCCCGTCTATGAGAAAACCGTAGTATCTCTCGGGCGGATGAGACTGCCTACTACTCTTGCGGAGTGGCGTAGGAATGTCCGGTTCCTTTGAACCTTCTGGTTCTACTAAGGTTTCAGTAATAGTTTGTGGTTCTGGAATTTCTTCCAGTTCTATTGCGCTCCCACTTATCTGATTTTCTAAAAACTCAGTTTCTAAGAAGCGGGCATGACGAGAAACAAGGACTTTTTGCTCCTCTGCGTAATAGAAAAGATACCCCTTGGAGTTCTTTGGGTATCCCACAAACTTGCACTGTACTGAGCGTGCCTCGAGCTTGTCCGCATGCTGCTTTTTTACAAAAGCTGGACATCCCCATGTCTTAAAGGATTTAAGACAGGGTTTCTTCCCACTCCACATCTAATATGGTGTGGTAGGCACTGTTTTAGTAGGAACTTGGTTCAAGAGATGTGCAGCTGTTTCTAGTGCATAACCCCAGAAAGATCGCTGTAACTCAGCCTTACTCATCATGGAACGAACCATATCTAATAGGGTTCGATTCTTCCTTTCCGATACACCGTTGTGTTGTGGTGTGTATGGAGGAGTAAGTTGAGAGAGAATTCCATTCTCTTTTAAGTAGCCCAGAAACTCGGCACTCAAGTATTCTCCATCTCGATCCGATCTTAGAATCTTGATACTTTTGCCGGTTTGTTTTTCAACTTCATTCTTGTATTCTTGAAATTTCCCAAAGGCCTCGGATTTGTGCTTCATTAAGAAGACATGTCCATACCTAGAGAAATCATCTGTGAAAGTAATGAAGTATGAATAACCACTTCGCGCATGTGTAGACATTGGACCACACACGTCACTGTGTATGAGTCCCAAGAGCTCGCTCGCTCTTACTCCGTGTCCAGTGAACGGAGTCTTTGTCATCTTTCCCATGAGACAAGATTCACAAGTGGCATAAGACTGGTACTCGAACGGATCCAAGTATCCTTCTTTATGTAACTTAGTCAACCGTGTCTCATTGATGTGACCCAGTCTACAATGCCATAAGAAAGCCTGATTTAATTCTGGAGACTTTCTTTTAAGTGTGTTCTGGACACTGAATATCTGAGCTTGATTCAATACGTATATACTGTTATTTAATGTACCTGACCCAATCAGTACTTGATTTAGGTGGATGTTTACTACATCGCTTACAAAAGCAAAATCATATCCTTCCTTAGAAAGTAAGGATACAGATATGATATTACAAGTCGCACCTGGTACATACAAACAGTTACGCAGAATCAATATCTGCCCAGTTGTCAGTCCTAGGTGATGTTCCCCTACGGATACAGCATCCATGCTCATTCCGTTAGCAACCCTGAGAGTCATATCACCTTTCCTGATAACCCTATGGTTTCTCAGAGCCTGTAACGAATTACAGATGTGAGATCCTGATCCGGTATCCAATACCCAGGAAGTAGGGTTAACTGACAAACAGTTCTCTATTACAAACACACTCGAAGCCGAAGCCACAACATGCTTCGAATTCTGGCTACTGGCTTTGCAAGCCCTGCAATCTTTCTGCCATTGTTCATTCCCGTTACAATAGGAACGTCCCTCTTTTACTATATCCAGTCCTGAAACTTTTGCCCTTGCTTTTCCTTTTTCTTCCCTGGTTTCTTTCAGGGTATAAGCAGAGGGCAGGGACTGTAGAATTAAGTCAGTACTTGACCCATTCTTCAACGTAGTCTCCAGGTCCGTGAGCTTAAAATAGCTGGTCTCTGTAAGGACGTTGTCCCTTACAGATGACCCGACAGCCAACCTCGCTTGAAGCAATTCGTTCGAGGTCTCATATCTTGCGATACGAGATTGCTCTCCATATAAATCTTTGTTATGGAGGAAGATAGAAACTGAGTCCATCTTCTCGTGCTGCCCCTGGTTTGCACCATCAACTGAGGCTAACACGAGGCACTTGGCTTTCGCACAGTCCTTTTCCGATGTCCTTTGGATGTAAACATCCGTGATAGGGGAAACTGGACCTGAGACGGCAGGGGTTTGATTAGTTAAGAGGTGTCCCAGCTTGTCATGGGTAATGGACATCTGGACAGATCTTTGCCAGTCATAACAGTCAGATTCAGTCATTTTTATTATCTAGATGTAACCTAGGTGCGGTCACTTGGTCGCTGCAATTAAGAGAGAGAGAAGAAAACACTCAGCATGATGCTCTTGCAAGTTTAGAGTGGTTTTTAATTTGTCTAAACAGGATGGCTCCCACTGTCTCTCGAATCCCTCCTCAAAACCAAAAAGGAAGAATTAGTCAGGATCAATCTCACCGTATAATTCTTGCTTAACTGTTCAGCCAGGCCAGTGTCGGTACTTCGAGGGAGGTTTTCCAACGCTTTCGCGAAGTTCCTTAATTCAAGAACCTCTTTTCCCTGGGGGCGTAGCCCCGCTAACACCTTTCTAGTCACCTACTTGGTTTATAGCATTGATCGTTAAGTGAGAAATTTCCCGATGAGTAGCATATACTCACAGTAGGATCGGGATCCAAATATCATCGTGTGACGAAACTGAAGGAATCCTACCAGGATCATCACACTCCAAATGGTATGCAACACTAGCAAGTTTCAGTACTTTTGAAACTCCCGATGTGGATTTTTGCCCCATGCTCTTATGACCTTGACTAAGGCCAACAAATCATAAGTCACATGTCAAGTTCTACCCGTCGTTGTCCAGGTTGATTTGAACCCACCCGTATATACCCTTGACTATGGCCAACAAAGTAATACGACTGTCCCAAACCAACGCATCCTATCTATGCAACATATGAATACCCACCAGCTACCAAACACTGTGCCTTGACTAAGGCCAACAAACACAGCTTGAATACTGTTGATTATTCATATGAAACGACGGAGGGCTACGGATGGTTTTTGGCGAAACCTTGAACGTAGTGAACTTGATATAATCGAAGGAACGAAATAGCTTTTAAAAGGAGTGGCTCAAGCTCCGCATTTAAAAGTTAGTTTTGAAAAGAACCGAGTGGTTTTCAAAGTGTTCCAACGACTTGTACTTGGTTTATTTTCTTGCATTAGTTCTTTTAATGCGTGATATTCTTGCATTAGTTCTTTTAATGCGTCCCATCAATTAATCCTACCATTGCAGAAAACAACCAAAATATGACGTACGCTTATGCTATTCGCATTCGCCACGGGGCCCCGTCATTACCCGTTAGGTTACTTAACTAACGACAGAGCGGGAGCTGGGCTAGCGCGGCTGTAAAACATAAGCAACGCCTAAATAATATCATATATAGATATATTGCAATGATAGCCATTTCAGATCACAGATGAACACATTGGATATACTAGGAAGCTGCAATTCGTACGAGCCTGTAACGAAAAGCAGATTACACGGTCGCGGTGAATAACCAATACCCCACCCAAGACCCCTACGGGTGCGGCAAACTACCCGCCAAGTACCCGAAGCGAAGCAACCTCCCTCAACTTCGTGAGTAGGCCACTCGGCACTTCGGCATACCCGGTAGTTTGTGCACCCCCTCCATGGGTCTATCCTAGGAGCAAAAACAGTAAAAAAAAATTATACAATGACGGCTACAACCCCAACCCGGTTGTGCGGACATACAAATAATTATTACATCAATTTACAAATTTATATGAATTGAAAGAAAAGAAAACTCTCGTCTCACAACCCCCGGCTATTCACCCGTGACAATCCAATGAATTCATATACACATTCCAATAACATTACAGATCACAGATTTGTATAACCCCCACTAATCGACATATAGCGATTAGCAGACGTTCAATACAAATATCACATCACAGAAAAACCCGTCAGCTTAAGTCTTTTAGAAGTTCGATCAAAAATACGGATTTTCAGGACCCCAAAAATAAAATTTTCGTTCTGGAAAATCTGGGCAGAAAATATATATTCCAAAAATCCCAAAATACCCCTATGAGCAAACTGCAAAGAAGAAACCCCATGACCGAGTCAACTCGGCCGCGGTTCCGCGGCAGGAGCAAGCTCCCGCCGTGGAACCGCGGCGCTTTGATCGAGTTAGGGAGTCAAATTTTTGCAGTTTCTTCAGAAAACCCTGAGTCGATTTTTGGTGTATCTCAAAAAAAATTTCCAACACTTTTAAAATCGACACAAAGTTTAAAAAACGGGGTTCGTTTTGCGACATTTTCTTTGATCGATCTTCTAGCTACTTTGCTAACATGTTAGATAGAGTTTAACTAGGCTCTGATACCACTGTAAGTCCATGCTACCTCTCCCGGTACTTTCGGGCATGCGGAATTTGGTGAAAAACAATTTTCTTAGAGGCGGTAACATGGACTCAAAACCCGGATCTTTGTTAAACTGCTAACTAACAACCTAACAAGAGTTTACCTACTCGGTTAGGGGGCTATACCTTTCTTGAACTCCTTCGTCTTCAACTCGTCCCGGAGTTCGGATCGGCCCCACCTCGTCGTCTCCTTGCGTCGAAGATGGATCCACCCGAAAGCTTCTACCTTTGGCTTATTCTTCGGACTTTGAAGAAACTAGATCACTTAGCTTGCTAGGCCTTGTAAGCTAGAATGAGTAGAGAAGAGTATGTTGGGATTTTGCTCTATGGTTCTTGCATCTCAACACATGAGACAAGTGAACCATAGACTAAAGATAGAGAGCAAGAGGAAGAGGGTGAGAGCAAGAGCATGAGAGCTCAAAACCAAGAGAGAGAAAGGTCAAGCAAGAATTAGCCTCTCTTTTGTCTTTCACCCTCTCATAATCCAAAAGCATCATTAGCCATAATGTCAACCAAGTATTATGTGATGGTTCATATCATGACAAAGGCAATATCATTTCCATGCACTCATTTTGCAAACTACAACAAGCAAGCAAAAGTCTTTGCATGAAAATGACAACCATTGTGATGATGATGGTCAACTAGTCCAACCTAGTCAACCGGTCAACAAAGTCAACAAGTCAACAAAGTCAACCCTCAACAACCATGTCACTATAATACTTAATTAATATTATTGCTAAATATATATATATATATATATCATATTCTCATTAGGGTTGAGCAAAAAGTCAATAGTCAACAGTCAACGGTCAACAACCCTAATGAGAATCCTCTGCCTCTGTCTCTCCGTCAACTGTGCATACACACCCGCATCCGCGTTCCGAGGAACACGGATGCAAACTGGATAAAACCAATCCCAATACGTACACTAGGATCTGGCTTAAACCAAAGCCCGCTAGTGTAAACTATCCGGACACTAAACGTGCACAAGTGCACGGATGTGACTGAACCCTGTCGCAAAACCATGCGACCAGTCGCAAAACCATGCGACCTCTACTCTTTTGCCTAAAGGCGAATAGCTTTCTGTGTGGGACTCTAAAGACTCGACACTACGCTGGCAGTGGGTTTAACCACAGACCGCAAGCGGCACTAGCTGTGCGTAACGGTCCCCAGGTAGATGCCGACAAGAAGACTGACGAGGTGAAACTCATCTGAACTCCTACTGAGCCTGAATGTGACATTCTCCGTACAGTCCGGTCTGTTCGTCTGATACATCGCATGGCGGGCCTAGGGGCGGTAAACGTCAGTCCCCCAATAGCGGTACAAGTCGTGTCGGAGTGAAGCCCAAAACACCCTAAGATAACACTGGAAGCCTACCAGTATATCTCGATTGCCCTGGCCAGGGACTGCTCGTGTAATGGCTCTCCTAGACACAGCGCGATGTCAACCCCCAATACCGGGAGAGACGAATCCTGTCTAACCGTCACTGCCTCCAAGTGCTTCGGGACTGCACCCAACTACCACCTGTTTGCACGACTCCTTTGAGCCGTGGTAGGGTAGTAATCAAAGTACAGTGGGAACACACTCGAGACGAAGTGACAGTGTCAAGTCAGCGGACTAAGCTATACTCATGTCACCTGGGAACTGATAACTGACGATAGGCATAATACCAACTAGTCAGTTCCCGACGAGTCCTGTCCAGTGTACTCGTAACCCAACGAGCACCCGCATACTATCTCAAGTACGACGTACCGACGACTGTGGGATAGACCGTCTCCCACACTGGGATGAGAAGCGCATGCGCTAGTCTACTCCGGAGTATCGATGCCCTGTCTCGATAGTCCTGCGACCAGGGACCTGCATAAGGATGTGCTTATAGATTACCCAGCCCCACTAGTGTGACCGCCATCACAACGCTGGTAATCAAGCAAAGATCCTAAGGGCTCCACTAATGTGTATAGGCGATATACTAAAATAAACACATGTACACATCGAAGTAGAAACAAACCAAGTAGTATACTACCATTTTGAGCAAGATTGTCAATACAAGGTGAATATCCTAAGCTTCCATTAAGTAATATACATACTAGTATGATACAGTAATGGCCTCTAGGGCATATACACTAACAAGGGCTAGGCCAACAAATAATATTCTTGCATCAATGGAGGTTGATGAAAGTGAAGAGCCAGCTGTTGTTCGTGATTTTATGGACGTGTTTGAAGATATATCGGGTTTACCGCCGAAGCGAGACGTGGAGTTCGCAATTGATCTTATTCCTGGTGCAGCGCCAGTATCTAAAGCGTATTATCCAATGGCACCAGTGGGGTTGGAAGAAGTCAAGAAACAGGTTGCCGAATTGCTTGAAAAGGGTTGGATTCGAAGCAGTAACTCGCCTTGGGGAGCTCCAGTTCTTCTAGTTAAGAAGAAAGATGGCACGAGAAGAATGTGCATCGACTATCGAGAATTAAATCGGGTGACTACTAAGAACAAGTACCCGATCCCTCGCATTGGTGAACTTTTTGAGCAGCTTAGTGGCGCGAGGGTATTCTCGAAGCTGGATTTGCGATCCGGATATCATCAGGTCCGAGTGAAAGCAGAAGATATTTGCAAGACGGCGTTCCCGAACTCGGTATGGACATTACGAGTACTTAGTGATGCCCTTCGAAGTAACGAATGCACCAGCAATATTCATGGACTTGATGAACCAAATCTTTTCACAATTCTTGGACCAGTTTATTGTGGTATTTATTGATGACATTCTGGTCTATTCGAAGAGTTCTGAAAAGCATGCAGAATATTTGAAGATCGCACTGCAGACGTTGAGACAGGAGAAGTTATATGCGAAGATGAGCAAGTGCGAGTTTTGGCTGGAAGAAGTAAAGTTTTTGGGGCATGTTGTGTCTGGCGATGGAATTGTCGTCGATCCAGAAAAGATTGCAGCAGTTCGAGATTGGCCGATTCCAAAGAATGTTGCAGAGATAAGAAGTTTTCTTGGACTCGCCGGGTATTACAGAAGATTTTTGGAGAACTTTGCTCGTCTGGCGGAGCCGTTGACCAAGCTTACGCGCAAAGAGGTACCTTTTGTGTGGACGGACAGATGTGCGTCAGCTTTTGAGACGTTAAAGCAGAAATTGATAACCGCCCATATTCTGACCGTGCCAGACAGTTCCGGAGGATTGGTGATCCACAGCGACACATCTGGAAAAGGATTGGGCTGTGTTCTGATGCAGCACGGGAAGGTCATAGCATACGCATCAAGACAGTTGAAGACCCATGAGAAGAATTACCCAACTCATGACTTGGAGCTTGCGGCTGTGATTTTCGCTTTGAAGATTTGGAGACACTACCTTTTAGGCGAAAGGGTCGAAGTTTTCATGGATCATAAGAGTTTGAAGTATGTGTTCACGCAGAAGGAGCTTAATATGAGGCAACGCAGATGGTTGGAGCTGATGGCTGATTACGATCTTGATCTTAAATACCATCCAGGGAAGGTTAATGTCGTACCGGATGCGCTCAGTCGGTTACCAGCAATTCAGATGTTGACTACGCAGAAGGAGCTCGTTGAAGGATTTCAAAGATTTGATTTGGAAGTTGTGCTAGCGCATTCTTCGGGACAGTTGATGCAGCTGCAAGTACATTCGTCGTTGATCGAGAATATTAAAGCAGCGCAATCGCAGGATCCTAAATTGCAAAAGTTTCGAGAACAGGTTGAAGCCGGACTACAAACAGATTTATTGATCCACGAAGATGGTTCATTGAGGTATGATAGCTGTTTGTGTGTGCCAAAGGGAGATATTCATGAAGAGCTTATGAAGGAGGCACACAACTCAGCTTATTCCGTACATCCAGGAGGCACAAATATGTACCGAGATATTCGACAACATTTCTGGTGGGAAAGCATGAAACGGGAGATTGCTCGCTTTGTGGCAAAGTGCTTGGTGTGTCAGCAAGTTAAGGCTGAACATCAAAGGGTTGCTGGTTTATTGCAACCACTTCCGATTCCTCAGTAGAAGTGGGACCATATAACCATGGATTTCGTGACAGCTCTACCGCGAAGTCCAAAAGGCAACAATGCAGTATGGGTGATTGTTGATCGTTTGACCAAGACAGCTCATTTTATTCCTTTTCGGGTTGGTCAATCAACAGAAACTTTGGCTGAGCGGTACATGCAGGAGATTGTAAGATTGCATGGAGTACCGGTGAGCATCGTGTCCGATCGAGACACTCGGTTCTTATCACACTTCTGGAGGAGTTTACAGGAAAGTTTGGGGACTCGATTGAAGTTTAGCACAACTTATCATCCTCAAACTGATGGTCAGTCGGAGAGAACATCCAAACTCTTGAAGATATGTTGAGAGCTTGCATGTTGGACTTCAAGGGTTCATGGGAGGATCATCTACATTTGGTGGAGTTTTCTTACAACAACAGTTTCCAGGCAACTATCCAGATGGCTCCATTTAAAGCTTTGTATGGTCGTAAATGCCGTTCACCTGTTTGTTGGGACGATGTCGGTGAACGAAAATTGTTGGGACCAGATTTGGTTGTGCGGACAGTTGAGAAAGTTAACACTATCAGGAATCATATGAAGGCAGCACAAGACAAACAGAAGAGTTGGGCAGATACGTCGAGAAGACCTCTAGAGTTCGCCGTGGGTGATTTGGTATTCTTTAAGATATCACCGACTAGAGGGGTGATTCGTTTTGGAAGTCGAGGAAAGCTCAGTCCTCGATTCGTTGGACCCTTCGAGATCTTAGAGCGTGTTGGCGAGGTAGCGTATCGTTTGGCGTTACCGCAGTCCTTGACGAATGTGCACGATGTGTTTCACGTATCTCAACTCCGTCAGTATGTTCGAGATGAAACGCATGTGTTGGATCATTCGGAGCTGACGGTACGGGAAGACTTGACTTTTGAGGAGCAACCAGTTGAAATTGTGGATCGAAGGGAAAAGGTTCTTAAGAACAAAGTTATTCCCCTTGTACTTATTTCTTGGGGTAATCGCTCGCATGGAGAGTCCACTTGGGAACGAGAAGATGAAATCCGGCAGAAGTTTCCTCATCTTTTCTTGTAGTTTGTTTTCGTCTATCTTGTGTTCTTGGAATTTCGAGGACGAAATTCTTTTTGTAGTTGGGTATAATATAACAACCGAGTCCAGTTCTACAACTTTCTGTTACCGTATGCGTGTTGTGTAGTATTTATTCTTTTATCTTAATTGACTATTGCTAGTTATAAATTTTACCCCGACAATTCATTTCTGCATATAACAATCTAAGGCATCTAAAATGAAATTAAAAAAATAATTGACATGGCTTGCTCGACACCCCAACCCTGTGGTAGCGTCCTTGCATCGTGTTCTCGTCCCGTTCAGTGAAACGGACGTGTTTGGAGGGCTACGCGCACGTACGTGCGTCCGTTCTTGGGGGTATGCTTTTTAATTGAAAAATCCTTCATTTTAATTTTTGGAACCTGCCAATAATTTTCTTATTTCAAATTCAAATTTGTGGACTCAACCCGGGCGCAATTCTGATATAATTTGCATTTTCGCCAAATCCTATTTTTTCCTAATAATTTTAACCAGTGAAATTTAAAATCTTATAACCATAAAATATTCCTTAACCAAGTAAAATTTCTCCCTCAGCCTATCACAAGATTTTCAACCAATGATATTATTTTTAAAACCCTCAAAATCCTTCACAGAAATCTTTCCTAGCCAATCACTAATGTCTCTTTTCTCCCCTGGGCCCCACACGTTTCCCCTCAGCCAATCGCGCTCTTTCTCTCTCCCTTTCTCCTTCTCTCTCTCTCTCTCTCTCTCTCTTCTCTCTCTCTCTCGCTGGCACAAAAGGCCAAATTTCTCTCTCCCTTTCTCCTTCTCTCTCTCTCTCTTCTCTCTCTCTCGCGCTGGCACAAAAGGCCAAATCTCTTTCTCCTCACAATCTTCTCTCTCCTCTCGATCTCTCTCTCTCTCTCTCTTTCCCCGCGTCATCTCTCTCTCTCTCTCTTCTTCTTATAAATCTTTCTCATCCTCTTTATTTTCTTTTCACAGAAGCAAACCCACCTCCCTGCAAACCCTTGCCTCCTCGTCCTCCTCTCGCCGTGGCCCTCGCGACGACGCCATCACCACCATTCCGCGCCGCTCCTCGCCCTCGTCGCTTCCACCTCATCTCCTTCCCCCTTCCTCCTTTCCCCGAGCACCTTGCACTGCAGCCGCGCCCTGCACACCCTGCACTTTTGCACCGCCGGCGGCCTCGCCTCCGTGCCCCGGCCTTCGTACAACCCCCAGTGAGCATTACCTATCCGTCTTCTTCCTTCTTTCCTTCTTCTTTCTTTTCATTTCTTAACAAGAATCTTCTCTGTTGTTTGCCGGGTATTTTGCAGTTCGTGTGCCGGAGCTCTGTCGACATGGTCGACGATCACAACCCCTCCATAGATCATCGTGAGCACCCTCTTCTCCATCCTCCTTCCCTTCTTTCTTCTTGATTCTTCTATCTTTTCTTGCATTCTTGAATATTGTATATTCACTGTTTTTGGGTTCGCCGGAATCCGGCCGTGCCGGCGACGTGTCCCGACGATCCAGCGAGGTACTCTGACCTGTGTGGTTCCACTGTTTGTCGTTCGGACTTATTCCGTGCACCGTGCGCGCGTCGCGACCTTTCCCCCGCCGACGCGTGACGTTCCGTCTTCTGTTTCGCAACCCGTCGAGGCAAGTGAAACTTGCTACATGCTATTTTAAACCATTCATATGCTAAATTAATTAATGCCTGTTAAATTCCTAACTAGAATCGATGGAAATGGATTACAAGTTAACCGTGTAAGGTTCCGTATACATTTCGTGATTCCGAACGTGAAACTTAATCTTGCATCTGATTATTTACATCTAACAATCACCCGTACATGATAGATCGCATTGTTTACTGCTATGGTACCCCTTTTATCCAGTTAGCCTATCAGACATTTATGTGCAATTTTAACCGGTCAAATTACCACTGCATTCATTAAACAGATTATACATGTTGTCGCATCCTTGGGACACTCAATATTTATTAACCTATTTCCAGCAGTTACAACTATCATTCTGTATTCACATTATGTTGACACTGTCTGTTTAACACAATTGATAACTGTACAGCTAAATAAACAAATCTGCTTTATTGCGTAACTCATTGATTAGATCATGTTGTTGATAACCATGCTTGATTATCTAACCCTGATTATGCTAGCTGATTATGAGCACACCCATGATATCGTTTACACCTTGACATGACTTGCTACATACATATTGATTGACTCGACATGGTACCGTACACTACCTGACTTGACCTGTTGTACCATGGATTGACCCGTTACATGATCTTGTGTCTAATGCCAACAAACCTGACATATAGTCCTCACGGACAGTTCCTGTTGTCTATCCAGACAAACCTGCTTACCTGATCCTGTGTTGGCATTAGTTCTTGATTACTGAATACCTGACTTGACTTACACATACAACTTGGGGGTATGGGGAAATCAATGATGAAACCTGACTTGTAACTCGACAGTTCAATACTTGTTCTGATCAGTTTTAGAGGCTAGGCCAGCCATGGGATGATGCTGCTGACATCATTCATCTGTACATATTCCTGTTTTAGTGCCTGGCGGCATGTCTCGGTTTCAGCCCGAGAATCTGGACCGTGGTCCCGGGTAAGCACGGGATACTATTGAGTTACATCGATGATTCATCAATTTGATTTCAAAGACTTTAGAACAGAAAACCTGATAGAACAGTTTAGTTTACTCAATGCACACTACCCCGCACTGCCCTGATTTACATTACTGTTACACCTGCTTTTCATTCATGTTTATATTTGCATTGCCTGTTGCCCTGTTTATATTTTTATTACTTGATGACACGACGCGCTGACGTCTGGGTTTTGCATGGCCCCGATTCTGTACCGCTGCTGCAGTCCGAGCAGGAGTACTTCAGCCAGCAGGCTGAGTTGTGAGGTGTCAGCAGTAGTTAGTTCTTTATTTCCTGCATTTTATTCCTGATGTGAACCCGCATTTGGGACATACATTCCAGTTATTTTGTATTGGATCCTTTGCTTCCGCATTTTATTATTCTTGACTCATGTTATCTTGGTTTATGGACATGTTTTAGATAGTTTTATTTTGTTCTTGATATCTCTACAGCCGTAATGTGACTGTGGATGGATACTTCCTACCCACAGGTAGCATGGTTGGCTATATCACGTGCCAATTTTAGCGTACTCTGGGAAGCGGGGCGTGACACCCAATAAAAGAATATTATATACAATTGAATTTTACATGAATGAAATAGAAAAAATCTCATCTCACATACAAAAAACCGGCTATTCAAAACACGACGATCCAATATAACATATCACAGCAACACATAACATCACATATCATCAACGTAAGTAAATATGCGTATCCCAGTTGTCGTTGACATATAGTACCGAAACCGGCGATACACCACATATTACACTTACGGTCACAGAAAAGAAAGTGAAAAACTACAACATTTGGAATCCACAATCACTTTAGACATCTTAAATACGAAATATCACATACTTCGGATTTCATGCCTAACTATATGAATTCCACATATTGTATCACATTCCAGATAAATAGACAATGTTAAACTTTCCGATCGAATAAATAAACACCCAAGATTTCCCAAATAGCTCAACACTTGAGCGGAGTTCAAAAAGTCCCAGAAATATCACAGCCGCTATGAACCAGCCGTAGAAGGGTCAAACCAACGCCTCACATGTGGCAACGCTAAACTACCACAAACCATATGGTTCAGTGGCGGTTTTGACGGTCACATAATCGAGTTAAGGTTACGTTCTTCTAGAGGGTCCACATATTCGCTTGCATGATTTTCTGAAAGTTTTAAACTCAGGAAAAATCCAACACTTGAAAATTTTCCGACAGGGGAAAAAGTGAGTTATTGATATCCGTTCGAACCTTTTAAGACGTTCTAAATTACCCGGAAAAACTTAAACGAAATTAAACTTTCCGACCGAATCAACGAGTTCCCAATATTTCCCAGGAAGCTCAACACTTGAATAGAATTAAAAATTCCCAGAAGCATGAAAAATTACCCAAGAATAAAGCCCTGAAGTATTAGCCCCTAACCCCTAAAGTTGGCCGCGGAACCGCTGCCAAACTCATGGTTTGGCCGCGGTTCCGCGGTCACTTGAGCGAGTTATGCCTTCGTACTTCACAGTAATCCTTAGGATTCCCTGCATGATTTTTTGAATATTTTGAATATGAAAAATTTCAACCTTTGAAAATTTTTCCAGAAAGTGGGATTTTTCGGGGTTTCGGAGTTCGATCGGACTTTAAACTTCGTCTAGACAACGCCTAATGCTCTAGCTTGGCTCTGATACCACTGTAGGGTTTTATAGCACGACAACAAGGTTTAGCAAGGCATCATGCATGCCATTTTATAAAAATTTGGGGTGCTATGTAACCCTAACCAAGATCTTAACTAGAGAATTAAAGTAAACTTTACAAGTAAACAACTTTACTTCTAAGAGTTAGGGATTACAACCTTTGTAGTCCGTTCCTTCGCTTCATAAGCTCCGTGTTGAGGTCCCTTCGCTGCGATCATCAAGTACCCGGACTCTAGAGAGGCTCCATGAAGAGAAAGATGCAAGCTTGCTTCCAATCTTCAACAACTAAGATGATCTACCTTGAACAAACTCAAACCCAAGCTCTTACTTCACTAATCAAGTATTAGCAAAGGAAACACCCTAATCTAAGTGGCTAGAATAGATGAGGATGATGAAGTAGGAATTTAGCTCTCTTTTGTTTTCAATTTCTCACTTTATTTCTTCACATCACAAAAAGCTAGAAAGCTTTTTTCAAGAGGAAGAAGAAGAAGAATTTCATTTGTGATGAATAATGAATTTTTTGTATGAGATTAGAATTGCAACCATGGGTTAAAGAATGATAAAGTTAGCTCTTATAGAGAATAAACTAGAGGTAAAGGTTTGGGTTGGGTTAATAAATATCAACACAAAATATCTAAGCTAAAGACAAAAGAAAGCTTCATGAAGCTTCATGAAAAAGCTAACCCAAATCCAAACCCTAACTTGTTTAAACTCCACAAAGCATGTTGCATTTGTAACCCTAACTTGTTACAATATTATATATCACATATACAATATATTTTGTAACAAAAGAAAATAATACAATTAACATATATCGCATATATATCAATGTATTAACACAACATATATCGCATATATATCAATCTTTAAGTGAGCTTATATTAGTTAATGTAATGTAATATATCAAATATATAATTATACATTAAATTATCAAATCAACACTTGATCCGATAATCCAGCTATTTCACAAATAACCGACTAATATAATCTGTATCAGTTCATCGAATCAACACTTGATCCGATGACCCGGCTATATCACATATACCCGGCCGATATCTCATATCGTGAGAATCTAATACGGTATCGCATACATGCATTATTCTCGGTCCCGTACATATCACATATGTGCTCCTACTCCGTTTTTCCTGAGCCAGGAAACCTCTGTGTAGGACTCTAAAGAATCGTCAATACGCCGGCAGTAGGTGATGATCATATCAAAACACCCACAAGCTGCAAGCGGTCAGCTAAACGTAACAGCCACCTTTGTATTGAGCAATCAGAAGATCAACAAGCAAGCCTGTACATTCTCCTGCGAATCCAATCAGTAAAACTCCCGTACAGTCCGGTCTCTTCGTCCGATATGTCGCATATCCAGTCTAGGGTGGTAAACGTCAGACCCCAGTAACCGATAAGTCGTGTCGATATGAGGTCCATAACAGTTCGAGAAACTACTGATAACACTTACCAGTAAATCTCAACAACCCTGGCCAGGGATTTCCAGTTATAGCCAATCGAACACGGCGCAACATCAACTCCCTATACCGGGAGAGACGAAACCCCTCCTATCGCTCATTGCCTCCATGTGATTCGGGACTGTACCCAAAAGCCACCATTTTGCACGCCCTCTTGGACGTAGTATGATGGAAATCAAAAACACAGTAGGAATCACACAAGACTCTATGACGATCTCGGGTCTACAGACTAACATGTACCAGTGTCACCAGAGAACTGCCATCTGACGTGAGGTATAATACCATCTGGGAGTTCTCGGCGAGTCCGTCCAGTGTACCCAGTCTCCACTGAGCACCCGTATACTATCTCTGATGTCAAACATCAATGGATATGGGATCATCCATCGCCCATCTACATGGGTCAAGAAGCATACGCTAGTCTACTCTGGTATATCGATGCCCTGTCTCGATACACCTGCGACTGGGAACATTTGAAGGATGTACTTAGCGACTACACTGTCCCCACTGGTATGATCTGCATCATAGTCCTGGTAGTCAAGTACTCATCCTAAGGGCTTTATCAACATGTAACATAGAGACTATCAGAGTACATGTTAAGATAAAGAGCAACCAGATAGCATACTATCATGTCGAGCAAGAAAGTCCTCCATATATATGTCTAAGCATCCACTACAATATACATCGCATGTACAGTAATGGCCTCTAGGGCATACATATCACTAACAACCCACTCATGGTTGCTATTCTTACCTCATGAGTTCATTGATCTCTTCACCACTTCTTTTTCTTCCTCACTTAAGAAAAAGCTTGCTAGCTTTTTCTAAATAATGAAACCTTGTGAGAAAAATAAAACTAAAGTGAGCCCACTTCCTATTTCATCATCCTCTACTATTTACCATTTTAGTTTAGGGTGTTTGTTTCACTAATATCACCATTAGTGAAGAGGTAGCATGAGCTCGAGTCTTCTCGACGTAGATCATCTTCGGCCTCGAAGACATTGAGCAAGCTTGTTCCGTACATCTCGTGGAGCCTTTCTAGAGTCCGAGGAGTTCACTACTTGGAGCGAAGGGACTACTACACGGAGCTATTGAAGTGAAGGACCGGTCTACAAAGGTTGTATTCCTTCTTCTCTTAGTATGTAAAGTGTTTACAATCTAGAAAACCCTAAGTCTCTAGTTCGATCCTCGTTTGGGTTCTTTAGCTCTCTAGAAAATTTTGAAATGGCATGTTCAATGCCGTAGTAAACACCGTGAGGGTGCTAAGGAACCCAGCAAACTGCTATCTGACGATAGGTATAATACCAACTAGCATGTTCCCGGCGAGTCCGTCCGGTGTACTCATAACCCAATGAGCACATGTATACATCTTAGGTGAACCAACTGACACCAATGGCTTGTGAGACCGGCCACCGCCCCTCGTCGGGGTCTCGATCTGTATACACTAGTCTACTCTGGAGTATCGATGCCCTGTTTCGAAACTCCCACGACTAGGGACACTTTAAGGATGTGCTTATAGACCCCAGCTCCTACGTATATGATCGCCATCATATTGCTGGCAGTCAAGCAAGAATCATATGGGCTCTATCAACATATAATAGTGATCTGTAATGTCACCTAAAGTATGTACACGATAATAAAGACAAACCAGATAGCATACTATCATCTCGAGTAAGACTATCCTACCGCTATAGGTCCTCCCTCAATCATTGCAATCACGTGCCTGCGATCCAATAATTGACTTTGAGGGCACTATAGCCAACAGATTCATAATTACAACTAATAAAATAATTCAATAGGTTAAACAATATTTTTAGATTTAAACAATCACATCAAGTCCACGAGACTTAAGAGTTTCAAATTAGTAATTTTTTATGTAACATCAAATCCACGAGTAATCCATAAGTCTAGCTATAGCTAAAAGTAATTAGTGGTTGGATATTTGATACCATAAGTTCGAATATCCAAATCCGAATATTTTTATATGATTTGAATCTGGATCCGACGTGGATACAAATCCGGATCCGGATTAGTACAGATATGGATTTTAGTATCGATACCCGGAAATTGTCGGAATCGAAAACGAATTCGGATCAGATTATCCTAGTCCATTTACATCCTTATCATGGAGAAGATACTTTCCATATATGTTACGCTACAATCTTGATTGAATAGTGATAACCCATAAGAAAATAAATAAAGACAGTTCATCCGAAAATAAATCACATGAATCTGAAGTTAAACTTAGAATGGGCCAAATGCATATTAACTTAAATTATAGGGGCGGAGAATTAATTTCTCGCAATAAGGGGATAAATGCAGATTTCCTTAAACTAAAGGGGTGGAGTTAAATTTTCCTTGCATGAGGACAAAAGAAGCTTGTAGAAGGAATATTCCCTCGTATAGCTTTTTATTATATAATAATAATATAATATAGGGTTGATTGCGGATACCCCTGTACTATGGGGGGTTGAGCGTTTATAGCCCGTGAAGTATCATAATAAGCGTTTTTACCCCTCTGATTGAAAGATATTTTTCTAATCCTATTATATCCCCTTTCCCTTCCTCTTCATCTATGAAAAACTCATGATCCTAACAATCCAATGAAATGTAAAGCTTAGCAAAACCAACTAAAATAAATAATAAAAATATAAAATTGAAAAATACTCATATTGAATCTCTCCCTCCTCGGAAATTAATGGAGATAATATGTTAAATATCAAGATTTTAGATTAGGGTTAAAAGCTTAAGTTCTTTCGAGATAATGAAAAAAAGTTTGGAGGTGCAATGGAAGAAAAGAGAACATCAAGATTTCAGATTAGGGTTAAAATATTGATATTTTAGGATTAAAGATTAGATTTTTAAGAGAAGAAGAGAAGAAGTAAGGGGTAAAATGGTTATTAGGAATATATTTAATAACCATAGGGGTGTAAGTGTTTATTATTATAATTCAGGGGTATAAGTGCTCAACCCTAAATAGTTCAAGGGGTCCACATGCAATTAACCCTATAATATATAAATAGATAGGCCAACGTCCTTGCATTTCTAGATCTACCTTTAATTATAACTTAGAAAAATCACAAAAATATAATGAATTATTTTATTTTGAATATTTCAAATAGCATAACCCGTAAACATATAGAGTTAATAAATCTAATTAAGGTCGACCTTATACAACTTATCAAAGTCCATCTTCAAAACATAGCCATCCGTCAACATTTATAAATGATCGAGTATGATATCCTTAATCCAAAATATGAATACAAATTATTTTTATATATTTTGGCGACTTTACCAATGACGAGTCCTGTCTTGGATTGTTAAATCATTAATTTTGCAGTCATCTAGTATAAAGCTAAAATTTCTAACTCACATGCATAAACTAAAAGTTAACCGTGTACATGAGGACCATGGTGTTTATCTCTAACGCATATGCAGAGTGGATTTAAAGTGTGTGAAAATATTTTTGTTTCTCTAATATCTTCCTATATCTTTCACATTTGTTTAATTAACCCGCCGATAACGGAGTAAAATGCAAATTACAAGCTTAAATGATGAATCTAACTTTACCTCTGAAAGAATCACTTTCCTCTCCTTCAATGACAACTGGGGCCCACAGAACGTGCCCTCCGCAGGTGACCGTACCCTGTCTATGACTTCGAGTCTATCGATTTCACGCCCGATAATTACCATAGTCACAAATTCGCCGTTCGGGAATAATTCGGCGAGGTCGAAAATTCGGATTCGGAGAACTATTCGGAAAAATCGGCAGGTATTCGGGAAAGATTCGGTAAGTGTTCGGGAAATGTTCGGGAAGGGATTTCGAGCAATAAATTAATATATGAGACGCTAGGTTTTGATTTTGTGAATTATTTGCAGTTTTTTGAATTATTCGCTGTTTTTTCACATAATTCGGGAATAATTCGCGAATTATTCGCGAATAATTCGTGAATTATTCGGCCGGTTCGGAATGGCGAATAATTCGACGAATAATTCGTTTGATCAAAAATTCACGAATTATTCGCGAATTCGGCGAATAATTCGCGAATTATGTGACTATGATAATTACTACCGCTTGCAGCGGTAACCTCACCGTCATCTTGAACTTCAACTGTAAGTTTAATTTTACCCTTCCATTCAAATAAAATCAAAATTTTTAAATTTTTATTTCTGCTACAGCTGTTGAGAGAGAGTGTAGAGAGAGAAAGCATTGCCTTCAAGCATCGTGCATGCATCTGATCTAAGCTCCACTTTCCTCTCTCTTCAATCTTCATGTAGATGCTTGAGTTGAATCGAAGGTGGATGGAGTTTGTGTATTGACTAAGGAATTCAATTTTCTCTTCGTTTTTTGGGATCATTTATTTATTTTTCGTGTTCATGATTTCTAGCTCTTGGACGATCAAGATGGCGACGAAGAGATGCATGAACGGTGGATGCGGTGCCATGTCGGCTGGAGCCGAGTGGAGGAGGGGGTGGGCGCTGAGATCGGGCGGATTCGCTGCTCTCTGCGATAACTGCGGGTATAAACTTTTTTTTTCTTTCCCTTTTTTTTATAAATCTGAATGTTTATTTCAATATTTCAATCTAGGGATCAGTTTTTTGGGGATTGATTGAGAATTGATTGATTCATTCGATTGTTTGGTAAATGTTTTGGGGTTTGTATTGAGAGTTGATTTTGATTGAATTCATTGAGTATGAAATATTTGATTCTAATCCCACCAATCAATGGTATTATTGGTGATTTAGAACAGGAATTGTAGTTCTTGTAACGCTAGCTGAATATGACATAGGAATCGAGGCGATTTGTCTGCATGATAAGCCAATGAGTATTTCAATTTGTCGTAAATAGCTGCTGAAGATCAAAAGGGTCAGCTGGATAAATTGATACAAAACCAGCTTTTAAACTTTTCAATGAAGTTTCAGATGCTAGTGTTCGAAATCAAAAGATCTCTTCTAGTTTTGATATTTTTGAACTTTCATTTAAAATGTTTTACTAGTCAACATATTTTGTTTGTGGTGCAAGAGAAATACGGCTTTGACGATAATTATTAAGAGTAACATTATTAATTTGGTCTGAATTATCTCTTTGAAATGACTAGATTTATCAAAAATTGAATAGAAGAAGTAAGAACAGTCCATTTTAGGTGGTTAAAGGATCAAGCTTAGACAATACACATCAGCTTGGGTTCACGAAGTAAGGAGGTAATAGCTGTTCATATATTGTGATTTATTTGCTTAATAGTCAAAATCTAAAATCAGGTCTTTGATTTCTAATAGTTGTTGCTCGACAAATGGTTAGAACTACAAACTACAACTTACGTTAGAAAATCTATAATCGAACCTCTGGGGAAATCTAATAAAGGACCAACTGCACTTGTTTGAGTGCGAAAAATAGAAGGGCTCTTAGTTAGGACATTATATCTACTATCTCAATCTTTATTATTTGGCACAAGTCATTGTATCACCCTAGTTCAGTTATACCATATTCGATTTGAGTATTTTCTTTATCTTGTGGCTATTTTTTGATTTTATTCGTTTTTGGGTGCGGATGGTGTTTTGATATCTGTGCTTAGCATCCGACCCGACCCGCATGTTTGAAACCCGTCTTGATTCCTGTTTATGATTTATCCCGGCTAGTTATGAGGATCCGTGCACTCTCGTGTTCTATATCCTGCATATCTACATTTTATCGGGCATCTGTATTTTTTAATAATACAAATATAATTAAATAATATATTTTAAAAATACCTAGCATGACCTACCAAATATCCCTGACCCTGTGGTGGCATCCGTACATCTTGTTCTCGTTCCGTTTAGTAAAACAGACTCGTTTGAATCGCTACGTGCACGCTATGTGTATCCGTTCTTGGAGGTATGCATTTTCTTTAACCGAACATCTTTTTTTGGTTTTGGTTGACACATATATTATCCGTATTTTCAAACCGTAATTTTAGACCCAACCCGGGTATATTTTGGAGTAATTTTGTATTAGCCAGAAAACTCAAGTTTACCTAATATTATATTCTAATATATATAAACTGTTTATATATATATACACGTTTTATATTTTTTTAACTAAATATATATTTCAAATATTTTCTAATCTATCACAACCTACCAATCTCTTCTATGTTTGTCAAATATAAATATTCTTTTTTTTATTAAACCCTATATAAACTCAAACCCCATTCCCCATGTTCCCTATTTTAGCCCACGTCTTCTCTCTCTCTTCTTTCCTCGTTCCCGCCGCCTTCGCCTCCAAACCCTAATCCCGACCTCGCCGACGCCCTCGTCGTCGACAACCATCTCCTTATCGTCTCCGATCCTTTCATCTCCTCGACCACCTCTCTCCTCTCCCCACGACTCCTCTCCCCGCAACCCACGTCACCACTACAACCCATCGACCTCGCCTGCACCTCGTCGCCGCCCTCGTCTCGCCGTCGTCGGCCTTACCTGCTCACCACCACCTTCCTATTCTCCTTCTCTCCTTCCTCCTATCTCTTATATTCCCCGACGAACCCCGAGCCTGCAACCTCGCCCCGGCCTCGCTGCAACCCTAGCTTCACGCCGTCGTCGCCTCACCTTCGCCCCTATTATCTCCTCGACATCACCCTCATCCTCACAACCTTTCCTCCTTTTCCCCTACCTTGACCCTGCATCCGACGAGATCCCTGCACACCCGAAACCCACATCCCGAGCTCCAAATCCCATCGCCTGCACCCCGCCGGAACTCGCCTCGTCATCACCACCACCCTCGACGGCCTCACCTCGCCTCCACCCTCGACCTCGTCACATTTCCTCGACCACCTCACTTGTTCCCCAACCTTACCTCCGACGAAACCCCCGCGCCGCCAACCCTCACTGCAAGAACCCCACCTGCACATCCTCGCCGCCGGCGATCCCTCATCGTTGCCTCTCGTCCTCGTGGCCACCCTCTCCTCCCTCTCCCAAAAGAACCTGAGCTCTCCCCTGCAAGATCCCTGCACCCGAAACTGCAACCCATGCCCATCTCTTCACTGCCCCTGCACCCTCGCCGGAGCTCCGACCCCATCGGTCTCACCCCTCACCACCACCTTCTCCCTCTCTCCTCTCTCCCACTCCACAGAACCTTTTCCCTGCACACCCGAGCCCTTCACCCGACATCAAGAACCGTAGCCCCATCTTGCCGTGAAACTGTTGGATATAGTGTCCTCTAAGTCAATTATTGGATCACAGATACGTGATTGCAATGATTGAAAGAGTACCTATACCGATATGAAAGTCTTGCTCGAGATGATAGTATGCTATCTGGTTTGTCTTTATCATCGTATACATGCTTTAGTTCACTATTGCATGTTGATAGAGCCCATAGGATTCTTACTTGACTGCCAGCAGTATGATGGCGATCATATACGTGGGAGCTGGAGCCTGTAAGCACATCCTTAAAAGTGTCCCTAGTCGTGGGAGTTTCGAGACAGGGCATCGATACTCCAGAGTAGACTAGTGTATACAGTCGAGACCCCGACGAGGGGCGGTGGCCGGTCTCACAAGCCATTGGTGTCAGTTGGTTCACCTAAGATGTATACATGTGCTCATTGAGTACACCGGACAGGACTCGCCGGGAACATGCTAGTTGGTGTTATATATATCGTCAGATAGCAGTTCCCTGGTGACATGTGTACATGTTAGTTTGTCGACCTGAGATCGTCATTTGTCTCGTGTGAGTTCCCACTGTGCTTTGATTTTTACCCTACCACGCTCAAAGGAGACGTGCAAACAGGTATTTTTTGGGTACAGTCCCGAGCCACATGGAGGCAGTGAGCGGATCGTCGGGGATTCGTCTCTCCCGGTATTGGGGGTTGGTATCGCACAGTGCACGGGTGGCCATCACTAGAAATCCTCGGCCGAGGTAGTGGAGAATTACTGATTTGGATCAGTAGTTTCTCAGGTGGTGATGGGTTTCATGCCGACACGATTTATCGCGTTATTAGGGGTCTGACTTTATCCACCCCCTAGACTCGATATGCGATACTCTTTAGACGAACGGACCGGACTGTACGGATATTGTCACTGTCAGGCTCAGTAGGGTTTCTGGATAAGTTCGCTCGTCAGCTTCCCTTCCAATCAATACATAGGCAACCGTTACGTACAGCTTGTACCTCTGACGTGCTAGAGGTTATACCCAGTGCCAGTGTGTTGATGAGTCATTAGAGTCCCCCACAGACCGTTTCCCAAGTTCGGGCGAAACGTTGTAGAGGCCGTATGGTTTTATGGTAAGGTTCGGAAAATGCACGTGCGTTTTCGCACGTGTCATATTTCGGGCAGATAATACTGGTAGGCTTTGGTTTAAGCCGGATCCGAGTATTATTGTGTAGATATAATATCTTTGTCTCAGTTGCATTTGTATTCGGTCGTAATACAAATGCGGGTATGTTTATACTGTTACGGGGTTATCCTGAAATTCGTTTCAGGATCATTTTTGGAAGTTGCCAGTTTCCAGTTTTCTATCAGCCGTATTAAACATTCGGTTTAATACGGATTTATTTTTTCTTGATGAGTGTGGAAGGTTCTAGAAGATTCTAGATGGTGACTAGGCTAGTGAGTCATTAGTGCATTGATTATTGCATTAATGGTTTTGGTGACTAGGTTGATGATTCATTCTTGCATTAAATGTGTTTATACAATGCGTCATTTGTGAGTCATTCTTTCTTTAATGAAGCGATAAGTATCCTTGCTTATGGTCACTCTCACTTGTTCCTACACTCACCTCCCTTCTCATGTTATATAGGCCGGCCCCTCTTGGAAAAGAGAATGGTTGTTCATTTGGAAAAAGATTAGGGCTTTGGCTTCATGGAAATTTCATATATTCATTTCTCATTTCATTTGAATCCAAAAGGCAACTTCATTAACCGTTCGTCCATAGGTTTGGCCGTAACGAGACAAAGTGTTCTACTCATTCTCTACATCAATCTTGGTCATCTCTTTTAGCAAACTTGATGATCGAGTTGCTTCGGTTCAGAGGCGGGAGCCCGTTTAAAAATCCGTCGACGTGGTGCCACCTGGACGAGAAGACTGGAGATCGAGGAGATCGGAGCAGCCGCAACAAAGCCTGGGATGATGGTTGAAGACCGAAGGACTCGGATCGTTCGGTATAACATTTCTATCCACTTTGTAGTTTGTTAGTTTAGCTTTAATGGCAGATCCGGGTTATAGTATGCGAATGCGCCAGTTGTAAAAAGTTTTTATTCCGCATTTGGCGTCTGTTAGACGGCCGGGGCGCTACCGTGGACTTACAGTGGTATCAGAGCCTCACCATTAAGCTTTACTAACTTGTGCTAACGCGTTTAAAATATCGATCGAACCGAATTTCGAAAACTACAATTTCCATGTTCAAAGTTTCTGTCGATTTTTAAAAGGGTTTAAAAATTATTTTATATATCACAGAAAACTAAGCAGGCCTTTATAAGCATTCTGGAAAAATTTGGGCACGTGATCCCACAGTACCGCCGCGGATCCGCAGTCAAAGCTAGGGTTTGACCGCGGAACCGCGGCCAGTATGTGGGAACAGTGACCCAATTTTTCCCAGTATGTTTGTCTTGGGAAATTGTGGTTTTTGGTATATTTCGTTTGGGCCCATATTTTGTTACTGTACAGCTGATGTTTGTGGGGCCCATTTCGGGAAATTTTGTCGATCGAAATTTAAACGTTTTAGTTTACAGTACTTACTTTATATCTCCGACCGGGAATGCCATTTGAGCGGTAAATCGCGTCTAATTGCTATAGTCCTTTTAGACGGTTTTGCGAACGTGACATTCGCGTTGATGTTCTGTGTTGTGCTGTGATGTTGCGGATTTGTCATGGTGGATAGCAGTGTGCAATGGTAGTGCAATTTGGATTTATTTGTACATTTGATATTGTGGGGCGAGCGTCCAACATGTGGACTGCCGTCACTGCCTGTTTGTATAATATTCTTTTTGGGGCACGACCGGGCAGAGGTCGATGTACCCGTTGTACATATTTTTATTTCTGTACTAGGTTTACCCCACGACGGAGTGCACGGATAGCCGGATTCTAGAGGGCAACGGGTCCGTATCTCATAGCTTTGAGAGGCAGAGAGGCCTCACTCTAGAATTGACAGACTATTCGCCGCACTCGTAGGCGGTACAGGTTGACCCAAGGAGGGGTGCTCAAGTTACCGGATTCCGTGAAGTACCGGGTGGTCCATTCACTTTGCTGTAGGGGGCTGCCTCGCTTCAGGTTTTGACGGGTAACTTGCCGCACCCGTAGGGGTCTAGGTTTCATTGCACATGATATCCACACGACCAGGGGAACGTCGGATTTCAGTAGCGGCTCTGTGAAACCCGGGGATCCCAGATTATCTGTATTGTTCTGTGATACTTATTACTTTTCTGTAATTGTCACGCCCCGCTTCTCAGAGTACGCAAGATTGGGCACGTAACATAGCCAACCATGCTACCTGTGGGTAGGAAGTATCCATCCACAGTCACATTACGGTTGTAGAGATATCAAGAACAATATAAATAAACTAATCTAACACATGTCCAAATCCATAATAACAAGAGTCAATAAACAATAGTGCGGAAGCAAATGATCCAATACAATAAATAAACAGTATGTCCCATAATGCGGGCTCACATCTGGAAATGAAATGAAATAAATAAACTAATCACTAAGGACTCACAGTTCAGCCTGCTGGCTGAAGTACTCCTGCTCGGTCGTCGACAGTGGTAAGGAATCTGGGCCATGCAAAACCCAGACGTCAGCGCGTCATGTCAACCAAATAATATGATATAAACATGGTAATAAGCAATGCAGGTATGAACATGAATAAAGCAGTACTAAGAAATAACAGCGCAGGGTAATGTGCAGTGGTAACTAAACTGTCCTATCAGGTTTCTACTCTATAGTCTTTGAAATCAATTGATGAATCGTCGATGTAACTCAATAGTATCCCGTACATACCCGGGATCACGGCCACAATATTCTCGGCTGCAGCCGAGACATGCCGCTAGGCACAAACAGGAAAGTGTACACTCGGTAGTACCCCGTACATACCCGGGATCACGGCCACAATATTCTCGGCCGAAACCGAGACATGCCGCTAGGCACAAAACAGGAATGTGTACACTCGAACAGGTAGTGAACTGTCGAGTTACAAGTCAGGTTCATCTTTGATTTCCCCATACCCCCAAGTTATGTATGTCAGGTCAGGTATTCAGTAGTCAAGGACTAATGCCAACACAGAATCAGGTAAAAGCAGGTCTGTCTGGATAGACAGCAGGAATGGTCCATGAGGACCCCAAGTCAGGTTTGTTGGCATTAGGCATGAGATCATGTAATAAGTCAGGTCGTAGTACAATAGGTTGAGTCAGTATTTACGGGGTGTCATGTCTGGTGTATCAGTACATGTGTCAGGTGTATCAAGATCGGGTCAATATGTAATGCAATCGAATGTATGCTCATAACAGGTATAGAAACGAATAAGGAACAACAGTAGGAAACAGTAAATAACAATATTATTCCATGTAAACCCAGTGGTGCTTTGTATTCTCTTATTAACAGGTTCAAGCACCCTTGGGGTGCAATAGTCACAAGGTGAAGCAATATCAACAACATAAAGTAATGAAACTACATGAATTTAAACTAAAGCATAATAATTGTCTCATGGGTGATTTAACAAATGAAGCAAGGACGATCTACTTGGTTTAGTTAGTTAAAGTGTGGATTGATAGCAGACCGATTAATTACAAGAAACTACTATACCGATTCAATGTTAAGAATAATTGTAACCGTCAATTCTAAGTTATAAAATAATATGATAATTAAGTGTATAGCAAGACTTGATCTTGTGTACTAGCATGTTAAAGCAAGTATTCGGATACTTGCCTCGACGGTTTCGCAAACCGGAAAGCACGGATGCAATGTCGGCGGAAAACACGAGACGGGTGCACGGGCCACGGATCGAGTCCTAACAGCGAACAGCGGGACCACACGGACCAGAGTACTTCGCTGGAAAGTTGGGTCCAAACGTCGGCACGGCCGGAATCCGGCGAAAGTCAAAAAGGCGACGAAGTTAGCAAAACATACGATATACATATACTAGAGATCAGCGGGGAGATTTAGCACAAATGGAAAGATAAGGATGCTTACAGGGAAGAACCAGGGGGCAACCACGACGAGTTCGACGACGATGGGGCGTCGGCGAGGCAGCGACGGCTGGAAGTTTCTGGGTTCGTTGGAAAGGGTGGTGCGGTGAGTAGAGGGATGCTGGCCTGCTCTGGTGATCAAGGGGAGACGGAGGTGGTCGGAGGTGGCTCTGGCAACGACGGCGAGGATCGACGGCAAGTTTCCCGGCGACCCGGGGGTTGGTATTAGGGTTGGGCTCGGGTTCTGTGGTGGTCCGGCGAGGGGAGGAGGAATAAGACGACGAGGTCGGGACGAGGATGAAGGGAGAAAGGCCTTGGCGTCGTTGGCGATGGGAGGCGGTGGCGACGGCGGGCACTGGGTGCTGGTGGTGGCGTCGGGTTGGGTTTGGAGGCTCGGGAAGGAGGGAGGAAGAAGGTAGGGATGCAGTCGAGGCCGAGGAGGCGATGAAGACGGTGGTCGTGGTGTTGTCGCGAGGAGATCGGCGGCGACGGCTCGTGGTGGCTCGGGTTAGGGTTCTCGCGAAAGTTTTTCTCGTGGTGGAGGAGAAAGAGAAACAGTGGTTATATAATAGATAGAGAGAGAGAGGGATTGTTTTCAGAGAAATATTAGATAGGGAGAGAGATTGTTAGAGAGAGATAGAGAGAGACAGAGAGAGAGAGAATTGGGGGGCCCACGAGGGTTTTAGCCCCTCGTGATTGGCTGAGACGGTTACGAGAATAATAAAAGGAAATTTTAAGAGATTTAAAAAAGAGATTTTAACGTTAAAATTAACAGAACATATATTTTATAGTTTAAATATATTAAATTAAAATGGGTATTTCGGCGCTAAATGAAACATTTCCAAATCGCGCTCGGGTTGCGCCTAAATGTTCCAAATTCAAATTATAGGATTTTAAGCGAGTTCCAAATTTTGAAAAGAGGTGTTTTGTGATTAAAATGCATGCCCCCAAGTCGGACACTTGCACGCGCGCGTAGACGTCCAAACTTGCCCGTTTAGTCGAACGGAAAGAAATCTCGACACGCGGACGCTACCACGCGACTAGTGGCGACGAGTAGGCCAACATGGATATTTTTAATTTCATTTTCGGTGTTAAAATTTTTTATGTGCCAAAATGACTTAACCGGTTAAAATTTAGCAATAAACACCAAACAATCAGGATAATTGGAAAGAGCAATGTATAACACTCAACTAGCAATAGAAATAGTATTATTGGGCTCGGGTGTTACATCATACCCAACTACAAAAAGAATTTCGTCCTCGAAATTCCAAGAATACAAGATAGCTAACTACAGGAAAATGTGAGGAAATTTCTGCCGGATTTCTTCTTCTCGCTCCCAAGTGGATTCTCCATGCAATCGATTACCCCAAGAAACTAGCACAAGAGGGATAACTTTGTTCTTAAGAACCTTTTCTCTTCGATCCTTGATTTCAACTGGTCGCTCCTCAAAAGTTAGGTCCTCCCGGACAGTCAACTCCGAATGATCCAAGACGTGGGTTTCATCGCGAACATACCTCCGTAGTTGAGATACTTGAAACACATCGTGCACTCCTGCCAATGACTGTGGTAACGCCAAACGGTACGCTACCTCTCCAACACGCTCCAATATCTCGAAGGGTCCAACGAATCGGGGACTAAGCTTTTCCCGACTCCCAAAGCGAATCACCCCCCTAGTCGGTGATATCTTCAGAAATACCAAATCACCCACGGCGAACTCTAGCGGTCTTCTTGACGTGTCGGCCCAACTTTTCTGTCTGTCTTGAGCTGCCTTCATATGCTTCCTGATTGTATTCACCTTCTCGACTGTCTGAACTACCAAATCTGGTCCCAGTAACCTTCGTTCACCAACATCATCCCAACAACCGGTGAACGGCACTTACGACCATACAACGCTTCAAACGGAGCCATCTGAATAGTCGCTTGGAAGCTATTGTTGTACGAAAACTCCACCAGGTGTAGATGATCCTCCCAAGAACCTTTGAAGTCCAACATGCAAGCCCTCAACATATCTTCAAGGGTCTGGATCGTTCTCTCCGATTGCCCATCAGTCTGAGGATGATAAGCTGTGCTAAACTTCAATCGAGTCCCCAAACTTTCTTGTAAACTCCTCCAGAAGTGCGACAAGAACCGAGTGTCCCGATCGGACACGATGCTCACCGGTACTCCATGCAATCTTACAATCTCCTGCATGTACCGCTCTGCCAAAGTCTCTGTCATTGACCAACCCGAAAAGGAATAAAGTGAGCTGCCTTGGTCAACCGATCGACAATCACCCATACGCATTGTTGCCTTTTTGACTCCGCGGTAAAGCCGTCACGAAATCCATGGTTATATGTTCCCACTTCCACTGAGGGATCGGAAGTGGTTGCAACAAACCAGCAACCCTTTGGTGTTCAGCCTTGACTTGCTGACACACCAAGCACTTAGCCACGAAGCGAGCAATCTCTCGTTTCATACCTTCCCACCAGAAGTGCTGTCGAATATCTCGGTACATCTTTGTCCCTCCTGGATGTACAGAGTAAGCTGAACTGTGTGCCTCCTTCATAAGCTCTTCACGCCCATCCCCTTTGGCACACACACACGGCTACCATACCTCAACGAACCGTCTTCGTGGATCAGTAAATCGGTTCGTATTCCGGCTTCAACCTGCTCTCGAAACTTTTGCAGTCTAGGATCCTGCGATTGTGACGCTTTAATCTTCTCAACTAAGGACGACTGTACTTGCAACTTCATCAACTGTCCCGTAGAATGTGGTAGCACAACTTCCAAGTCAAATCTTCGAAAATCTGCAATGATCTCCCTCTATGTAGTTAACATCTGAATTGCTGGTAACCGACTAAGCGCATCCGGCACGATGTTAACCTTTCCCGGATGGTATTTAAGATCAAGGTCGTAGTCGGCCATCAGCTCCAACCATCTACGTTGCCTCATATTCAACTCCTTCTGAGTGAACACATACTTCAGACTCTTGTGATCTGTAAAACTTCGACTTTCTCACCCAAAAGGTAGTGTCTCCAAATCTTCAAAGCGAAGATCACAGCTGCAAGCTCCATGTCATGAGTTGGATAATTCTTCTCATGAGTCTTCAGTTGTCTCGATGCGTAAGCTACGCCCTTCCCATTCTGCATCAGAACACATCCCAATCCTTTCCCAGATGCGTCGCTGTGAAACACCAGTCCTCCTGAATTATCTGGTACGGTCAGGACCGGGGCGGTTATCAACTTCTGCTTCAACGTCTCGAAGGCCAATGCACATCCATCCGTCCAAACAAACGGTACCTCCTTGCGCGTAAGCTTGGTCAACGGTTCTGCCAAACGAGCGAAGTTTTCCACAAATCTCCTGTAGTATCCAGCCAAACCAAGGAAACTTCTTATCTCAGCCACGTTTCTTGGAATAGGCCAATCTCGAACCGCTGCAATCTTCACGGGATCGACGGCGATTCCATCGCCCGACACAACATGCCCCAGAAACTTCACTTCTTCCAGCCAGAATTCGCATTTACTCATCTTCGCAAACAATTTCTCTTGTCTCAGCGTCTGCAGTGCGATCTTTAGATGCTCCGCATGTTCCTCCGGACTCTTCGAGTATACCAGAATATCGTCAATGAATACCACAATAAACTGATCCAAGAATGGTGAAAAGACCCGGTTCATCAAATCCATGAATATTGCCGGCGCATTCGTTACTCCAAAGGGCATCACTAGATACTCGAAATGTCCATATCGAGTTCGAAACGCCGTCTTGCAAATGTCTTCTGCTTCCACTCGGACCTGATGGTATCCTGATCGCCAATCCAGTTTCGAGAATATCCTCGCGCCACTAAGCTGCTCAAAAGTTCTCCAATGCGAGGGATCGGGTACTTGTTCTTAATAGTCACCCGGTTCAATTCTCGATAATCAATGCACATCCTCCTCGTGCCATCCTTCTTCTTTACTAAAAGAACTGGGGCTCCCCAAGGCGAGTTGCTGCTTCGAATCCATCCCTTCTCGAGTAATTCACCAACTTGTTTCTTAACTTCTTCCAATTCCACTGGTGCCATCGGATAATAAGATTTTGATACTGGCGCTACACCAGGAATAAGGTCAATCGCGAACTCCACGTCTCGCTTCGGCGGTAAGCCCGATATATCCTCAAACACACCCATAAAGTCGCGAACAACTGCCGGCTCTTCTTTACCATCAACTTCTATAGCTGCAAGAACACTGTTTGTCGGCCTAGCCCTAAACTCGACTGGCCCGACAGAACTGCTTCCTTACCGCAACCGCTGTCTACATCGTTGGCCGTGAAAGGTCCAGCGAGACTACTGAGTCTCCTCCATTCTGCTGCATGCACGTCCACGGTTGCTCCAAACCAGTGAAAGTAGTAGGACCCACACGTCTGAACTCCGCCACGGGCCCTACTCGGTCAACTGGTCTAGTTCCAATCTCGTTCACAGACTGCTGAACGATCTGCAACTCTTCCGGAAGCGAATCTGCTATTGCTGGATCAGCTCAGTTTGTTTCTTTGATTTCCGGCATTCCTCTTATCACTCCAAGCAAGGCGGCTTCGTTCACACGCCTCCGGTACGTCTTCAACCTCTTACCTGTCATAATCCTGAACTCAAAACACCCAACATTAGCATGATGATAGATTCTGAATGTGGATCAAGGCTAGAACTCCAAGATACTTAAATAGAGTACCGCATTGTAGCTATGCCGCGGTATCATAGCCGCAATTACTTAACTCCACCCAAGTCGCCTAAGTCCTAGAGATAACAAGAAATTATGTTTTCGAGTTGACAATGCAAAGTAAGTTTGCATGTCGACATGATCCGGAAGAATGATTCAAGGATGGTAAAACGGTCAAGGTGGCAGGACATGTTTCCTAATCACGGGTATTCTGATTCGTGTATCGGGTACAATACCCAACTGCAAAGAATCAACCCAACTAACCTATGGCTCTGATACCAAAAGAACCATGTCACGCCCCGCTTCCCAGAGTACGCAAGATTGGGCACGTAACATAGCCAACCATGCTACCTGTGGGTAGGAAGTATCCATCCATAGTCACATTACGGTTGTAGAGATATCAAGAACAATATAAATAAACTAATCTAACACATGTCTAAATCCATAATAACAAGAGTCAATAAACAATAGTGCGGAAGCAAATGATCCAATACAATAAATAAACAGTATGTCCAATAATGCGGGCTCACATCTGGAAATGAAATGAAATAAATAAACTAATCACTAAGGACTCACAGTTCAGCCTGCTGGCTGAAGTACTCCTGCTCGGTCGTCGACAGTGGTAAGGAATCTGGGCCATGCAAAACCCAGACGTCAGCGCGTCATGTCAACCAAATAATATGATATAAACATGGTAATAAGCAATGCAGGTATGAACATGAATAAAGCAGTACTAAGAAATAACAGCGCAGGGTAATGTGCAGTGGTAACTAAACTGTCCTATCAGGTTTCTACTCTATAGTCTTTGAAATCAATTGATGAATCGTCGATGTAACTCAATAGTATCCCGTACATACCCGGGATTACGGCCACAATATTCTCGGCTGCAGCCGAGACATGCCGCTAGGCACAAACAGGAAAGTGTACACTCGGTAGTACCCCGTACATACCCGGGATCACGGCCACAATATTCTCGGCCGAAACCGAGACATGCCGCTAGGCACAAAACATGAATGTGTACACTCGAACAGGTAGTGAACTGTCGAGTTACAAGTCAGGTTCATCTTTGATTTCCCCATACCCCCAAGTTATGTATGTCAGGTCAGGTATTCAGTAGTCAAGGACTAATGCCAACACAGAATCAGGTAAAAGCAGGTCTGTCTGGATAGACAGCAGGAATGGTCCATGAGGACCCCAAGTCAGGTTTGTTGGCATTAGGCATGAGATCATGTAATAAGTCAGGTCGTAGTACAATAGGTTGAGTCAGTATGTACGGGGTGTCATGTCTGGTGTATCAGTACATGTGTCAGGTGTATCAAGATCGGGTCAATATGTAATGCAATCGAATGTATGCTCATAACAGGTATAGAAACGAATAAGGAACAACAGCAGGAAACAGTAAATAACAATATTATTCCATGTAAACCCAGTGGTGCTTTGTATTCTCTTATTAACAGGTTCAAGCACCCTTGGGGTGCAATAGTCACAAGGTGAAGCAATATCAACAACATAAAGTAATGAAACTACATGAATTTAAACTAAAGCATAATAATTGTCTCATGGGTGATTTAACAAATGAAGCAATGACGATCTACTTGGTTTAGTTAGTTAAAGTGTGGATTGATAGCAGACCGATTAATTACAAGAAACTACTATACCGATTCAATGTTAAGAATAATTGTAACCGTCAATTCTAAGTTATAAAATAATATGATAATTAAGTGTATAGCAAGACTTGATCTTGTGTACTAGCATGTTAAAGCAAGTATTCGGATACTTGCCTCGACGGTTTCGCAAACCGGAAAGCACGGATGCAATGTCGGCGGAAAACACGAGACGGGTGCACGGGCCACGGATCGAGTCCTAACAGCGAACAGCGGGACCACACGGACCAGAGTACTTCGCTGGAAAGTTGGGTCCAAACGTCGGCACGGCCGGAATCCGGCGAAAGTCAAAAGGCGACGAAGTTAGCAAAACATACGATATACGTATACTAGAGATCAGCGGGGAGATTTAGCACAAATGGAAAGATAAGGATGCTTACAGGGAAGAACCAGGGGGCAACCACGACGAGTTCGACGATGATGGGGCGCCGGCGAGGCAGCGACGGCGAGCAGCGACGGCTGGAAGTTTCTGGGTTCGTTGGAAAGGGTGGTGCGGTGAGTAGAGGGATGCTGGCCTGCTCTGGTGATCAAGGGGAGACGGAGGTGGTCGGAGGTGGCTCTGGCAACGACGGCGAGGATCGACGGCAAGTTTCCCGGCGACCCGGGGGTTGGTATTAGGGTTGGGCTCGGGTTCTGTGGTGGTCCGGCGAGGGGAGGAGGAATAAGACGACGAGGTCGGGACGAGGATGAAGGGAGGAAGGCCTTGGCGTCGTTGGCGATGGAAGGCCTTGGCGTCGTTGGCGATGGCCTTGGCGTCAGTTGACGATTGGGTAAGGAGCATTAAACAACGGAGTAGTTCTTAAACCATAAGTACAATTTTCAACCTACGACGCACAGTTTTTGAGTTATTCAACCCAGCGGACTTATACAGAGTATTATATGTTGTCCAGTGTCCATCAGAATAAGGGGTTGGTCCTCGTACTCTGTTCTGTTTACTTGTAATGTCTCTAGTTTTTAGACAAGTATTTCGTTGAAATACTATGTCTAAGTTTTGAGAAGTTGTAGGTATAAGAATAAAATAGAGAACCAGGTATCGCAAGTATCGGGATTCTTCAAAGAGATCGAAGATGTAGATTCTTGTGATTGGTATTCAGTTGATAGTAATGGTTTTGAGAAATTCGTTTCTCTTTCAGGTTACTCATAATTGGATGGATTCCTAAGTTGAGTAATGCTGAGTAGCCACTTTCCATTAAGTTGATATGCACTGGAGACAGCTGCATGATTTGAATCTGGTTCCAATTAAATTAGTGCCTCTATTTCTATATTGTATATAGAATGGTTCATATCTTAACGATGTTAAGATACGGAGAGTTGTCCAGCTTATGCTTAAAATCAGACACTGGATAGATCAAGGCACGTTTCTGTAATGGCGGTTTGTGGGTTGACCCTGGCTTTGACGAGGGTTGATTTTCTACCATCTGGAAGATCAATAGTGATATTGTTCTAGACTCGCCACATTTTTAGTAAAATGGATTTTTTCAGAAAACAATAGTGGGAGTATGGTAGAACTGGAAGTGATTCCAGAACCGCAAACGATTGCGGAAAATTTAATAGGACTTATATATTCAATCAGGTTTGACATTCCATTAGCTACTCCGCAGATATGATGGGTAACCTCAGACACCCGAGAGGTACTCCGGTAGCCTCAAGGACGGTGACAGGGAGGTTCTAGTTTACCCAGACTTGACACTACGGTTGTTCCAGGCTATAAGACCCGGCAGGAGGTTATGTATAACGTCGTTCTAAACTAGCTTTAGAAGTGTACATATATATTATTCTGCCAGAGGGTTGTCATAGTCAGTGGGAGCAGCAGAAGCATAGTGGACAAGTAGCTTATGTCTATTTATAGGCTTGAGCAGATATAGCGGAGATAAGATCATCTATTTTTAATGTGACAGTCATGGGTTTGACTTCATCAGAATAGGGGATGGATCTGTTAAGAAGGTAGTAAGGTGTGATGTCCTGGTATTTGGATGACATACAAAGAGTGAGAAGTAAAATTCCTATACTACGATCGGTTGTACTGTGGTCGTCACACAGTTGTTTCTCCGGACAGGATATGGAAATAATATCAGACATTCTGGTTTCTAGATCTATGGTTTTAGATATAGAATTGGGTAGTTTCCCAATTTGGGTACTTTGGCAGTATTCTAATGGTATTTTAAAATAGATGACTCCTGGCATGGTGGTGTACCTGCAGATGATGGAGTCATCCTCTCTAAAGGTGTCTTACAGACTAAAGGGGAGAGGGATGTGCATGATTGGCAGATCACTTGCTTAGGCAATTGAGTCAATCATGAGATGTCAAGTACCATACCAGATGTTGTTTTTGCACTAGATGCAATAAGTATATATTAATCCAATCCTGAAGAAACATAAGGAAGCAGTTTTAGAACATAAGTGCATGTTCTACGGATTTGATGACGGCAGTCTCCTTCGGGAGACGGTTATCATCTCAGGCTTCAAAGGTGACATGGATGACAGAGTGATTGTCAGAGTTATAGTTTTTCCTCTGACGAGGGACAGTATTATGGACATGTGGTCCAAGAGGATACTGTAGGAGGCATGGTGCTGGATACTGGTTAGGTTCAGTGATCACTACAGTCTAAGAAGTTTGGATTTGAAGTTCATTTATAAACTAGGTCCCATCAGATTTCTAGACATATTCTAAGACATGTATTACTCGATTCGGGAGATGGCTTTCTCCGCGAACTTGAGACTAAGAGAGATATAGAAAGAAACATCAGGACGGATCCACTCACTGAGGCTATGAGTATGCGACATCGCAATAATAGCCTTAAGTGCAAGTGGGAGATAGTTGGATATAGTGCCTTCTAAGTCAATTATTGGATCGCAGATACGTGATTGCAATGATTGAGGGAGCACCTATACCGATATGAAAGTCTTGCTCGAGATGATAGTATGCTATCTGGTTTGTCTTCATCATCGTATACATGCTTTAGTTCACTATTGCATGTTGATAGAGCCCATATGATTCTTGCTTGACTGTCAGCAATATGATGGCGATCATCTACGTGGGAGCTGGGGTCTGTAAGCACATCCTTAAAAGTGTCCCTAGTCGTGGGAGTTTCGAGACAGGGCATCGATACTCCAGAGTAGACTAGTGTATACAGTCGAGACCCCGACGAGGGGCGGTGGCCGGTCTCACAAGCCATTGGTGTCAGTTGGTTCACCTAAGATGTATACAGGTGCTCATTGAGTACACCGGACAGAACTCGCCGGGAACATGCTAGTTGGTATTATATATATCGTCAGATAGCAGTTCCCTGGTGACATGTGTACATGTTAGTTTGTCGACCTGAGATCGTCATTTGTCTCGTGTGAGTTCCCACTGTGCTTTGATTTCTACCCTACCACGCTCAAAGGAGACGTGCAAACAGGTATTTTTTGGGTACAGTCCCGAGCCACATGGAGGCAGTGAGCGGATCGTCGGGGATTCGTCTCTCCCGGTATTGGGGGTTGATGTCGCACAGTGCACGGGCGGCCATCACTAGAAATCCTCGGCCGAGGTAGTGGAGAATTACTGATTTGGATCGGTAGTTTCTCAGGTGGTGATGGGCTTCATGCCGACACGATTTATTGCGTTATTAGGGGTCTGATTTTATCCACCCCCTAGACTCGATATGCGATACTCTTTAGACGAACGGACCGGACTGTACGGATATTGTTACTGTCAGGCTCAGTAGGGTTTCTGGATGAGTTTGCTCATCGGCTTCCCTTCCAATCAATACATAGGCAACCGTTATGTACAGCTTGTACCTCTGACGTGCTAGATGTTATATCCAGTGCCAGTGTGTTGATGAGTCATTAGAGTCCCCCACAGACCGTTTCCCAAGTTCGGGCGAAACGTTGTAGAGGCCGTATGGTTTTATGGTAAGGTTCGGAAAATGCACGTGCGTTTTCGCACGTGTCATATTTCGGGCAGATAATACTGGTAGGCTTTAGTTTAAGCCGGATCCGAGTATTATACTGTGTAGATATAATATCTTTGTCTCAGTTGCATTTGTATTCGATCGTAATACAAATGCGGGTATATTTATACTGTTACGGGGTTATCCTGAAATTCGTTTCAGGATCATTTTTGGAAGTTGCCAGTTTCCAGTTTTCTATCAGCCGTATTAAACATTCGGTTTAATACGGATTTATCTTTTCTTGATGAGTGTGGAAGGTTCTAGAAGATTCTAGATGGTGACTAGGCTAGTGAGTCATTAGTGCATTGATTATTGCATTAATGGTTTTGGTGACTAGGTTGATGATTCATTCTTGCATTAAATGTGTTTATACAATGTGTCATTTGTGAGTCATTCTTTCTTTAATGAAGCGATAAGTATCCTTGCTTATGGCCACTCTCACTTGTTCCTACACTCACCTCCCTTCTCATGTTATATAGGCCGGCCCCTCTTGGAAAAGAGAATGGTTCATTTGGAAAAAGATTAGGGCTTTGGCTTCATGGAAATTTCATATATTCATTTCTCATTTCATTTGAATTCAAAAGGCAACTTCATTAACCGTTCGTCCATACCTTTGGACGTAACGAGACAAAATGTTCTACTCATTCTCTACATCAATCTTGGTCATCTCTTTTAGCAAACTTGATGATCGAGTTGCCTCGGTTCAGAGGCGGGAGCCCGTTTAAAGATCCGTCGACGTGGTGCCATCTGGACGAGAAGACTGGAGATCGGAGCAGCCGCAACAAAACGTGGGATGATGGTTGAAGACCGAAGGACTCGGATCGTTCGGTATAACATTTCTATCCACTTTGTAGTTTGTTAGTTTAGCTTTAATGGCAGATCCGGGTTATAGTATGCGATAGCGCCAGTTGTAAAAAGTTTTTGTTCCGCATTTGGCGTCTGTTAGACGGCCGGGCGCTACCTTGGACTTACAGAAACCTCGCCGGAAAACCCACGAATCGCCGCCGTCGTCCCCTGACCACCTCCTCCGCCCCAGAGCACGAACCCAGAGAGTGCACCCCTTCTCTTCCTTCTTATTCTTCTTCTTTCTCTTTCCAGTTTCTTGGTTTTCCGATCACCGCCGGAGCCGTGCCGTCGCCGACGATCCAGGCGACCCAGTGGATATGCCCAGCCAGTATGGTCACCTTCTTGCTTTGCTTGGTTCGGTTCTGTACGCCCGCGTGTGCATTGCGACGTTTTACCCGACGTTGGACGTGGCATACGTACCCCGTCGTGAGATCCGATCAGGCAAGTCTCTCTTGCTGCATGCTATGCCGCTATATTTATATCCATATAAATAAAATATTACATGTTTATTTCATTGTGCATCCCATGTTACAATTTTACTGTTTTCCGATATCCATTCGTATCCGTACTGTTTATTACATATCTAGTTGTATGCCGGAACCTGATTATATCATGTTGCTGTTATATAGTACAATATGCTTGTTAATGTGCATGTTTGGTTATATACAATCATATGTTAAGTGCGGTACATTGTTGGCTTATGGCAAAATCAATCTAGGAAGAGCGTATAACTTTGATCCTAAGTTGAATCCCAGCTGAGTTCGTGCCTCGCATCTTCGTACATCGTTTTCCCGTGACCCTTATCCTCAAGGCAAGTATTCTTGCTTTTCTTTGTTCGATGCACATCGGCAACCCCTCATTTATATATATATATATATATATATATATATATTCTTTTTCCGGCACTAGAATAGAAAGAAAGTGTTAGTGCTTAATGATTTCATATCGTTAGAAAGATATAGACTCGTATTCAATCAAGTGATAATCAGAAAACTAGATTAAATATGGTTTTGCTATGAGATCTATTTAACTACGAAAAAGGTTTGAAAGTTGTTAATCTAACTTATACATGTACCTTACTAGCCAGCTTACGATTATTATATCCATGTTAAGATTAACGGAAAAGCTAACAACCATGACTAATACCAGCTTGTACATCACTTTCATGCAGTTACCCATACCAGATAACAATTACTTTCGACATGTCTTAACTATTCATTACTCTAGTCCATTTTACTAAGAACGAGATCTCTAATTAGAATTCTAAACTACATGACATGACACACCACTATTTACCAGTTTCATTTCTATACAATTCCCATATCACAAGTTACAGTCTTTTCAGCATTCTTAATTAGTGCTTTAGTCATCACCATAGTAGTTATAAATACATGGGTGTTGGGGTAGTTTGAGTGTGCGTTCGTACAACAGGATCTCAGGAGTCCCATGCCGGCAGCTCGTACCGGGCTATATCGGTCGCATGTTATTACAGCTCGTATCGGGCTATATCGGTCGCATGTTATTATAGCTCGTACCGGGCTATATCGGTCGCATGTTTACAGCTCGTACCGGGCTATATCAGTCGCATGTTATTACAGCTCGTACCGGGCTATATCGGTCGCTTGTTCGTTGCACAGTTGGGCCCGTGTTTCCTAGCCCCTAGGGCACCACTCTTGGGTTAGGAATACTCCTACAGAGGTTGACGCACACACTCGAACTCACGATATGATAGTTTACCTTTTAGTGACCAGTTAGGTTATGACTTGACCTCTTACATATTTGTTTCATAGTATCAATGTAATTATTTATATATCTGTTTTACTTGCGCACACGGGCTTCACTACATTCATATATTCATGTTATTATACCACACATACACTTTATACATTGAGTACTTGCTGGGATGTTCTGACATCCCTGAGATTTGCCATCACAGGTTTAAAGACAGATTTTCAGGCCGAGCAGGACCGCAGCGGTTATCAGGACTTTGCCGAAGATCAGTAACCCGTAGGTTTATTTCCTTTCTGTTAGTATTTAGCATGTGCGTCCTTGTGGGACATTAGGACTTTTGTATCTTTCAGATTTTGTTTTCTTTTCGAACCTATTGTATCGGATCTTTTTGCATCAATTATCTAGTGGACCCATTTTTAGTATGACTTGTGGTTTCATTGAAGCATGATTATCAGTATTATTTCTTTTGGTATTAGATTTTATTTTTGACAGGTTAATCTAGCCAGCCTTATGTGACTATGGAAGGATTTTTCCTTACCGTAGGTAGCACGGCCGGCCTTCGTCGCTCTCCGTATTCCGTATTTTGGGAAGCGGGGCATGACGGTCATGATGTGGCACTTTGGTGGACAGAAGGACAAATCTGCAGACTGATCAGAGCTCCTCTGTGCCACCCAAGAAACATTTGGCTATGTAATTTGTTTTGAAAATACCTTTTACTGTTATGCCCGAATCTAGCAAACATAAAAAAGTTTGCCGATAGGAGCAAAAGCAGACCGAAATATTTGATCATTTTCACCTGCTTACCTACCATACATAAGATCTGTACTTATTCAGTTAGTTTCATTGTCTAAAGGTTGAGCGTTAGTTGAGTAGCTTATTTCTGGTTTAGACCGGGAACACGGAGAGAGAGAGCGACTAAGGAATGAGTACTAAGGAATAAGTACCAAGGAATGTGCTAGTGTGTGGCTATTCATAGCTTTAGGCATAAGAACATTGGTATGGTTACACAGCTGACCACTCCTCATACATAGCATTTGCTCACATGTAAGGTCACTCATGACATCTACCTATAGAGGATTGGAGTCGTGTCATAAAAAGTTGACGAACCATTTCATCTCTGCTGGAAATGCTTTTAAATTCGCAAACAAGGTTGTCTTTGGAAGAGGTTCCATCATGAAATTTCAAAGAAGAAGCTCTGTTCATGTATTTTGAAGTTTCATTACAAAAAAGGGTCATGGACATTAAGTTGATGGATTGGTTTTTGATGCGGTAGTCGAGACCTCATAAATCAAGCATGTAAAAAGGAACTTGCGAATTAATGATGCTCCAAATGTTTTTCTTGTGTTTGCATTAGGAGCTATTACAGTGATATTTTACTTGGCTATGGTATGATAGTGTTATAAGAAACATAAAAGGAAGTATCGATAAGTGTTGTAGGACAACTTGTAATTGTTTTTGAGCATACACAAGCAATATGTAAAGGTTTATGCAAATGCAAGTAAAGGTTCTTTGGTTTCTTCTGATGGGTTTGAGAATGACACGGTAACTTAAATAAATCGATCAGGTTTAAGAAAGGGTAGGCAAGAACATGTATACAAGCCATAACAGGAACAAATTGACAAATTATTCATAAATGCAACCACTGATCATATCAATAAGATTTGTTTTTAATTATTTTTTCCTTAGGAATTGAAGGCTTGATACACATTATTTTTATCTGGAAGGATCCTCGATTCCTTACACTATTGTAATTTCAAAATCTTTATTCATGTTGCAATTTTAAAGGATTCAGAAGCACGTATCATGCGAATAAATGGACAAGAACTAATAGTATTTGTCATTTTCTTATGTTAGGATCAATCGTTCATGATAGTTGTGAGATCAAGGAATGTGGTTGAAGTAACTAAAGAGGGATGGTTAAAGTGGAAAAGTGCTTATGGTGGGTTGTGTGATTGTCGATTAACTATTATATTAATGGAAGACTTCTATATGATTACCATTGCATACGGATAAACGCTTTGGAAAATTAGAAACATCTCCAAGATATCAGTGTAGCTGAAATGACAATGTAGAGATTGATTAATAGAAAAAAGATAGGATGGATACCGACTGCATTCATAAGAAGTTTGAGATTTATTCCATTGATGATAAAATTAGGAGAACCGATTGACATGGTTTGGATGTGAGTATTGGTTGAGGGAGGGGCGGCCATGTGTGGGCAATTACCCACAGTTGTCAAGTCCAACCAGAAAACTTTCCTTTCAGTTAGAAATTTGCCCATGTTAAGATATTTAGGTTTATTCATGGTCGAGAATAAATTACTTAGGGGTTAAAAATAAAAGGGCAGTTCAGGTATTTAGGATATTCAACCCTAATTATTTATAAATAGAGGTATTAAGATGTTTTTCCTTTAATACTGTATTTTACATGGTTTCAGAGCGTTAGCCTAACCATCATTTCCATGGAACAATTCCAATGAAAGTCATATTCTCGTCGCCTCCATCACCACGTCGCCATCGCCCCAACTTCCATTATCCCCACCTCATCACTCAGATCTCAAGCTTCATATATATCCCTCCTTAGTATTCTAAATATCGTCGATATATATTATTTATCAGCCGATAATAAAAAATAGAGAGAAAACGCTACGTTTTATTGATTTAATATTTTTTTTTGTAGTTTTGGAAAGATATTGGCTTGTGTTCTAATATTTGCTGATATATCGGTTAAAATATCATGAATTTTTTAAAATCATTTATTTGGGGTTTTAGGTAATATTGGAATAGGATCCAACCCGACTCGTATGAGAGAAGATTATAGTAAAAAACTCATAATATACTAGAAGAAAACTTTTCTTATCTTTAATTTCAAAAAATCTCTTCATCAAAATCCCTAGATCTGCTTCATCCAATTTCAAAGCTCTTCCCGTTGTCTTTAAAGCTCGCCGAAGTTGGACGAAATTCGAAGTTCTTTTTCTTTCATCTTCGAAGGTAAGTCTCTCCTTTCTCTCTTATGGCGAAATTATCAAAATGTCTTAATTTTTCAAGAAATTCAGCCTTGAAATTATTAGATATCCAGACATAGTTTTCAAAGAAATTCGCCATCCAGAGAAAATTATCTGTAAAAACAGGATAAAAGGAAAAAACTCATATAAGAACCCAAGGCCAGTCACTTAATATACCGCTTTACCTTAAAGCTAATAAGGAAAAACTTATTTAAGAAAATCAACTATTTATATTGAGTTAATATTTCTAATACAAAAATATACAGTCTGATTTTTAGATAATATCTTCCGATATATCACGATATCTGATATAAAAGTTTTCGAGCCGATACGATACCGATATCCCATATTTAGGACATTTTGCTCTGCCTTACCCAGTTCAGCGTCGCCTTAAATTAGATCTCGCTACCCCATCCCTTTGATACCATTGTCGCCTCAGTTCTAGCCTCAAATCTCGTTGCACCTCTTCTCGCCTATCCAAGCCATCGCCGCTATGAGCCTTACGATTTTTGAAACCCTAGCCGTCATTGCTCCTTAGGTTACACTTGGTACATGGAATAGAAAATTACCGGGAATCCTCGCATTCCCGGAAATAGGATGTCGGGTATCTAATTCCAAGGAATCTTGCATTAACATGTTTGGTATACTTTAATCATTCCATGTAATATATGTATGCGCAACCGTAGACCAGCGGCGAGCCCGAAGGTTGGCCAGTGGATGACAGCGAGGCCGTTGACGAACGGGCCGGCGAACAACCGGTGACGAACTATGGCTGGCGGCGGCGAACGGTCGGCCGGCGAACGACGATGGGCGGCAGGGCGGGCCGGCGGGTGGCGAGGGAGGCCGGAGGCCAGCGGCGGATGGTTATGGCTCATTCATGTTAGACGGAAATATTACGTGGTAATTTAGGACAGACACATGTTTTGGAGGGAATAGGATTACCATGAAATGAGGTCATTTGATTACCATAGTAATTCTATATTCTCAGGAATATTTTTTACACCTAAACAAGATTGGTAATATTTCATGGGAATCTAGGATTATCATCCAGATTACCTTCTACTAAGCGTACTCCTAGGGGTTTTCAAACCCGAGTTTCAAAAATTCCTAAAAAATGTTTACTTCAATTTTTTGTTCTTTGATTTCACTAGTCTTTATCTTGTGTTAATACCCCTGCTTGTCAAGTGCTGTGTTCTTAGGTGACGAGGGTAGGCCTAAGCATAGGATTTGTGAGTACCCAGCATCCCTATATCGGTATATCGATAGATTATCTCATGTTCGTTATTATATAAATGAGAAAATGGGCTACCAAACCAAGCAAACTAGCATAAAAGAAGGGAAAAGGATCCAACTATACTTTAAAAAGCCGAGGACTTTTAGCTACCATGATATTCCTACAAAACTTGTTACATCCACTGACCACAATCTGTCGTCTTGATACGAATCACAATATGACACTTTATATTCCACTCAAAACTAATGAGTACACCCCTTTGCCGAGCTCCTTTATTATATTAAGGATTGTCAATACAAAAGTTATTGTGAGGATGTATTAGTGTAGCTATCCTTGAAAGTTCATGTAGTGGTGGTGAAGTTATTAGTTATGTTCATGTAAATATTTTTCGATTGTATCTAGGCATTCAAGCAGGCGGCGAGACGCTATAGATAACACAAACAATGTTTTCGAGAGTTTCAAACTCTTTCCTCAGCCGACCACCGAAAGTTGGGTAACCAAAATTACTCGTATTAGCGAGGTCGGATGGAGTTGATCTAATTGATTTGGGCAAGGTACTCTGTCGTACTAAGGTTGAATCGTCAGTAGAAGAAAAATTGAAAGAAAAATGGAAAGAAGTGTAAGAGGATGCACAAATTAAGACAATGTTGTGGAATTTGTATGTGAAAGAAATTATAGAGGAGAGAGAAAGTGATTAAGGGAATGTAATTGGATGATTGGGATTAGCCTAATCCTCTTATTTATATAGGCATAACCATTTAACAATTACATCCCTTCTAACACTCTCTCTTAAGCCGGAACATATATATCATACATGCCCAGCTTGTTACATATAAAATGCACTATTCCTTCACAAAGGCTTTGTGAACAAATCTGTTAACTGATGGGCATATTGAACATAAAATGTGTTAATGGTCTCACTTCAACCTTCTCCCGCATAAAATGACAATCAACTTCGATGTGTATCTTACGCTCATGGAATTAAGGATTTGAGGCGATATAAATTGTGGCCTTATCGCATTGTGTCGCATAGAAGTAGGACCAAAACCAAGCTCTCCAAGTAAGAAGCTGATCCATACAAGCTCACAGGTAGTATTCATGGCTCGATACGCCAACTCAGTACTGGAACATGACACTACACTCTCCTTACTCTTTCAGGAAACTAAGTTGCCCTCTATAAACATGCAATATCCTGTAGTGGATCTACGATCAGATAGGGATCAAGCCTAATCTGCATCTATGAATCCTGCTACTTGAGAATGTCCATGGTTTGAATACAATAGATCTTTTCCTGGAGCATTCTTCAGGTATCGAAGTATCTGAATTACCGCATCCTAATGGGCAACTCGAGGATTAGCTATGAACTGGCTCACGACGCTGACGGGATATGCAATATCAGGTGAGTGACGGTGAGGTAATTAAGCTTACCGACCAATCGTTGGTATTTTCGGTATCCTCAAACATATCACCTTGTCTCAGAAGCAACTTAGTATAAGATTCCATTGGAGGCTCTATACGTCCGCACCCTAACATCCCAGTTTCAGTTGGCATATCGAGCATATATTTTTGTTGTGAGATATAGCCATTCTTCGATCGAGTGACCTCGATACCCAAAAAGTATTTAAGGCTTGTAACGTCTTTAGTCTGAAATTTCGCTTGAAGGTGGTGCTCAAGCTGTGCAATACTGGCAAAATCTTCGCCAATAATTACTATGTCATTGGCATAAACCACTAATATAATGCGAAGATCATTTGTGTTATTACGATAGAACACTGAATAGTCATGAGCCTACCATTTAAGGCCGAACGAAATAACCATCTCAATAAATCTCCCAAACCATCTTCGTGGAGACTGTTTCAAGCCATATGACTTCTTCAATCGACAAATTAAGCCAGACTCCCCTGAGCAATAAAACAAGGTGGTTGCCAAATAGCCATGAAGAAACACATTCTTCTTCACATCAAGCTGATGCAAAGGCCAATGATGTGTGGCCGCAAGAGACATAAGCCGGCGAACAGAAGTCATCTTGGCCATACAAGAAAAAGTCCCATCATAATCAATCCCATGAGTCTACGAGTATTCTTTAGCAACCAAACACCTTTTCAAGAGGGAAATGGTCCCACCAGAATTAAGTTTCATAGTGTACACCCAGCAGCATCCCACCGTTTTCTTTCCGACCGGAAGAGGCACTAAATCCCAAGCCTGATTTTGCTCAAGAGCCAGCATCTCATCAATCATAGCATCCGTCCATCCTCTATGAGATAAAGTATCTGAGAATGACTTGGGTAAAGCATAAGAATCGAGGGAGGGGAGGAACGCTCGGTATACAGGAGATAAATAGGAACTTGCCACATGATGAGTTATGGGTGGGAAGTGCAGCTTCGGGTGCCCTTTTGTAAGATAATAGGAAAATCAATGTCAGCTTCTGAAGGAGCTTGAGATGCTGGGAGAGTAGCAAAGGGAGGCTGAGGTTCAGGAGTTGTACGGTCCTGACAAGCATACACCTTTGTAACTGGTAGTGTGGGCCCAACAGCGGTGAATCAGAGATGGGAGATGGGTCAATGGTAACAGTACGACCTATGGATAACCTCCAGCACGAGGTGGAGAGTTAACAGAACTTGTGACAAGAGATACGAGATATCCAATGGAAAGTCACTGTCCATGTATACAGAGGTATGGGAAGTAGAAAAGTATAGGGTAGATTCAAAGTTCACGTCAGCTGATATAAATCACGTCGTAACATATGATTATAACATCGATACCTCTTTTGAGTTCAAGAGTACCCAAGAACGACACATTTAATAGCCTTGGGGTATAATTTAGATCCTCTAGGTTGTAGATTATGGACAAAACAAACACACCCAAAGACCCTTGCAGGAACCAATGTTCTAAATATCGGCATCGTATCTCGGCACGGTGATTTTCATATCGGATAGCGTGTATCGCGCTATATCGGGAGATATATTCTAAAAAATATTTTTTGTATCATAAATGTCATAAAGAAGACTCAATATGAGAATTGACTCTTTTAGATGAGTATTACTCAATAGCTCAGTGGTAGAGCAGTCATATTTAATGACTGGTCGTAGAGGGACGAGCTTCAAAGTTTAGGAGACGGAGAGGCAATGAACAAAGACGAGCTTCAATGATGGAGAGGCAGTGGAGAGACACGAGCTTCGCTGAGGAGAGGCGAGGCCGTGAGGGAGATGTGGGTGCTCCTTCAACAACTCATATCTAGGTTTTTTTCAAGTGCTAGAGAGACTTTGATTTCGATTTGGGCTTTGTTTAGTAGTTTCGACCATAAAAAATCTTGTCTAATGAGTTGGGTCAGATCCACTAACGATCTTACCTCCATCTAAAGACACAAAATAAAATTTGACAAATATTACGAGATTTGGTAAGAAATATCGGATCGGATTTATCGCCTGATATTACGATATATCGGCCGATATATACCTAAAACTAAGAAGATTTTATTTCATCATATCATATCGTTTTTCCTTTAAAACCGATATATCGACCGATATATGTGATATATCAGCGATATTTAGAATATCGGGAGGAACATGAAATGAGACTGTCGAAGGGAACAAAATAGAATGAGAAATCTGCTCTTATAGAACAGAGGAAGGCATAGGATTAATCAAGTAATTGGCAGTGAGAACGACATTCCCTCAAAAAGATTTATGCACTCGTATATGAAACAAAAAAGTATGATTGACCTTTAAAATATGCCTATTCTCATTTTGCGATCCCATTTTGCCGGGTATGAGGACAAGAAGATTCATGAATTATACCATGTTTCTCCGTATACTCCCTAAAAGGCTTAGCATTATTACTCCTCAAGGTACCAAGATTAACCCCAAATTGAGTCTTAACTTCGAAACAAAAATCTGGAAATGAGAAAACACTTCATTTCTAGATTTTATTAAATACAACCACGAGACTCGAGAAAAATTATCAATAAAGGTCACAAAATAGCGAAAACCTTCTTGGGCAATAACATGGCATGTCCCCCAAACATTAGAATACACTAAAACAAAAGATTTTTTTAGCTCTTTTATTGATATGAGATGGTGTCACGACCCGCAGGGTACGGAACGTGACTGGCACTTAAGTTTACGAAACGTCTAAAGACGTCCGTAAAAAGTAAGCCAAAGCCCAGAAAACAAAACCAATTAAGCAAAAGAGTGAAGAAAACCCAATCAATTGAAAGCGAGTTTATCAAATAAGTCATGTAAAACCCTTTTTAAAAACAATACCAATTTTTCCGAAAATTTCGGCAGAGTCTCCTTTGTAAATACTGGCCCCCAAAATGGGTACAACAAAATATATATGAATCCAACAAAATAGGGCATCCCCAAGCGGGAGCTAGCTCTTCGCCACAAGGCGGTCACAAATCCCACGCAATATAAAACGACGGCATGCAAAATAATCATAATGAAGCATAAGAAAAAAAACAGCATGTCGACTCAAGTGAGCTCGACCCCAAAATACAGCATAAAAGTCCACAAACCTCACAGTCTCATCTCTAAGTCAATATACAACAATACTGGTAGATACAGTAGATGGAGTACACTAGATACAAAGAATATACAAGGTGGTACAAAAATAATAACATAACCCACCTATGAGCAAATCTCGAGCCCAGGCAAAAGAAGCAAAAGAATAAGTGCGCCCGCCGCTACTGAACTGACGGAGCGGACCTGCAAAAGACTGTGGCACAACGGGGGTGAGTTGCCAACTCGTGAGTAATAAATAACACCTACAAAGGCTATCGTATGCATGCACACAAGCATCCTAGCATCTAAAATACAGGTATGAATGGGTGCACTAGCAGGTGTGTATACAACTTCAGTGTACGAATATGTATGCAACATGAATATCTGAGGTCTCAATAGGTATAAATAAGAAACATTTATCTCTTTTTGTTTTTGAAACTCTTTTAGAATGCCAGCATAATACTCAAAGAATCGACGAGAACCGGTGTCCAGCAACGACACCCAAAAGCTGTCTCAAATCTCATAAATGTATCTCTGGCCTCAGCCGTCCGGCTGACCCATCTCAAATATCAATATCTCATCATCTAGCGGCCACGGTCGGTATCCTCTGGATATCCGCCGTCCCAAACAGTCACCGGTAGGTAATCCGTCCCCTGCCAGGCTCAACGTCAACACCACATTCCTCTTGCCCCGGGGTACCTTACCGGGCCCACCATGTACCCATGCCGGTTCCTCCACTCCTCGACACGGATTTCCAAAACCACAGCAAACTCATGGTGGACGACACTTACATCACTAGAAAACCGCAATTTACATATTTTAAAAATATAATAAGTTTAGAAATTTTGCGGCTTTCCCCCGAAATCCAGCAATATCATAAAATCTCAAGAAATCCTCATAAGTGCATATATCAGTGGTAATGAATGCATATGGTATCAATAATCAAGTTGCGATGTGTGATTAATGGATTAAGCATGAACAATTAATATGATGAAGTACATGCATATGAATAGCAATCCTACGGTTTCATTTTTAAGGAATTAAAGACAATAGCACAAGTTTAAGTATCAATTAGTAAAAGGTTTAATTTAAAGGTTATCTAGTGTGGTGGCATGGCAATTACCAGGGTGTGTGTGTAAGCATGAATAGTGCTCGTGCTGCATATAAAAACCCTGGCAATGGTGCAGGTGTCCTATAAAATGGTTTCGTATAGGTATGTCAATATAATGCATGGATGCAGCAAATAGTCAAATAAGTATTTCACCCCTAATTACTAACATCACTAAGGATCTTGTAAGTTACTAAAACTATCGGGCGGCTTGCGCCATCCAACGATAGTCCCCCGTAGATGTTACATCTACTCACCGGAATCCCTGGCTAGCTGTGTCCAATCACCGCTTTCCCCTTTCGCGCCGCGTCTGACGTCTCCGCGACCGAACCTGGAATTTACATCAATACCAAGCATAAGGTTACATATCAAGAACGACGCAAAACCCCAACGAAACTACTAAAGTTCACTAGCTAGGTACAACGTGCACAAAGTGCGCGGAACACACGCGAAAATCGCAAAAACTGCCAAAAAACGCCGATTTGGTCGCCCGGCAAAACTAAAACCCGACTACCCAAAAATCCGCACTCACGCATCCTAAACGTCATAGGAGATGCTAAAAATATCCCCAAGGTATCACAAATAATTCACCAAATAATTTTAATAAAAATCTAGTAAGCACAAACTAGCAATTTTGGTGCAAAAAAAATCGAAAATTAGCGATACGGTTATCACAATCCAACCACACAACAAGCAATCTACAAACACTATAATTACAACACATTAGCAAAGATTCAAAACCTATTTTCCATAAACAACCATTACTTGAATTATATAACCTAGCAATTCTTAATCCAAACTATATATGAAAACCTTAAATTAACACTAATTTATAACTCAATTAGCAAGTTAACCTTCTAGATTAGGTTAGCAAAACAACTAGATAACAAATTAGATTTAATCAACTAAATAATGGTTTCTAAACCCTAATTCAACTCATTTATCATGCTTCACAACCCATTTTCCATACATAAACCCTCTCTTGAAAATCCTAAAACAACAATTTACAACCAAAATCAAACCTTTAAAATTAACTAAAATTAGCATAATTTGAAGACCACATAAACAAGGTAACTTCTTTGATTTGGTTGTGTAGGAACTAGCAAGCAAAATAAATTTAATTAACCACATAATGGTGTGCTAACAAACCCTTGTTTAAAACAAACTACTCTTTTATAAACTAGATTAGAAATTAACTAAACTTTTAACACTAAAACCATATAATTAAAGGAATTTAGCCAAAAGAGATTAACTTGATGGAAATTATACCTCAATTTGAGATCTAGCAAGAATAAGTTTGCTCCAAATGATGGCCTCAAGCATCAAGATCCAAGCTAGGGAGGTGAAGGAAAAGAAAGATGAAGGAGGGGTTTAATTTGTAAGCTTGAAATTGCAATTTTTGTTGATTTAAACATGAAGAATTTTGAAAAAATGAAAAGAAAAGAGATGAAGAGGAGGGAGTGCAGGTTTCGGCCAGAGGAGAGCATGGGGGAGGGGTGTGGGTGTGTGGGAAAGGTCAAGAGTCAAGTCCCCAAAAGTCAATGCACCATACCTTATCAAACTATATTTAAAATAAATCAATAAACCAACTAATTCAACTCAAGAAAGAAAACAAAAATGAGGCCAGAAATTTCTGGACCTGCACAAGGTGGGGCTGTCCTAGGGCTGAGGGAAGAGAGAGAGGGGTTTTACAAAAGAAATTTTATGCAAAAAGACCCCCTACAAGTCAAAAATTGCAAGTTTTAGCTTAAAAATTCAATAAATTCGTTTCCTATCATAAAAATTTGTTAAAAATCAAAATAAAATACTAAAAATTTATGTTACAACTAGATTTTAATTATCATAATTTTAAAGATTAAAATTAGCCCGGAAAAATTTGTATTTATCGCTAAATTAATGTATTTTCTTACCGGCTTAAAATAATATTAAAAAATTGAAAAATTAGGGAAAATTTTTAAACGACCAGAATTTCATAATTAACTCATTAGCTACTAAAAACAAGCAATTACCTATCCATTTTAGGTATAATTAGCCCTAAACTGCAAAATAACAAAAAGACGGTTTTCGGAAAAAATACCGAATTTTCACCGATTTTCAGGAAAACACCAAAACGACTTTTCAAGGCGTTACAATCTTCCCCCCTTAAAGAAATTCGGTCCCCGAATTTAAAAATATAGCTACGCGTACCTTCGAAGAGATGGGGATATTTCTTCCTCATCTCGCCCTCGGTCTCCCAGGTAACCTCCTTGCTGCTCGGGCTACGCCAAAGGACCTTGACGGTTGGTATAATCTTCGACCTCAACTTCTTCACCTGTCGATCCAGGATGGCCACCGGCTGCTCTGCAAAAGAAAGGTCGCGCTCTAGCTGGACTGTCGGGTGCTGAATCGCATGCGAAGGGTCGTGAAGGTACTTGCGGAGCATCGAAACATGGAAGACGGGGTGAACATCAGGAAAGCTGGGAGGAAGAGCCAAATGTATGCAACAGCGCCAACACGCTCGAGGATCTCGAAGGGACCTACGAATCTAGGGCTAAGCTTCCCCTTTCGCCCAAAACGCATCACGCCCTTCATCGGAGAGACCCTCAGAAAAACATGGTCGCCAACTGCGAACTCTAATCTGCGACGGCGCCTGTCCGCATACGATTTCTGCCTGCTCTGAGCCGCTCTCATCCGGTCTCGGATCAACTGTATCTTCGCTGTCGTCTCCTCAACAAGCTGCGGCCCCAAAATGCTGCTCTCGCTGAGCTCTGTCCAACAGACGGGCGATCTGCATCTCCTCCCATACAATGCCTCGAAAGGTGCCATCTGAATAGTATCCTGGAAGCTGTTGTTGTAGGAGAACTCCACTAGAGGTAAATGACGATCCCAGCTACCACCAAAGTCTAAAACGCACGCTCTGAGCATGTCCTCGAGAGTCTGAATGGTCCGCTCTGACTGTCCGTCTGTCTGCGGATGAAACGCTGTGCTGAAGCTCAAACGAGTGCCCAAAGCCTCCTGAAGTCTCTGCCAAAGTCGGCTGGTGAACTGAGTGCCTCGATCTGACACGATACAAGTCGGTACGCCATGTAGTCGCACGATCTCGTCAATATAGAGCTGAGCATACTGAGCGAAGCTGAAAGTCGTCTTCACTGGCAGGAAGTGAGCCGCTTTCGTCAATCTATCCACGATCACCCAGATGGAGTCGTACCCTCGACTGGTCCTAGGTAGACCCACAACGAAGTCCATCGAAATCTGTTCCCATTTCCACCCTGGAATGGGTAACGGCTGTAGCTCTCCTGCGGGCCTCTGGTGCTCGGCCTTGACTTGCTGACAAGTCAGGCATCTCGAAACGAACTCCGCAATGTCCCTCTTCATCCCGTCCCACCAGTAGGTCTCTCTCATATCATGGTACATCTTGGTGGAACCGGGGTGGACACTATACACTGATCGGTGTGCCTCCTCAAGAATGTCGCGCCGCAATCCATCAGCATCTGGTACGCACAGTCTAGATCCATATCGTAAAATCCCCTGATCGTCAACCACGAACTCGGAAAATCTGCCCTGTCCCATCTGTGCCATGATCTCTGAGCAACGGTCGTCACTGCGCTGTGCCTCACATATACGGTCAAGCAACTGTGGGCGTGCACGAACATGCCCGAGCTGTCCCCCTGTCTGAGTGAACTCGAACTCAACTCTGCTGTCGCATAACATCTGCCAATCTGCTGACGACTGCCTCTGCACTGCGCGCAAAAAGGATAGACTACCCCCGGGCCTCCTACTCAACGCATCTGCCACCACATTTGCCTTGCCGGGGTGATATAAGATCTCGCAGTCGTAGTCTTTCACTAACTCCATCCAACGACGCTGTCTGAGGTTCAGGTCTCGCTGCTGAAATATGTACTTTAAGCTCTTGTGATCGGTGAATATCTGACACGACTCGCCGTATAGGTAATGTCGCCAAATCTTCAGTGCAAAGACCACTGCAGCCATCTCCAAATCATGAGTGGGGTAGTTCTGTTCATGCTTCTTCAACTGCCGAGAAGCATAAGCGATCACCCGGCCATGCTGCATCAATACGCATCCTAATCCCACTCGCGAAGCATCACAGTAGACAACAAATCCGCCTGATCCCGAAGGCAAAGATAATACCGGCGCCGTAGTCAAACAAGTCCGTAGCTGCTGAAAACTGCGCTCGCACTCCTCTGTCCAAACGAAAGGAACTCCCTTCCGGGTCAAACCGGTCAACGGTGCAGCTATACGGGAGAAGTCCTGAACAAAACGCCTGTAGTAGCCCGCCAAGCCTAGAAAACTACGGATCTCAGTAACCAATGTAGGTCGGGGCCACTGCTGAACAGCCTCAATCTTCTTCGGGTCCACACAAATGCCGTCTCTCGTAACCACGTGACCCAAGAATCCGACGCTGTCCAGCCAGAAAGCACACTTGGAGAACTTCGCGAACAGCTGGTGCTCCCTCAGAGTCTGTAACGTAATCCGCAAGTGCTGCTCGTGCTCCTCTCTGCTCCGGGAGTACACCAAGATATCGTCGATAAACACGATGATGAACAAGTCAAGATACGGCCTGAATGTACGGTTCATCAAATTCATAAATGCTGCTGGGGCGTTGGTGAGTCCGAACGACATCACCAAAAACTCGTAGTGGCCGTAGCGCGTGCGGAAAGCTGTCCTCGGTATATCCTCCTGTCGAACTCGCAGCTGATAGTATCCTGATCGCAAGTCGATCCTCGAAAAATACCCCGCACCCTGAAGCTGGTCGAACAAATCATCAATGCGCGGCAACGGATATCTGTTCCGAACGGTAACTTTGTTCAGCTGGCGGTAGTCGATACATAAGCGCAAACTTCCATCCTTCTTGACAAACAGGACCGGAGCACCCCACGGAGAAACACTCGGTCGAATAAGCCCCTTATCTAACAAATCCTGCAACTGATCCTTCAGCTCTCGAAGCTCTGCCGGGGCCATCCGATAAGGCGGTATAGAAATAGGCTCCGAACCGGGAATCAAATCAATGCAGAACTCAACATCGCGCTCAGGCGGTAGCCCAGGTAGCTCATCAGGGAAAACATCAGGGAACTCACAAACTACCGGGACCCGGTCTAACGGAACCTCTGCAGCTCGAGTATCACAAATACACGCTAAGAATCCCTGACATCCCTTCCGCAAGAGCTGACCAGCGCGAAGAGACGAAATTAAGCTGGGAAGGGTGACACTGCGGTATCCCCGAATAACAAGGACTGGCTCTCCCGGAAAGCTAAATCTGACTGCCTTCTCACGGCAGTCCACCGAAGCATAACAAGTGGCTAGCCAATCCATGCCCAGAAGCACATCAAAGTCCAACATATCGAGGAGAATCAAATCAATTGATGAATCCCTCTCCCCGATACGAACGGAACACAAACGAAATACAAACCGAGCGACAAACGACTCGCCTACCGGAGTAACAACAACAAGCGGATGATCTAACGACGACGACTCACGGCCCAACATCGGTGCAAAGTGTGTAGATACGTATGAATGTGTGGAACCTGGGTCGAATAATACCCGAGCGTCGAAAGAACAAACTGGCAAGGTACCTGTCACAACGGCATTGGATGCCTGCGCATCCTGCGGTGTCAAAGCAAATACTCGGGCCTGTCCTCCACCGATAGCGGGCTGACCTCGACCTCGGCCTCTGCCTCCTCGTCCTCTCTGAACAGGACCGCCGCGTCCACGGCCTCTGGGTGCACCTAACTGGCGTGGAGCATCGCCGGTGGTAGGAAGTAAGGCTCTCTGAGGAGGGGGTGGTGATGGTGGTAGGGTCACATGCGGAACTGTCGCTGCTTCCTGACGTCTCACCGGACAGTCTCTGATAAGATGGTGCAGACTCCCGCACCCAAAACACCCTGGCGACGGCTGCTGCCCCTGGGGATAAGAACCATATAACTGTCCCCGCCCAAATCCTCTGCCAGGCCTATCTCTCGGAAAGAATCTGGCGCGCTGCCTCTGAGACGGTACCTCGGTGCGAATCCTCTTCGGCCCAGAAACGGCCGAAGTCTGTGATATGCGTGCCTCCATCCGCAATGCTGTATCCCTAGCAGCTGAATAAGTATCGTAGTGCTGGGCGCCAATGGCAAGATATAGCTAGGCATCAAGTCCCTGTACGAACCTCTTCACCATCTTCTCCTCGGTATCCACCAAATACTGAGCATATCGGGATAACTGTGTAAACTGGATGTCATACTCAGACACCGTCATCCCAGGTGTCTTGACTAAGGCCTCGAAGCTACGAGCTCTGGCGTCGCGAACGCTCTCTGGAAAGAAACGGGCTAGAAAGACCGCTGTAAACTCGACCCAAGTCATAGGCGGTAGACCTGCAGCTCGACCTCTCAAGACTGACTCCCACCATGTCTGCACGAGACCCTCTAGTCGGAAACTCGCAAGCTCTACCCATCGATCATCCGAACATCTCAGCGAACGGCAGATCCTGGCTAAACTGTCAAGGAACGTCTGTGGGTCCTCCGCTGCCTCGGTGCCAGTGAATACTGGAGGTCTCAGCCTCATGAAATCCTGTAGTGAAACCGGAATGGCCACGGTGGTAGTAGTAGGAGCAGGTATCATGGTCGTCTGTGATGTAGTAGGTATGTCATCCGGCCTCGGTGTACGACTGGCTGCAACTAGGGATCCTACCATCTGACGTAGCTCCTGCATGCCTCCCATCATCTGTCGCAACTCCTCCATACCAGTCTCGAGCCTATCCATACGGCCTGGGGAAGGTGGATCGGTCTGTCCCTGCGGCGTAGGCATACCACCCTGCTCAGTCCTAGTCTCGGACGAGCCAGCTCGAATCTCGTCTCTGGCGGCAGCCCTCTGTGCCCTCGTAGCCTTCGGCGGCATAGTGGCTGTTACAGGAAAACGGATAATAAGAACAGTGCAATAGGATCATAGGATACACGGAATTGAAGAAGGAATTTTTCAAGCAAGTATATCCTGAAGTCACTTAGGCGGAGTACCGTATCGTAAGTATGCCGCGGACATACGCACGCTACGTTACCCTGCTTAAGTCACTTACTCTATCTACCAAGGGTCATCCTACACTCACAAAGGTAAAACCTATCGCTCTGATACCAACTTTGTCACGACCCGCAGGGTACGGAACGTGACTGGCACTTAAGTTTACGAAACGTCTAAAGACGTCCGTAAAAAGTAAGCCAAAGCCCAGAAAACAAAACCAATTAAGCAAAAAAGTGAAGAAAACCCAATCAATTGAAAGCGAGTTTATCAAATAAGTCATGTAAAACCCTTTTTAAAAACAATACCAATTTTTCCGAAAATTTCGGCAGAGTCTCCTTTGTAAATACTGGCCCCCAAAATGGGTACAACAAAATATATATGAATCCAACAAAATAGGGCATCCCCAAGCGGGAGCTAGCTCTTCGCCACAAGGCGGTCACAAATCCCACGCAATATAAAACGACGGCATGCAAAATAATCATAATGAAGCATAAGAAAAAAAACAGCATGTCGACTCAAGTGAGCTCGACCCCAAAATACAGCATAAAAGTCCACAAACCTCACAGTCTCATCTCTAAGTCAATATACAACAATACTGGTAGATACAGTAGATGGAGTACACTAGATACAAAGAATATATAAGGTGGTACAAAAATAATAACATAACCCACCTATGAGCAAATCTCGAGCCCAGGAAAAAGAGGCAAAAGAACAAGTGCGCCCGCCGCTACTGAACTGACGGAGCGGACCTGCAAAAGACTGTGGCACAACGGGGGTGAGTTGCCAACTCGTGAGTAATAAATAACACCTACAAAGGCTATCGTATGCATGCACACAAGCATCCTAGCATCTAAAATACAGGTATGAATGGGTGCACTAGCAGGTGTGTATACAACATCAGTGTACGAATATGTATGCAACATGAATATCTGAGGTCTCAATAGGTTAAATAAGAAACATTTATCTCTTTTTGTTTTTGAAACTCTTTTAGAATGCCAGCATAATACTCAAAGAATCGACGAGAACCGGTGTCCAGCAACGACACCCAAAAGCTGTCTCAAATCTCATAAATGTATCTCTGGCCTCAGCCGTCCGGCTGACCCATCTCAAATATCAATATCTCATCATCTAGCGGCCACGGTCGGTATCCTCTGGATATCCGCCGTCCCAAACAGTCACCGGTAGGTAATCCGTCCCCTGCCAGGCTCAACGTCAACACCACATTCCTCTTGCCCCGGGGTACCTTACCGGGCCCACCATGTACCCATGCCGGTTCCTCCACTCCTCGACACGGATTTCCAAAACCACAGCAAACTCATGGTGGACGACACTTACATCACTAGAAAACCGCAATTTACATATTTTAAAAATATAATAAGTTTAGAAATTTTGCGGCTTTCCCCCGAAATCCAGCAATATCATAAAATCTCAAGAAATCCTCATAAGTGCATATATCAGTGGTAATGAATGCATATGGTATCAATAATCAAGTTGCGATGTGTGATTAATGGATTAAGCATGAACAATTAATATGATGAAGTACATGCACATGAATAGCAATCCTACGGTTTCATTTTTAAGGAATTAAAGACAATAGCACAAGTTTAAGTATCAATTAGTAAAAGGTTTAATTTAAAGGTTATCTAGTGTGGTGGCATGGCAATTACCAGGGTGTGTGTGTAAGCATGAATAGTGCTCGTGCTGCATATAAAAACCCTGGCAATGGTGCAGGTGTCCTATAAAATGGTTTCGTATAGGTATGTCAATATAATGCATGGATGCAGCAAATAGTCAAATAAGTATTTCACCCCTAATTACTAACATCACTAAGGATCTTGTAAGTTACTAAAACTATCGGGCGGCTTGCGCCATCCAACGATAGTCCCCCGTAGATGTTACATCTACTCACCGGAATCCCTGGCTAGCTGTGTCCAATCACCGCTTTCCCCTTTCGTGCCGCGTCTGACGTCTCCGCGACCGAACCTGGAATTTACATCAATACCAAGCATAAGGTTACATATCAAGAACGACGCAAAACCCTAACGAAACTACTAAAGTTCACTAGCTAGGTACAACGTGCACAAAGTGCGCGGAACACACGCGAAAATCGCAAAAACTGCCAAAAAACGCCGATTTGGTCGCCCGGCAAAACTAAAACCCGACTACCCAAAAATCCGCACTCACGCATCCTAAACGTCATAGGAGATGCTAAAAATATCCCCAAGGTATCACAAATAATTCACCAAATAATTTTAATAAAAATCTAGTAAGCACAAACTAGCAATTTTGGTGCAAAAAAAATCGAAAATTAGCGATACGGTTATCACAATCCAACCACACAACAAGCAATCTACAAACACTATAATTACAACACATTAGCAAAGATTCAAAACCTATTTTCCATAAACAACCATTACTTGAATTATATAACCTAGCAATTCTTAATCCAAACTATATATGAAAACCTTAAATTAACACTAATTTATAACTCAATTAGCAAGTTAACCTTCTAGATTAGGTTAGCAAAACAACTAGATAACAAATTAGATTTAATCAACTAAATAATGGTTTCTAAACCCTAATTCAACTCATTTATCATGCTTCACAACCCATTTTCCATACATAAACCCTCTCTTGAAAATCCTAAAACAACAATTTACAACCAAAATCAAACCTTTAAAATTAACTAAAATTAGCATAATTTGAAGACCACATAAACAAGGTAACTTCTTTGATTTGGTTGTGTAGGAACTAGCAAGCAAAATAAATTTAATTAACCACATAATGGTGTGCTAACAAACCCTAGTTTAAAACAAACTACTCTTTTATAAACTAGATTAGAAATTAACTAAACTTTTAACACTAAAACCATATAATTAAAGGAATTTAGCCAAAAGAGATTAACTTGATGGAAATTATATCTCAATTTGAGATCTAGCAAGAATAAGTTTGCTCCAAATGATGGCCTCAAGCATCAAGATCCAAGCTAGGGAGGTGAAGGAAAAGAAAGATGAAGGAGGGGTTTAATTTGTAAGCTTGAAATTGCAATTTTTGTTGATTTAAACATGAAGAATTTTGAAGAAATGAAAAGAAAAGAGATGAAGAGGAGGGAGTGCAGGTTTCGGCCAGAGGAGAGCATGGGGGAGGGGTGTGGGTGTGTGGGAAAGGTCAAGAGTCAAGTCCCCAAAAGTCAATGCACCATACCTTATCAAACTATATTTAAAATAAATCAATAAACCAACTAATTCAACTCAAGAATGAAAACAAAAATGAGGCCAGAAATTTCTGGACCTGCACAAGGTGGGGCTGTCCTAGGGCTGAGGGAAGAGAGAGAAGGGTTTTACAAAAGAAATTTTATGCAAAAAGACCCCCTACAAGTCAAAAATTGCAAGTTTTAGCTTAAAAATTCAATAAATTCGTTTCCTATCATAAAAATTTGTTAAAAATCAAAATAAAATACTAAAAATTTATGTTACAACTAGATTTTAATTATCATAATTTTAAAGATTAAAATTAGCCCGGAAAAATTTATATTTATCGCTAAATTAATGTATTTTCTTACCGGCTTAAAATAATATTAAAAAATTGAAAAATTAGGGAAAATTTTTAAACGACCAGAATTTCATAATTAACTCATTAGCTACTTAAAAACAAGCAATTACCTATCCATTTTAGGTATAATTAGCCCTAAACTGCAAAATAACAAAAAAGACGGTGTTCGGAAAAAATACCGAATTTTCACCGATTTTCAGGAAAACACCAAAACGACTTTTCAAGGCGTTACAGATGGGTAGGTAGAGAAATGATCCATACCCAACTCACAAGACTCACACTCTAAACTAGACAAAGTATTAAGAGAGAACTATCCTTTTCAAGATTTGTAGGGAAGGGTGACCAAACCGACAATAGGCATCTAAAGCAGATGTGGATGCTGTTGGGCAGGGTAAAGGGCGAGATGCTCATCGATGTGCTACAATCCGTTAAGCTCAGTCCCTGTGCCAATCGTCCACCTCGTCCCGAGCTCCTGAAAAGTACAACCATTAAAAAAAATGTGGCGTCACAGTTCAAATTTCAGGTCAATTGACTAATAGAAAGTAAGTTGAAAGAAAAACCAGATAAGTTTAAGACAGCAGAGGGAAGCAACTGTGATGTGGTAAGAACAGACCCACCCCCTCTATAGTAGAGGTGGTACCGTTCGCTAAAGTCATTGGGCTATATCCATACCGTAGCCTGTAGAAGGAAAATATGCCTCTCTGTCCTGTCATATGATGTGTCGCTTCTGTATTGATTACCCAAGGACGACATACAGAGGCCGAAGTAATAAAAGTTGTATGGTTATGTTTCGAAAGGACCGAAGTGGTCACAGCCGAGTCCTAAGTGTAACCAATCTAGCCGGCTACCAGAAGCAGACGAGGTCATAAGAAGTCTCAATCGAGCAATCTTCTTCTCCAAAGACTTGACGAGCCCTCGGATGTAGAAAAGGAAGAAGACGATATTCCAACATGTGCACGAAGAAGAGGGCGAGGAGACTTCTCGTTCAACTTCCAGCAGGTACTGCGGATGTTCTTCCTAATGGCAGTAGTCACAAAAGCGAGGCCTTTCTCGGCCTCTGCCTCTTGGCTCTACCTCCTTCACGACTAGCTCCCTCTTCTCTCATAGAGAGTAATAGGTAAGAGAACTCTCGTGCTTGATAAGAGCACTGTGCTCACCAGATGCAGGCTGCTCATCGTTAATCTCCGACTGAAATATCTTGTAGAACTTATGGTAAGTGATCGAAAGAGTAATATTTACCTTTCCGAGTAAGGCCGAACGTGTAGACTGATACTAGGCCCGTAGCCCACCAAGAAAGACGATCACTAGGAGGGCCTTATGTCGCTTCTTTATCTCTACAACATCACTAGTGATCGGGAACAACTTTGAGACCATCTTGTATAACGACCGTACCAAATTGAAGGCCTTAAACATGCTATATTGCAAGAAATAAAGCTCGTGGAGTTGATCCTAAATCGCGTTCATGGATCCCAAGTGGACGAGCCTATCCATGACATGTAGCTCCATCAAGCTAAGCATTAGGCGACTGCGCTGTGCATCGAGATTCTCGCAATCGGAGATAATCGGTACAGGTGGGAGGCTTCGTCAAGTGGTTGCCTTTTTGCCCCTTGATATATCTCGCTCAACCATGAGCTTCCAGCTGTGAAAATTTTGATCATCTAGTTTGAAGTCCACCATTTTGGTGTCCAAGATATCGGTGGAAGAGATCGACTTCCCTTCTGATTTACTCTCCATCTCCGATACTCCTTAATCAAGAGCTACTTCAGGAAAGGGATCACACACGATCCCACCCAACAACCAAAAGAAAGGAATCAAGATACCATCCAAAGCGTCGTAATTGATCTTCCAAGATCTGATCAACGCTCAAACATATGTAGCATGGGTTCGGAAACGGAATACGATACGATACGGACTCGCGGATTCGCAATTTTCCAAAAACCTACGATACATGATACGTTTTCATATCGATTTTAGATCAACTAAATATGAATATATATTAAGGTATACATACTAATATATAATAGTATAAATAAATAATGGTATTAATGTTAGATATTCAATGCACTTTCAAAATTTTGAGTGCCCTAATTTTCAGAAGAAAGAGGATGTGTCTATTCGAGAGAGGTTGGTGAGACTAGTCCAAGCGAATCCGAAAGAATCTGAGAGTTTCGGACTCCGACACGCGATCGGAGACGATTCGTGAGGCATATATAAGTATTCGTGCTTCATAAGATCAAACAACCACAAATCAACACAATAGTCGTGATTGATCTTCCAAGATCCGATCCACGATCAAACAATCACAAATCGGATCCGAATCCGGACTCCAAAGACTCCAAAACACCGAAAACCCAAGCAATCGAGCAACTCAGCGATAATATGCGGAACCAACATCAATTTCGTGCAAGAATCCACACCCTCGGGTACTGTAGCACCAGTGAAAAATAACCAAATCAGGTCTGAAAACAGCCCATAACAAGAACACTTGAAATCAGAGGAAAAGCTCAAGTTGAGCCCCTTGCTGCCATCTCGAGCTCACACCACTTCAGATCTGAGCTCGACAATGAAGGAGGCTCAGCTTGGGTCGAACGACGTCGTCGGAGGTCCGACGAGTGTCGGCGAGTGCTGGCGAGGGTCCGGCAAGGGTGTCGACGGCGGTGCTGGGTTAGGGTTTGATGATGATGAGTGGTGATGATGTGCTTTGAAACCATGAAACAAATTAGAGAGGAGAGAGAGAGGGATTAAGGGAATGTAAATGGATGATTAGGATTAACCCAATCCTCCTCTTTATATAGGCACAGCCATTTAATAATTATATCCCTACTTAATTGTCTAATTACATAAATACGGGCTTCTAGAATAAGCTAGAAACCCGTTCACAATCACTTGTATTCTAATGGTATGGAACCAAAATAGCTGACTTTGCAATTCGAAACGTAATTTGAAGATACCATTGTGGATTATTATGTTGATTTGTTTACAGTATTAGATAAATACTAGCAAGGTGCCTCCACACATGCGTGGGGCGATTGGAAATTTCACTGAAATGTAGGGGCTGAGTAAAAATTTGCGCAGAATTGAGATAGGCCAAGAAATGGCCAAATGCAAATTTATATGGAAGCCAGGGGGCGGAGCTAAATTTGCCGGGGATTTTTAGCCGAGTGCATTCTATGTTTTTGGGGCCAAATGCGAATTACCATAGAAACCAGGGCTTGGGAATAATTTTCCGTGCTAAAAGCCAAAAAAGGCTTGATTCTGTCTCCAATAGGGCTTTCTATATAATATATAATAATATTTATGACCCTCATGTTGGATCTTGGTGTATGCAAACACATTGAAAGAATATGAAGTACTCAAGTTCATAAATGGGTTGAAGTCAGTGTTGGAGCACGCTAAATCTTAGATTTTAGCAACCAGTAAACTTCTGACATTTGTAGATGAATTTGTAAAAGTTAATCGTGCTTTCAACTTATTAAACGATCCATCTAGGTGAACTTTAACCATGTAAACCTAATTACAACTAAGTGCAAACTTGTTAGGCGGAAGAGTAACTAACTCGCACTATCATACGGATGTGACATAATCATTTCCTCATCCTTTGTTGCTTTCCATCAGAATCAGACAGTGCTTCGGACATAGACATGGGTATACAAATGAAGCCTAAAAAGTGATGAGGACAATAGGAAGAAGAGGTGTTATCTTATAAGACGCAATTGGAAATCAGATGACATATACAATCTTGTTTAACTTTGCGGTAGGAAGATCAAATTAACCTTGCAACTAATTAGGGGGAAGTACCAGATATTAAAAAGGAAGGTGACGACCCAGCTCTTGTTGTTCAATGAAACAATGTACCTTAGTATAATTGAGGTGGCTTAGCACAAATCCTGATTCGAGTGGATCCAATGTGGTGGTTATAGTGGTTGCTAGAGGCCGAATTTCACGTAAAAAGTATGACCACTACAACAAGGAGAATCATACCCGTGAAACCTGTTGGCACCTTGATAGCAGACCCCTTAGAGTTGCGAATTCGACTGTAGAACAAGGAGAATCTTCTCATTGTGAACAAAATACCTTGACTGTTTCAGAGGAGTATGTCAAGTTCTCATGGTATTGATCTTCTCAACACACTTCATCTTTTTTTAATTGTAGCTTTCTTCGCCAAATCAGAATATCTTACAATATGCTTATCATCCAATGGAGGTAATCAAACTTGAATAACATATTCTGGAGCAACAGATCATTTATCAGGTAAATCTAATTTGCTTTGAAATAAATATTCTAATTCTCTTTCTTCGATTACCTTGTTAGATGGATCTAAAACCAAAGTTCGTGACATTGGAATAGAAAAACCATACTCCTTAACCTCCTTACCATCTGTTCTTTACTTGCCAAATTCTTCATTCAATCTCATGTATGTCAATGGATTCACTAAACGTTTACAAAACATTTTCGTCTGATTCTGTAATTGTACAAGACCGAAAGACAACAAATGATTGAAGAAGGATACGAGTTAAATGGTTCATACTACTTTCGGATCCTCTCTGTGTGTAGCTAATTGTCGAAATTGTCGACACATGCATATTGAAGATTACATGGATGCAAATTAGAATGGATCTCCAGATGATAGGAGGTCGACTAATGGGTACTGTACATTGGTGGTAGTATTGTAGAAAGTAAGAAGCAAAACGTTGTCTTTAAATCCAATGCGTAGGTAGAGTATCCAGTGATGGTGAATACTACATGTGAGTTAGTGTAGTTGATATACTTAAAAAATGGTTTTAATCATTCAAATTAACTTCATGTGAGTCAGTGACGCTGAGGTTTGATAATCAGGCATCAATCGACATCGCTAATCCACTCTTCTATGAAAGAACGAAACATATAACCCAATTAACTGCCTTTTTGTTCAAGAGAAAGTGTTTGAAGTAGTTACCAACACAATTTACGTGAAATCACAAGTTCAGTTGTCTTATGTATTTACAAAACCACTTAGGGATGCTAGCTTGAATTCATTTTGTAACAACCTAGGAGCACATGATATACACGCTCCAGCTGGAGGGAGAATGCGAAGATATTTAGGTTTCATCATAATTAGTTACTTAGGGGTTAAGAATATTATGATGTTTAGGTATTTGGATATTCTATCTTACCCTAATTATGTTCTGTATTTTGGATATTCCATTTAACCCTAATTATTTTATTATAAATATATAGAGACCTCATCTCCTCTTTTGAGTTATTTTGCCTCTAATACTGTGTTTACAACCCCGTTAAATCTTTGTTGCTATTTTCCCTTAAAAATAAGTTAGAAGTTATTGTATGTTATCCATTCTAATACTTTACGACTCTAAAATTATGCTGATAGTCATGGTATGTTTTTATTATCTTCAAATTAGACGGCTAGTTGTACAATGTATATTTTTCTTTAAATTGTTTACTTATGTATTTCACATTTTAGTTAAGAGTATTTATTTAATCAACGCTCAACAAGCAAAACATTTTACACCCATTAATTTTGTTGTTATTGATTCTCCCCACTAAAAAGAGAGCTAACGGAAACCCTCCCCCTTTACAGTTTCCATATTTTTTACTTTGAATAAGAATGGTAATATGACAACCACTTAGCAAAGGCTTGAAAAGGAAAAAGAAAATTCAAATTCAAATTCAACATCTTGTTCGTTTTAATTTGGCTAATCTTATTTTTTAGGGTTTTTTTTACTTCAAGCCCCCCAAAATTGAGCTAATTACTAACCCCCCAAACTTGATAATTACTTATTAGTTTTTATCCTCTCAAAACGTTGAAGTTGCATCATTTTACCCCCCACCGGCCCTTTCACTTCATTCCGTTAGTTAATCAACAAAGGAAGTCGGGTTAGGATTATTAAGCCCCTCCAATCCACTCATATTCACTTTTCTTCATCTAAAATTTCAAATTAGAGCCTCTATTCGGAACCAGGGCTTCAGAATTAGGGTTTCAAATCTTCAATTGGCAATGGAATATGGGTCCTCTTTCTCAACCAGGGGTTATGATATGGAATTTTAGATGAACAAGAGTGAATACGAGTAGGTGGGGGGTTGATAATCCTAGCCCGACTCCTTCGTTAATTGACTAACGGAGTGAAGTGAAAGGGCTGGTAGGGGGTAAAATATACAACTTTAACGTTTTTTTTGGGGGGGGGGTGATAAGTAATTATCAACTTTTGGGTTTTTTGGTAGTAATTAGCTTAGTTTTGGGGGCTTTAAGTAATTTTTTTTATTATCATCAACATTATAATTTAATTTTTTTTATATTTTTTATTAATTTCTGGTGCCAAATTAAATGATTAAGCATTTACTATATTCCAAAGATAACTCGATTTTTAATTTGATGTACTATTTACCCCCATCGAGAAAGATTTCTGGCTCTGCCATTAGATATGAGCATCTGATTCCAACAAATGCGTCGGTTAAGAAAAGAGACGAGATGTAGTTTATGTAGTAACAAACAAATGCTAGAGGTAGGCCTAAGAGAACATGGTTGGCTGTCAGAAAATATATATGTTAGCACTCAATTTCATTGAGGAAATGAGCCAAATAAAAGGTTTACTGTAGCCAACCCCCAACATTTGTCATAAAATACTTGTCGTCGTCATTGGAGGTAATAATAAATTGATATGAATGCTAGACGAATTTGGAGTGTAGATAGGGTATAAATAAGCAACAGTTTGCTTTTTTCATAAGAAAGTAATATCATTTCTTCTACTACAATGGAAATTGAAGTTACAATTTTCCTGTAAGAGTTTAGAATTCAGAACATCGTCTTATATTGTATGATCTCAATTTTACTTTGGTTTTTATTTTGTTGACAACTCTGGTACCCAAAAGCTTAAGTTATTGCTAGTAAATTAATGATGTATAGCAAGCTTACTTAACAATCTATATTATTTAGAGAATGTAATGATTGTTTATCTTGTATTTTAAGTTGCTTTTTGTTTCAGGGGAAGGAAATGTGTTTCAAACAGTATGTACCAACAGCTAAAGGTTAACTACACTGAAAAAGATAAGGTCGAATAGTTCCCGTCTTTTCGAGGCTAACAAAGCGGCTGAGTTGTCTGTCAAGTTCCTCTTCTTCTTCTCCCCATCTTCTGTTCTGTTATATTCCCTCTACCTGTTTGCATACATATATTTATGATGCTTCATGATTGTAGTCATTATTACATTCAAACGCAACAATGGGTTTCATTTCTTTAATCAATGTGGTTACCTGTCCCTTTCCTATCATCTTTTTCCTCTATTTTATTCTTATATCATCTTTTTCCTCTATTTTATTCTTACAATTTTCTCATTCCTTCTTCCTTCTTTCTGTATGTACTTCTTAAACTTCATCTTGTAGTTATAACACATAATTCGGAATGACATATTAGCTTTTATTTCTCTACTAAGGCTCCAGCCCAACAACAACTAAGGCTCCAGCCCATTTCTTGTTAAACATGCAGCTTGCAGAGACATTCTCCCCTTAAATTTGGAGAAAAGATGTTTTGCTTCCTGTTGAAAGTAAAAAAAAACCAAATGATGGGACTTTACTCTACTTTAAAAATAACTTTGACATGGTCTTAGAGCTAATGGCTGAATCCAAACTCGACTCGACAATACTACCAGGTGTTGTACTTTCCTCGTGACAACCACACCAAAGAAAAAAGTGACGGTTGCACGTGAGAGGGGGTGTTGTAAGTAAAAAAACCAAATAACGGGACTTTAAAGATAGTCTCACATTGGAAACAACAAAAGAAACACATGTGTATAAAATATAAAATGGGTCACACCTCAACCAGGCTTGAGTTTTATTGTTGGAACCCACTTATCATTAAAAGCCCATGTGTAAAAGCCTATCACTCCTCCAACTCTTCTCTAACTTTAAACTCCACTCCACTTTAAAAATAACTTTGACACCTCTCAAGCTGTATTTAAGTGAACACAATATATCACTAACTTTTGTATTTAATTAGTAATATTGCTTTGTGTTGAAATATCAATAATTGTTGTTCTTTATTGGGTTTATGTCTTGCATCTCCTAAAGTAGAAGTATTGATATGTTTTGTTGAGACATCTGCCAAGCCACAGAAATAAACACACAGCGATGTTATGGAGTTGTCTTGAGTTATTAATCCAACATGGAAAATATTGGTAGCATGGCTTCTTGATATATCATTGAGGCCTAGAACTTAATGGGTAAACTTATTGGGCCAAGAGTACTATCGGCCTATTATAATCCTTGTGTAGATTCAGTAAGATAACTTCAGTGGGTACCGCCCCATAGCTCATTTAAGTATCAGATGGAGACAAACATACACCACATAAATAAACATTATTTGTTGCATCACCATCTTATAAATGTTTCCTTACAAAGAATTATTAAACAACTCTTGCAGTATAACTTACATAGTATTACTTGCATGTTGATACCGTTAAATTCAGGATAGCGTATGAGCAATCAGTTTTCTGTGACATGTTTCACCAGCATGAGTCGGGTTGGAGAGAATGCCTTTTGTGTGGGAAGGTAAGGTGGCCTTGGTGAGTTTCCTTGTCAAAATAGTTCCTTTCTCATTGTCAACTTTCCAATGTGATGTGTTCTAATTAATTGAGATTAATGCAGCGCCTACATTGTGGATGTATTGCTTCAAAATCTTCGGTGGAACTAGTAGACAGTGGTGGAGTCCAGTGTATTTACTGCATGAAGAATTCTGGACTTTCTTTTGTAAGATCAGTTGTCATCCGTTTGTAAATACACTCTCACATAGAGGGAGGAGGAAGGGAGAGGAAGAAATATCTCATTCATCTAATCTTTTATATGCAGATTTCATGTGAACCCATTCAAAAGTTTTTGCCTCAGCGTCAAAGGATTCTTTCTCACACAGCTAGAAGTTTAAAAAATGAAAAGACGAATGATGATTATAATGAATCACTAGCAGGTAGTAGTGCCAGCCACAGAATAGACGAGGATGCTATTGGAAAAGGCAAAAGCATTGAGGTCAATGGCCCATCTAATATGCTTGTTGCACAAAGAGAAGGTTTAAATGGATCCGTTGGGCTTATAAAACGGGAGCAAATGTCACTTCATATAGGGCAGATAGGAAACATGCATTTTTCAAATCCACATCAAGCTCATATAGCATCATCTCAAGTTCTCCACAGAGGAGATGCCAAAGATAACATGATTAGTGAATCACTCACACAGGCATGCTTGAGTATCAGCTTAGGGAATTCAAATCAAAGCACTATGATCAAACCTACTCTTAGTGCAGAAAATCGCCATGTTTCCATGTCACAACCTAGTGCAGTCGAAGAAAACAATAAAATGATAGCTGCTTTGCAGCAAGCACAAAGAGCGCGGCATCTATTGCCCAAGCCACCGAAAACAGGCCAAACGATTGCTTCAGAGGCATCAAAGGAAGCGCTTTCACATATGCGAGTTGCAAGGCCACCTGCCGAAGGGAGGGGGCGGAATCAGCTGCTTCCACGTTACTGGCCTAGGATCACTGATCAAGAACTGCAACAAATATCTGGAGAGTATCCTTACCAATATAAATAGTAATATACTGCATCTAGAACAGTTGTAAAGTGGAATTGTGTTATTTCATGCAATTTCCTTTGATATAAAACATCCTTTGATTTCCTTAATCTTGCTAACTTGAAGTTCTAATTCGATCATTGTGCCACTGTTTGAGAAAGTTTTGAGTGCAAGTGATGCAGGGCGAATCGGTCGCTTAGTTCTTCCGAAGGCATGCGCGGAGGTAAGTCTCATTCATGGTTTGTTGTAATGATTATCTTCTTTTTTGAATGTGGTGTGTACTCGACCTTCCCTTATACATTGTATACTGCATGAAATTTAAGTACAGATCGTTTCTTATCATCTTAGATTTACATAATTGACGAAGGACATGCCGTTACACTTGATAAGGGGTGTGCTACGCCTGATGGATCTCATTTGACAGTTGAGATTAATAGTTGTTGTTGGTCTAAAAGAACCAGAAAAAAATCCAGCCAAATCTTCTTCCCTCTAGTTAGTAATATATTGAAGAATTTCAAATCTGCCTATCTAGCAACATTTAAGAAAAACAGATTCTAACGAAATTCATCTCCTATCCATCTCTTTGACTAAAATCTTTATGTATCCTCCTTGATCTCTCTTTTATGTTCCCTACCTCTCTCCCTTTCACACACACACACACACACATTTCTCTCTAGGCTGTACGCGTCTATTATGTTGAGGAAAGAATGATGCACTCAACTGCCATAGACCAGGTTAACCAAGGCATGATGTACTGAAAATCATCCCTTGGTTTTAACTCAGAAATCATTTTCTCTTGCCTCTTCCATTGCTTTTAGTAGAATGTGCATTGAGAGTTGGCTAGAGAGGATAAAATGGTTTAAAAAATGGGTAAAAGACTGGATGAAATTTTTTGCTCTGAAGGCTTAGCTCTGCAATATATTTAAACTCAATCTAAATATTTTTTGGCATTACAAAACAATTTCTCACTCCATCTTCTGTTGCAAAGCGTGTGGATGAAAGAAGAGTTATTATTGTTGCCTTCATCTAGAATTTTAATTTACAATATGCAACTATAATTCAAATTGCAGAACCAGTGAGGATAATGTTGCATTTTCTTGCACTGGACCAATGAACCCGTTGCGCTGTTACAACGCATGTCTCTCATTTACTCATAAGGAACAGTCTCCTTCCAAAGAAAAATTGACTCAAATACATTTTACGTTTCTTTTGCAGGCCTACTTCCCTCCAATTTCTCAACCGGAAGGCCTCCCGTTAAAAATTCAAGATGCAAAGGGAAATGAGTGGCATTTCCAGTTTAGATTTTGGCCAAATAACAACAGCAGAATGTATGTTTTGGAGGGCGTTGCTCCATGCATACAGTCCCTGCAATTGCAAGCTGGTGATACAGGTAATCTGCATAGTCCAGTACATGGTGATTATGCCCCCATGTCAGTTAGTGTGCAAAATTTCCGCATTTACAGCCTATAAAATCAGGCAATTCTTATTCCTTAATAATAGTATAAGTATATTTGTTCTTAGTGTGTCCAGTTGGTCATTAAAGCTATATTTAGTCTTACATAGCGTATCTTGGTCATCATTGCTTTATTGTCCAAATAACCCACCTCTTAGAATTAGCCATTAAATTATTTTATCAATTTGCATGTTCAGGCCTAACAAGAGGTCCAACATCCTTCACATATACCAACCACACAATAACTACTAAAATTTCACCTCGACATGTTTGTGTTGTAATGCACATATGAAAGTGTTAAGATATTTTGCATTTCTATCCATTTATAATTGTAGATTATTTTGCATTTCATCATGGTATTCAGTTGAAAGTAAGTTTCTCGTAAGAGTGATGCATAATAGTTAAAAACCTAGATACAACCATGCCTGCACCATGTAACCAGCTGGCAGCGGTTTCTCTTACAGAGAAATTGCTAGACCTAACACGCAAAATGTAATTCTATAAACAGGTTGATATCGAATTAAGTGTAGCCACATTTTCACTGACCTTACGTTGAGTCCATAATACATTTCAAACTCCCAAGTAACTATAATTCCATCTGTTAATTTAAGATCTGGAGCATCATTGATTGACCTCCATATAAAGCAACAATCATTGTTTTTCACCTTATTACAGATATCGATTGCTTGATCCACAATGGCACTTTTCCTTTTTTAGTCTGTTGTAAACATTATGTGCAAATTGTGTTTGATATAACCATTGGACGTGCATGTGTTGAATTGAATGTATTACCTGATACTCATTTGGAGATCAAACTGTATATTCCTCGTAGAAGAATGAAAGGGCAATGTAGTATGTAGACAAAAATTTTATATAGGGGTGACTGGATGAATTATTGAAAATTAGAAGTACTAATTATTTCCCCTGCCCCATTTTCGCAGTGCAGATATGTCTCTGTATGTCATTAATGTCTTATAGCCAGCATCATGTTTCCTTATGTTTCTTTTGTATCTCGATGCTTCTTGTTCATATGCCTGTCTTATTCTTAATCATCTTATTGCAGCAGTTTTGGTTTTTTTTCGGTTTATTGAGCAATGATCTATTGAAGCAGTTAAAACAGCTAGTTCGCTTTTTCCTGTTGGCCCTTCTGTTTTGTAGTAACTTTTAGCCGGATGGATCCTGAAGGAAAACTTGTTATGGGATATCGGAAGGCTACCAACTCTGTGCCTTTGCAGGTAAAGAACTTCATATAATACTTTTTCAATTAATCAACTCAGACAACAAATTTTCTTTTGCATCTTAACAATTAATGTTTTGTATTAGTAGTGTTTCCATGTGCAGCTTGTATATTTGCTTTATGTATATTTAGCAGGCAGCTTATGCATTCATCATAAAACTTCTGGTTTAATTTCAATGTTTAAATCGACATTTTTGCAGGATTCACAGATTTCTGCTATTGCTAATACTGGTCTTGGCAACGAAACTCTCTTTTCGGGTGTTAGTGAGAACCTACAAATAGCAAGTGGTCATTCCGGACTTCTCAAGTCACTGAAGGGAACTGTAGACCCACGCCTGAGCTTTTTGTCTGAACATATAAATTCAGTGGATGGAGATGTCAGTTGGCAAAAGACAGATGAACATGGAGGCAGGCTGAACGAAGGATTCCTGATGCAGACCTCACTAGTTCAAGAGAAGAAAAGAAGCCGCAATATCGGTATCAAAAGCAAGAGGCTGCATATGGACAATGGCGATGCGTTAGAACTGAAGATTTCGTGGGAGGAGGCACAAGATTTGTTGCGTCCACCTCCAACTGCCAAAGCTAGCATTGTAATGATCGAGGATCAGGAATTTGAAGAATACGAGGTAAAACACATATAGATATCTAATAATTTGTGCTACATTTCATGTGTGTTTGAAATTCAAACTTCTTTTAACATGTCAATCCCATTGTTGTATACTTGTATGCTTATTTTCTATGTGACATAGTATAAATGGTGATAGAAATTTTGTTTCAACAATGGTTTGAAATCGCGGCCGATCCGATCCCGATCCTGGCTGATTCGAGATCTGAGATGGCCGATATTGCCGAGACGGTCGATTTTGATCCCAAAGAGCGCCCGATACCGGTACCGATCCCGGGACATTAAACCTTGATTTCAACTCACTGGGTTTCTAGTGGTCGTAGCCATGACTTGTCAGAATTAAAGTAAGATAATTACGGGTTACCAATGAATGCACATAAGCAATGTGCACCAATACCATGCTTGCTCATCAAAAATTATTCTTGACCTTAAACAGTCCTCATGGTGTTAGCCCTTTTCCCTTTTCAGTATTTGCATACATGTATACATTATAGATGCAGACATGCATGCATGCTAGGAAACACGGAAACGTGTACGAGTATCTGATACGATACGGATACGCAAAAACGCAATTTTCCAAAAATCTAGGATACGGTATACGTTTTTATATTGAATTTTTAAATATATATGTATGTATGTATGTTTAGTTTTAATATATACATAAATATATAAATAAATAGAAGAGCAAGATTACATCACATATATTCCATCAACACTTTAGCATGTTGTTCTAAGAAAACAATTGTAGTATTCTCATTTATCATGTTCTATATCAAAAGGTTTTGATTTCAAATACTAATTCGATCCCATCACATACTAATTCTCTAAAATAGCATTCAATTACTTTCAATTAAACAATTGAAAATATGGCATCATAACATTAAATCGTAAATCTAGCCATAAACCAGAGGGCTGATTCAAACCGATCAGGAGAGGCTGTGGTGAGGTCTCAGATCGCGTGCGATCTCCGATGGGGTTTGAGATCCAAGAGAAACACAAGACCGGTTCTAAAATTTGTCGATATTTTAAAAAGGTAAAAGTAATTGGGGTCAAATATCGGTCTTGAATTGAAAAAATAACCATCATTAATCGGGCGAGCTATCCGATTTGCAAATCGAGAAGTATCCCAAAGTTTTCATATATTTTTTGATTTATTTAAATCAAAAATAGGGGATTCGCGTTTTCGAGTCGCGTTTCCAAGAGTATTTGTATCCGATACGCATTTAGAAATGATTCATGAGGTTGTTTGAAGTATCCGTACTTCATAGCATGCATGCCTACTTGTAGGCACGTAGATATGTACCTAAACACTCATATGCATACATACAGTGGCGGACCCAGAAATCTAGGTCAGAGTAGGCACCATATCAACCAAGGATCCATTGAAAATTTCAAGTGCATGATATAAAAAGTAATTTTAATTGAAAATAAAAATATAATTTTGAATCATTTAATAATAAATGCAATTATTGTTTGCAATAATATTTTTGCAAGACTTTATATTTTAACTATACCATACAAATCATGTTTTTGATGAAACCGAGATAAACTAATTTTATTGTCATTTTAGATGTGAATCAAGAACAATTGCAAAGCATGAATTTGTATTAGGGGCATAAAATAAAAACATTGTTCATGTAAAACGCTTGAAGCAAACAAAATTCGATTTTTTTCTCTAGGATAAGATAGAAGAGAACATGTTAATGATCTATAAAACAAGATATTATTCAAAAAATTATTCTTATCTTATTTATAAAAAGAACACAATAGGTATTACTCAAGTTAATTAAAACAAAAATTAATTCATGCCAATTGTGGGAATTGAACCCAAAAATATTTAATTATCTTCTTATTTTATTCATAAAAAAACAGGATAGGTATTAATAATGAAGTTAATTAGAACAAAAATTAATTTATGACAATGGTGGGACTTGAACCCATGACCTTTTGTTTTAAAGTGCCACATAAAACCACTTAAGCAAAGTTTCCATTATGTTGAGTTTATGAACACAATATATATATATATATATATATATATATAATGGAGGAAAGAGACTTTAGGAGGCTCTTTTTGTTAGGCAGCGCCAAAAATACACCTTCCATTTTATTCGACGATCGGCACCGGTAAACCGTCAATTTTGCACTCACAAAATCAACAGTGAAAAAATATTAGAATCAAATGAAATTTGTTGTATAGACATATTAGACGATAAAGATCAAGACGGCAGGTGCCGATCGTCGAATAAAATGGTGGAGGGTGTATTTTTTGACGCCACCTAACAAAAAAAGGTTCATAAGGCCTCATTCCTTGTATATATATATATATATATATATAAATATGATAGTGGAGGAAATGTGCCATAAGAGAGAATTTCCAACTATTGCGTCGGAAAAACACCCTCCACAATTTTTTCTGACAATCGGTTCCGGTCATCATGTAACGCCCCAATTCTCAGAATACGGGAATATGGACCGAAACCGCCAGTACTCCTAGACAAAAGGAAATCGCCTTACCACAGTCACACCTAAGGCTCTAGCCAAACCTATACGATAATATTCAAAATATAATACTAATATCATGCTGCATAAATAACAAATAATACTGATGAATCCACAAGATAAAGATAGGGTCAATAAAAGATCCAAATAATATGGAGTTCCGAATAAACGAAATACAAGATCCAAAAAGAAAAATATATTATTCCTAACGTCCCACGATGGGCATACATTCAAATAGCAACTGAAATAAAATAGAAATAAACCTACAAATACTACTGATTTTCGTCAAACTCCTGATAGTCATTCTAATCCTGCTTTACCCGTGAATCGGTTTCTAAATCTAAGATGGTAATCCCCAGGGATGTCAGAATATCCCAATAAGTACTCAATCGTAATAGAGTGTATATATGTGTGATAGCATGTGTATATGACTGTCACGCCCCGCTTCCCAGAGTGTGCTACGATCGGCACGTGACAGAGCCAACCATGCTACCTGTGGCTAGGAAACATCCCTCCACAGTCACATTACGACTGTCTATATGATATCATGAACAGTAAAATAAAATAAACTATCTAGTACATGTCCATATGCCAGAATAAACGAGTCAAGACATAATATGCGGAAGCAATAGATCCAATAAACAATAACATCTGGAAATACGTCCCAAATGCGGACTCACATCAGGAAATGAAAGTACGGAAAGAAAACCAAACTAAACTGAACACTAACAAGATCCTCACTCCTCGGCCTGGCAGCTGAAATACTCCTGATCAGCCTGCAAAAGAGATAGAGGATCTGGGCCATGCAAAACCCAGACGTCAGTGCGTCATAATATCAAATAATAGAATATAAGCAGTAGGTAACAAGATATGCAGGCATAAATTATAAACAGTAACATGAATATAATAATTAAACACGGATATAGAACAGTGAAGTGTATCAGTGTGTACGACGTGCAGTGATCAATCTAGTCTGTGCTACTGGGTTATCTATTCTAAAGTCTGTTTGAAATCAATTAGTGTACTCCATGTAACATAAAAGAATATGTCCCGTTATCCCCCAGGACTACGGATCAGGTAGTGGGAGTCACGAATGACTCTGTCCCGTTATCCCCTGGGACCACGGATCAAGTAAGAATCACGAATGATTCTTATCCCCCGGGACCACGGATCAAGTAATACCCTTTTAAATTACAATTCAGTTACACTTTTGATTTTCCCATACCCCCAAGGTTATGTGTTCAAGTCAGGTATTGATAATCTGGAGCTAATGCCAACACAGAATCAAGCAGGTACAGGTTTTGTCTGAATAGACAACAGGATATGTCCGTCGGGACAACAAGTCAGGATTGTCGGCATTAGTAATAGGATCAGGTCACAGGTCAAGCAATGATGTATCAGGTCATGTCCTGTGGTGCATATATATCACACGGATGCTCAAAGTAAACTGTAGTAAGTGTCGAATCAAGGTAAAAACACGGATGCATGAGTAATAAGCAGTGACATCATAACGGATCTCTCTCTCACCTGCACACCTCTCTTTTCTTTTACGGCTCACCAACCCAATCTCTCTCTTTTTCTCTTTCTTCCTTTCACACAGATCTCTCTCTCACCTGTCAATCTCTCTCTTTCCACTCAAATTCCCTCACGTCTCTCTCCTCTCTCTATATATTTCTTTTCCCTCACGAGATCCTCTCACCTCCCTCACCCACTATTCTCACCTCCCTTCTTCCCCTTTCATGTTTTTATTTTCTTTAATTTCTTGATCGGTATTTTTCCGCTGAACGCCGGAGCCGTGCCGCTGCCGCAAATCCGAGTAACCCAGTTGACGTCCCCAGCCAGTGTGGCCACATTCCCGCTTTGCTTGGTTTAGTTCTGTACGCTCGCGTGTGCGTCACGACATTTACCGACATCGTACGCGGCGTACGCATGCTTGATAATGCACATCATGACTCATGTTATGATGTCACTGCTTATTACTCATGCATCCGTGTTTTTACCGTGATTCGACACTTACTACAGTTTACTTTGAGCATCCGTGTGATATATATGCACCACAGGACATGACCTGATACACCATTGCTTGACCTGATCCTATTACTAATACCGACAATCCTGACTTGTTGTTCCGACGGACATATCCTGTTGTCTATTCAGACAAAACCTGTACCTGCTTGATTCTATGTTGGCATTAGCTCCAGAGTATCAATACCTGACTTGAACACATAACCTTTAGGGTATGGGAAAATCAAAAGTGTAATTTAAAAGGGTATTACTTGATCCGTAGTCCCGGGGATAACGGGACAGAATCATTCGTGATTCTTACTTGATCCATGGTCCCGGAGGATAACGGGACAGAGTCATTCGTGACTCCCACTACCCGATCCGTAGTCCCGGGGGATAACGGGACATATTCTTTTATGTTACATGGAGGAGTACACTAATTGATTTCAAACAGACTTTAGAATAGATAACCCAGTAACACAGACTAGATTGATCACTGCACGTCGTACACACTGATACATTTCACTGTTCTATATCCGTGTTTAATTATTATATTCATGTTACTGTTTATAATTCATGCCCGCATATCTTGTTACCTACTGGTTATATTCTATTATTTGATATTATGACGCACTGACGTCTGGTTTTTGCATGGCCCAGATCCTCTATCTCTTTTGCAGGCTGATCAGGAGTATTTCAGCTGCCAGGCCGAGCAGTGAGGATCTTGTTAGTGTTCAGTTTAGTTTTCTTTCCGTACTTTCATTTCCTGATGTGAGCCTGCATTTGAGACGTATTTCCAGATGTTATTGTTTATTGGATCTATTGCTTCCGCATATTATGTCTTGACTCGTTTATTCTGGCATATGGACATGTACTAGATAGTTTATTTTATTTTACTGTTCATGATATCATATAGACAGTCGTAATGTGACTGTGGAGGGATGTTTTCTAGCCACAGGTAGCATGGTTGGCTCTGTCACGTGCCGATCGTAGCACACTCTGGGAAGCGGGGCGTGACAGGGTTTGTTTGGTATCAGAGACATAGGTTTTAGGTTAATCGGGTTTGGTTCTTTTGTAGTTGGGTATTGAACCCAATACACGAATCAGAGAACCCGTAATTAGGAACATGTCCTGCCACATTGATATTCTTGAATCTATAACTATCCTGTTTATCGTGCTAATCTTCTCCCGTGTCTGGGCTTCAGAATCATGGCGGATGAAGATCTGCGAATGTACCAGAGGCGCGTTGATAATGCTGCATTGCTTGGAGTGATTCGTGGAATGCTAGAAAACCAGAAGCGGCAAACCGAGTTGAATCAGCGGCAAGCCGAAGCTTTTCAGGAGGGTCTGCAGACAGTCCAGCAGTCCGTAGACGCAGTTGCAGCCAAACCAGCACAGCGTGTAGGTACCGTGGCGGATTTCAGGAGACTTGGTTCGTCCACTTTGACTGGTTTGGAGGAGCCATTGCCAGCAGAACAATGGCTAGTCGATACGGAGAATCTGCTTGTCGCCGCGCAGATTCCGGATGATAAGAGAGTGGATGTGGTACGCATCCAATTGGTGGACTATGCCCGTGAGTGGTGGATCGTGGAAGAGACCTGTTTACTTAAGCCGATCGGCTGGACAACTTTCTCGCATAGTTTCTTGGAAAAGTTCTTTCCGCAGACTGCACGGGAAGAAATGGAAGAAAAGTTTATCAGTCTGAAGCAGAATGGTGGATCCGTGGATGCGCATGCGGCTGAGTGGACACGGCTCAGCCGATTCGCAGGACCTTTGGTTGCTAAAGATACCGATAGGGCATGAAGGTTCATGCGCAGTTTGGATGTGGAAATCCAGAGGCACATTATATCTCTGGGTTTGACCACTTTCTCGCAAGTTTTAGAAGCAGCCAGAGAACAGCAGAGCTTATTGGTGAAAGCAAGGGATACGCAATAGCAAGCCGTAGTAGTACGGAAGCCGGCGTTTACGCCAAACCAAGCTCCTATACGCAGAGGTATACCGGTGGACAGACGTGCGGTGGTGCCGATGAAGAAACTCGTCGTGCCAGAGCAAAAGGGAAGAATATTTTGTGAATTCTGCCATCTACCTGGACACCAGCAGAAGGATTGTCAAAGGAAGCTTGGACTCTGCTTGGTTTGCGGGTCAGTAATCATACTGTCAATGCTTGCCTGTCGAAACTTCGGTTGAGAGAAGATGCCCAGAGGCCACCGCAAAAGCCGATTCAGGGGCATAAGCAGATAACTCAGGGACCTAACCAAGCTCGAGCTTTTACTCTGACAGCCGAAGAGGCCAAGGCTTCTGATGAAGTCGTTTCAGGTATCTTATTGGTCCACGATTTTCCTGCATTAGTATTATTCGATTCTGGTGCATCCCATTGTTTTATGTCGTCCAAATTTATTGTTGCATATTCAATTTCTTGCACGACCCTTTCTTGTTGTTGGGACATACATACTGGGAACGGGTATCTAGTAGTGAGTGCAAAAATTGTTCTGTTATTTGCGGACGAGAATTATTCGCGGATTTCTTGGTGATCGATACGGGCAATTACGATGTTGTCTTGGGAATGGATTTTCTTGGCACTTTCCATGCTCACATTGATTGTAGGGCAAAGAAAGTGATTTTCCAGATTTCCGGACACCCAGAATATGTATTTGCTGGAGGTAACAGTTCTGTAGGGCCAGTCAAGTTTAGGGCTAGGCCGACGAGCGCCGTTCTTTCGTCGATGGAGGTTGATAAGGAGGAAGTGCCAGCAGTAGTTCGAGAGTTTATGAACGTGTTCGAGAACATCTCGGGTTTACCGCCAAAACGAGACGTGGAGTTCGCGATTGATCTTGTTTCTGGTGCAGCGCCAATCTCAAAGGCGTACTATCCGATGGCACCAGTAGAGTTGGAAGAAATAAAGAAGCAGGTTACCGAATTGTTAGAGAAGGGTTGGATTCGCAGCAGCAATTCACCCTGGGGAGCTCCAGTTCTTCTAGTCAAGAAGAAAGATGGCACAAAGAGAATGTGCATCGATAATCGAGAATTAAATCGGGTGACTATTAAGAACAAGTACCCGATTCCTCGCATTGGCGAATTATTCGAGCAACTTAGTGGCGCAAGGGTATTCTCGAAGTTGGATTTGCGATCCGGATATCATCAAGTTCGAGTTAAATCAAAGGATATTTGCAAGACTGCGTTCCGAACTAGATATGGGCATTACGAGTATTTAGTGATGCTATTCGGAGTCACGAATGCACCAGCGATATTTATGGACTTAATGAACCGAATCTTTTCACCATTCTTGGACCAGTTTATAGTGGTGTTTATCGATGATATTCTGGTGTATTCAAGGAGCCAGGAAGAGCATGCCGAACACTTAAAGATCGCACTGCAAATGTTGAGGCAAGAAAAATTGTATGCGAAGATGAGCAAGTACGAGTTTTGGCTCGAAGAAGTGAAGCTTTTGGGGCATGTCGTATCCGGAGATGGAATCGCTGTTGATCCTGAGAAGATTGTAGCAGTTCAAGATTGGCCGATTCCGAAGAACGTATCAGAGATCAGAAGTTTTCTTGGACTTGCCGGATACTACAAAAGGTTCGTGGAGAATTTTGCTCGTTTAGCTAAGCCTTTGACCAAGCTTACGCGAAAAGAGGTACCGTTCGTATGGACGGATAGTTGTGCGTCAGCTTTTGAGACGTTGAAGCAAAGGTTGATAACCGCTCCTATTTTGACCGTACCAGACGGTTCCGGAGGATTGACTATTCACAGTGACGCATCTGGGAAAGGTTTAGGGTGTGTTCTTATGCAGCATGAGAAGGTTATAGGCTACGCATCAAGACAATTGAAGACCCATGAGAAGAATTACCCAACTCACGGTTTGGAGCTAGCAGCTGTAATATTCGCTCTGAAAATTTGGAGACACTACTTATTGGGCGAAAGGGTCGAAGTATTAACCGATCACAAAAGCCTAAAGTATGTGTTCACACAGAAAGAGCTCAACATGAGACAGCGTAGGTGGTTGGAGCTGATGGCTGACTATGATCTTAATCTAAAATACCATCCGGGGAAAGTTAATGTAGTGCCGGATGCACTTAGTCAGTTGCCAGCAATTCGGATGTTGATCGCACAGAAAGAGCTTATCGATGATTTTCAGAGATTCGAGTTGGAGATCCTGCTACCGCACTCTTCGGGACAGTTGATGCAGCTGCAAGTACAGTCGTCGTTGATCGATAATATTAAGGCAGCGCAATCACAGGATCCAAGATTGCAGAAGTTTCGAGAGCAGGTTGAAGCGGGACTTCGGACAGACTTATTGATTCATGAAGATGGTTCGTTGCGATATGGTAGCCGTTTGTGTGTGCCGAAAGGGGACATTCGCGAAGAAATTATGAAGGAGGCGCACAGTTCCGCATATTCCGTACATCCAGGAGGCACGAAGATGTACCGTGATCTACGACCGCATTTCTGGTGGGAAGGCATGAAAAGGGAGATCGCCCACTTTGTAGCAAAGTGTTTGGTATGTCAGCAAGTTAAGGCTGAACATCAAAGGGTAGCTGGTTTATTGCAACCACTTCCGATTCCTCAATGGAAGTGGGAACATATAACCATGGATTTCGTGACAGCTTTACCGCGGAGTCCAAAAGGCAATAATGCAGTTTGGGTAATTGTTGATCGATTGACCAAGGCAGCTCATTTCATTCCGTTTCGAGTTGGTCAGTCGACGGAAGCGTTAGCAGAATGGTACATGCAGGAGATTGTGAGATTGCATGGAGTACCTGTGAGCATCGTTTCCGACTGTGATACCCGATTTTTATCGCACTTCTGGAGGAGCTTACAGGAAAGTTTGGGGACCCGATTGAAGTTTAGCACTGCTTATCATCTCCAGACAGATGGCCAATCAGAAAGAACGATCCAAACTCTTGAAGATATGTTGCGAGCTTGCATGTTGGACCTCAAGGGTTCATGGAAGGATTATCTACACTTGGTGGAGTTTTCGTATAATAATAGCTTTCAGGCGACTATATTGATGGCTCCATTCGAAGCGTTATATGGTCGCAAGTGTCGTTCACCTGTTTGTTGGGACGATGTAGAAGAGCGAAGGTTATGGGGACCAGATCTTATTGTGCAAACCATGGAGAAAGTTAATACGATCCGGAATCACATGAAGGCAGCACAAGATCGGCAGAAGAGTTGGGCTGATACATCGAGAAGACCTCTAGAGTTCGCCGTTGGTGATCTCGTATTCTTGAAGATATCACCGACTCGAGGAGTGACTCGTTTTGGGAGTCGAGGCAAGCTTAGTCCTCGATTCGTGGGGCCTTTCGATATTATTGAGCGCGTTGGAGAAGTAGCTTACCGATTGGCTTTACCACCATCTTTGGCGAGTGTTCATGACGTGTTTCATGTATCTCAACTTCGTAAGTATATTCGAGATGAAACACACGTGCTAGATCATTCGGAGCTGACAGTAAGGGAGGACTTGACCTATGAAGAACGACCGATGTCGATTGTTGATCGAAAAGAAAAGGTCCTCAAGAATAAGGTTATCCCTCTCGTACTGGTTTCTTGGGGAAATCGCTCGCACGGAGAATTGATTTGGGAACGAGAAGACGAGATTCGACAGAAGTTTCCACACCTCTTCTCGTAGATTCATGTTTGATTGTCTTTTCTTGTTTTGGGAATTTCGAGGACGAAATTCTTTTTGTAGTTGGGTATAATGTAACACCCTAGTTTATTCATACCAGTTCTATTTTTGGGTATTTCTTTATTTAGGGCTACTTGATTTATGGTTATTATGGGGGTGAATAGTATAATGGGTACCTTTATTTGCATCCGACCCGACCCGCATGCTAGAAACCCGTCTTGATTCCTGTTTATAATTTATCCCGGCTAGTTATAAGAATCCGTGCTCTTTCTTGTTCTATATCCTATTTAACTGTATCATATATTGGGCATCTATATTGTTTTAATAACACAAATATAATCAAATAATATATTTTAAAAAAATACCTAGCATGACCTGTATCATACCCCTGACCCCGTGGTTCCATTAGTACATCGTGTTCTCATTCCGTTTATTGAAACGGACTCGTCTGGATCGCTACGTGCATTTTACGTGCATCCGTTCTTGGGGGTATACATTTTTATCAACCGGACATCGCATTATGGTTTTAACTTATCCGTATATTCTTTATATTTTAAAACTAGAATTTTAGACACAATCCGGGAATTTTTCGGAGTACTTTTGTTCTAGCCTAAAAACCCAAATTTATATATTATTATATTTCTAAACTAATTTTACTATTCAATACTGTTCACACACTGCACACACACGTTTGGATTAATTATATATTAGGTTTTAGGTTAATCGGGTTTGGTTCTTTTGTAGTTGGGTATTATTATTATTATAATATATGGATATTATTATTATAATAATATATTATATTGGTTTTAGGTTAATCGGGTTTGGTTCTTTTGTAGTTGGGTATTATTATTATTATAATATATGGATATTATTATTATAATAATATATATAATATAATATAATATATAATTAATCGAAACGTGTGTGTGCAGTGTGTGAACAGTATTGAATAGTAAAATTAGTTTAGAAATATAATAATATATAAATTTGGGTTTTTAGGCTAGAACAAAAGTACTCCGAAAAATTCCCGGATTGTGTCTAAAATTCTAGTTTTAAAATATAAAGAATATACGGATAAGTTAAAACCATAATGCGTTGTCCGGTTGATAAAAATGTATACCCCCAAGAACGGATGCACGTAAAATGCACGTAGCGATCCAGACGAGTCCGTTTCAATAAACGGAATGAGAACACGATGTACTAATGGAACCACGGGGTCAGGGGTATGATACAGGTCATGCTAGGTATTTTTTTAAAATATATTATTTGATTATATTTGTATTATTAAAACAATGTAGTTGCCCAATATATGATACGGTTAAATAGGATATAGAACAAGAACACGGATTCTTATAACTAGCCGTGATAAATTATAAACAGGAATCAAGACGGGTTTCTAGCATGCGGGTCGGGTCGGATGCAAATACAGGTACCCATTATACTATTCACACCCATAATAACCATAAATCAAGAAGTAGCCATAAATAAAGAAATACCCAAAAATAGAACTGGTATGAATGAACTAGGGTGTTACAGTGACTGTAGTGAAGCCCGCGTGCATATGTAGATATAGATATAGTAGTAATATGAAACAAGCAAGCAAATAGGTCAAGTCATACCCTAGTTGGTCACTAAAAGGGTAATCTATCCTATCGTGAATTCGAGTGTGTACGCCAATCTCTGCAGGAGTATTCGCAACCTAAGGGTAGGACCCAGGTGCAAGAAAACAAGGGCCCAACCGCGGAATGAACAAGCGATTGTATATAGCCCGGTACGAGCTGCAGTAACAATCGACCAATATAGCCCGATACGAGCTGTAGTAACAAACGACCGATATAGCCCGGTACGAGCTGTATGAACACTGACCGTATAAAGCTCGGTATCGGCTGAGGAGCAAAGACCGATATAGCCCGGTACGAGCTGCTGGCAATCGGAATCCTGAGATCCCGTCGAACGACTCACACTCAAACTATCTCAATACCCTGCGTATTTATAACTAACATGGCAGTAAACCGAATCACTGATTAGGAATGCTGATTGGATGGGTACTTGTAATATCATGTTAATTGTACGGAAATGGAACTTATAACAGTATAGATTGTGTCATGGCATGTAATTCAGCATTCTAATTAGAGATCTTATTTTAATATGAGTAGACTGGAACAATGAGTAGTCATGGTATGTCAAGTACAGTCATTATAATATGACAGTATCCATAAATATGAATAGCATGTTAGGTTGTACAAGCATGTCAATAATAATGGAAAACGCTTCGTAATAATAACGTAAACAAGAGTTGTACAAGAATCCTATAGGCATGTCATACAGGCAAGTTTGTTAAACGTCAACACAGCATTGATTAAATATGACCTTCAAAACATTGATTAGTGGGTGTGCTACGACCTAAGGTTTTAATTACTTGCACAATAATTATAAGGTTCATCATTTATTCATAATAATTATATGGTATTTTATTGAAATTGCACAATTTTATGACAATGAAAGGGTGTAAATTTGTAATATTTTTAGGGAATTGTCGATGTTGCATCGACTAAACTGGAAAGCGAGAATACTTACCTCGAGACGAACACGACAATGAAAGCGACAGAGACACGAACGCTACACAAGGCAAAAACGAAACTTGGATCTCGGCTTGAACTTGGGCTCGGCATGAGAGATCGACTGCTGCGATGGGTTTGCTTGGGGTTCTCGACGAGTCGAGGGTGCTGCGGTGAGGACAAGGTGGCAGGGAGCATGCGTAGGTGAGATCTCGACGAGGGTAAGGGTTTTGGAGGAGATGAGATCGAAGAAGATGGTGGCGACGATGAGGCGATGGGTTCGAAGGTGGTGGTCGTATTGGGTTAAGGTTGTTGGCGAGGAGAAAAGAGGGAGAGGCGGCGCTGGAAGATCTTGGGGGGAGAGGAGTGGCCGGCGGTTGAGGGTGCTGGCTGTGGTGATGGGTGCGATGACTTGGTGGAGGTGAAGGGTTCTAGTCTTGAGGTGCGGTTTGAAGGAGGGGGAGCGCCGACAATGGTGATCGGTGATGAAATTTAGGGTATGGGCCGATATGGGTGTAGGTGATGGTGCTCTAGGATGAAGACGATGACAATGGTGGTCGGAGGTTGGTGCGACGATGGAGTCAAGACGAGGGCTTTGGTTGAAAGAGTGGCTGCGGGTGATGGCTGGAGGTGCTCGGGGTCGTTGAAGGGGTGGTGATGGCTTAGGCGCTAGGTTGTGTTCAGATTAGGGAAGGGAGAGAGATGAGGTAGAGATAGATAATTGTGATGATGATGATAATTGAGTTTATATATATATATATATATATATATATATATATATATAGTTTAGGATAGTTAAAAGTTTGTGGGGGTTTGTTAAAAGTATTGATAGAAAATATATACATATATATGGGAGATATATGGTTAGAGAAGAGAGAAAGATATGTGTTATGTAAAATAGATATATGGTTGTAAAGATTAACAGAAAGATTACTAATAATATTCTCATATCTTTACTTCAAAACCATAATAATTATATATATCATTGTTATATACATAGTGTTTGAAAAGATATGAATAATAAAAGATATTACTAGATTAGAAATTAAAACTATCAAACTAAATATATATTATTTGATATATATATATACATCTAATATATGACAAAATATTAAATGAATATTAAAACAAATATTGTTTAGATTAGCAAACAAATAATTAAATACTAATAATATACCTATTTCACAAACTTAGAAAACCATATTTATATGTTCTATCTTAACTAAAAAAACATTAAACTCCAATAATAAAAATAATAATTTTATTTGAAAAAAATAAATTGATACCATTATTATATTGTATCAAGATTCTAGGGTGTTGCACATCATATATATATATATATATATATATATATATATATATATATATATATATATATATATATATAATGAACAAAAGAGGCCCTATGAGACTTTTTCGTTAGGTGGCGTCAAATATCTATTACCTCCATGATTTTTTTTGATGATCGATACCCATCATCATCTTTATCATGTAAGATGTAGATACACCAAATTTCATGTGATTCCACCACTTTTTCACCGATGAATTAGTAATGTAAAAAGTTCTATTGCCTGCAAACCGTTAATTTTGCACCCACCAAATCAACGGTGAAAAAGTGGTGGAATCATATGAAATTTGGTGTATCAACATCTTACATGGTAAAGATGATGATGACCAGATGCTGATCGTCGAAAAAAAACTTGAGGGTGATTTTTTTGGATGCCATAGGAGGAATTCCATCCTACGACACCTCTCTCTCTCTCTCTCTCTCTCTATCTATATATATATATATATATATATATATATAGGGATTTCTTTTTCCGTAAAATTTAGTGGGGACACATGCCCCTGCTGAGCTCTATGCGGGTCTTGCCCCTGCATACAAACATCCATATACACACATATATGTATATGCTGACAATACCATTATCTATGTGCATGCTATCAATACCTTTGTTTTTATTGTTTCTTGAGGCCGGTCGGTGCTGAGAGTTGCATCATGAATGCCTATTGGAGATCATTTTGCCATGCATTTTGGGTTATGAACGTGGACATTTTTTTTTTTGTGCATGTTTGACAGTGTAAGCCATTCAAGAAAACTTGTAATGGATCGTGTTCAACAGGCTTCAATTTCCTCCAGGTTCTTCGTGTGACTGTTCTTAGGTTGAAACCAAAATGGGCCTATAAGCTTCAGAAGCAAGGGGGGGGGGAAAGGGGGAAAAAGTGGAAAAAGCTTGGTCCAATATGTGTCTTAACTCATGCCCATCCTGATTAAGAGCTTGCTTTTAATCCAGTGTATTCTTAATTTAAATAATGCATAAAAAATGCACATGCACGCTAAATTATTTCTGTTTGCTTTCACCACTTACAATGGATTATGTAATAATAGTTCTGTTAAATCAGTTTCTGGTAATCAGGTATTTATTTTTCATTACATCCTGATGCAAATAATGAAATTCAGATGGCCTTTAACCTAGGCGAACCCATGCTTAGTTAAAATACGGGCATGAAAACTGAACATGCCTGCAAGAAGGGATTAATTGCTTGACCTGCCAGTGTCATCATTTGGGCCCTGATGCCACCGTCATTAAAACCAACTGGCTATTTTTGGTATGAAGAGAAGAAAATGGGAGGGATTCAATGTTCTTGTAACACCCTAGTTCAGTTATATCATGTTCGATTTGTTTATTCTATTTATCTTGTGGGTTTTTCTTGACTTTATTTGTTTTTGGGTGTGGATAGTGTTTTGTTTCCTGTGCTTGGTATCCGACCCGGACGTCTTTTGGACTATTTTGTATTTAGCCTAAAACTCAAGTTTTATTAATATTATATTCTAATATCCTTAAACTGTTAAAATTTATTCAATCATATTTTAAACAAACTAATATTATATTATACTGTTATCCATTTAAAATTTTACCAAACTAAATAACTTTACCAAACCAAATATATTTTTAAATCTCTTAAATCCTAAACTAAACAACTCACCCACTCTGTCTCTTTATATATAAATTATTATTATTTATTTAAAAAACCCTATTTCCTTAACCCGACGTTCCCTCTCTTTTCTCCTTCTTCCTTCGTGCCGCCACCTCTCGCGAACCCATGCCCTAACCCACGCCTCGCGCTCGCCCGCCGCCGCCGCCGATCACCTCGTCGGCCCTCGTCACCATCCCTTCAAACTCCCCTCCTCTCCTCAAACCACCTCCTCAGCTTCCTCTCTCCTTCTCTCTAAGATCCCGAGTCCCCAAACCCAACGAACCCGCAACAACCCATCACCTCCGTCCCCGACTTTGTCACCACCGATCACCCCTGCACCCTCGTCGACCTCGCCTCCACCTTCTCCATCTTCTCTCCTTCCTCCTATCTCTTCTTAACCCCGAGCTCCTTTACCTGTGCAAACCAAACCCAACCCTAAAATCCGTGAACTTACATACCTCGCCGCCGTCGACCTTTCCTCATCGTCACCATCCCTATCACCACGACCCTTCCTCCTCCTCACCAACACCCCGGGCCAACCCCCGACGAACCCTGCACACCTCAGTAACCCGAATCCAAACTCAAGAACCTATTGCCGCCTGCATCCTCGTCGAAGCTCACCTCCCCATCGGCCCCTCGTCCTCACCACCACATTCTCTCCTTTCCAACACCAGAGCCCTCACCTGAGCACCAAAACCCCGCAGCAACCCATCACCGCACGACCCGACCTCTCCTCTGTCCCCTCGTCGCCGACCTTCATCCAGCCTCGCCATGCACCTCACTGTCACCCATCTCACCGCCATCGCCCCACACCCTTGTCTCCACCTCCTCTTCCTCCTCCACTTCCCTTCTCCTCCTCTGCAGACCGCGACTGCAACCCTACCCAGGATCCTCGCTGCACCCTCCTTGCCGGAGCTCCGATCCCGTCGGATCCACCCCCTCTCTACGACCTCTCTTCCCTCTCTCTTTCCTCCGACCCTGCACACCCCGACTAGAACCCGACCCTGCAGAACCCGCACCCACTGCCGTCGCCAGAAAACTTACTTCCTTGCCGTGAAACCTCGCCGGAAAATTCATCGTTGACATCACCATCCTCGACCACGACGACGTCACCACTGGCGCAGCAAGCCCAGATCGCCGAGCCGAACCCAAGTCCATCGAGGTTTCTAACCGTGTTCCCTAACATCAAGTTTGGAGTTTGCATTTCCATTGTCGCGTTTTCCCGTCTCCGAGGCAAGTTTTTTTTACTGCATGATATGTCGCTATATTTATATCCATATAAATAAAATATTACATGTTTATTTCATTGTGCATGTTTGGTTATATACAATCATATGTTAAGTGCGGTACATTGTTGGCTTATGACAAAATCAATCTAGAAAGAGCGTATAACTCTAATCCCAAGTTGAATCCTAGCTGAGTTCGTGCCTCGCATCTTCATACATCGTCCTCCCGTGATCCTTATCCTCCAGGCAAATACTCTTGCTTTACTTTTGGTCGATGTACATCGGCATTCCTTTGTGGTTATATGTACATATATATTTTTTGCACTGTTAGAACAAAAGGGAAATGTGTTAGTATCTAATTTTCGTTATATCATACAAAAAAATATATATATAGGCAAACTTTTATGTAGCGAGTGAGAATAATTAGCGAGTGTGGTTTTAAAATGAGATTTATTTTAACTACAAATAAAGTTCGAAAGTTAACATATCTCACATTTATATGTTTCTAGTCAGATTGTGATTAATATACCCATATTAAGGTTAACGGTAAAGATAACAATTGTGGCTCATACCAGCTTGTACACCACCTTTTTGCAGTTATTATTACCTGATAACTATTACCACTAACAAGTCCTGACTATTCACTACTCTAGTCTTTATGAACGAGATCGCTGATTAGGATGCTGAACAACATGATATGACACACTACTATTTACCAGTTTCATCTATATACAATTACAATACCACAATTCCAGTCTTTTCAGCATTCTTAATTAGTGCTCTAGTCATTACCATAGTAGCTATAAATACGCGGGTGTTGGGGTAGTTTGAGTGTGCGTTGTACAACAGGATCTCAGGAGTCCCATGCCGGCAGCTCGTACCGGGCTATAGCGGTCTCATGTTTACAGCTCGTACCGGGCTATAGCGGTCTCATGTTTACAGCTCGTACCGGGCTATAGCGGTCTCTTGTTCATTCCACAGTTGGGCCCGTGTTTCCTAGCCCCTGGGACACCACTCTTGGGTTAGGAATACTCCTGCAGAGGTTGACGCACACACTCGAGCTTACGATATGATAGTTTACCTTTTAGTGACCAGTTAGGTTATGACCTGACCCCTTACATTCATGTTTCATAGTGTTAATGCATCTGTTTATTTATATATCTGTTTTGCTTGCGCACACGGGCTTCACTACATTCATATATTCATGTTATCATACCACACATACACTTTATACGTTAAGTACTTGCTGGGGTGTTCTGACATCCCTGAGATTTGCCATCTCAGGTTTAGAGACAAATTTACAGGCTGAGCAGGATCAGAGCGGCTACCAAGACTTTGTTGAAGATCAGTAACCGTAGGTTTATTTTCCTTTTCTGCTAGTATTTAGCATGTGCGCCTTTCTGGGACATTATGACTTATGTATCTCTTTTGGATCTTGTTTTATTTCGAATCTATTGTATCATATCTTTATTTGCATCATCTAGTGGACCTATTTTTAGTATTCTTTGTGGTTTCGTTGCAGCATGATTATCAGTATTATCCCTTTTGGTTTTGGATTTTATTTTTGACAGGTTAATTTAGACAGCCTTATGTGACTATGAAAGGATTTTTCCTTACCGTAGGTAGCACGGCTGGCCTTCGTCGCTTTCCGTATTCCGTATTTTGGACAGCGGGGCGTGACAGTTCTTTCCAAAATGGTTTTTGTTAATTTCTTTGTCTTTTTTTATTCTCACTTTGTTTTAAACCAGAGGGTTATCTTGTGACCTGACAATAAACTAGCATCACTTCGATTAAAAGGTTAACCTACTGGTCCTAGACTTCAATTGCATGACATCAGTGTTCTAAACATCGTCGATGCCACCTATATCGGCCGATATATTGGTTTTGGAGGGAAAACGATATGATATGATGTAATAATATCTTTTTTAGTTTTGGGTATGTATCGCCGATATATCGTAATATTGGCCAATATATCCGGTCCGATATATATTACCAAATCTTGATATTTGTCAAATTTTATTGAGTTTTTCGATACATGTAAGATTGTTAGTGTCTTATTTTGTTTATACTTTATTCATATAATCTGTTACATATGTTTAATATCAATGTTTTCAAATTCGGTTTTTTGTGTTTTAACGTCAAATCTTCTCAAGTAGGATTCGAATTTATGACCAGACATTATATATGACCGTTCTACTACTGAGCTATTAAGGAATACTCATTTAAAAAAAGCCAATTTCATATTAAGTCTTTTTTTTATGACATTTAGGATACAAAAAATATTTTTTAGAATATATCTCCTGATATATCGCGATATATGCTATCCGATATGAAAATCACCGGGCCGATACGATACTGATATCCGATATTTAGAATATATTGACAATTACTCATTTCCACAATTGTTTTGATATGAGAAAAATCTCACTTGTCAACACTTTAATTGTGTGCTTGTATTAGCACTCAGTTCATTGTCCTAGAGAGTGAGGGAGGCACAAATTCAAAGTTGCAAATATCTATCACATGATTTATTATTCTATTTTATTTTTCTTGCTAGCAACAGAACTTTAACCTTTAGCTTTCCGTAATCCAGCGCCTCATATTTACGGATTTGGGGTCGATGCTATGCATCCGATGCTATTTTCGTGCTATTTTGGAATCCCAGCCGCACATCTCTCATCAATAAAAACACCAAATTGTGGGCCCCCTATTTTACCCAAATTTGGCCGTTGGATTGGATAGCACCAAATAGGAGCGGGCTAATAATAGCACCCACCCTGAATCCTTACTGTTTGTGCCCTGGCATCAGGTGCTATATGAAGTGACATTACAATTACAAGCAGTGACTGTTGAAGGTTTATTTCCTTCTGCCATTGATCTGCCATTTGAAGTTTCTTTTTAGGGTTTTAAAATTTGTTGCAACATTTAAAAGTATAAGCAAATCGAACTTTCTTTCACATTAAAATTCAGTATACAGAGAGGCACTTTTTATAGCCTTGTTACACGGGTATAGGAAGATATGAGGAAAACAATAAAATAAAGAAGTTACAAACAAATTCTGTTACAAACAGATTCTAACAGATTTTGTTACAAACAGATTCTAACTAATCTGAGAAATATCTTACTGTTGACTATTTCCAACACTCCCCCTCAAGTTGGTGCGTAGATGTCTATCATGCCCAACTTGCTTATGAGTCCCTCGAACACTGCTTTGAATAATCCCTTTGTAAAGATATCTGCAGTTTGTTCTTTTGTCGGAATGTAGGGGATACAGATGGTACCGGCATCCAGTTTTTCCTTGATGAAGTGGCGGTCGACTTCAATATGCTTTGTTCTGTCATGTTGTACGGGGTTGTGTGCTATGCTGATGGCAGCTTTGTTGTCGCAGTATAGTTTTAGTGGCTGAGTTATAGGCTGCTTTATTTCCTGTAGTACCCGTTGAACCCACAGAACTTCACAAATACCGATGGCCATGGCTCGAAATTCTGCCTTCGCACTACTCCTTGCCATGACACTTTGTTTCTTGCTCCGCCATGTAACTAGATTGCCTCACACGTACGTACAATACCCTAAAGTTGACTTCCTGTCTACGATGGAACCTGCCCAATCCGTGTCAGTGAATACTTTGACGCTGCGAGTCTCACCTTTTTTGAAGAATAAACCTCTTCCTGGTGCGCTCTTTAAATACTTCAAAACTCTATATGCTGCATCAAGATGCTCTTCTTGAGGTGAGTGCATAAATTGGCTTATCATACTCACTGCAAAGGTGATATCGGGATGTGTGTGTGAGAGATGGATCAATTTTCCCACTAAGCTCTGGTATTGTGGAATGTCCACTGACGGGCTTTGTGTAAATTCTCCGAGTTTTTTATTCGGATCTATCGGTGTCTCCGCAGGTTTGCAGTTTGCCATCCCTATTTCTTTGAGAAGATCGAGAACATACTTCCGTTGAGACACGACAATACCTTTCTTACTTCGAGCAATTTCCATACCCAAGAAATACTTCAATTCTCCCAAGTCTTTTACTTCGAACTCCGTGGCGAGACTTCCTTTTAACTGGTTGACCTCTTCCTCGTCATCTCCTGTAACAATGATGTCATCAACGTAAACAATTAGTATTGCAATTTTTCCATATCTGGAGACTCTATAGAACATGGTGTGATTTGCCTGAACCTAATTGTATCCTTCCCCTTTCACAGACTGATGGAAACGTTCGAACCAAGCTCGTGGAGATTGTTTAAGGCTGTAAAGTGATCTTTTCAATCTGTAAACTTTGGAGCCGAACCCTTTTTCAAACCCCGACGGGGGTTCCATGTACACTTCTTCGTCCAGGTCTCCATTCAAAAACGCGTTCTTCATATCTAGTTGTTGAAGTTGCCAATCGAGATTTACTGCAACTGACAGCAAGATCTGGATCGTGTTTAGCTTAGCCACAGGTGCAAAAGTCTCCGTGTAGTCGATCCCGTTAGCAACGAGCCTCGCCTATCGTTCTAGGGTTCCATCTGCACGAAACTTTGGTGTGAGTACCCATTTGCATCATACAGTCTTCTTTCCTCTCGGCAGCTCCTCCATGTTCCAAGTCTGATTTTTCTCAAGTGCATTCATCTCCTCGAAAATCTCCTTTCTCCACTCTGGAGCTCGCAGAGCATACTGTACAGTTTTTGGAATCTCCACAGCAGACACATTAGAGGTAAATGCTGAAAAACTGGGTGAGATTATTTGAGGACACAAATTTTGACATTAGATACAAGGGACGACTAGTACATGACCTTGTGGACTTTCGGAGAGCTATGGGAAGATCTAGATCACTGTGATACGGTTCTGTTCTCGAGTCGGATTCTTAGTGGGGCTGGACAGAGTCGGCCTTTGCTTCTCGAGAAGGATCTATCTCAATTAAATGCTCTTGTTGTATTTTTTCCAGACCTGTTTCACGTTGTTTTCTTTTGTAAGTTTTAATTTCCACATCAGCTTCTGGTGGATTTAAATCCAGGTTGTTTTAGGAGTCAGTGATGTGTTCCTATTTTTATGGGATTTTTCCGGATTTTCTAATAAAGGAACCGAGTTTTCAACAAACATATTTTCTGAGTTTTCAAGGACCTTTTTTTGGGTGTCCACTGAATTTTCACTGTTTTGGTTTGCCAGGTGTTCAAAAGACTGGTCTAAAATGTCTTGATTTAAAAATTCTAGATCTTGTGAATTTATATGTGGGATTAAGTTGGGTATTTTCGGGAGACTATTTTGTATGGAAACCGAGTCTTCACTATTTGTTTCCCCCTGAAGAGAAGGCTTAAAAAAAGATTTATTTTCAAAAAAACACATCCATTGTGATAAATATTTTATTTGATAAAGGATCAAAGCATTTATACCCTCTTTGATTCGTGGCGTAGCCAATAAAAACACATATTTTCGATTTTTGATCAAGTTTACCCCTAGTGGGGTTGTGATCGTGAACAAACACGGTACAACCAAAAATTTTCAACGGCAGATCCGAGATTGCAAGGCGGCTTTGAGGGTAAAGAGATTTTAACAAGGCAACATGCTTTTTAAAATTGAGAATTTTCGAGGGCATTCTATTAATAAGATAGGTTGCTGTTAAAATTGCTTCGTTCCATATTGTTTTTGGAACATGGTTGGTGAATAATAATGCCTTAGCAATTTCAAGAATATGTTTATTTTTTCTTTCAGCCATACCGTTTTGTTGCGGTGTGTTAATGCAAGAACTTTGGTGAATGATGTCTTTCTTTGCAAAAAAATCTCCTAAGGTTTCGTTAAAAAATTCTCGTCCATTGTCACCACAAAAATTTTGAATTTTTGTGTTAAACTGTGTTTCAACCATGGCATAAAAGGTTTTGAAAACTTGTTCAACTTTTAATTTCTTCTTTAGCAAAAACACTCAAAGGACTCAAGTATGGTCATCAATAAACGAAACAAATCATTTTTTTTCGAAGACAGATAAAACGCGGGATGGTCCCCAAATGTCACTATGGATTAAGGCTTATAGGGTCGAGGTGGATAAATTGCCCTTTTGTGTTTAGCAAAAGCACATACTTCACATTGAAATTGAGAAGGATTTTTATTCCGAAACAACTTTGGAAACAAATACTGCATATAATGGAAACTAGGATGACCTAGACGAAAATGTAACATAATTTATTCATTGTCACGAGAAACAAACGTGGACTGTGAACACAAACTAGATGCAGACTTATTGAGATGCGATCCTTCTTCAAGCAAGTAGAGACCTCCACTGGTCCTAGCATTGCCAATCATCGCCCCCGAGTCCAGAACCTGAATTTTACAATGAGAGGGCATGAATTTAACTTGACACTTATGTTCTTGAGTTAGCTTTTATAATGGAAATCAGATTGCAGGAAAGCTTTGGAATATGTAAAACATTAAGAAGGGTTAAGGAATGAGAGATTGTGATGGTTCCTTGGCCGGCTATGGCAGAATACGAACCATCTGCAATTTTGATCCTTTTGTTTCCTGCATAGGGTGTGTAAGTTGAAAATAATGTGAAGCAACTGATCATGTGATCAGGTGCTCCAGAGTCAAGAATCCAAGGAAGTTGATTGATACATGAAAAAGAGATAGGATGATTGTTACCGATTTGGGCTAAAGAATAGGAGGGTTGTGTTGATGGGTTTGCTGTGGAGTTAAAGAACTTGGACAGGTGCTCCAGTTATTGCTTTGTGAATGGAGGCGATCCTGAGTTGATTCTTGACTCCTAAGAACCATCGGACTCGATCTGCAAAGCATGTTTTTGTAAAGGACTCTGGCTGGTGTTCCGATCCTCTTGAGTTTCGGACCTGTATGTTGGTTGATACACGGAGGATACTTCAGTCTCTGTGGTGGAGGACATTATGGCTGGAAAAAAATGAACTGGGATTTCTTTTGTTTGAGGAAAAATGGTGATTTTTTATTTTTGGAGAAAGTTTTACCGCTCTGATACTATATAAGCAAATTGAACTTTCTTTCACATTAAAATTCACAGAGAGGCACTTTTTATAATCTTGTTACACGAGTATAGGAAGATATGAGGAAAACAATAAAATAATGAAGTTACAAACAAATTCTGTTACAAACAGATTCTAACAGATTTTGTTACAAACAGATTCTAACAGATCTGAGAAATATGTTACTGTTGACTATTTCCAACAAAAAGCTTTTTGTAGAGTCCTATATAATTTGGACTTTAACTTCACATATTAGTGTACAGATTCCAGAACTTCAAAACACAATTTCTTTCTTCTAATTTTCTTTGATTTATATACGATACTTAATCTTGTGTCATTTTTTGGACCTAGCATTTTAATAGCGATCCTTTTAGACTTGGTAAAGTCAACTTTTATAATTAACATTTCAGATTTTCTTGGGCAATTCCTGCATTGTTAGCAGCTTCTACACATGCTGCTGCTACTTGTATCTGAACATTTTACTATGTATTCACAGGAACCCCCCGTTTTTGCGAAGAGAACAATTTTCACCGCCAGTTTATCGGGGTAAGGACAGTTGTCTTATAGAACTTGGTTACTTAATTACATGGTGTACATTAATCTGAAAAGAAAGTACTTCTTCCTCCTGTCTATCTATCTATATATCTGGTATTATTAAAAAATTGGACTTTTGTTGAACAAGTAATTTGAATCACATTCGTGTCACATGATTGAAAGTTAGATCTCAGGAGAGAACTTGTACTTAATAAAACAAAAGAACAAATGTCTAGTTACTCTAGTTACAGTTACAAGCTTTTTATCTTATCATAGTTATTTTGTTCGCAAAGTGGTCTTTTGACCAGACACACAACAAATCATTCCGGGCTATGTAACAATGTAGTAGCCGGTCACATAGTGTGGTGTGAATAATTAAGATGTTGAAGGAACACATGAGTTGACACAAACTATCCATCAAGAGATATGGATATTTTTCTATTCTAGTCATAATAGAACATTACCCTCATGCATATACTAGCTATAAAATCATTAGAGGTTTTATTACTCAACCATTATGCTAGCCGTATGGTTCAAACCATGGTTGGCCGATTCTGATCCAAAAAAGGACCGTCCGAGCTCCGATAGCGAGCTGGATATCGAGATTTTAGACCGTGCCGGTATTGAGTTCATCAATTGGTTATTTTCATTTTTATGTTAAGTTTATCAACAGGTCGGTGAATTTATTAATTGGTTATTAGTTTATTTGACATCATTATTTTTCTAAAAAATGTAAAAAATTTAGCAATCATACATCATATTTTAAAGGCTAAATTGCAGGAAATACCCCTAACATTAGTTTCAATAGAAATAGCCCTAACTTTCTAAAAATAGCAATTTGCCCCCATCATTATTAATTTATTCCCAAAATACGCTTCATATAAATATTTAGTTTTAAAAAAATCTCCTTTTCATTTATTCAATATTACAATTACCCATCAATAATTCCCAAAATAGCTTTTATAATAATACGGGAAAAATCCTCCCAATATAGTTTCATCCCAAAAACTCATCTTTCGTTGCAAAAATTTCATTTTTCCTATCATAGGGACCTGCATAAGGATGTCCCAATAATACGCTAGTCTACTCCGGAGTATCGATGTCCCGTCTCGATAGTCCTGCGACTAGGGACCTGCATAAGGATGTGCTTATAGATTACCCAGCCCCCACGAGTGTGACTGCCATCACAACGCTGGTAATCAAGCAAAGATCCTAAGGGCTCCACTAATGTGTAAAGGCGATATACTAAAATAAACACATGTACACATTGAAGTAGAAACAAACCAAGTAGCATATTAATATATTGAGCAAGATTGTCAATACAAGGTGAATAACCCAAGATTCGATTAAGTAATATACATACTAGTATGATACAGTAATGGCCTTTAGGGCATATACACTAACACTTACATGGCCAAGATAAAACATTCGAATCTTTGATTACACAATCTCCAATATATACATATTTACAACCCTTTAAAATATATGCCGTTCAGTTTTCACCAAGAATCTTTTCGTCGTAATTCTTCGGATAGCTTCTCTTATTAATTTGATTAACAGCCACATAGAAGGTGGTTGAACTTCGCAGCCCATAATGTATGTGAACCATATTATATAATCTAAATCAAGATAATGGTCAAACAGTAAACATATGGATAATCATAAAGTAATATGGTCTCAGGATAACTGCATAAAATCATACGAGGGCAAGGGTTAAACATAACAAAAAATTAGACAATGTCGTCATTTAAGAACTATCAATTAAACATCAATAGTTAGGTTGGGCCCACAACGACATGCCTACAACGACAAGAACATGATATAAAGGTAAGGGACAATCATCGAAACATAACAAACAACGAAGAGATCTAAGGCAATGAAAACTAAACATCGTTATAATGTATGGGCTCTCACTTACGAAACAATAGGTGGGTTGGAACTACAACGGCCTGCCTACAGCGGCAAAAGAAATACATCCCGAAGCATATAGCAGCAGCCTACAACATCATATCCACATGGCGCTGGCATAGCTAACACGGACCAGTAACATTATAAGATACTTAGATTCCTAGGCGTACACCTTTAGATAGGAAAAATGAAGTCAAGATATTCGTTCTCAGAGAGCACTAAAGCAACATATCAATAAACAAATTATGGAGAATCAATATCCAACCAGGTTAATTATTAATGGATACATTCAATCAATCCAATTATAACATTTAATCGATCTAGTCATAAGAGCGATTACCTTAATTATCAAAACAATAAGATATAAAGAAACGAAAAGAAATCATAAATCATAAAATATAATTCACCACTTGCATACTCGTCGAACATCAAGGTTTCGCATAGCTCGATGTTCTGATGCCTCAACCCTAATCGCATTCTCTAAATTATCACATGAAAAATTATAGATTATCATCTGTGATGACAGTCTTTATCTATAATTATTCTAATTTAACTAAATCATGAACCTTATATCTTGCTTCTATTCAAAATTCCAAACCGATCTTAAAGAACAATATACAAAAATAATCAAGGTTCTACACTTGCCTACAAAAATCATTTAATGCAACCAAATTATAATCCCTTAAAACTCAAATCCAAAGAATTCTACTAAAATAAAGATCTAGCATACTCGTAGTAAATTTTTGTGATTATAATGAAACTAATGGGCCAAAAATTAAATTTAGGAATATCAATAGTCATATCTGTTTATTATTTATTATTATTATTATTATTTATTTTAGAAAACATAATTAATCCTATGAATAAATAGAGAAAAGCTGATCTATACCTCTTTACTTGAATAATGGAAGGTTGGGAGGTAGAGCAAAGACACGAGCTTCTTGATAACGTCTTGGATAGAAAAACACTAATATTGAGACAAGATAGTTTTTTTGAAAGGCTTGGTTGAAGAGAGAGATCATGAGAAAGAGAGGTGAGAGAGATACAGAGAGATGCGTACCGGGGAGTGGAAACGATGAGGAAGAGGAAAAAAGAATACATGATGCTAGGGTTTTTGGTCAAAGGCATGTAAGTTTTATGCTTTTAAATAGTTTCATATTTTACACAAAACACCACTATAAATTTTGTATTTGTATTCTTTGTTAAAAAAGTTCAATTTTGCACTTCTAATTGAAACAAGAATTTGGGGTATTACATTCAATGATCTTGAGACCTAATTGCCCAGAAAATACATCAACTCCCCTAGGCCTTTAGTGCAAAACTGTTTCTGAAGATGAGCCTCAATTCCTTTCTCATCATCTCCTGTAATAACAATTTCGTCCACATAGACGACCATAAAGATCCTCTTTCCATCGCGATGCTGATAAAAAACAGAGTGATCACTATCGGACTTCCGTAAACCAAAGAGGTCCTAACAACATCCGTCAGTCTCTCAAACCATGCATGTGGAGAGTGCATGAGACTACACAACGATCTCTTGAGCTTGCAAACAAGCCCAGACTCTTCCTTTAGCAACAATGCCAGGCAGTTGCTCCATATACACTCTTCTGCAAGGAACCATATAGAAATGCATTCTTCACATCAAGCTGATGTAAAGGCCAATGATATGCGGTAGTCAACGATAAAAAGATACGAACAGAGGTTATCTTGGTCACAGTCGAGAAAGTCTCATTATCATCGATCCCATAAGTCGGCGAGTATCCTTTTGCTTTTGAACGAGCCTTCAGCCAAGTAAGAGAGCCATCATGATTCAACTTCACAGTATATACCCACTGGCAATCGACTGCCCTTTTCCCAACAGGAAGATGAGTAAGATCCTATGTGCCATTAGGGCGTAAGGCTAGCATTTTCTCATCCATATCCATAGCTCTTTTCCAACTAGGATGAATTAGGCTATGAAGCACGGAAACTCCAAATCGCCTTATGTATCATATCGGAAACCCGTATCGGGTACCAATACTCTCGAAAACTACGAGATTGAATTGGTATTTGAAATCAAAGCCTTTCAAACATGATATATTAGAATGCTACAATTGTTATTTTAGAATAAAATGCTAAAGTGTTAATGGAATATATATGGTGCAATTTTTCCTTATTATTAATTGATATATTCATGCATATATATTAAAATATTAACATATATGTATATTTAATTTAAATATGATATATAAAAGGTATCTCGTATTATAGGTTTTGGAAAATTGTGTTTCCACGTATCCGAATCGTATTGTATCGGACACTCGTATCCATTTCCATGCTTCATAGAAATCAAGGCATTAGATACTGAACTGGGAAGACTGAGAATTCAAGGATGAAATGAATGCACCATAGGAAGATTAGGCATGTTATGTATATGCTTTAACTTGAGGGAGAGTGTTAGAATAGATGATATAATGGACGGTTATGATGTAGGGGTATATTTGTAATAAGTAATATGCTTATATAAAGAGATGCCGGGATATGCTTTTCTATCTTGTTTTTATCCCTAAATCTATTCTTTAATGGTATCAGTGTTAGGACTTTCCGCCGCGACCTAACCACGACCGCGACACCCCATCTCTTCTTCCCTTCTTAGCTTTAAAGCTCGAGCCATCGAGCAACGAGCACCTCACTGTCTTTCCTGTGAGGACCTCATTGCACCTCGACATCGAGCCCACTTGAGCCTACTCAGATCTCACGCATCCCACTTGAGCACCCAGACCTTGCTGCCCCGCCATTCGAGCACCTCGCCGTCGCTGCCACCAGATCTCGCCATCTTGCTGCACCAGATCTCGCGGCCACCTCGCGACCACTATCACCGCCACCAAGTACTCGTTGCTATCATAGATCTCGAGTAGATCCGTGAGGTTTCATCGACTAGATATAGATCTCGGGTTTCTTGAAACCGAGATCTCTTCTTCGTTCTCGATCTTGAGTTCGAATCTTCGGTCTCGAAAATCGGCTAAAATGAAATCTAACCCCTTCGTGTAAATGAGATCTAGGAGATGTGTATTTTCGATTGAGTAAAGCGATGTCATGGTTGTTAGTGAATGGATTGATGTTAGTGATCGTACTAGGTCTTGAGATTGATGGTTGTTTGGTACGCCCTTTGAGGTGCTTGACTTTGTTGATTCTTATTGTTGTTGCTATCACCATTCGAGGTGTTTGTGGTTGTGATCGTTGGTTGTTCGCGTTGGAGGTTGTGATATTTTTGTAGGGGTTGTTAGCGATTGTTGTTTTTCGATGGCTGAGTCCGCTATTTTCGCCACCTCGAAGGAGAATGAAGTCTACAATCCTCACATGGTTCTTACTCATTTCACCCGTATTAGGTTAAATGGAACAAACTACCATCGATGGAAGCAGTCTGTTGAAATGTTCATTAGGGAGTGAATGTTGATGAAGTATGTAACTGAAGAGCTTTCTTTATCTCTCACCGATGAGTGGATGTCAAAGAATGCGATGCTGCATCGATTGATGACTGAGGCGATAAAGGATGGGATCGCCGAAGTGGTGTACAAATATGATAAAGCCTATTCTATTTGAGCGTGCTTGAAGGGATCATATGAAGGAAAGTAAAGTGCTAAAGGAGGCAACATGAGCAGACGATAGCGATGACATTTCTGAGGGCCATTGGTCCATATTTTTCGACTATTCGTACACAGATCTTAGGTGGCTCTCTTGTTCCGATCCTTCCAGATAGCTATATATCCATCCTGACTGCGTTCCCTGTTGATGGCATTTTCCGTGTATGCGAATATCAGAGTTTAAAAATACGGAATCCTAGAATCTTGTAGTATTAAATATCGCAATCAACATTTTGCAATAAGCAAGTGATGAATATGAGTCGTCTTCAGGAAAACATTGATAACAGTAAAAACAAACGATGCTTTAGACGGGCTATTAAAGAATGGTTTAAAGAATTGTTTTGGATTTGGTTTATTTTATACAAGTTTAAAGAATAAAAGAATAATTTGCTAGAAATGAGAGTTGGATATCAATGAATAGTTAAAATCCCTATACTTCAGAGTTGGATATCAATGAATAGTTAAAATCCCTATACTTCTCTTTAAGTTTAATCCATATCCTACCAAATACGGGTCGTCAATCCGTACTTAATAAGTTAGCTCAAACTAGTTACTAACTTGATGTTTGTGAGCACGAAATATCAAACACATACCAGTTAAAGTGGAGCATAAAACGTCAAAACACACAATAGCTAGCGACTAATTGGATTTGTGCTAGAAACAAACTAAAGAGATGTGAATTAGGAAATTAACAGATTGCAAGTATAAGCAAGCCTTCCATATATAAATCCGTATCCTTGGTTAGATAACTTGCAAGTATAGGCTAGGCCTTCTAAGCTCAAGAGTCATCACCTAGGTTCTCTTGTCCTTTCATTTCTTTACTTTATCACGAGCTAGAATTGTGCTAAATACGAACTAAAGAGATGTGGATTAGGAAATTAACGGATTACGAGTATAGGCAAGTCTTCCAAGCGCAAATCCATATCCTTAGTTAGATAGCTTGCGAGTATAGGCTATGCTTTCAAAGCGCAAGAATCATCACCTAGGTTCCCTTGTCCTTCCACTTCTTTAATTTATTATTAACCTTCATAACCACTCACAGCTTATTCCCATTGCCAAATATTCAAGTCCGGAATCGAGATATCCAAGTTTGCTTGTGACGAAGTTCAATGCATATAACAAATATCATATCAAAGAATAGTTAAGTGATAAAAATCTATAATTAAAATACCATCCTTTCATCTTAGCAAGTAAAAGAATTATTTGCTAGGTATGAAAACAATACAAGAACACATAGAAGAAATAAAACATGAAATCAAAGAAACATAAATTGAAAAGAACAATCATAAAGAATAACAAGCTAACTAAATAAGAATTAAAAGACATGAATCAAAACTAAATTAAAATTAAGAAATAACACTTACTCAGATCTAGAAGACTTGCAAAGCTTGAGAAAGATTAAGAATAATATTAATTGCTAACTACAAACTAAAGTTGCACTAAAACACCCTAAACTATCAACTAATCTAGAGCTACTCCTATATTTGCTATATCCAATGCTTGCCCACTGATCTCCTATTTATAGAGAAATTTTCAGAGAGACTTGATAATACCATACACATGTGACCCACCTTAGAAACCCATGCCTTTGCCGACATGATTTGGAGCAAGTATGGCGGCAAATTCGCATCCATTTCCTTCACAACGGTCGCAAACTTGCGGTAATTTATTTGAATTATGACATCAAGTTTTTATGGTGTTTTTGTACATTTATATCCATATTCATTTCATATTTTTATTTCGTTTTCTTTTTGTTTGACTCAGCTTTTTTTTTCCATTATAGGCAAGCAAGTAAAAGAATCAATCATAAACATCTACCTAGGTAAGCAGGTGCGTAAAACAAGTTAATATCATGCAGGAAATCAACGGAACTAATAAAAAGCCATGATATGAACCGATGAATAAAGTAAACTACCGAGCCAGTATCTTAATACATAATGAAGCAAGAGGGTCTGGGTCAAATAGTTTCAGAGGAATGTGATTTTCATACAGTTGACAGTGATTAATCTAAGCTAATGAGCATAGTGTCGATTTTAATAAAAACGGGTTAAAATATTTGAATTTGTAAATCAAGAAAGTAAAATAATCAAATAAGCTCATCATTAGCGTAGAACAAGTCATTTTGAGAGATGCATATGTTAGGCTTACGGTTTTTTTATAAGTTCCTATTTACGTTCACTAATTTAGACTTTACATTTACTAACTTGATCAAAACTTTTTATATTTTTTTTTCATTTTTTCAATTTTTTGTTGGTTTTAATTTTTTTTTAGATTTTTGCATTTTTAAAGCGAGAAGCAAACATGCAATGCGGCTATATGCAAAATAAATGAAAAATAAAGAAAGGAATTGTACGGAAATGCAATAAACATGCAAATGTAACTAAATGATGCAGATAGGTACGATATATACAATGAAAGGTGGAACTCACCTCATCCCAAATTTGAGTTCGACTATGTCCTCATCGTCGGCCCTTGCATTTTGATTTGATCGTCTTCGTGTCGTGTTTTGAAAAGTGTAAAAGATCACGACCAAAGAAATTTGTACCGCAATCAATAACGGTGTCTATTGTAGTTTCGTTAGCGAGAGCGGATCGTCCACTGAGATTGTGTGAATTTGTTTGAATTTGTTTTAATTGAGTTGAAAATAAAAGATAAAAGAAAATGATTCAATATTTGTGAGATTTTAGTTTCAAGAACATAAAGAAATAGATCTAAAATCAAGAATTAATAAAGATCAAGAAAATGTCCAAACTAATTGAATTCTCAAGATTTGTAAAGTAGCTTGTAGGAATCAATCAAATTGATAGTGATGATGAATACTAATGATTATGAATTCTTATCTATTGAGAATTTGTTGCTAGATCGATGACGATCAACGAGGTTTAGGGATTTATTGAAGAAACTAGGGTTTCTCCTTTACCATCTCTTGTCCTTTCATTGATTATCATTCAAATTCTAGCCTCTAGCAAATTAAATCACCGATCATTGATCTCTAATTTGGAGCGAAAACATTCAAGAAAGAGATCTCGCTCAAAATTAGGTTTTCGATGATCCAATTTCCTAGAGTTAACAAATCTCATAAGACTTAAGAATCGTTCAAAAATTTCATCATCATCATCTACCTATTCTCTCGATTCCGCTACAAGCGGAGATTTCACTCACACATCATGAAAAAGGAAAGAATCAAGAATCGATAACCTTTCATAATGCAAGAATGTAAAGAAAAGCAAGATTTATAATTTTCACCTTTATTAATCGATGATTAGGTACAATTCACTCAAGTCGAGGTTACAAGATTTGAGAAGGTAACTAAATCGTCGAAATTAGCTTCGCATCGATCTTCTTGAGTCGTGGATCGTCGTGGATCTCTTGCTCGGATGATAATCGGCGTTGCGAAAAAGGCTCGTTGAAAGCTTGCTTGATTTGCTTCTCAAAATGATCTTGATTTTGCTTTGGAAATGGATTTGGGCTAGGGTTTTGGTATCAAGTTGTGTCACTCAACTTCAACCACGACATCACTTTACTCAAGTGGAAATACACATCGTCCTAGATCTCATTTAAGCGAAGGGGTTAGATTTCACCTTAGATCGAAGATTCGATCTTGTGTCGATCTCGAGATTGAGAACGAAGAAGAGAACAAGGTTTGAAGAAACCCGAGATCTTGATCTAGTCGATGAAGCCTCGTAGATCATCTCGAGATCTATGATGGCAGTGGGTACTTGGTGGTGATGGTGGCAGCGAGTTAGCGGCGAGATGAGATCCGGTGGCAGCATGATGGTGAGATCTGGTGGCTACGAGGTGCTCGGATGGCATCAAGATCTGGTTGCTTGAGTGGGACTGGCGAGATCTGAGTGGGCTCGATGGCGAGGTGCAGCAAGATCCTCGCAGGCGAGGCAACGAGGTGCTCGGTGCTCGATGGCTCGGGCTCTGGAGCTGAGATGAAGAAGAAGAGAAGAGATGGTCATGATCACTGTGGTGTTTTAGGTGGCGGCGAAGAGTCCTCGCTCTAATACCATGAGAGAATGGATTTGAGGATGAAAATGCGATGGATAGAAAACCCTATCCTATCATCTCTTTATATAGGCATATTAATTATTAGAAATATACCCCTATATCATAACTGTCCATTACATCTATTTGAACAATTTTCCACCTTGAAAAGGTTCTTGCTACAATATTGTTGTTTCCCTACTCCTAGATACATCAAATAAAAGACGTATTTCTTAAAGAGGTCAATTTTTTTTCCCGTTATCCACATAAAACATGCTAGTAGCTTGACATAATTTGGGTTGAGGCAAGTTGAAGAGAAGAATAAGAACAAATTGTGTGAATACGAAGATAGTAACTTTCATCCAAGGGATATTTTATTTTGGTAAAGTAGGTTCCTTAAAGATGAGACTATACACATGTTCTTAGGATTGTTAGCCAAGTATATTTTTTCTTGCACGTGTGTTTCTTTAACTAAGTGCAATGTCCAATTGCGCCAAGCGTGCCATGTACGGAAAACTTATTCTTATAACTGCACTGTTTAGCAATAAAAATATATTAAACTAATTTTTTCCTTGTTTTGTCTTCTTTCAATCTTAAAAACATACTGCTATAGTATTGTTTCTTACAAGCTCCGTTTATCTTTTTGAAGATATTGCATGCTTCTTTCATATTAGAGATTGAGGACATATATTCGAGTTCATCATCTTGACGCTTTCTAATTCTTGACTTGTTCATAGATCTTGTTTTGCTCCGGAGGAACTAAGTTCGGCAGAGATGCAAAATCTTCTTCAGCAGAATGCAGGTTTGCGTCTTCTCTTTTGTAATGCATGATGTGGTATTTAGGGGGAACTATACAGCTCGCCACATCTACAAACTATAGTCTCGGTGCCGAGAAATTCAAATGAACTTGGGTTCTTTACCCACTGTAGGTGTTTATGGAAGTTTTCAGTGCATTCTCCAACATTGATGTAAAATATAATGATAGGTTATTTAAAGTAGTCCAAATTTATTACTGCAAGTACACAAGTGTACAATTGTAGCACGAATGCAAATTACGGGTCGATCCACAGGGAAGATGGTAATCTAACTAAATTTAGGCGAATTAATAATAAGAATTTTATAAGAGTTTATTAGTTATTAATTGTGAAAATAAAACAAATAAAAATAAAAACTGAGATTAAAATAGGTAAATATCCCTAGGTATTGAATCCCCTAGATTCAATCATAAATCAATCTAACTACTTATGTTCTCTCAATTTTTACCATCCTATAGCACTTTAGTTCTATGGTTATAAGCATAAAATATTCGTTCATCGTAATGGTCTATCAAACCCTAGTGAAGAATAAACTATACGATCTTCGATGTACTTTATCAAACACATCAATCCCTACAATTATTCTATGATATAGTTTTACTTAGTCTAGCATTAACCTAGTCTTAATTTTCCCCTAAATAGATCTCATATTTGTCATCGTAAAGATCTACCAATGTTTATCGATTAGTAAGTATTAACCTAGAAACTGAATAGTATGTTAATCAACTTATCCTCTACTTTCCCTAAGATAAATATATGGTTGTAAATCATAAATTCTACCCTAGTTTATTAGCAGGGGTTTCTTAAGATTAAAACACATCTAGATTTGTATTAACACATAGAGAAAACAAAATCAATTATAATCAATTCATGATAAACCTAGGTTTATCAACCTAGGTATTAAGAAATGAGTCAAGCATAGAATTAAAGTAAAAACAATAAAAGTAAACAAAATGCATAAATAAAATATTTTAGAAAGGAAAAAGATACAACCTAATTGTAGTGCTCTCTTGACGGCAAACCCTAGAAAAAGTTGCTGAAAAAGAGAAGAGAGATTTAAAACCCTAATTTAAACTATATATAGGGATCATAGCCGAATAAAATAGATTATAGAGAATATTCTCTTATATGAGACACGTATAATCCCAGATGCTAACTTGATGACATGGCCTCATATTCGCTGTTTGGACCGCAAAAATGCGGTTTATCTTTTGATTTTGGGCCTCAAATTTGGAAGTGTGTTCTTCTCATCAATAGCTTTCCAACGAGTCCAAGATCATCCCAATCGAAGTTACCGTCTTCGAGTTATGATCTTTGAAATTGACTCTGCTGTCGGGCCTGAATGTTGGCTTGGATCTTTTGTATTATTTTGACTTTATTTAATGTTGTTTTGTATGATTTGATCTCTGTTGCGCTTCTGCTCCATGTTAGCTTGTTTTGTTGCCTTAAAAGTACGTGTTTCCGTCTTTTCTTCTCTTTTTGCATTTAAGTACCTCGAGTATCAAATATATATATATATATAGAGAGAGAGAGAATAATGAAGAAAAGAGGCCATAGGAGGAAATTTCCTCCTATGGCGTGGAAAAAATACAACCTCCGCCATTTTTTTCGACGATCGGTCCCCATCATCTTCATCGTTATCATCTAAGATGTGGGTAAATCAAATTTCATGTGATTCTACAACCTTTTCACCGTTGATTTAGCAATGTAAAAAGTTATATTGTCGGTAAACCGTTAATTCTGAACCCACTAAATTAACGGTGAAAAAGTTGTGGAATCACATGAAATTTGGTGTACGCACATTTTAGATGATAACGATGATGATGATGGGTGCCGATCGTTGGAAAAATGGCGGAGGTTGTATTTTTTCCACGCCATAAGAGGAAATCCCCTCCTATGGCCTCTTTCCTCCATTAATCTCATATATATATATATATATATATATATATATATAAATGGGGCTATAAAATATGCAATTAATTACACCAATCATATAGTGTTGGAGGTAAACAACTCAGAAGCGAAGAGTGGATTTACCGCTTTTTTATAATAAAATAACTAGGGTTTCACAGATTACATAGAATAACAAAAACATCTCAACCTTCTTTTATTACTTGACCACGAAGCAATTCATTCTGACTCCTAAGCAACTCTTTCTCAACCACTAAGTAACTCATTATTATTAACACTCCACCTTAAACTGGAGTACGCATATCATGTGCTCTTAATTTGCTACAAGTAAATTTCACTATAGCACCATCAGGTGGTTTTGTAAGTACATCGATCAACTGAACTTGTGACTACACTAAACCTGAAGAAAACACTTTGCTTCATAATTTTCCGCGATCCTAGGTTACCACCAAAGAACACACAATAGGGATGTAAACAGATACAGTAATCCAAGCCAACTCCGTATCCGTATCGATTTTTATTAAATACGGATAGTAATTTTCATCTCTGATGAGTCGATGATCCCATAACCGCATTTGCCAATAGCCGTCGGATACAGCCATAGTACTATCTATATGTTCAGTATCGATGTCCAACATAAAAAAATAGTAAAATTTGATTTTTTATGTATATTTATTCCAATAATCATTCAGATCTGTATCCATATGTGACTTTTACTAAATACGAATAGATTAATTTCCGATAACTATCTGTATCCGTATTCGAATCCGCTTACTACCACTAGATGTTAGGATCTTCACAACTTTATGTTCGGTCTACAATGTAGCCGAATGTGTTTGGAGGAGAGAATGGAGAAAGTATCGATAAACTATTCTTATATTTTCCTTGCTATTACAAAACTGTACAAAACATCTCCTTATATAGGAGTTTACACGGCCCTTCATTATGACTCTTCATAATACCAATTGATTACAATAACCGTTACATAACCTTTCATTAAACCTATTCATGAATTGGTATCCCTTCCTTTTATAACCGATGTCTCTTCAATTCTTTGTAACCGAAAACAAGTTTAATTTCTAACATGCTCCCTTAAACTTGTTTTACCATGCCGATCTTTCCTCGCAATTTTGCGAACACTTCAAATTTTAGGGGCTTTGTAAAAATGTCGGCCAGTTGATCTTGTGATTTGACATGAACGAATTCGACCTCTTTCTTCCTCACATATTCTCTGATAGAGTGATACCGAGTATCAATGTGCTTGCTTCGTTCATGAAATACTGGATTCTTCGCCAGTGCTATAGCAGATTGGTTGTCCACATACATCTTCGTAGGTCCTTCCTGTTCAACCTTTAGATCTTTCAGCAGATTTCTTAGCCATATAGCATGGCAAACTCCAGCCGATATAGCAACGTATTCGGCTTCACAAGTTGATAGTGTTACTATCGGTTGCTTCTTGGAACACCAAGTAAATGCTGATTCACCGATGAAGAAAATGTACCCTGTCGTACTTTTCCGGTCATCTATATCTCCTCCCCAATCGCTATCGGTATATGCATATAATTCAAAATTGTTAGATTTCGAATAGAACAAACCGAAATTTGGTGTACCTTTGATATATCTCAATATCCTTTTCGCCGCTGATAAATGTGTCAATTTCGGTTCTTCCATGTATCGGCTGATCAAGCCGACTCCATATAGAATATCCGGTCTTGTGCATGTAAGATACCGAAGACTGCCTACCAAGCTTTTGAAATGCGTCGAGTCCACATTGCTCCCTTCATCGAACTTTGATAATTTTGTTCCGCAGTCTACTGGGGTATTGACCGAATTGCTTTGCTCCATATTGAACTTTCTCAAAATCGACCGAGCATATCCTTCTTGGGATAAGAAAATCCCATTCGGTCTTTGCTTTACCTCTATTCCCAAATAATATGCCATCTGACCGATGTCGGTCATTTCAAATTCTTTAACCATCGAGCTTTTGAAGTCATCGAACATACGTGGATTGTTTCCTGTGAAGATGAAATCATCCACATATAAACATACTATAAAAATATCACCTTTTTCGGACTTCTTTATGTATAATGCATGCTCATAAGGACACTTCATGAAACCGTGTGCTTGGAAGTATATGTCGATTCGACTATTCCATGCTCTCGGTGCTTGCTTCAGGCCATATAAAGCCTTCTTTAGCTTCAGTACTTTCGACTCATGTCCTTTCTTCTCATAACCGAGTGGTTGCTCGATGTAGACTTCTTCTTCAAGATATCCATTGAGGAATGCCGATTTAACATCCAATTGATATATCTTCCAACTGAATTGAGCCGCCATAGCAATGATCAGTCGAATTGTCTCGAGTCGCGCTACTGGTGAGAAAACTTCATCATAATCAATGCCAGCTTGTTGTTTGTAGCCTTTGACCACTAACCTTGCCTTGTATCGCTCGATTTCTCCCTTAGCGTTCTTTTTCTCCTTGTACACCCATTTCACTCCTATGGGTTTCTTGCCTTTGGGAAGTTCGATGATCTCCCAAGTTCCATTCCTCTCAATAGCACTGATTTCTTCGTCCATTGCTTCTTTCCACCTTCGGTCTTTGACCGCTTCTTCAAAATTCATTGGCTCGCATTCGGCAAACAAACAAAATAATGTTAGATTATTTTGCATTTCGGTTACCTCATATAACTCGGTCATAGTCCTCGTCCTTGGATTTCTTGGTGGAGTTGAACTTGACGACGCTTCGGTTTGTGGAGAACCGACTTGAGGCGAATTGAACCGAGGTGTTGTTGCAGGCGATGGAACATCAACTTCGACTTCATTTCTTTTCTTTTCTTCTTGACCGAGTACTTCATTCGGTCTGCTGCTTTCGGCTTCATCGCTCCAACTCCATGAGCTTTGACCTTCTTATTGACTGGATCAAACAGCTTGTAGCCTTTGGTTCTTAGATCATAACCGATAAAAATCAACCGAGAACTTCGGTCATCAAGTTTTACTCTCTTTTGTTCGGGGACATGAGCATATGCTATGCTCCCGAAAATTTTAAAGTGACTTACATTCGGCTTATAACCATGCCACATCTCCTGCGGTGTTACATTTTGTAGACTCTGGGTTGGGCATCGGTTTAGAATGTACACAGCACATGCAACCGCTTCTGCCCAAAATTCCTTCGGCATATTTTTACTACTCAACATACATCTCACCATGTCTAATATGGTTCTATTTTTTCATTCGGCCACTCCATTTTGTTGTGGTGAATAGGAGGCCGTTAAGAAATGCCGAATCCCATTTTCTTTGCAAAAATTTTCAAACTCATTTGAAGTGAATTCTCCACCTCGGTCTGACCTGACCGATTTCAAATAAAACCCACTTTCTTTTTCCACATTCATTTTGAATCTTTTAAAATTTTCAAAAACTTCCGATTTATTTTTTAGAAAATATACCCATGTTTTCCTTGTAAAATCATCAATAAATGTTAGAATGTACCTTTTTCCACCAAATGAATTTGGAGTAATTGGTCCACATACATCGGTGTGGACAAGTTGTAATGGCTCCTTGGCTTTAAACTCGGCTTCTTTTGGAAAACTTGCTCGGTGATGTTTACCAAGTAAACACCCTTCACATAACTCTTTCGGTTCATTCATAATCGGCAAACCTTTGACCATGTTCTTCCTCGCCAACAAGTTTAGTCCGCCGAAATTGAGATGTCCATACCTCATATGCCATAACCGAGCCGAATCTTTCACCGATGATTTTAGACACTTTGCTTCACCATATTTGATATCCAATAGAAATAGCCGATTCTTCGTCATCTGCACTTTTGCTATCAACTTCATTCGGTTATCTCTTAAGAAAAGAGTTCGATCCTTTAAATGAATATCGAAATTCTTTTCTAAGAGTTGTCCCAAACTCAAGATGTTGTTTTTCATATTCGGCACATAATACACATTTTCGATATATTTTTGTGATCCATCTTTCAGTCGAATTAAAATTTTACCTTTGCCTTTTACTGGTACCTTCGAACAATCACCGAATGTGACTTGGCCACTCACCGATTCGTCCAAGTCTACGAACATGTCTCGCTTGCCACACATATGATTACTTGCACCAGTATCGAGATACCAAGTGTCGGCACTTTCTTCGTCACCTTTAAAAGCCAGCAGAAGTACATCGTCATTGTAATCTTCTTTCTCCACAAAGTTTGATTTTTCCTCGACTGTTTTTCCCCAACAGTCTGCTGCGTAGTGACCGAATTTCTTGCAATTATAGCATTGAACATTCGGTCTCCCTCTTCCACCAGTCGATCGACCTCGGCCTCGACCTCGGCCGAAATTTTGGCTTTGGCTTCTATCGTCATTGTTTTGACCTCCTCGACCACCTTGTCTTCGACCGAATTGACCTCGGCCACGGCCTCTTCCTCGGCCGCGTGCATTTCCTCGATTTCGGTCATTTTGACCATTTTCAACCGAATCACCTTTCAAATTAACTTGTGTTTGTAGTAATTTTTCAATCGGTTCTTGCTTTTTCACGAACCGTTCTTCGTGGGCTTTTAGTGAACCCATCAACTCATCTATCGTCATTTCTTCAAGATTCTTTGACTCTTCAATTGAACACACAATGAAGTCAAACTTCGGTGGTAGTGACCGAAGAATTTTCTCCATCACCCTTACATCCTCCATTTTTCTCCGTTCCTCTTCATTTGGTTGACCACCGTAAGCACTCGGGCATTATAGTCAGTCACCGATTCATTCTCCTCCATTTTTAACAATTCAAACTCCCTCCTTAGTGATTGTAAGCGTACCTTTTTAACCTTCTCGACTCCTTGGAAGGTTTTCTCAAGTATCTCCCACTGTTGCTTTGCATTAGTGGCAGCCGAAATCTTCTCGAAAGTCGAATCATCGACACCTTGCTCGATAAAGTATCTTGCGGTACAATCTTTCTCGAATAATTTTTCGTGGGTCGTTCTCTGAGCTGCCGTCAGTGCAGCTTCATCCTGAGGCCGATCATAGCCTCGGACCACCACATCCCAAGCGCCTACTGCTTCCAAAACAGTCTTCATTTTGATGCTCCAATTTTCATAGTTATCTTTGGTGAGGCGTGGGGCGTTGTACGAGAGTGTTGTCTTCGACATTTTCTTCGAACCTTGGCTCTGATACCACTTTGTTAGGATCTTCACAACTTTATGTTCGGTCTACGATGTAGCCGAATGTGTTTGGAGGAGAGAATGGATAGAGAATGGAGAAAGTATCAATAAACTATTCTTATATTTTCCTTGCTATTACAAAACTTTACAAAACATCTCCTTATATAGGAGTTTACACGGCCCTTCATTATGACTCTTCATAATACCAATTGATTACAATAACCGTTACATAACCTTTCATTAAACCTATTCATGAATTGGTATCCCTTCCTTTTATAACCGATGTCTCTTCAATTCTTTGTAACCGAAAACAAGTTTAATTTCTAACACTAGATACATATATGATAACACCTATATCCACTCTATATTTCATCTGTTTACATCTGTAACACATAATACACAGTTCCTGACCTTCAATCATATGGAGATCTAGCCCAATATGTATGCATGTAACCTCCAATATGCATATTTCGGTGATTCGATATAATAAGCATTGTCGTGGAACACCTTTAACTTGTAAGATATCGTAAACTACGCACTACAACTTTACAACGACTATTGCATGGTGTTTGAAGTGTTGTACATAGTATTGGAAGCAAACAACCCCAAGAGAGGAGAACATATTTTTCTCTTTATTTATAATACAGTATAAGGGTTACAAGAAATAACAAAAATTCCAAAATTACCCTTTTCTGCTTAAACATCAAGCAGCTTGGTCTTGACCCCTAAATAATACTCAACACCAAAGTATCCCTTATTTCTTAATACTCCTCTCAGGCTGGAGCGCATATAAGATATGCTCCTACCTTGTTACAGATAATTTCTTACTCTAGATCTAGAGCATCAAAGTGGTTTTGAATAATGTATTTGTGAACAAGCCAACTAAACTTGCAACTTCAAATAGCTTGCAACTTCCATGTTGTCTTAAGAAATTGTGCTATTGTGAAAACTTGTGACAGACGTGCCATCTTTTGACTTCCATGTCGTCTTCTAACACTTTCTCTCAACCAGTGATTTGATTTAATAACTTGTGCTATCACATCTTCTGTGAACTATTTTGAAGACTTCATTTAACAGAAATTTGATGACTTCTTGCACTGTCTTGTACCATCTTTACGAACTAAATTCTAGCACAACACTACTGTGCCGACCGAACCATGCTTTTAGCGACTTGTCGTAAACTGTCTTGACAACTAGCCAAGATCTTCTATCTGGGCAACTCATCCTAGATGCTCTTCATGCCGAACCGTTAAAACCACACTCTTAAGGACTTGTCTTGAACTGTCTTAACAACTCGTCAAGACAACCTCCGGGCAACTCATCCTAGAGGTTGCGACTTCTATGAATCGCGAGTATAATATGCCGATTGTCTTTATAAACTAGACCTGACTCCCTCGGAGCAACATTCCCTAGAGGTTGCTCGATATATATGAGCATAATGTACCGAACATAATGATCACAACAAGATATTGTACCCATGAACACGCACCAGTTTCGACACGAGCACAAAACTAACGAGCAAATAGTTTTAGATGAACAAACTAATGGTATCAACTATGAACGAGCAACAACTTACAATGAATGAGAGAACAAACAACCGAATGACTAATAGCTTCAAACGCAAACAGCTTTAACAATTTCAACTAACTTCTTTTACGAGCTTCAACTTGGAGTTTCAACGAACAACTTTAACAAGCTTCCTTTATGAACTTCACTTACAAGATTCAACAAACAATTTGAACCAACTTCAATGAACAAGTTCAACATACAACTTAAACCATCGAACCACTTGAACAACTTCAGGAAAAATCCTTTCAATGCATTTGGTAGTGACAGTTCTCAATATACTCGAAGATACGAGAGGCAAGCTATCGATATACAGACGTGAGGATGTTGCGTACTTATCAAGGCTCGAGTTTGGGTGTACCCAATTCATCGGGGCTCTTGGGGACCCACAAAAGCAAGACTTAATAAGTGGGAAAACTTAACATCTACGATGAACACGATGAGAGAACCATGATTTGAAATCTCGGTCGAATCTGACACGAGATGATTGATTCCGATTCAAAAATTGACCATCCGAGTTCCAAAGCTGGTACCATCCGATCCTGGGTTATAGTGCGTTTACTGTTTGGTTGCTATGTTTCTAGTATTAAGTTTATTAATGAATGCGTTAAATAATAATTATTGAATTACGGTTTATTTGACATCATTAGTTACTAAAAAGCATACCAAAAAATTATAGTTTTTTACCGAGTATTATAACAATCATTTTTTACATCATTAATTTGGTAAAGCATCTTCCAAATGTTTATTATTGTTTATATTATTTATTTAAAGAAATTTTAAGCTTAAATTTGTCAAATGTCCAAGACAGCCGATATGGTCATTTCCTATCCAAAAAATAACCGTCCAATACTGATTCTAACATTTTAAACCTTGATAACAACAACAAAAGGTAAAAAGGAACTTTTCGGACTTTTTTAGTTCTTTTATAATTTCCAGATTTTTTAAAAATATTGATTTTATTATTTTTCTCAATTTTTAGAATTTCTTTTTGATTTTTAAATTTTAAAGCTAGGTTTTGACTCAAGTTTCGTGATCAAGGGTTTCTAAATATGGCAGTATCGATTCTCAATCTAGGAGTGCATCAGATGAATAAAACGACAACTTTAGACGATGATAACGACAATGATCGATAGGGTTTCTTGGAGATGCAATAAGATCTTGATAATGAGGATACAGATCTTGATAGCGGTGATGGCGTCTTGATGATAGCGGTTGCGGCTCTTTGACGGTGGCAGAAGCAATAAGGCAACGGTGACTTGATGATGGGGATGCGAAGATGGAGGGAACGATGACGAGAGGTAGTGTTATTGAAACTATGATAGCAACCAACAAGTTGAAATGACAACATTGTAGTCGTTGAGGTGGTGGGTTTGAGGAGATGTGATTGGTGTAGATGAGTTGAGTTGACGCTATTGTTGAGACAAACTCAGCATATTAGTCTGCAATGATCATATCTCCTTGTTAGAGTTGACGGTATCGTAGAGAAAAATCATACATTTGGTTAAGATCGCTCGAGTATATATGCTTCTAGTGATCCCAAATTTGCTTACTTGTTTCGGAGTGATTACAAAAATCTGCTATTTTTGGTTTTATACTATGTTGCATCAACATCATAATTTGTGCATCCTCTTATCTCTAATTTTCTTTCAACTTTTCATCTACCAACGATTCATCTTCCATAGGATAGCGTTGTTTGTCGAAACCAACAAGAGCCACTCCGACCTTGAACATTTCGAGAAAATTTGGGCTCCCGACTTATGAAGTTATGGGTAGTCAATTGAAGGAGAAATTTGAAACCCTCGAGAACGTTGTTATCCATGGCAACTGCTTTGAATACACAAACTCGACGAGCAATACCAACTTAATAACACGAACATAACGAGCAACTAGCACCACCTTCTACTAACAATAACAATGAGCACAATCTTGTAGGGTTACTAGGCACTCTCATAAGGGTCTACAAGGCATCAACCATACCCGATTTAAAATTTAGACGTGCCGAACAACCCTAACCAAGATCTTTAAACTAGAGATTAGGCGAAACAAAGCAAGTAAACAACTTTACTTCTAAGAGTTTGGGATTACAACCTTTGTAGTCCGGTCCTTCACTTCTAAAGCTCCGTGTTGAGGTCCTTTCGCTGCAATCATCGAGTACCCGGATTCTAGAGAGGCTCCACGAAGAGAAAAATGCAAGCTTGCTTCCGATCTTCGATAACAAAGATGATCTACCTTGAAGAAACTCAAGCCCAAGCTTTTGCTTCACTAATCAAGTATTAGCAAAACAAACACCCTAATCTAAATGGCTAGAATAGATTAGGATGATGAAGTAGGAATTTAGCTCTCTTTTGTTTTCAATTTCTCACTCAATTTCATCACATCACCAAAAGCTAGAAAGCTTTTATCAAGAGGAAGAAGAAGATGAAAATCATTTGTGACGAATAATGAAACTCTAGTCTATGGTTAGAATTGCAACCATGGGTTAAGTATGAAGACTTAACCCATGTAGAGATTTAACTAGGGTAAAGGGTTGTGTTGGGTTAAGGAAATATCTATGCAAAATATCCAAGTCAAAGTCAAAGCTTCAAGAAGGTTCTTGAAAG